>CAWUFW010000883.1:1200000-2400000 GCA_963921515.1 Calotriton arnoldi
CTTATTATGTTTGCAGTTAACAGACATGATCAGGGTGATGAATGAGAGAAATTGACAGAGGATTGTGGCTGAAATAGGAAAGAATATCTCCAGATTAATAAGGGAACTACAAGAAAGAATACAATTATTCATAATATATACATAAATCAATCAAAGAAAAGAAATAGTTAAGTACAAAGTTAGAGGAGTTAACCTTATGGGTGTGACACGTGAATAGTGATAAGGTAAAAGAAAGAAAAAAGGTAAAGTACTGCATCCCAGGATGTTTGAATTAGAGCTTCACCATAACTAAAACCTATTATGTCCCTAATAGTGAAAATAGTGTAAACAAAATCTTTACCCTATTTTTATCAGAGGTGCCCAAGTTGCATCTACGGATTGTGTAGCACGATTTTTCCTTGGGTCTGTAATTTTTAAACTGGAAGGTAAAGACATGACCTTTTATTAACATCTCGTGTATGGTGCTATCATGTTTTTGTCCATATACACAGTGATAGATACCTTGAGAGTTTTTTTTTCTGGTATCAGGATGTATACTGCAGTGACGTCAGGGCTATATAATGCTGACGTTCAATTCTTTAGTAGGGCATCCATGATTGATAACTGAAAGAAGAGGGAACAGTATTGCGATATTTACAATGTTTTTTATTTTATTGTATTGAGGTTAGTGTTCGGGTAGGTACTCTATTTTAGTCATTCTAATTTTATCTGGCTTGGTTCTTGACCTTATGTCCTAGTTAGTTCTGAAATGTGCTATTAATTATAGTGTTCTTAAGATAATTAGCCCTTTTTAAATGGTTCTCATAACCAAATAATAGTACCATGCTAGTTATTTAGAGAAAAATGGGTCATGTACTTACATCACGTTGTAGAGAACGATTCACAAAAATAATTGTTTCTGAAAAAAATAGGAAATCAAGAAACAACAGTATTAGATCTCTGTAGGGTACGGCTTGCCTTAAGATAACTAAAGTATAAAGTTGATATGGCAACCTAAGAATTTGTTGCACATGTTAAACTTGTAGGCATATTTACTGGAATAATGCTTATGCTAAGAGACATAAAGAGTGAAGATATAGTGGCATTTATTATAGTTGCGGTAAAATGTAAAATGGCCATAAACGTCAGCTGGAAAATTGGGAGAACTCACTTGGCGTATGACGAAAAAATTATTGAGCTAATTATATTGAAAACCAATTCGTGAAACATATTGGTGCGGTAATTTAAACCGTTCTGAAAATCTATCAGATATGTGAATTATTATCGTCGGCTAAAAGGAATCCCCCCTGACAAAGAAGCGTTATTAATAATTTGTGGGTCTGCCTACATGTCATGGATTAAATTTGTAAAAAATGAAAGATGACACAAGAACCATGTGAATGGTAACCTATTAACCGCCTAGCAGTAACCAACATCCGATTGAATGGTAAGTAATGAATACAACTCTCGTATTTAGATCTAAACCCAGAATTGCTATTGGTGCCCGCTAATCGCAGTACAATAGAGGGATACTCAATCTGTCTGCGGGTACTAAGTTCACAAAAGAGCATACGGGGCAATGACTTACTTATTTTGACGATGCCGGGTCGCCGGATATGGGATTCCTCCTCACGCCGTAACCGAGTGTGAGGACTAACCGGAACTATGAAGATTTCCGCATTATAGGCGGCCGGAGCCGATCACGTGATGCTATGCGGCCAATCGGATACAATTACGGCAAAAACTTTATTGAATTGCGGGTTCTTGACAAGTGAATGGAAACCATGAACAAGAGGCTACATTAAACAGCTGCCTGCTGCTTCTTTTTGTTGCAAGATGCAAAATAACATATTTGTCTTGTGCCTCGAGGTTATAAGCAATTAATTAAGATTGCCAAAAGATTGAATATATGGCAGTTACGATTTTAATCTCTTCTTGTAATTATACTTTATGAGCATTTAGTTACCAAATGAAGGTAACCATAAGACAGATAATGGCTAGCTTTATGAACATTAATTGAAACTTTCAAAAGTGACAATATATCGTTGTGAACAGTCTATTTACAGCCGTGATACGGGTGTGGTATTAGAGCTTCCGCCTTTCGTTTTAATCAAAGGATGCAGAATATTGAGTGCATCCTTTCTGCATATCAGTACACATTAGACTTTTTTAAGTCAAGTATGACAATCTACGAAGGTCAAATAGATAATGTACTGGTATATATATATATATCTATAATACCTAAAAGAATCCAAGGTATCAGGAATGAAAAAACAAACAAACTGTGTGGGGCAAGCAAAAAACTAACAGGTGTTATAACGTATTGCTTGTTCCCACGGAATTTCTTGATTTAAACCTCGTGAAAATGTGTCCAGGGTAAAAATCCAAAATACTTCTCTTCTTTTTCTTATCGCTTCAGAATCTGTACCTGGTTTATCATTAATCTTTTCCAAAATGAGCCAGTCAATCTGTTCATGGCTGTGGCCAGCTTCCAAATAGTGTTTGACTAGAGGAGCACTGATCTTTTTTGTGCGGATAGCTGAACGGTGTTCAGTCAACCTCGTTGCTAGTGTTCTTGATGTTTCCCCTACATATCCCATTTGACAGGGACATAATAGGAGATAGATAATATTTTTAGTCTTGCAATTGGTAAAAGATTTCAAGGTTATTGTGTGGGGATTGTAAATGAATGTCTTTGTTATTATTTCATTGTCACAGGCTTTACATTGTGAACATTTATTGTTGCCTAGTAGAGGAGTTGAATCGTTCAAGGTGAGTTGGAGTGGCGATTTCTTATTCTTCATGCGGGAATGTACAAATTGATCTTTTAGATTTTTATTACGCCTACGTTCACAATGTAAAGCCTGTGACAATGCAATGATAACAAAGACATTCATTTACAATTCCCACACAATAACCTTGAAATCGTTCACCAACTGCAAGACTAAAAATACTATCCATCTCCTA
The DNA here is from genome assembly GCA_963921515.1 of Calotriton arnoldi. NCBI lineage: Eukaryota > Metazoa > Chordata > Amphibia > Caudata > Salamandridae > Calotriton > Calotriton arnoldi. The sequence goes on from CAWUFW010000883.1 coordinate 1,202,947, forward strand.
TTATGTCCCTGTCAAATGGGATATGTAGGGGAAACATCAAGAACACTAGCAACAAGGTTGACTGAACACCGTTCAGCTATCCGCACAAAAAAGATCAGTGCTCCTCTAGTCAAACACTATTTGGAAGCTGGCCACAGCCATGAACAGATTGACTGGCTCATTTTGGAAAAGATTAATGATAAACCAGGTACAGATTCTGAAGCGATAAGAAAAAGAAGAGAAGTATTTTGGATTTTTACCCTGGACACATTTTCACGAGGTTTAAATCAAGAAATCCCGTGGGAACAAGCAATACGTTATAACACCTGTTAGTTTTTTGCTTGCCCCACAGTTTGTTTGTTTTTTCATTCCTGATACCTTGGATTCTTTTAGGTATTATAGATATAATATATATACCAGTACATTATCTATTTGACCTTCGTAGATTGTCATACTTGACTTAAAAAAGTCTAATGTGTACTGATATGCAGAAAAGATGCACTCAATATTCTGCATCCTTTGATGAAAGCGAAAGGCAGTAGCTCTAATACCACACCCGTATCACAGCTGTAAATAGACTATTCACAACGATATATTGTCACTTTTGAAAGTTTCAATTAATGTTCATAAAGCTAGCCATTATCTGTCTTATGGTTACCTTCATTTGGTAACTAAATTCTCATAAAGTATAATTACAAGAAGAGATTAAAATCGGAACTGCCATATATTCAATCTTCTGGCAATCTTAATTAATTGCTTATAACCTCGAGGCACAAGACAAATATGTTATTTTGCATCTTGCAACAAAAAGAAGCAGCAGGCAGCTGTTTAATGTAGCCTCTTGTTCATGGTTTCCATTCACTTGTCAAGAACCCGCAATTCAATAAAGTTTTTGCCGTAATTGTATCTGATTGGCCGCATAGCATCACGTGATCGGCTCCGACCGCCTATAATGAGGAAATCTTCATAGTTCCGGTTAGTCCTTACACTCGGTTACGGCGTGAGGAGGAATCCCATATCCGGCGACCCGGCATCGTCAAAATAAGTAAGTCATTGCCCCGTATGCTCTTTTGTGAACTTAGTACACGCAGACAGATTGAGTATCCCTCTCTTGTACTGCGATTAGCGGGCACCAATAGCAATTCTGGTGTTTAGATCTAAATACGAGAGTTGTATTCATTACTTACCATTCAATCGGATGTTGGTTACTGCTAGGCGGTTAATAGGTTACCATTCACATGGTTCTTGTGCCATCTTTCATTTTTTACAAATTTAATCCATGACATGTAGGCAGACCCACAAATTATTAATAACGCTTCCTTGTCAGGCGGGATTCCTTTCACCGGACGATAATAATTCACATATCTGATAGATTTTCAGAACGGTTTAAATTACCGCACCAATATGTTTCACGAATTGCTTTTCAATATAATTAGCTCAATAATCTTTTCATCATACGCCAAGTGAGTTCTCCCAATTTTCCAGCTGACGTTTATGGCCATTTTACATTTTACCGCAAATGTAATAAATGCCACTATATCTTCACTCTTTATGTCTCTTAGCATAAGCATTATTCCAGTAAATATGCCTACAAATTTAACATGTGCAACGAATTCTTAGGCTGCCATATCAACTTTATACTTTAGCTATCTTAAGGCAAGCCGTACTCTACAGAGATCTAATACTGTTGTTTCTTGATTTCCTATTTTTTTCAGAAACAATTATTTTTGTGAATCGTTCTCTACAACGTGATGTAAGTACATGACCCATTTTTCTCTAAATAACTAGCATGGTACTATTATTTGGTTATGAGAACCATTTAAAAAGGGCTAATTATCTTAAGAACACTATAATTAATAGCACATTTCAGAACTAACTAGGACATAAAGTCAAGAACCAAGCCAGATAAAATTAGAATGACTAAAATAGAGTACCTACCCGAACACTAACCTCAATACAATAAAATAAAAACATTGTAAATATCGCAATACTGTTCTCTCTTCTTTCAGTTATCAATCATGGATGCCCTACTAAAGAATTGAACGTCCGCATTATATAGCCCTGACGTCGCTGCAGTATACATCCTGATACCAGAAAAAAACTCTCAAGGTATCTATCACTGTGTATATGGACAAAAACATGATAGCACCATACACGAGATGTTAATAAAAGGTCATGTCTTTACCTTCCAGTTTAAAAATTACAGACCCAAGGAAAAATCGTGCTACACAATCCGTAGATGCAACTTGGGCACCTCTGATAAAAATAGGGTAAAGATTTTGTTTACACTAATTTTCACTATTAGGGACACAATAGGTTTTAGTTATGGTGAAGCTCTAATTCAAATATCCTGGGATGCAGTACTTTACCTTTTTACCTTTTTTCTTTCTTTTACCTTATCACTATTCACGTGTCACACCCATAAGGTTAACTCCTCTAACTTTGTACTCAACTATTTCTTTTCTTTGATTGATTTATGTATATATTATGAATAATTGTATTCTTTCTTGTAGTTCCCTTATTAATCTGGAGATATTCTTTCCTATTTCAGCCACAATCAGCTGTCAATTTCTCTCATTCATCGCCCTGATCATGTCTGTTAACTGCAAACATAATAAGATTAATGCACGCTTCTAAGCGGCTATGTTTCAATCAATAAGAAAGAACCATTTATATGAAGCATTTTCTTTACAGATATCACAGTTGACTTATTGTGGCCTTTTCCTGACGAAGGCACTCTCCAGTGCCGAAACGCGCGTAGAATACAAATACAACAGTCAAATTGTAATTGTGCCACATTGTTCTCTTATGGACATGACAACTGGATATTAATGACCACGATCAATTCTGTTATCAATTGCTGTTTTTAATAGAGTTTAGATTGCATGAGACGTATGACTGCAGATCTGAATGGAATAGTATGATTGGGTTATTTTTATTGCTCAAATGATTATCAATAAAATATAAATTTTGTACTTTCTTAAGAAAAAATAGTATTTGTTGGTTCTTTCTTTCAACATGTTTTCTAGTTAATCATTTAAATTGTAATATGTGTGTTGTACAATTGTTGCCTTAAGTATTTACATTGAGTTATTTGAGCCCTGCCTTAAGGAACGTTACCTCATTAGCAGAGGGCCTCTATCTTTACATTATATCTATTCCATCACTACCCAGGGAAGGGTTTCTCTCTCTATGGCAGAAGTGAGAATCACAGTGCTACCTATACTGCTAAGAATGTGATGAATATGGTCTTTATAGGCCAATTATTCTTACTGAACTTAGGTGCAAAGATCTATTGAAAGATTTTAGCTGAACAGTGTCCTCCCTCACCAGGTACTTCATAATAGCTCCGACTTCATGGACTGATGCTGGATGAGCAACAACACCAGGAAAGTGGGCACATGATTGAAACAGCAGCCAAACCCAAAGGCGAGACAAAGCTCAGTGGGCTAGATTTGGGCTTTCCTCTTAGATGCTGGAGGCAAGCAGGTTTGGTCACAAATTTATGAGTGTGATATGGGTAGAATAAGCAGAACCAAACAGATTCAACACTACAGATTCAGAAAGAGTGATGATTAGAAGGGGTACAAGGCAGAGATGACCCTTCGATGCGCTATATCTGCTGGCCCAAAGAATTTTCGATCCCACTGTAATAAAAGGGATTAAAATGGGACTGGAATCCTTTGCATTAACAATATTTGCAGACTATCTTCTCATCTCAGTTTGTAAAATAAATGTTTCCAAATCGAAAGCGCTAAGCTTGACAGTCTCCCCAAAACATGCAGCTGCCTGAAGGTGTTCATCCACCAGTTCCAATGGAACACAATATCTATAAAATATCTGTGCGTTTATCCTACATCCAAATTGTAGGGTTTTTTTTCGCGGTGACCTCTTTACTTATTCTAGAGTTGAAACCGAAAGATTAATAATGATGGCACAATATACACCGCTGTTTGATTAGTCACATCACGTGAGTCAAAATGACAGTCTTTTGAGGATTTCTTTTCCTCTTCCCGGCAAATAAGAGGTTGCTTTCTAGGTCAATGATTGTTGTATTGTGTGATCTTTATGGCATTATGATTCTACAGTTTAATTATCTTGAATTAAGCAGTTTGGGAATTGTAATAGTTTTAAATAACTGGAATTAATGTGGTGAAAGTGTATGTTTTAGCCTGTTTTCGAGCTGAAGAACTCATAACGTTGCAGGCTTCACCTAAAAAATGACCGGACTCTTGTAAGCCAGATGTGGGCACAAATAAGATTGCAGGCCCAATTACTGTGAGAGTCTTATTCCGTGTCATTGGAAAAATCATGCTTTAGTTCACATGATTTTATAATCATTTTTTTAATGTGATTTTCAAAGGCAGCTCTGACATAAACATATTTTCTATCTTTTTTTCTATCTGTTTCTACAGGTGTTAAACATGAACAACTATTTCTCTGTGGGTCCTGATGCACTCATGGCCTTGAACTTCCATGCACATCGTGAAAAGGCTCCATCATTGTTTTCCAACAGGCTTCTTAATAAGGTTGGTTGATCACATGCGTTATGCCTGGCACATAGGAAAGTAAATGTAATAGTTATAGTTTGAATGGGTAAATGATTAACCTGAGTGAATTTAGGAGTAAAATAAAGTGTGAACACCTCCCCCAGACACTGATAGCTTTTGGTTTGTTTACTTGGTGAAAGGCATGACATCGATTAACATTTTCATATTCTGCCCATGTAAATATGTTCTCAGTTATTTCTCTTTTTATTATTTTGACTGTTTTACCAATTTTATAACTGCTCATATAAGGCATTTGTCTTTTTAGATGACTTCACCCCTGTATCATGCATTATTTAGAAATAATTTCAATATTTGCATTTACACTTATGTTTAGTGGGTATATATAAACATATACAAATATTCATTGTACATATCCGTACATTTCTACTGTCCTTCCTCTGTTGGTTAAATGAGCACTCCCACATTCAGGTTTGACCAATCCTTTCACTCGCACCAGCCTCTTGGGGATCTACTTTAAATTCTTCTGTATAACAGGGAGGAAAAAGTTTACAGTGATGCCCTTCTGCAACGATGGCACTGTTGAACCTCTCTCAAAGTTGTGAATGGAAATTTCAGGTTCAGCAATGCATCACTGATACCATGTTCATCCATTCACAATTGTTTAATGTGACCGAGAAGTCAGCTTATTGATGTTGCAGGAAAGGGCCTTCTACAGGACCCTGAAGGTAATATGCTCTTAGAAAGACCTTCAGCTCAACAATTGTAAGTAGATCTACTTTAATGCAAAATTGCACCTCCCCTGTACCTAAAGGAAAATGAAAAACATAGGTAGGGTAGGAGACAGACTTGTTAAAATGGGACTGTGGGAGTGCCTCTTTAGGTGCTTCTATAATTAAATACTTTCTATATGTGTTCTCTCTTATTGAAACTCTCTGCTTCCTTAGAACAAACACTGATAATTCAGAGACTTGTCTCAATTCATGGAAATACCTCTTTCCTACATTGTATCACCCCTACCTACTGGTACTGCCTCAAATGTGCACATGCTGAAATACTTATTCTGAGAGTTGGAGCTAGTAGAGAAGGGGAGCATGTCTGAATGTTTATAAAGTAAGCACTTTTAGCTAGCGATCCCTTGACCTAGGTCATTGTATACATGTTGTTAATCATAGGAACGTAAGTGGTGCATGCCGGGTTGTGCATTGAGGCGTGTTTTTCAGCAATAAATAGCTGTGGGTATATGCGACCAATCAATGTTATTAGGGATTATAATTGATATGGCATCAGCCACTCTTAAATAGAGCAACAGGAAATGCTTAGGCTTTTATCTGAAGGAGGGAACAGGATATGATGAGCCTTTATGAATATCATCATTTGTCATTTTATGTTAGGAAAACGTAATACCATATCATACTCCTTTAAAGGGTCTCCTACCTTTGCCTACGAACAATGACTTCTGCCTCATTACTTTTATCAGACACTAATTCTACTTATCATTATTGCTTCTCTCATCATTTTAACCTGTGCAGTTAGATTTTGAGTTCAAAGGTAATTAATACAATTGAATAAAAAACACATAAGCTAAAATAAATTAACTTTTTTATTTTAATATAATCTATTAACTTTAGAAATGATACATTTTAGGGATACGGCAAGAGTTGCAGTTAGGTGTTTATGTATTTATTTTTAGTAGTTTACTTGTCTATAGTGCAAGACCCAGCGGACGTCAAAGGGATTTACAAAGGTACAGGTTATAATTTATGGCCAACGTAGTATGCAAATCTAAATACAGAATATAATAACATTTGATTGTAGAGGCCAAAATACTTTTATAATAAAGTAGATGATAATATTCTAAAGCAAATGCTACACCTAATAAGGGTGCCAGCTTTAAAACAAAAATCATCAGCTAACAACTACCTTAGATTCCAGAAAGCTGCCTTTCAAGAAGTGCGTCCTTCACTACTCCTTGATATTCAGTGAGTAAGGGGGCATAGGAGCAGCAGATGTCATAATTCTTTTTAAATGTAACATAGGGTATAGGGCTTATTGGTATCCAAAACCTAAATGCAATTAAGGGTTGGCATTGGAGTTTTTGTTAAGTTTAGAGTTATGATTTGGGTTAGCATGCTACGGGATTAGGTTTCTAGGTTGGGCTACCCTACAAACACCTTGCAGGGCTCTAGGGATGTATGTCCTATCTAAGCAACCTAATATTGAAGTCATGAATTTAATTTAATCAAGAAACCGCTGGCACCATGAAGTCCATTGACTCAGGGGCCCCATCGGACCCCTGCCTCTATCAAACCTACTCCAGAGGACTGCACCCCTTCAGCTCCATGATTGCACCCATTCCGAACGACTCCACCTCTTCTGCGACATTCCATGACACTTGGAACTGTCCTCGCATAGCTGAAGAAACCCTCAGCAGACCCTTCACGGCTTGCCAACTACAGACTGATCTCCCTGTTACTTTTCCCGGCCAAAGGCTTAGATCAAATCATCAAGAGATGCCTCACTGAATACCTCAATAACCACCAACTCTTCAAAATCACAGAGTCTGGTCTCAGACCCAACCACAGCACAGAAACTGCTCTCATTGTCTCCTCAAATGACATCCCCTTAACTCTGGCTGGAGGAGACACGGCAGCCCTCATACTCCTTGAAGTCTGCAAAGCGTTTTACATGGTTTCCCACCCATCCGTATGCAACTCCTACATGACATAGGAATCCAAGTGCATTCACTTCGATGGATTTGCTTCTTCCAGGCTGGAAAGACTCCGTTAGTCAGCCTGGCACTGTACACCTCGAATGACCGCAACCTCATCCACAGAGTTCCTCAAAGATCCCCCTTAAGCCTGACCCTCTTCAATGCATACATGATCCCTCTAGCCAGCATGATCTGCTCTCACAACATCACCATCCTCTCCTACGCCGACCTGCAACTCATTCTCTCCTTTATGGACAAGACGCTCAGTACTCAGTACCCTGCTCAAGTTCAATGCCTGACTGACTGAAATTGCCCACTGGATGAAGACCAACTGTCTGAAGCTAAACACCAACAAGACAGAAATTGTGATCTTCGGGAAGCGCACTTCATGGTGGGAATCCATCTGGTGGCCAACAGAGCTATGAGACCCACCCACGCCAGTCATCGACAAAAAAACTCAACATGGCCTCCCAAGTCAATGCGTTCACCGCCTCATGCTTCCATACACTGAAGATGCTGAGAGATTTTCAAATGTATCCCAAAAGCACCCGTAACACCATCACGCACGCCGTCGTCACAAGCAAGATGGAATACAGGAACACCCTCTATGCTGGCGAGCAGCAAAAAACTCACCAGAAGGCTGCAGACCATTGAGAACTCATCGGCCAGAATAACTCTCAACCTCCTGTGCCGCACTCACACCACACCTGAAGGAGCTCCACTGGCTCCCCATACACAACAAGCACAATTTAAACTCTGCACCCACACTTTCACGACATAACTCTGGCCCAGCATATCTCAGCAACTACTTTCACAAACCTTCCAGACTCCTCTACTCATCTGGACTCATACTTGCACGCATTCAGTAACCAGATCCGGCAGTCAAGCTTTCTTCTACATCACTCCTAAAGCGCGACCTGTCGCTACACATAAGGGCCTCCTCCTCACGTTTTGAGTTCCACAAGAAGCTGAAAACCTGGCTTTTTGAGTAGTCCTACTAGGCCCTAAGTTTGGTTAGACTCACACCTGCCCAGCGCCAGGATACCCTCCCCGGTCATAGTGCGCTCTACAAATCTGCATAACATAACAACAACAACACTTAATTTAAATACTGACAACACAGTAGGGAGATTCTTAGTCTCTCAATTGCGCCATCTCACATGGTTATAAGTTCAATCAAAATTGTTCTTATTGAGCAGGCATTATCACACCTGTCATGAAGGCTAAATGACTTTAATGTTTCACATCTGATCTTTAACATGTGAGAGATGATCCAGTTTACCATCAATACGAACTATCCTAGCAATTGGTCATGAGTAACCAACTTCCTACCTCTACATTGGCCAGTAAACCTAATTAAAAACATACTTTTTGATTGTTACCGTTTGTTTTGCCTCTTTCATACAGAAACATGTCACTAGTGAAGATGACCCAGAATTGTATTCCTCTAGGCCATCTGTATACACAATTGTTTGGTAAAAGAAGCTTATCCGATCTGTTGTATACTTTATATTGGTATACCTACCCCCTCCTGAAGGACTGCCAGGACATCACAGACACATGTTTTGTTGTGCCTGTTCCTTGGATACAGTGCAGTTTGTTAGTATCCCTGGGTTGCAGTGAGGTGTTACAAGCTAGTACTCCTGCAATGTAATGTTCATGTCCCATAGAAGCAGTTCCTTGAGTAAGTGTCCTCTAATGCGGAGCAGTTTGTGATGGGTTAGTGTCCTCATGAAGCAGTGCACAGTATTTGCTAGTGCTCCTAAGATGCTGTTCAATGTGGTGGTTTATTGTCCATACAATTCATTGCATTATGGTCGAATAGTATCTGTAGGAGGCAATGTAACATGTCTTGTTAGTTCCTGTAATTTTCGCTGTGGTGGGCTACTGGCCCTATGATGCAGTACACTGGCCTGTCATGAATAGATGTATTGTAGGGTGCCGGAGCCCTATACACAACACCAATAAAACACATTATTTATTGTACAGTATTTGACTTCCTGGTTTATATGTGCTATACCGACTGTGCTTTTAACTGTACTTTTATGATCATTATTTAATAATCAAATACAGATTAAAAAAAAAAAAACACCAATAAAACTTTGCTACTGCATCACAAGAATTGCGGAGAAGGCATATCCTAATGGTGTAATACTCACTTCCACCATGTAACACATGACTGTATCAAGAACACCATAAAAATAATCCTCTTCTGTCTTGTACATATACCTTTACATAAAGACTCTCTTGTGCATCCAGAATAACAGTGTTATATAGCTATTATCCAACACCAAATGTTTATTTTTAGTAACATATGTATGTTATTATTTTTTAATATTGCATTTTGTAGTGTGCTAACTTGCTAAAGTTTCCAAATGCTACAATGGCTACTCAAAGTTCCTATCAAATAGCCCTGTATTTTCCAGGCTTTAGAGTTGTATAGGAAAGATTACTCTAGTGCATCTCGAAAGAGAGCAAGACCTAACTAATCTGTTTTGGTGTTTTTTCAGCTAAATGTATTTTCTTACTATATTGATGTAAACCTACTAGAGATGCAAACTGTTTACCTTATAAAATGTTTCCTTAGGCTGTGTATTTGTTCTACGGAACCAAAGATTGTTTAATACAAGAATGCAAGGATCTTAACAAAAAAGTTGAGGTAAGCGATCAGCTTTCTTTATAATTCATACCTTTAATGTGTATGCTTTATTCTCTAAGTATGTTTTTTATCGTTTTAACTTCAAAAGGTATTTTTAGGATTTTGAAACAGAAAAGTATCGAAACAATTCTGCATTACAGTTGTGACTTAATTACTTATGATAAGGATCCTAAATAAAGTTATTGCATCATAGTTATCATTTATGTATCATTTGTAAAGCTATTGTTTGCAGCTCTCAAACGATGAATGCTTCTTGGTGTGGGTTAGATTGGTTTGTTATGTTATAAACTGTCATCTGTAAAAACCTGATGTACTATGTAAAACCTGCAGGAAGCCAAAGTTATTTTAAGCACTCATTAAGATAAACATCCAGCAATAATTAAGTAGCTGCAAATCAGAAGATTATAAAGACATGCGAGAGTAGTTAGACTATTTAACTGGTATCATTGGTTATTTATATTTACCTCATAGGTAGGTCCCATGCAACTGATGCGTATGTGATGGGGAAGGAGCATGAAGTGTATAATGAGTAGGACTAACTTTTATTTCGTTACCTAGGGCAGCAGCTTTTAACCTTTTGACGTCTATGGATACCCACTTAATCATTAATGGAATCCGGGGACCCCCCACTGAATAATTATTAGAATCCTGGGACGGACGGACGGACGGACACACACACACACACACACACACACACACACACACACACACACACACTCACTCACTCACTCACTCACTCACTCTCGGAAATCCGGGGACCCCGGCCTAAGCAGTTTTAATGATTGAAACCACTAAACAATACTCAGATGATGAAATATATTTTATTTAATTCACTAACAAATATTTATTTAAAAAACACAATTTTAAATTTTGTGGGAAGGTTGGCACTTTATTTAAATTCAATTAAGGCAACTCCTTGCCCATACTATATTTTGTTTGATGCACTTGCACTATCCCATGAATCAATCTGAGGATACCAATTTAATTTGGAGTCTCCAGTTCAAATTCCTTTATATTTAAAGTAAAATTGTCAGTTTTACATTTTGCTTCTTTGTTTATATGCACTTTATTAATCTGTTAATATTATTATTTAATTTTCTGAGCAGTTGCAGAACTTCAGAGTAGGCTTAACATCCCCCCAGTCGTCCCCAGACCACACGTTAAGAACCGCTGGTCTAGGGTATCAGCTGTGCAGTAGTCACCTTCATTTGTTAGGGAATGAGTTGGCGGTAAGCATCTTATAACATTAATTAAGCCAAACTGTGGGGTTGAGGGCAGGAAAGGATAATAAATTAAAACATAGTAAAGTTTATTGATGTCTGCAACAGATGGAAATCACTAAAAATATTGAAGCCTCAGAATAATACAAATGCTGTGCAGAGGCTGCACTACTCTGCACTGACGTGTATTAACATGCATGGTACAGTAATATTATGCAAGAGGTAAATAACTAAAATCATAACTCTCAGACAGTCCCTCACCAAATTTGGGGGAATAAAAATGTTGACTGCATGTTTTGTTAAGCACAATTATGCTGTGGTGTCTTCTTTATGCAGTGGTAAGTTGCAGCGATTAAGGACATTGTAAGTATGATGTATGTGGCTTTTACACGTCCAGCTATGTTGGAGACTCGCTGTGCACAAGATCCCTCTCATCCCTTTTTTTATGTTACATTAAGTGAATTTGCATTCTGCCTAAGTCACCCCCGAAGGTATATCCAGGCGCAGTGGGAGTCAGTAAGAAAGAGGTGCTGACCGGAGACCCAGGACCCAAAAACTGCTTAGATGGGGTGAAATCAGAAGAGCAATTTTGAGCAATTTCTTGAATGTGAGGAAGTTTGCTGTCAAACTTATGTGCTGAGAGAGAGGGTTTTAGTGTTGGCCCACAAGATAGGCGAGGGAGCAGCCTCCCGATCTGGTGAGGGGGTGTGGACCTAGGCAAGTGTTGACGATCTAAGAGCTCTACTTGATCTGTGTAAGGATATTCTGTTACGAAGATAGTGTGGGAGTGGCAATGAATTTAAAAAATGGACCGTTTGTGCACGGGCCACTAGTGTAAGGATCTTAAGGTTGAAGCCGAAGGGGAACCCGTGGGCTGGTTAAGCCCCAAGTGAGCGGTGTTCTGTAGTCTCCTAAGTAGGTAATCATCACTGAAATAATAATTATATGAAATACCAGCATTTGTAAAGCGCACAGCTACCTCCGGAGAGGTGTCCCAGCGCTGGGGGCCCTCGGGAAGATTAAGCGAGCTATTGCCCAGAGTCACATGGTGCTGGGCTTACCTGCCACCCGCACCGGGGATCGAACCGTGAACCCCGTGGTCCGGAGGCAGGCACCCTGGCCGCTGCGCCACACCTCTTCCACCAATTCCCATGTAAAGACCATTGTTGTAGTCCAGCCGACTGGGTATTAGTGCCTGGGTGACTCATTTATGGCATTCCAGAGGGAACCATTTGAAAACATTGCACACCATGCACAGGATCCCATGGTAGATTCCGCAGACTGCGGTAACCTACTCTTGTGGGGCCTTGTTCGCTAGATCACGAATCAGAGGACCATATGTGTTCACTTTGCCAAATAAGATGACCATTGAGCTTAAGGCAGTTGGTCCTCATTCATGTTGCCATGGTTTGCATGGAGTCCGGGAGCCTGCATCTTGTCTCTTCAAAATTCTTGCCAATTGTAATGATCAGCTGTGTCTCGGCATATGATAATGAAATGGGGGTCTCTAATTGGCAAAGGTATGCACCTTTGTCCAAGTAGGGACCCTTCCTTCTAGTCAGAGTAAGGGAGTTACACACTTTAGATAACCTCTGTTCACCCCCTTGGTAGCTTGCCACGAGCAGACAGGCTTATCTCAAAGGCAATGTGTAAAGTATTTGTACCCAAACTCACCGTGAAAACACCACAAATGAACACCACACCAGTTTAGAAAAAATAAAGTATCTTTATCTAAACCAAACAAGACCAAAACAACAAAAATCCAGCATACATGTATCAACAAACCAAACTGGAATTGTAAGAGGCTGGCCACAGCATCCCTAACAATCGCAAGACCAAACTGGGCAGGGGAGCGGCCAGGGGAGGAACACAGCCCAAGCAGCAACTATCCATTATTTCTTGGAATATCGCAGGGATCAGCAAAGTCAGTAAAAATGAAAACTTGATAAAATTTCTGGAAATTGGAGACATACTCTGCTTTCAAGAGACGTGGGCGCTGTCCAGCACCCCCCTGGCAGGGTACCATGAACATCACGTCGCGGCAATAAAAAGGAACATCTTTGGCCGACCGGCTGGCGGGCTATCAGTCTTCATAAAACATACAAGTGCCCTTGTAGTCACGGATATCAACCTGCACTCAACTGGGCTGCAAGCCATTCAGATCGGAGGCCTAAAACTCAACCAGCACCTAATGCGCCTACTGGTAATAAACTGCTACATCAATCCAGCACAGACCACCTTGAAAGATCAGCTGGATGCCCTGACACGGAAATTAGATAAGCTCCTAAATAAGTATAAATCCCACCAGGTTATCCTAGTCGGCGACTTTAATATAAAGGAACTAGATAAAGCTGAATCCCACCCTCGGGGACCAGGCCAGACTACCCCTCTTCACGAGCTCCTTGACAACCATAAGCTGTCCACAACTCATGCTCTGAAAGAAGCAACCTCGAAAACTTGGCACACCTTACCCACCTTTCGGAATGGCTCAAGAATAGACTACATCATGGTCAGCGAGGAACTGGCAAATAGTCTGGCAGACTATGTAGTCGAGGATAGGATGGGAAGTGATCACAGGCCACTAAGAGCGGCGTTCCAGTTGGAAGTACCTACCGCAATAATCCATCAAGTCATTGGAGAGTCACGAGGGGACGAAAAGCATAGTGTCCTAAGAAGGATAAAATGGACGGACAATACAGGCAATAAGCTTCAGACCTGGCTGGACCAGAAACAGGAAGAATGCCCACCTACATCACTTTCACCCATAAAAGCTTGGAAGAAAGTCGTAGAGGACTTGCAAGCGAAGCTGGGTCATCCTCAACCACAAGGCCCCAGGCGCCAAGGGCAACCATTCGTGGGAAGCACCTGCCCAACTAAAGACATACGCGAGTGCAAACGGCTCCTGCGTAAGGCCATTGCAATAAAGAAAAGAGGGGGCAGACAAATCGAAGGTCCCTCCGTCGCATCCCTAAGGGCAGCACTAAGGAAGAAAATGTGGGAATACAAAAAAGCCCACACAGAGAGGGAATGGCTCAAGGTCTTCTCCCTGCTCAAGCAGAAGAACCTACCAGGACTCTGGAGACATATAAATCGGCTAAGCAGTAGAGGTGCGCAAAGAGAAAACGGAGTTGCAGAGCAAAATTGGCTGACTCACGTAAAGCTCCTATATTCAATCGCCCCCTCAAACGCAGGTAGAGCAGAAGAATCCAGCCGCCCCACGTCCCAAAACCAGAGCACAATGGTGAAGTTAGGAGAATCGGTTACTAGCCACGGCTCCCACCCCATGGGAGAGAGCGCCGAGGACGAGACGTCCCCCATGCCATCAGCCCAAATCAATCCCCAAATGGTCATTAGGACCTTCAAGAACATGAGGAACGATGGGGCCCCGGGGCCCAATGGGATACCAGCCCGGTCTTCAAAAAGGACCCTGAATTTTGGGCAACAATACTAACCCCGCTTTACAATCATGCCTTCTTGACAGGTCACACCCCGGACTCCTGGAGGGGCTCCATTCTAGTCCCAATTTACAAAAAAGGGGATCGCTTAAAACCATCAAACTACAGGCTCATAGCCCTGCTAGATCTTGAAGCCAAAGAATATGCCCGCCTGCTACTGAAAGATCTGGAAACCTGGGTCGAGGAAAAGAGTATTATCCCATTCTACCAGACCGGCTTCAGGCCACAGTCTTCAACCATGGACAATGTCCTGGCGTTAGCGCACTTCGCCGTTAAGGCAACAAAGAAGAATAACCCTCCACTCTTCTGTTGCTTCATCGACTACACCACTGCCTTCGATAAAGTTGTACGCAGAAGACTGTGGTGGAAACTAGAAAATTGGGGCATTCCATCAAACCTCCTGAGGGCAATCACATCGCTATATGAAAACACTTGGGTGAGGGTCAAAACGAGCGCCGGTACAGTGACCCCCAAAATTCCAACGAACAACGGCTTGAAACAAGGGTGCGTGCTGGCTCCCCTCTTATTCAATCCGTACACTGCGGATCTGGGTGACGCATTGAAAGGAGCCAGTCTAGTAGCACCAAAACTAGGAAGCGTGAGTCTCCCGGTGCTACAATACGCGGATGACAGTGATAATGGACCACACGAAGGTGGGCCTACAAAGAGCCCTAAATGCACTGAATAGTTTTAACCACGACAACAACATGACAGTTAACCAGGGGAAGACCAAGGTCGTCATTTTTGGAAACTTCCACTGGAAAAAGACAGCTCACTGGTTAATGGGAAATAAACAAATTAACACTGCGGCCTCGTATAACTATCTGGGGGTGTGGCTCACGGAACGGGCCAAGGCGAATGTCCATTTGAAACAGCAGTCCATCAAGGCCAATAAGATCATACACCTGCTAAAACAACTGAACCAAAACCTGCTAAGCCCTTCCGCAGGCCCAATACTGACTGTCTTAAAAGCAAAATTGCTCCCTGCCATCAGCTATGGCCACCTGGCTACAGGATGCCCTCCTTACTATAGCCCAAGCAAAGGCATATAAATCAGTGCTTTACATCCCGAGGGCCGCGAGGAAATCCAGATTAAGATTGGAGTTAGGCCTGGCAAGACCAGATCTGAAGTGCCAGGGGGAGCTCATAATGCTATACCTAAGGATCTCAAGGGCCCCGGTCAACTCTCTAAAACATCAATTAAGATCTATTTTCGAGGGGCCAAGCTCGGCCTGGCACTCCGGCCTCGGCAAAGCGGTCAATACGTTAAAGATTGAGGAAGCAAGCATACCGATGCTGGAAATCCCACTGAATGCATGGAAAAAGGCCATAAACTGACAAGTGCGGGAAATTTCCTTTGAGCTAGACTCCAAAACCCTTCGCGTAAGTTCCAACTTGGACCCGCTGAACAAATCTTACATGGTAGGGAAAGCACAGCCCTACCTAACTGAGGCTCTGACACCACAAGCCCGAAGTAAAATCCTCTTCATGAGATTAAGCATACTTGGTATCGCTGACTTTAACCTGACATGGGCCCGCAGGGGGGAAACCATCAACTGCAGACTGTGTCCCTATACGAGGGAATCCTGGCTGCACCTCCTATGTTGCTGCCCCAACCTTTTCATCGAACGCCGGCGGCTCCTGCGCCCGATCTGCATCAGTAATGGGATAAAGACCTGCAGCGAAGCATCAGCCCTGTGCTTCTCAACAACAAACACAACGATACTTGCAAGATTGAGGAAACTCACGCATCAGATTAGGTTAGCACTAAAGGCCGCGAATGGCAACAATCAGATCGAGGCAACGAGCACTGGAAGCCCAGCGGAAGACTGCAACCCGGTTCCCAACAACATTGAGGGCACTCCCTCGCTCCATCCGCACAACTAACACAGTGCTATTGTATGGTCCAAAGCGAAGCGTCATGATGAACGGTCCACAGACTGTCTAAACAGACCACTTCCAAGGTCACTTGGGGCTCATAAACCTGTGAGAGGACACCCGATTTCTACTTCATCCCCGGCAGCCACATATTTTGCAAGAGCGGAGGGGGCACATTTGTGCACTATAAACTGAAGATTTTAACAATTTAAGCATTTTAGTCTCTTTTACGCCAACTGTTTTTATTGTAATGATTTTAATTAATTGTACAGTCAATAAATTTTCAATTTCAATAGAACAGTTACTCAGAAAATAGCACTTGTAGAAACAAATACCTCCAAGTGGGGCTATTACAACGTTGTGACCGGCATAAATCCAAAGTTCGGAGCCGACCGCGAGGTCACAGAGTCACACGGACCCCCAAACAACAGTACCTTGTAAACTTTGTCAAAAGACGATACACGGTGTCGTGGAGGTGAGGTGTCGGTGCCAAGGCGAGGCCTCACCTTTCTGTCACGGGGGAGGCAAGGCATCAAATCCAGGACAGGGGAAGCTAGGCGGCGGCGGCTGTGAGGCGTCAGTTCCAGTGAGGCGATGCGACGTTGAAGAGTTCGTGAAGTCACCCTTGTTGGTTATCGGCTCTGCGATAACGGGATGCGGGCACTGGCGGGGACGGTGTCCGTGTGAGCGCTGGCGTCGAGAAGGCCGATAACGGCAGGCGTCGTAGAGCGTCGGAGCTGTGGTGCAGGCGGGGCAGTGCGCCGTGCACTTAACGAGCAGTGCCCCCGGCCTAGGTGCACTTCACGGCATCACTGCCGGCGACGCTGATTTTCTTGCTTTGCAGCACCAATCACACAATTCTCAGGGCCCAGGAACTGGACTTGGTGCCCTTTTGAATGCAGGACTCTACAGAGGAGTCTAGGTGCTGGTCAGTGGGTTGCAGGTGAAGTCTTCGTGGCCCTGAGACTCCAGAACAGGAGGACAGCACACACAGGCCCTTGGAGATTCTTCTTCAAGCAGGTTCACAGCAAAGTTCCAGTCTTTTTCCTCTCCTTCGCAGAAGCAGCAACTGCAGGCCAACCCAGAAAAGCACACACCGCAAAGGGGCAGTATTCCTCCTTACAGCACTCCAGCTCTTCTCCTTGGCAGAGGTTCCTCTTGAGTCCAAAAGTGATCTAATTCTCTAGGGTTTAAGGTCCAATACTTCTACCCCGTTTTCTCTTTGTGGCAAGGGTCTCTGAGCCCAGTCCAAACCAGTTCTGTCCTCTCTGGTGCACCATGACCGCAGGCGGTGGAGACAGCATTGTGCACAGGAGACACAGCCTATTCAGGTGCAAGTGAAACTCCTCCCACCGGCCAAGGTCTATTCAGCCCAGCTATGAGTCGCCCAGGAAAGGCTGGACATGCCTCAACCCCCCTTGTGGCTGTCTACAGAGAATGCACATCCCCAGCTCCTGTCACTCCAAAACCTGACAGTCAATACATAAACAGCAGAGGCACACTGGATGGTTAAACAAGAAAATGCCTACTTTCTAAAAGTGCCATTTTCAAACACACAATTTAAAAACCATCTCCCTAAAAAGATGTGTTTTTCAATTCTGAGTTTAGAGAGCCTAAACTCCATTCTCCATCTTGTCCCAATGGAAATTTGTACTTGTAAGATATTACAAAGCAACTCCCATGTTAGCCTATGGGACAGATGGCCTTTCAATAGTGAAAACAAAATTGGCAGTATTTCACTATCAGGACATGTAAAACACACCAGCACATGTCCTACCTTTTACATACTCTGCACCCTGCCCATGGGGGTACCTTGGGCCTACCTGAGGAGTGTCTTGCATGTAAGAAAAGGGAAGGTTGAGGCCTGGCAAGTGGATGCACTTGCCAGGTCGACATGGCAGTTTAAAACTGCGCGCGCAGACGCAACAGTGGTAGGTCTGAGATGGATTTACAGGGCTACTCGTGGGTGGCACAAGCAGTGCTGCAGGCCCACTAGTAGCATTTGATTTACAGGCCCTGGCACACTCAGTGCACTCTACTAGGGACTTACCACTAAATCAAATATGCCAATTATGGATAATCAATCATATTTACAATTTACACCAGGATGACTGCACTTTGACACTGATCAGCAGCGGCCAAGTGCCCAAAGCATCTAAGCCAGCAAAAACCAAACCCATCACACAGTTAGAAATGAAGGAGGTAGAGGTAAAAAGCCAGGGGAAACCACAGCACGGATGTCAAGTTTAACAAATACAATTTCAAAACCACATGCTCTGAAAATGCCATCCAAAGGGGCTATATAAATGTTGAAAGGGGTCGACGTAATGAGGAACCTTGAGGGACTCCATGTTAATGGAGACTGGGTCCAACTTGAATGGAGGAAGATGGATGAGTTCTATCCGAAAGGAAGGCCTGAAACCACTGAAGGTCTTAAGAGTGAATGCATACCTCATGCAGACGTTTGATTAGTATAGTATGCAATACTGTGCCAGCAGTCAGCAGGATGAGGGTTGCAGGTATGCCCTGATCCAGACTGTACCTGATGTCATCCGTGGTTTCCAGCAAAACAGTCTTGACTGAAGCTGGACTCTGAGGGATCTAAAAGATTGTTACTCTCCAAGTTGGATGTTAATTGGACGTTGATGAGCATTTCCAGGATTCGAACAGGAAAGGCAAGAAGCAAGATAGGCCATTATTTAGAAAAATGAAGAGATCTGCAGAAGGTTCTTTCAAAAGGGGGAGTACCATGGCATGTTTTGAGCTTGGCAGAATATATGCAGTAGTGAAAGACAAGCTGAGCGTATTTGCCAGAAGAGCACTGAAGAGGTTGTCATTTGAGGAAATTATGTAATGGGGACAGGGATCGACAGGAGATCCTGGGTTTATAGATTGCATAGCTGTGTTGACTCTGTGGTGTTGATATGTTCGAGGATGGCCAAGGAGCAGATTATATTAGAATTAGGTGACTCCTTCATGCATGTAAGGGAACTGAGAGAAGGCTGGGGAGCAAAGTTGTCATTGATATTTCAGATTTTATCTTTGAAGATGGTGGACAGGGTGGTTTGGGAGCCAACAGGGGGGTGGATGGGTGAATTCTTTAACAGTTTTAAAGATTTCGCTAGAGGAATGTTTGTTTTCCTTGAAGCGTGCCACTAAGTGATTACAGCAGGAACGAGGAATGTTTCTGTGTGTATGCGTGTGGAGTTGATTTCTATGTGGTTTAGTCGGACTCCAATTTGGAAAGGCACCAAGTGGGCTCAACACCTTACAATGTCTTTTATTTTCTCTTCCTTCAGAAGTATACCGTATGGCAGCAGTAGACCTCCAGCTAATTGCATACTTTCAGAGCAGCTATCTTGTCTAGTGCCCTGTATGATGGCGGCATACATGTGTGTATTTGCATTGTCTGACTAGCCAGGTGAAAGCTAGTGGAGAGCACTAGTCTGTTTTTATTGTTTATAAGTTTCCACGATCTGATTTTAGTGCTAGAACGCTTGGGGCTTTGAACTGTCTGTCTCAGTGTAAAAGAAAAATTGAAAAGATGGTGGTCTGACCAAGAAAGTGGCAAAAGGGGTTGCACAATAATGGAATTAAGATTAGTGCATATAAGGTCCAAAGTGTGTCTTGCGGAGTGTTTAGTACAAGTAACATTTTGGGAGAGGCCAAGGGTCTTGAGATCGTCCCTAAGTGTGGTGGCATGTCTTTAAAATGAAAATTGAAGTCTCCTAAGATCAGAAAATTATTGCATTTAACTGTATGAGGTGGCAGAATCCTGGCTAATATGGCGCTAGGAAGATATTAAAAAAATAAGAATTTCAGTGCCATCGGTGACGATAGTGCCCAAAATAGTACACTAGTACTTTTGAGAAAAAGAATAGCAATCTCTCCTCCCGGTTTTTACGGATGGTCAAGCTTCATGATATTGTAGCCTTGTGGAATGGCAATAGAAATTTCTGGGTTTGTTGTGGTACCGAGCCAAGTTTTAAGTGACATAGCAGATATCCAGTGTGAAACTTTGCACAATGTCCCAGCTTTGCACAGAGCAATCTTGCATTAAATTTGCAGTAGTTAAAAGTTGAGTGATGGTTTTACTGACTTATTTTGGTGGTACAATTATTAGATGTGATCTCTTAGCTTCCCTTTAATGTTGTGATGACTGCCTGGGAGATATTAGGTGGAATGCAGGATCCCTAGCTGTACAGGCAGGGGAAGGGTCATAAGTGCATTCTACATCATTTGTCTCCAGCCATATTGAAGTAATGAGCAAGAAAACCTGTTGATTCTGACTGGGTCATTCAGGGTTCCTGGCGCCCTGTGTTGTACGGGTGCAGCTGGCTGCAGACGGACTTGCCTTTGGCATGCCAGCTGCGCATCTGTGCGGTGGGTGCCATTTTGAACCTAGGAAGAGGGTGGGAAGCAAACTCTGACCGAAGCTCCGCCCAGCTGTTCAGGGTGAGCCAGGCCTGAAAGCAAGTAGCAAAATAAAAACAAACTGGCAACATTAAGTAACTAACACTATAAACAAACTTAAAAGCAAAATTTGAGTCCAGGCACCTTCATGCTTACAAGGAAATGAAAGGATAAAACGCAGTGGTGGCTGGTGAACTTTGAAAGCTGTGGGACGTTAAGACTTAATCCTGAATTTACGTGTGCCAGGGTGCACAGCAGGTACGGAGGATTCGACCGACTCCTCACTGTACCTGACTGAAAACACCTGTACCCAACTATTTACTAGAGAACAGATTTATTGCGGGGTATAATACCCCTCCTGAAGCTACAACTCTGGATAGATAAGTAAACAAAAGACAAGGGAGGAAAATAATTGAAAAGGGAATGGAGGGTAGAGTTACCGAATAGATTGGATAATGGATGGGAAGGTAGAATGGGATTCAGAATGGAGAAAAAGCAGGTGTGGCTGCAGGGATGAAGGCAAAAGGTTGTGAGAGAATATTCAAGGAAGACCGGATATTAGATGCATGCAGGGAAAGGTTGAGGGTTGACTGGAGAAGAGAATAGATAGAAGTTAAAGATGAGTGAGTGTAGGGTGGCTGGCGTGGAGAAGAGTGAACAATGGTCATGGACTTTGGGGTTATTGGCATATTATTCTTGGCAAATGGAGTATAATAAAAATGCACACACTGTTCCTTGCCTTTAAATGTGCCTTTCCAGCATTGGTCATGTTTAGAACAGACACTGCACAGTAGATGATTGCATCAGCTTCCCCTCATCCGTTTTTTTATTTAGGTAAATAAAAGTGTAGTGCTGTTGTCTGCCGTGCACACAGGTCTTGTTTAGTGCCTAGTTCTGACTTTGTCAGACCTAGTGGTTGATTTCTTAGCTGTAAAGAAAGCAAACAGCATGAAGCTTTGTATGAAAACCTCACAACTGTTGCCCATGGAGTCCACCTTCACACACCATTTTGTGATATATAGCTCATAATGACACATGCTGGAAGGCTGCAACATTTGTTACTTTTACCCACTCAGTGGCCCTCAATTTCTCACTCTTGGGAAGCTGAAGGTCTGAGTCAGTCCTGAAGGAATTCAGAATGTGGGCTGTAGGTGTCATGCTGTGTTTTACTGATACTTCAACCTATTCAGTTATCCTACAAGAAGAGCAAGGAACACCTGGTATTCCGATGACACCTGTTTTGAAATGGGTCTGTAGCATTACATAAGCAATCCCTTGGAAGGCAATCATGGAGTGTTACATGGCACCACCTAATACATTTTTTATAGCACACGTATCGGAACTAGAAAAATATGCGCCAATGTGGGGATATTTCAGATTCAGTGTGAAATGCTTTTCAGTCCTGGAAAGAATTTTAACACAGCCAGTGGTTTGGCAGATGGAGAGGAGGAGGCGGTTCAACATGCCAAAGCCTGAGGGTGGAAGGTGATGAGAAATGGGACTTGAGGGATACCTGCGAGTCCTGGATAGTCAAGCATGGAGTCCAGGCAACTTCTTTCTGAAATGTGCAAGTACGTATAGGTGCTACACAGTCCGTATATGTGTGTGGGTGAGAGTCTAAGAAAGGCTTTGGTCTAACTGAATCCATGAGTTTGCTACCTGTATTAAATAAACTCTGGGCATTCGCAGATTATTCTACTTTACCATCACCATAAAGCAAGACAGACTTTTAATTGTGAACAACGTTCGATGTGGCTAACTGTTCCATATTCCAGACTATAAGTAAATTTGCATCATTCCAAAGCCCTGTATATTTTAAGCATTTCCTAATCAAAGCGTATAGGCATTCCAAGAAACACATACCAGGTTGAAAGCATTGCACTGTTAAATTTCTTCAGCTTGTTTCATCCACTGTCCGCTTTGATCCGATTTAGGGAAGTAACTCTTCTGCTCGTAGGAAAGGCTGCAGGGAAGAGCGCGGAGCTGCATTTTCACGGGGTACACAATTTCACACTGCTGACTGGGAGAGGCAAGTCATAACCCGAATGTCAGCTGTCCTCACCAATCCTAGATAACATGATGGGGACATGCACCATTCCCAGCACTGTGGAGCTGAAATATGCCCACAACATCGCCGCTAGGGTTCAAGATAGGTCATAGCCAGAACTCTTAACTAGAAAGAAGGTGATCAGGTCAGATACACACTGACCAGATATGACTCCAGTTACATGCACACTGATTTGCATTTTTGCCTTGCTCCTCCCCAATGGAGGTGTATTCCGACATAAAGAAGCAGCACTGGTGCCCGCCCTCAGACCCCTCGCTGATTGACACACAGCCTTGGGCAGAACAGGGCTTAAGCCTAATGGGCCCACGCTGTGTTCAATCAGGAAGGCATGTTTTTCATCACAGAGGGGTGTGGCTCTATAGTGTCGAAGCCCACAGAGGACTAGGGATAGAAGAATGTAAGCCCTGTAAATCCTGCAACAAGTGGCACATGCGCACTATCGTCCACAGGAGTCCCTCTTGCAGGGAGAGTCGTGTTTCAGCCACAGACCCAAGTTGTTCACGCAGTTCCAGTATATGGTGCCACAGGGACTTAAGTATCCCTTCTCGAGGTTTGCGGCAGAGTCTTGTTCTCTGTGATCACATGCTTCTTGGCATCCTTCTTTGTAATTTTGTGCAGAATTGAGGTTCTGCTGTTGAGTGCCCCTTAAATCCTAGATTTAGGGGTGTGAGTGACAGTGGCTGATAAGCTAGCTGTTCCTGCGGCTAGTCCGCCCCTGAGGTGAGAACATCTAGTGGGTGTACGTCACTTTTCTACTCAGAATTCTCTACTTTCAGGGTTTCTCAAAATGGAAAAACCCTTCGTTGACTGTACAGACCTCCTAGACCGCCCAAAAGGTGTGGCTAGCCTTTTGGTGGTGTTCGCCTCCTGACTGGCTACTTTTCCTGCCTGCATGCTAATTTGCCTGAGGCACGGTAAGGGCTTTGTCTTCCACCGGGGCGATCAATTACAGATCAAGGGCGGTGAAGCCTTTGTGGCTTACCGCCTTGATTACTGTAAACACTAGCTATCCTGGGAGAGAGGAGGTGTGACCTCCTTCCTGGCCAGGCCTTTGTCTCTTTCCTGGGGAAGTGTCAGCACAACACACCAGGAGGGCAGATCTTCTCTTGGCGGCAGACGGCTCTGGAAGCCCGCCATGGCACTGGGTTATTGTTACCTAGGGGGGCACCCACTCAAGGTGGCACCCCTGTGCATGCCAGCTCACCCTTGACACGAGAATCCTGTCGGGGATGAAAAAGCACGATGTTTGAGGCCAAACATGACACAATTCGGTGGTACCATAATGGAGCTGGCTATCTCGAGTTTGCTCAGTAGCCAGCCCATGTTATACTTTGGACCGCCAGACTTTCACAGTAAATCCAGGCTTTACAGGGTTACTGTAGGGATATATATGGGTAAACATATATACCCACAACATTAATATAATGCACCCTACCTTCTGGACTAGAGAATGCATACCATAAGGGTGACTTACTTATATTAAGGCAGGGGTGTGGCTCTGCAGCACATGGTGTGTGCAGAGCTCTTCTTGAGCAAACAGGCTTCTCGTGCAGGGCTGCAATGGCAGTCGTGCAGTTGTACTTTTACTTGGGTCACACAGGGTCACACAGGGTGGCAAAATAAAGTGCTACACCCCTGGTGACCCTTCTTAACACCCTTACCCTGGGTACCATATACTAGGGGCTTACAAGGAGTGATAAGTGCCTTGCCAATTGGGTGTACCGATTCATAGTTACCTTTTGGGGAAAGAGCACTGGCACTGGGGCATGATTAGAGTAAAAACTCAGCATCTAGCAGTTCTAATGGGGGCTAAATGTGGGGGGGGGGCATCTGCAAAGAAGCCCAGTTTCCAACAGAAGCAAAATAACTCAAAAAAATAGTCCTAAAGGGGCAGGCACCCCTTAGATTTAGGGCTGAGTTACAAGGCAATACAGGTTTGGGTAGTTATTACAGCAATAGTGTCAAGGTCAGTCGTAGAAATGGGGGCTCTAGTTGGCAGAGGTAGGTACCTTTGTCCAAATAGGGACCCTTGCTTCTAGTCGGGGTAAGGTGGATACACACTTTAGATAAGCCATGCTCACCCCCTGCGTAACTTGACACGAGCAGACAGGCTTATCCCAAAAGCAATGTGTAAAGTATTTGCACTCAAAACACACAGTAATACAGTGATAACACCACAAATGGTCACCGCACCAGTTTAGAAAAATAAAGTATCTTTATCTAAACTCAACAAGACCAAAACGACAAAAACCAAATACAGGTAATAAGGTATGACTTTAGAACAGTTAGTTCAAAAATAAAGGTTGTAGAAAACCAATAGCTCCACCCGGGGCTATTGCGATGTTGTGACAGCAATAAATCCAAAGTACGGCGCCGACCACGAGGAGCGCGGCGTTGGGCACAGAGTCACACAGACCCCCAAACAAACAGTACCTTAGTAGTGCTAAAAATCCATTGCATGAAATAGTTGCATAGTATTTTTCGTTGGATTTGTACAAGTCTGTGTTGTTGGTTGTCCCAAGTCCCGGGGCTTCAGAGAGACCAGGGCCATATGATTTGTTACAGCGTGGATCATGCGATTTGAGGAGAATCCGTTAGAGGGTCTCCAATTAGCAAACAATTACTAGTTTTAACTGGGTCTACGTACAGCCCATATTTTTATTATTTTATCTTTTATATTTTTTAATTCTTGTACGAAATGAACTGCACACATATTTAATGAAATTGTAATTGCACTTTATGTCCTATCTAAATTACGGACAATGAAATGTACGAGCACATGTGCATATTGTACTTTTATGGTCAACAACCGAATAAAGTTGATTGATGATCATGATGAGTACCTTGGAAACTAAGTTTATGATGATGCACGGCATCGTAGAGGTGAGGTGTCGGTGCTGAGGTCGAGGCCGGATCCCTGGTTGCCACGGGGGAGGCAAGGCGACATGTCCGCAAGGAGACGATGTGTCGTGTCCAGGACAGGGGAAGACGGTTGCGTCGGCGGTGAGGCGTCAGTTTCAGTGACGATGCAAAGTCGTCAAGTTCGTGGAGTCACCCTCTGCGGTTATCGGCGCTGCGATAACAGGATGCAGGCGCTGGCGATGACGGAGTTGGTGCGAGCCCTGGCGTCGGGAAATGCCGATAACTGCAGGCATTGAAGGGCGTTGGAGCTGTGGTGCAGGCCGGGCGGTGCGTTGCTCACTTCACAAGCGGGCCTCGGTGCGGTCGCGGCTTCACAGCGGCGTCGCTGACGGCGTCGGAGACCGGTTTTCTTCTCTCCGGTTTCTTCCAGCTCCCAACAGCAGGAACAACCCCCAGAGGCCCAAAACTGGAATAGGCACCTCCTGGCAGGTCAGAACTCTCAGCAATAGAGTTCAGGGGAGCTGGGGTGAAGTCTTTGTGTCACTGAGACTTCAGAACAGGAGGCCAGCACACTCAGGCCCTTGGAGATTCTTCTTCAAGCATGTTAACAGCAAAGTTCCAGTCTTTGTCCTTTCCTTGGCTGAAACAGCAACTGCAGGCCAACCCCACACAGCGCACAGCAATGGGCAGTACTCCTCCTCACAGCTCTCCAGCTCTTCTACTTGCCAACGGTTCCTCTTGAGTCCAGAAGTGATCTAAAGTTCTGGGGTTTAGGGTCTACTACATATACCCCATTTTATCTTTGTTCTCTTGGTGCAAGGGTCTCTGAGGCCAGTCCAAAACATTTCTGTCCTCACTGGTGCAGTATGTCCACAGGGGGTGGAGACAGCATTGTGCAAGGGAGACCGGCCCAATTCAGGTGCAAGGAAATCTCCTCCCACTACTCTAATTGCAGCTAAGTCCCATTCAGCCAGCTCAGCTCTGAGTCATCCAGGAAGGGCCAGGTACATCTCAACCCCCCCAGTGGCTGTCTACTGTGAATGAACATCCCCAGCCCCTGTCACTCCAAAACCAGACAGTCAATCCACAAACAGGCAGAGGCACACGGAATGGTTAAACAAGAAAATGCCTACTTTCTAAAAGTGAATCAATTGGGGTGGTGGAATGCACACCTTTGTATTCAATCAATTTCTCTATGCTTAAACTTCAATTTCTTCAATGCTGGAGCGGCGTGCAAGCTTGATAGCGCTTCGCCCAATGCGCTTGAAAAGTACACACCATCAAAGGGGACCCGGGTTCGGTCCCCATACAAGCTGCACAACCTTCTTTTCACCATATGAATGAATCCAATGAATTAAACTCTTTGTTTTATTCTTCACTTTTAAATTTATTTTACTCTATTTCTTGTCTCCTGTATTTTCTATTTTTTCAATTCATTTTATACATTCAGCTTCCCTTTAAAGGGACTTTTATAGCACAGGGAGTAACGTTTCCACAAGTCACGATATTAAAATCCAATGCATTTCGGGAATTGTTCCCTTCGTCAGGGATATCTAAAATACAAACAATACGTGAAAGGACAATCAGTATTCTCATCCCATTCCTCACCTGATTAACAAGCATAAAACACTACATACTTCATGTGAAATCTGTCACGTCTGTTCCTAATTCTGTTACAAAAAGTGTCATGCACATATACCCAATATTTAATCTGATGTTCACATAATATCTCAAAGCCGAGATTATGCATAATTCAACGCCCAACAACCTCATCCATTGCACCCCCGTGTTTTTAGCTGCGCTGTCACCCCTGCAAAAGATTCTGCCCTTCACCCCGTCTTACTCAAATGCCTGTCTTTTACTAACTATAATTCCTCCGACAAAATTATACTTGCCGTGACTGATGTAATCATGCTGCCTCGTACTTCATTAAACCTTAATTCAAACTCCTTACAGCGCTGACTCGCATGTTCAACACCTTCATAACGTCTCAACTCGAGCGAGCGGCACCATTAACCATAGCAGCTTCATCTTTCTGCTCCGGGCGCGCTTCATCTTCTTAAATAACAGCTATCCCGCTAATCACACGTGTGTCTTGTTAAAGTAACACTCCACTGAATTACACCATGCACACTTCCCCTCGACTTAAATATAAATACTGCATTTCCCAGCATGCATCAAGGTTTCTCACTTCTAAAATGCCTAATCACCCGACATTTCCCTGGTATTAAACAAACCCTATTAATTGCACCTTATTAATTGCATTGCATTCTAAAAGTGGCATTTTCAAACACATAATTTAAAAACCATCTTTACTAAAAGATGTTATTAAATTCTGAGTTCGGAGAGCCTAAACTTTATTTTTCTATCTTTTCCCAATGGGAATTTATACTTGTAAGATGTTACAAAGTATCTCCCATTCTATCCTATGGGGCAGATAGCCTTTCAATTGTGAAAAAAACGAAATTGACAGTATTTCACTATCAGGACATGTCACACACACCAGTACATGGCCTACCTTTCACATACACTGCACCGTGCCCATGGGGAAGGTTAGGGCCTGCAAGCAGGTGCACGTGCCTGGTCGACATGGCAATTTAAAACTGTGCGCAGACACTGCAGTGGCAGGTCTGAGATACCTTTTCAGGGCTACTCAAGTGGGTGGCACAATCAGTGCTGCAGGCCCACTAGTTTTGCTACTCACGTAAGGATCCTGCCACTTGACGTCCCCGGGGGAGAAGGGTGCATTGCCTCCCTCTCTCCGCGTCCTCTGGCTGACTTCGACGGCCGCGTTCCGACATTGATGGGAAGGAGTTCCATTAGCCCGCATCTGCCGGCATTTTACTTCAGTGATTAATTACCCATTAATGTTTGACATTTGGGATCCCGCCTGACTACGGTGGTCGTTGGTATTGGGAAACACGAGATGACTTCTCTCCCCTTCGGATGGTACTCCTAGATGGTAATCCTTAATTTATTTGGGATTTGGAGCTGTAACTCATATGCAAAAAGCCCCATTTCCTCTCATATTGGGCGCCCGACTGGGCCCCATGTGTGTACATTCTTCTCTTACACTTTGTCTTGAGCCACATTTTTAATGGTGTGCACTTTCCACAGACAGTCAATTGTTCTCGCTTCAGGTGTCCCGCATTGTTAGGTCCTGATGAGACCCCCTATTTGCATTTTGGGTCAAAACGCCATTGACACGTATTTTAAACGAACCACCTTCCAGCCCCTAGCATTGTGTTAGAAGGCTGTCAATACTCTGTTTATATGTACTTGTGGTCGTTTTGTACAAACTGAAACCTACTGTATGCCACAAACTGTCACCTTTTTTTTTAAAGAATAGGTTCTAGTTCACTTGGGACACAGAGCACACCTTTTCTTATACTTTACCACACAAAGTGCATAAAAAGTAAAAACCCTTGAAATTCTTGGTGTGTATGATTTTGATTCTCCGTTCCCATGAGTATATGCCATTGAGCTTTATAATTATCAAATAATATGCATATATTCCACAGGATCCGTTGTTCCTTGTTGTATAATTGATACCCTGGTTCCTTGTTAGTAGGGTAACCCTTGTTCTTTTTGAACATACAGCAGGCCCACTAGTAGCATTTGATTTACAGGCCCTGGCTCACTCAGTGCACTTTACTAGGAACTTGCCAGTAAATCAGATATGCCAATCAGGGAGAACCAATTGTAATAACAATTTACGCAGGGAGCACTTTCACTTTGACACTGAACAGCAGTGGCAAATTGCCCAAAGCATCTAAGCCAGCAAAAACGAAATCCAGTACAGCATAAAAATACGGGAGGTAGAGGCAAAAAGTCAGGGATACCACGTCTAACACTTGTCCCCTCCAGCTGAAAAGTGGCGAGAACAACCCACTCTCTTGGGAGTTCTCATCACTAAGGCGGAAGAATCTTTACATCAGCATTGGCGTATTCTGTACCAGGGCGGTGTTCCATTGTAAAGGCAATTCCCTGTAGGGAGATGGACCACCTTGGGTTCTCACCTCTCATTTGCGTCAACCATCTGAGGGGCCTGTGGTCGGTCTAAACCCGTAAGTGAGTCCCAAACAAGTAGGGTCTTAGCTTCTCCAGTGCCCAGACACAGCAAACGCTTCTCTCTCAATTTCACTCGACCTCTGTTCCCTGGGAAGTAGCCTCCTACTTATGAAAGCTACAGGTTGGACCAAGCCCTCGTCGTTCAATTGTGAGAGTACTGCTCCCACACCATGCTCTGAAGCATCTGTCAGCACAACAAATTCTTGGGAGAAGTTGGGTGCCTTGAGCACGGGCGCCGTGCACATGGCAGATTTCAGGGGATCAAAAGTGGCCTGACAAGCATCAGTCCATATCACTTTCCTTGGCTGCTTCCTTGAAGTCAGCTCTGTCAAGGGGGCAACAATGGGGCCATACCCCTTGACAAACCCTCTGTAGTACCCAATGAGACCTAAAAAGGCTCTCACCTCTGTCTGGGTCTTGGGGGGCTCCCAAGCCAGAATGGTGTTGATCTTAGGCTGTAGGGGCACCACCTGGCCACTTCCTACTTGGTGCGCTAAGTACACCACAGATCCCTGCCCTATCTGTCACTTACTTGCCTTGATAGTGAGGCCTGCCTTCTGCAGAGCCTTCAACACTTCACAGAGGTGTTGCAAGTGTTCCTCCCAGCTGGAGCTGAACATAGCAATGTCATCCAGGTAGGCGGCGCTGAATTCTTCGAGCCCGGACAGTACCTGGTTGACCAGTCTCTGGAATGTGCGGGGGCATTCTTCAACCCAAAGGGCATGACACGGAACTGGTAGTACCCCTCTGGCGTTGAAAATGCAGACCTCTCTCTTGCCCCATCAGTCAAGGCAATCTGCCAGTACCCAGACGTTGGATCAAACGTACTAAGTTACCGGGCAGCTCCCAGCCGAACAATGAGCTCATCAGCTCTGGGGATGGGGTGCATGTCAGTCCTGGTGACGGCATTAAGCCCACGGTAGTCCACACAGAACCAGAGTTCGGGAGTGGCCCTGGGTGCAGCAGCTTTCAGAACCAAGACCACTGGGCTAGCCCAGGGGCTGCTGGAGGGCTCTATCACCCCTAATGCTAACCTCTTCCTTGATGCTGGCCCTGACCTCGTCAGTTACTCTGTAAATTTTATGTTTTACAGGTAAACTGTCCCCAGTGTCCACATCATGGACACACCAATTGGTGATTCCTGGAGTCAGGGAGACCAGGGAGGCAAACTGTCCCAGCACCTGGCGACAGTCCCTCTGCTGCTCTGGGATCAGGGTGGTAGAGAGGTTCACTCCATCCACTGACACATCATGTTCCTTGGCTGACAGGAGGTCAGGAAGAGGCTCACTTTCCTCTTCCATTCCATCATCTGTAGCTAGGAGCATTGTCACTTCTGACCTCTCAAAGTGAGGTTTGAGTCAGTTCACGTGTATGACCCTCAAAGGGTTCCTGGGAGTCTGCAAGTTGACCAAGTAGGTCAAGTCACTCTTGTGCTCCACCACCTCAAATAGACCAGTCCACTTGTCTTGGAGTGCACAAGGCTTCCCTGGTGCCATCACCCACATGTTTTGGCTGGCTGAAACTCAACCAGAGTGGTATTCTGGTCGTACCAACGTCTCATCTCTTCCTGACATGCTTCCAGGTTCACCTGTGCGACTTTCCTGAAGCGCAGAGTCTGGTTGCTGAAGGCCAGCATGTAGCTGAACACATCTTGGGGGGGGTCTTACCAGGAGTTTTCTCCCAGCCCTCCTTCACCAGACTCAGAGGTCCTCCCACAGGGTGCCCATACAACAATTCAAAGGGACTGAACCCTAAGGATTTCTGCGGTACCTCCCTGTAGGCAAACAACAGGCATGGTAGGACGACGTCCCACTTACATCTAATGGGTTCTGCAAGACCTTTTATCATGCCTTTCAGGGTTCGGTTGAATTTCTCAACCAACCCATTTCCTTGGGGGATGGTAAGGAGTGTGAATTTGTACATTACACCACACTCCTCCCACAGTGACTTCATACACCTAGATATGAAGTTGGTACCACAGTCAGAGACCACCTCTCTGGGGAACCCCACACGGGAAAAGATCCCCATCAATGCACGGCTCAGCACAGGGTCCGTGATTGTCCTGAGAGGGACAGCTTCCGGGTACCGGGTGGCATAGTCCACCAAGACCAAGATAAACTTGTTGCCTGAGGCTATCTTGGGTTCCAGTGGACCCACAATGTCGATGCCCACCCGCTCGAAAGGGGTGATCACCACAGGAAAGGGTTGGAGGGGAGCCTTACACTTCCCTCCACTCTTGCTACTTGCTTGACAAGTCTGCAAGACCTACAATGTGTGCCAACGGGCCTCTGCATTTGGGGCCAGTAAAAGTGGGTGATAAGCCTGTGATAGGTCTTGTTGCACCCCAAATGTCCTGCCAAAGGCACGTCCTGAGCCAGACCCAGTAGGTAGGTCCTGTAGCACACGGGTACCACCAGCACATGGGCTGCCCCAAGCTCAGCAACCTTAGGCTCACCATAAAGGGTACCATTCTCCCAATAAATCAAATGTGATCCAGATGGTCTGCATCCTGCTGCCGCAAACCAACAAGAGTAGGGCATTCCATCTGCGCCTTGCAGAACTCCTCCCTGGAGGGACCTCCTTCCTGCTGCCAATGGGCCAGCTCAGGCAGGTCTCCCAGTTCGGCCACTTGCTCCCCTGTAGGTTCCAGGGCATCCCCCTCAGGGTCTGCCTCCTCCTGGACCGTGGGAACTTCTTGGGTGAGTTTCCCACGCCCTCTGCCCCTTCTCTTTTTGGCAGGCACCTGGGCCACTGTTTCAGGCTCCAGGTCCTCTTGAGTACCCCTACTGGCTGCCATTGACCGAGTGGTAACACAGGCCCACTCAGGCAGTCCCATCAACTTTAAATGAGCCTGGCGCTCTACCTCCTTCCAAGGGGAACTCTCCAGGTCATTGCCAAGCAGACAGTCAACAGGCATGGACGAACTTACAACGACCTTCAAGGAACCTGATAACCCCCCCCCCCACAGCTGCCCCCCCACTCAAAGGGAACTTGCACCACCTTACACAGGCACTCAGAGTTGTCTGCGGCAACTACAGGGTGAAGCACATTGGGGATGACCTGCTCTTCAGACACCCATTGACACCTGACAGATGTCACACTGGCTCCTGTGTGTCTCAGAGCCTCCACCCTCCTTCCATTGATGGTCATCCACTGTAGGTACTTTTTTGTGTTATCCGGCAGGCAGGTTTCCTGGACCATCTCTCTATCTCCTATTGAGATATGGGTCATTACAGCTGGCTCCCACCCTCCTTAGGAACCAACTCCTCCCCCAGCACTACACTAACTAACCCCAATGATGGTGCATCAGTGGGTGCTGGTGGTGCCTTGGGGCACTTGGGATCATTCTGCATGTGACCCTCCTGACCACATGCATAACACTTGTGGGCACCCCAGTTGTCTAGCCTACCCTTAGGGGCCATGTCTTCTTAGAACAGGGGGCTGGGGATATTTACCCTGGGAACTATTTTGGGGGCCTTTAGAGAAATCCTTTTGGTTACCCTTGTCCCCCCCCACTCTTCTGCTGGGGACCCTGCCCACCTTTGGCTGGGTTTCCTACATACCCCTTGTGGACCCTGGTACTCGTTCAGCGGTCCGCCTCCTGAGCAAGCTTCCTGGGGTCAGTCAGCTTACTATCCATCAGAAGCTGGTGCAGCTCTGGAACACAAAGACTACTCAAGTGCTCCCAACCAATCCGATTGCACAACCCCTGGTAATCAGTTACCTTGCTGCCCTTTATCCAACCATCCAGTGCTCTGCAATAAAGATTTACACACTCAACCCAAGTATTGGATTCAAGCTTCTCGAAAGACCTAAACTTTTCCCGGTACTGCTCCGATGTGAGCCCATACCTGAGGCATAAACCGTCCTTCGTATTGGGGTAGGTCAGAGCACCCGCCTCCTGCAAAGGTGTCAGGGTATTCCTCCCATTGCCCTTTAAGTGACTCCACAGGCCCGCCCCCCAATTCTTCTCAGTGACCTCATTCATACACAGTGCTGCCTCGTAAGATGCAAACCAAGCATAAATATCCTCCCCCTTCTGGAAGTTTTGTACTAGGTCCTTGGGAATGTAAACCTTACCCCCTTGCACTGACTGTACGCTGCCACCATTTGTACTGGACTCCTCCTGTTTGGCTTTGAGGTCCAGCTCTCTCATGCTCAATTCATGTGCCAAAAGCAACTTTCTTTCTTCCAAGGTACAAGCGTTCTTGCTCTCCTCTGCCCTTAATTTCATGACCTCCAATTCATGCTTCCTGGCCCTTTGCCTTTCCTCCATTTCCTCTGGAGCCAAATTCCTGGAAGAATGATTGCTGCCAGCCATAGAGGCTGCTCTCCCAACAGGCAAATCCTGGGATCTTAAAACGCCTTCTGGCACCCCCCCTTCCAAATCTGCATCATCTTTCTCCCCAGCTTGTCTGGCCTCCCACCAGGCACTCGAGGCCTTCTGCAGCTTCTCTTTCCTAGAGGTGCTTTTAATGACGCATTCAAAGTTTTTGCAAAATTGCTTGAACTGCTCTACTTTGTAGGTATGCAACATTTCAATGCTAAACTCCAATTCTGCTTCATCTGCTGGTTTACCATTTAGAGACATGGTACGTGGATACTTCAAGGGTCAGATCAAAATTAGAACCAACCAAAAAATAAAATGCAGTATGTGATTGCGTTGTGGTCTGCACTAAACTAGTGATGTACACCAATCACTGTGCGTCAAGTACAAATACAAGTTCAAATCCTCACAGCTGACCACCAATGTTAGAAATGGGGATCTCTAGTTGGCAGAGGTAGGTACCTTTTTCCAAATAGGGACCCTTGCTTCTAGTCAGGGTAAGGGGGATACACACTTTAGATAACCCCTGCTCACCCCCCGGGTAGCTTGGCACAAGCAGACATGCTTATCCCAAAGGCAATGTGTAAAGACACACAGTAATACAGTGATAACACCACAAATGGACACTGCACCAGTTTAGAAAAATGAAGTATCTTTATCTAAACTCAACAAGACCAAAACGACAAAAATCCAACAGGCCGGTAATAAGGTATGACTTTAGAACAGTTATTGCAAAAATAAAGGTTGTAGAAAACAAATAGACCCACTAGGGGCTATTGCGACATCGTGACAGCAATAAATCTAAAGTACGGCGCCGACCGCGAGGACAGAGGCATCGGGCACAGAGTCACACACACCCCCCAACAAACAGTACTTTGGAAACTAAGTCTGTGACAATGCACGGCGTCATGGAGGTGAGGCGTTGGTGCCGAGGTCGGCTCCCTGTTTGCCACGGGGTAGGCGAGGCGTCGTGACCGCGAGGAGATAACAGGTCGTGTCCAGGACAGGGGAAGACGGCTGCGTCGGCAGTGGGCGTTGGTTCCGGTGAAGATGCAAAGTCAGCAAGTTTGTGGAGTCACCCTCGGCGGTTATTGGCGCCGCGATAACAGGATGCAGGCAGTGGCAATGACGGAGTCGGTGCGATCGCTGGTATCAGGAAATGCCGATAACTGCAGGCGTCAAAGGGCGTTGGAGCTGCGGTACAGGCCGGGCGGTGCGGTGTTCACTTCACGAGCAGTGCCCCGGGCCTCTGTGCAGGTCGTGGCTTCACAGCGGCGTCGCTGACTGTTTCGGGGACATGTTTGCTTACTTCTCTACGGTTTCTTCCAGCTCCCAACAGCAGGAACATACTCCAGAGGCCCAAAACTGAAATAGGCCCCTCCTGACAGGTCAGAACTCTCAGCAATAGAGTTCAGAGGAGCTGGGGGTGAAGTCTTTGTGTCCCTGAGACTTCAGAACAGGAGACCAGCACACTCAGGCCCTTGGAGATTCTTCTTCAAGCAGGTTCACAGCAAAGTTCCAGTCTTTGTCCTTTCCTTGGCAGAAACAGCAACTGCATGCCAACCCCACACCTCATTTTGTCTTTGTTCTCTTGGTGCAATGGTCTCTGAGCCCAGTCCAAACCAGTTCTGTCCTCACTGGTGCAGTATGAACACAGGGAGTGGAGACAGCATTGTGCAAGGGAGACAGGTCCTATTCAGGTGCAAGGAAATCTCCTCCCACTACTCTAATTGCAGCTAAGCCCCATTCAGCTCATCTCTAAGTCATCCAGGAAGGGCTAGGCACACCTCAACCCCCCAGTGGCTGTCTAGAGTGAATGCACATCCCCAGCCCCTGTCACTCCCATTCTATCCTATGGGACAGATAGCCTTTCAATAGTAAAAAAACAAAATTGCCAGTATTTCACTGTCAGGACATGTCACACACACCAGTACATGTCCTACCTTTCACATACACTGCACCCTCCCCATGGGGGTACCTTGGGCCTACCATAGGGGTGCCTTACATGTAAGAGAAGGGAAGGTTAGGGCCTGGCAAGCGGGTGCCCTTGCCAGGTCGACATGGCAGTTTAAAACTGCGTGAAGACACTGCAGTGGCAGGTCTGAGATACCTTTTCAGGGCTACTCATGTGGGTGGCACAATCAGTGCTGCAGGCCCACTAGTAGCATTTGATTTACAGGCCCTGGCACACTCAGTGCACTTTACTAGGGACTTACCAGTAAATCAAATATGCCAATCAGGGAGAACCAATTGTAATAACAGTGTACGCAGGGAGCACTTGCACTTTCACACTGATCAGCAGTGGCAAAGTGCCCAAAGCATCTAAGCCGGCAAAAACTAAATCCAGGACAGCATCAAAAATACAGGAGGTAGAGGCAAAAAATCAGGGGAAACCACGCCAAAGATGCTAAGTCTAACAGTCAGGCAGTAACCAATACTGCTTTGCAATAAAAAAAGAACTAATGCAGTTTAACCTTTACTGGCCAGTTAAACATTGCCTGCCTTTTGCTGTACAGAATATTCTAAACTGGATATTTCATAGTAAAAGTGCACAGAGACAGATATTCAGTGGGTGTTTACATTTTATAACATCATAAAAATTTTAAAAGAAGTATTTATATTTTAAAAATCAATAAAAAGTATCCTTTATATTGAGTTACATATGTCTACGTTGTGGTTAACTTTTAGCTCGGTTCAACATTATCAAGTACTTTATTTAGATGTCACATTTCGTCAAACATAGAGTGCTGGGTAGATTATATTCTCAAAGTGATAGGAGCAAGCCACTAATCCAGTATCAAATTTTAAGTCCGGTAACAAGCCGGCATTCAAAAACATAAATGCATGAACTGAGAAATTTAACCTTCAATGTTATTTGTGTTTCTGAACTGTTTGTGACATTTACAAGCAAATTTAAAAAGCCATACCATAGACTCAGATTTAGGAGTTCTTAAGGAAAAACTGATGCGGTATTACCGCTTTTGGAATAACCAATACCGAGCCGTACTATAAATATTTTGTGCAGCATTCCTGCAGTATAACAGGTTTTCATCTGGGGAAAAGGGAATTACTGTGGAAAATGGTATTTGAACAGCAGAATTCTTTCCTACTTTCTTGGCTTTCGTCAGATATATTACACTGGGTTTGCACTGGTTCAATATACCTGTGCATAAACCTGAAAAAGTGATTTTAAAGCATACCCCTTAGTTCTGATTCCAGTGAAAATCCTCTCGCTGACCAAATCAGATAATGGAAAAACTCATAAGGACGCCCAAAGAAGGCAAAAGCTATGGAAAATATAACAGTAAAATATATATAGATAGTAATACTTTTAGTGTCACTCCTTCATCTTTTATGATTATCCCTTCTCCTTAATGTTTCTTCATAAGGACCACATTAGTTTATTTATATCATAATTCAAGAAAGGATCTGGGAGAAAATTGACATGCCATATTTCAACATGCTTCTTAGTCGAAACTAGAACATAATGTACGTCGCCGACAGTAATCTGTCTTGAAACAGTCGTTACCATTTCTCTTAATTGTCAAAGTTTTTTTCTCTATTAGAGTGAGTTAATTTCTGGGAGACAAACATGCCTTTTGTTCTTTTGTGCAGTGCTTCATTGCTATGGTAAAGTGGTCTCTCTAGCTTTATAGCTAGCTGTATTATATGTAGATCACACAGATATACAATGACAGACAGCCCCGCATATTTAACGTGTAGTCCCTGAAGTTGGCCTTAGTCTACTAATACACCAACCCCAATCATTTTTTCCTATCTGTGTCTCAGAGGTAAGGCACCTGTTGAAGTTATATGTGGTTGTCTCTTGTCCAGCATATAACCCTTTATTAATTAAAATATTTCATTTTTGTGTTTTTCAGTAATCTTTAAAAAAATGGTTTGAGGATACATTATTGCACCAGGCCACTACTTATTGGTCACATCCACAGGTTTTGATCACCTTATCCTAATCCTAATACAGAGTTTGAATGTATGTTTCGGAACACTAGTTCTATGTTATTTCTTTATACCTCGGATCGGTGGGTGGTGAGGATGGGATGGGCCTTAATATTAGTGCTCACCTGTAATTTAAACTGTGTTCATGTTGCGCTTTCTCCCATCTACTTGTTTAAAGGTAGGACAAGGTGAAGTACTCCCTGCTTCCTGAAGGGTAGGCAAAGTCCTACCTGTTTTCTGAAAATCCATGTCCAGATTTACTAACACTGTGTGTCGTGTTTCCATTACCTTTGTAATGCAAATCCTGTGCAACATGTTGTGGTGATATTTATTTTCCAGTGAAAAATCAGTGCTACTTTGTTTCAAGGGGACAGTTCATGGGTGAACATACAACCACCCATGGATTTTATCACAAATCCCTATGAACTAACCGTTGTAGTCAGAGATTTGCCCCAACATCTTACATCTCCTCCAGGCAGGCATAAGGCTGAACTGCTGCCTCAACTGCAGCCTGTACAGGGATTGAGGATTGTGCCCACGTTTTTATTGCTTAGCTGTAGTTTATACTCAGGGAAACTTACTAAAATGTAACATAAAGTAGCACATCAACCAAAGTAACTGTGCTGCATTGCGTGAAAGGGGGAGTGAAAATGAGCACCATATCTATTAAGATATTCCACTGTTTTCTCTTCCCAATTGTTGGTGCATTGTAGGCTGCCCTGCACCAACCATAGTGCAAGGGTGTGTTTGTTCTGTCAAGCATAGGCTTTGTACTGAAAGGAGAGCCTTCCAGTATGAAAATGTAAAAAAATTATGCTTTAATAATTTTCCCACTTTGTATGTGTTCTGTACAATGCAGCACAAATGCAAGTTTGAAAAGTATGGAGAAATGAAAATATTTCTCCTCTGTTATGCCTGACTTGAGGAGGCGTAATGTTTCGACACAAGTCCCTGTCTACAATTATCAGTAGATGGGGATTTGAGTCAAACCCATGGATGGTTGCATGGGAACACCCATGTGCCTCCAATGAAACTCCTCCTTGATGCAAAGTAGCGCATAGCACTACTTTGTTTTGGCCAACTAACTAATTGAAATCCTGATTTTCACACAAAAGTAAATACCACTTCAATACTTTTCACAAGGTTTTGATGTAATAGACTTGCAATTTGGCAATCCACATCTTCTGCCTTTGAATCAATACTCCACGGACAGTGCAAAGAAATGGCCAAAAGTCACATTGCAAATACTGCGCATATACATAGGTTTAATGACATCTGATCAATAATACATCTGTCTTAGGGAGTCCACCACTGCATCTAGTGTCCGCTTCATTTGAGAATTATTCATCAAGACCTTCGGCAACATGGTAGCTACTTTGTTTTTTGCAAGACCGCCAAGTGAAGTTCTATTGCAGTCAGAGTCTTTTTATTGTGCCTACAATAAATATTGCAAAAGGAAACAAATACAGATTCCAAGCATCCTGGGCACATATTAGTCTATGGCTGCTAAAGAATTATTTCAGGGTGTATGGATATGACAACAGGGAAACGTTGAAAGTAGTGAAACATTTTTACATATCTAAGGTGCAGTATTAGTGCATATGTAAAGTTTGCAAAAGAAACAATTGATGGACGGAATGCTGGGCAATGCAAACATTCACCCCCAGTCACAAGGATCTGGGTTTAATCCATCATTCTTTTGCTCACCACACCACCCCAGTTTGGACCCAGCCATATGCAAATCAGTCTTGACCCTGCTCCTTGTGGGAACAGTCCAGCCTGAACTGCCAAGCCAGGTCCTCCCTGGACCGGAAACCAGCATCCTGGGACCGGTTTCTGGGCATCACCCTTTATCAGCCAGGCTAGCTTGAATCCAGTGGTGTAGTGAGCACGGGACCCACGTCTGGGCATACCCTTCCCACTTAGGGCGACATATGCAAAAGAAACAATTGATGGACGGAATGCTGGACAATGCAAACATTCACCCCCAGTCACAAGGATCTGGGTTTAATCCCTCATTCTTTTGCTCACCACACCACCCCAGTTTGGACCTAGCCATATGCAAATCAGTCTTGACCCTGCTCCTTGTGGGAAGTATAAAGTTTGTCCACATGTTTACCATTTGTAACGTAGAATTATTTAATGTGAAATGTTTAATGAAGAAACTTGTGTGCATGCATATAATGTTTACTGTGTAAAAAAACTTTTTTTAAGCTGGAGCTGGATGGTGAGAGAATCAATCTGCCAAATTTGGAAGGAATAGTGGTCCTGAATATTGGATACTGGGGAGGAGGCTGCAGACTTTGGGAAGGCATGGGCGATGAACCCTATGCCCTAGCAAGGTGAATATACCTTTTTGCAATTAGTTGTATGTTTGTTATCAGTCAGATCAATTTGTGTGAAAATGTCTTCCAATGGTAAAACATGCACTTTTATTTGTTGTTGTGAATTAGCATCTTCTAGTTGCTTCAGGTGTAAGCTGATCCCACCAGCCTCTACTGAGTTATAAAATTAGAACCTGCAATAGATTACTCATTAACAGATTAGCTGATTACCCGCCTCATATGTTTAACTGGAGGAAGCACTGGTGCAGGGGTCTAATCCTTGAGCCTTCCTGCTCAATCCATCACACTCAATTTAAGAAGCTTAGAGTCTTTGAACCCTTGTGAACCTTTGATTGGTAATGAGCTGTATCAAGAGGGCGTGCATAAGACCTAACATCTCTTGAGTAAGATAACAGGTGTGTTTCTCATACTGCTGGAATGCTGGCGCATATTGATGGTAGTCAGTTATAT
Organism: Calotriton arnoldi; assembly: GCA_963921515.1. NCBI lineage: Eukaryota > Metazoa > Chordata > Amphibia > Caudata > Salamandridae > Calotriton > Calotriton arnoldi. Next base: position 1,243,852 of record CAWUFW010000883.1, read on the forward strand.
TCCTGAAAGGGAAGCAGTGCATTACATGCATATTGCTTCAACAGTGACTCCCTAGGACATCATTTTAAGCATTTCACTTTGATCATAGTCTAATTAGGTCCAGGACATATATGCTTACAGAACGTTCCTTTATGTCTTTTGGTAAGTGTATCAACCACTGAGTATAGAAGCACATCACAAAGAAATATACACAGCTTTGAACCACAAATGCCCTAATGTATTCATAGAATGTTGCTTGTTTACAATTGTAATGAGTGTTTGTGATGAAGAATATAGGTGCTTATAGTGAATTGTGACACACACCCTATGAGGTGGCGTAAACTAGCAGGTAACTTCACAGTGCAGGACGTGGCAGGAAAGCCCTTGCTGAGACTGATTTCATTTGAAACTATATCCTCTGAAACCATTTATTTAGCAGTATATATAAAGCTGTTATAGGACCACATTTCTCTAGGCAATGAATGTTTTGGATTGCTAACAACTTTGCGGCGTTTGACTAATCTTCACAAAAAAAATCTCATCCACCTCAGCTTCTTCCTGGGAGTCTTCAAGGTGATCCATCAAGTGGGGTTTCCCATAAGAAAATTGAACAGTGATACCGCAAAAACGGCTGAACGGAATTACACAAAATTTGACAGAACGCTAGATCTTGATACAAAAAGCGTGCATTTTGTGATTTGGTGTTAATCTGTTCAGTAGTTTTTGAGAAATTAAGGGTGAAAATGTATAGTTCACGCCGCACTGAATCCTCATGCTGAAAAACAGATTGTGATTGATTGGACGCAACCTGAAGGAAACGTTGTGGCCACTATCTTAGGACACCGAAGCAGGGGTACCCTGACTCCGTGGCCCTTGTGGTGGGTTTCAGATGAAAAAACCCAACAACGTAAATGTAAAAGAATTATGTATATTCAGTCGATCCGCGTATCGACTGCGAGGCTCAACACAACACCCCGGGAGAATAACAGTGGATATCCATGTGTCCATTGTGATGCTCAACACAACAGTCCTGGAGAATCGCGGCGAGGATTCGCAGCGCACCAAAAATATTAAAAAAGAGTGCTGGGCACCTGGTTGGGGGCTGCGGCCAGGCCATGCCCCCAACCCCACACTACGCACTGCCTTTGGCGGGAGGTTTGGGAGCAGGGCCTGGCAACATGCCATGCACAAAAAAAAATGTTACTTTACATTAAAAAAAAAACATATAAATTCAATGAAAAAAACAAAGGTTAAAGGGACCTTATAGTTAGGTGAAAATGTCAGTTAACACAGAATGTTTTAAACTAACAAAACTACTGAAATTCACCAGTTATAGTTATCTCAAGTAGATTTAACTTGTGCTTTAAAGTAACTATGACTTGCGCTCCCCTACCCTCAATTAACGGTAAACATCCATTACAACGAAATTATTACGACTACCATTACCCTGCATTCCATCACAACGCAACTACCATTACTCCGCAATGCCATTACAACGCATGGCATTACAATACATATGCATTTACCACGCATGCCTTTACAACGAATTTCATTGTAAAGGCATGAATGGTAAATGCATTTGTATTTTACATGTAAGTATAGGGTTTGGGTTTTGGGGTGTAGGGGTATATGTTTTGGGGTGCGAAGGTTAATTTTAGGGTTCAGGGTTTGTTTGGGTTTTGGGGTGCCCAGGGTAATTTTAGGGTTCAGGGTTTGAATGAGTTTTGGGGTGCCCAGGGTAATTTTAGGGTACAGTGTGGGTTTGGGGTGTCCAGGATAATTTTAACGTATAGTGTGGGTTTTGGGGTGCTGGGGTAATTTTAGGGTAGGTTTGGGTTTTAGGGTGACCAGGCTAATTTTAGGGTTCAGGGTTTGAATGAGTTTTGGGGTGACCAGGCTAATTTTAGGGTACAGTGTGGGTTTGGGGTGTCCAGGATAATTTTAACGTATAGTGTGGGTTTTGGGGTGCTGGGGTAATTTTAGGGTTCAGGGTGGGTTTGGGTTTGGGTTTTGGGGTGCCCAGGGTAATTTGAGGGTTTAGGGTGGTTTTGCGGTGCCCAGGGTAATTTAAGGGTTTAGGGTGGTTTGGGGTTTTGGGGTGCACAGGTATTTTTAGGGTTCAGGGGTGTTTGGGTTTTGGGGTGCACAGGGTAATTTTAGGGTTCAGGGTTTGTTTGGGTTTTGGGGTGCCCAGGGTAATTTTAACGTATAGTGTGGGTTTTGGGGTGCTGGGGTATTTTTAGTGTTTAAGGTTGGTTTGGGTTTTGGGGTGCCCAGGGTAATTTAAGGGTTTAGGGTGGTTTGGGTTTTGGGGTGCACAGGGTAATTTTAGGGTTCAGGGTTTGTTTGGGTTTTGGGGTGCCCAGGGTAAATTTAGGGATCAGGGTGGGTTTGGGGTGCAGGGGTGCAGGAGTATTTTTAGGGTTCAGGGTGGGTTTGGGTTTTGGGGTGCAGGGGTAATTTTAGGGTTCAGGGTGGGTTTGGGTTTTGGGGTGCAGGGGTAATTTTAGGGTTCAGGGTGGGTTTGAATTTTGGGGTGCAGGGGTATTTTTAGGGTTCAGGGTGTTTGGGTTTTGAGGTGCCCAGGGTAAATTTAGGGATCAGGGTGGGTTTGGGGTGCAGGGGTGCAGGGGTATTTTTAGGGTTCAGGGTGGGTTTAGGTTTTGGGGTGCAGGGGTAATTTTAGGGATCAGGGTGGGTTTGGGGTGCAGGGGTGCAGGGGTATTTTTAGGGTTCAGGGTGGGTTTAGGTTTTGGGGTGCAGGGGTAATTTTAGGGTTCAGGGTGGGTTTGGGTTTTGGGGTGCCCAGGGTAATTTCAGGGTAGGTTTGGGTTTTGGGGTGCAGGGGTATTTTAAGGGTTCAAGGCGGGTTTGGGTTTTGGGGTGCAGGGGTAATTTTAGGGTCCAGGGTGGTTTTGGGGTGCCAAGGGTAATTTAAGGGTTTAGGGGGTATGGGTATTGGGGTGGTAAGGGTAATTTTAGAATGTTGGGGGTGTATAGTTATTGGGATACAAATGGTAATTTTAGGGTTCTAGGGGGTATTTAAAAATTATATACTTACCTTAACCACTTTTACAGAGTATATACCTTTACCACGCATGCCTTTGCGTTGTAATGGCATGCGTGGTAAAGGCATATTCATTGTTAAAGTATGCGTTGTGATTGAAACGCGTTGTAACAGCACTTGCATTGTTACAAATGCGTTGTGATGGTATGTGTGGTGTTGACATGCGGGGTAACATCATATATTCTAATTAACAGATTGGGCCCTGGGGGATGGGTCCCCGAGTGCCGAAAATAGCTCGCGAAGGGGGCCACACGCACTCCCCTCCCCATAAATAATATGCCTGGCCCAAGGGGATGGGGTTCCCAGGGCCATAATTGGCTCAGGGGGCGGCCATATATAAAACCTACTGGCGACCACCAGTTATAGTTAGGACCTAGTTTCCACCATAGGAAAAGCGCTTATTGTTTTGCTAATAGCTTTGGCGCCATTTGACGAATCTTCGAGAAATTTTCAAAACAAGTTTGCTACTCACTTCAGCTGCTATCTGGACAGTTTCGGGGTGATTCGTCAAGCGAGGGCCAAGAAAAAAGGGGGGGGGGGGTTTCCAAAACTTGTTTTTCCATGCAATTTTCCATAGGGATTTTAGAAATGACTACAGCCCGAACCGCTGAATGGAATTGCACCAAATGTTGTAGGAAGCTAGATCTTGGTCCAGAAAGATCTCCTTTTGTGATTTGGTGTAAATCCGTTCAGTAGTTTTGGAGTTATTAAAGAATAAAGATTTATGTATATCTAGAAACGCAGAGGGTCCACAAATCCGACAGATCTCAAAATCTGCCACCAATGGCAGGAATCTTGGGATTCGGACTTGGCCGAGTCCCAAGAAAAAAACATAAAAAAAGACAAGGGGGCAGGATAGAAATACCCTGACCCCCTATGCCTGGTGGTGGGGTTCCAGAGGGACGCTGAGAGCCAAAAAGCATTTAGCTTAAAAAATAAAGAATCCTGCGAATCCACAGGTTTTTTGCTTGTTTTTACTAGCCCCCCCCTAGGTGGGGCAGGTTCTGGGGGGGTAATTAATTATCATCTAAGAGGGAAGAGGTGCACACAGCTCTCTCCGTGGGCCGCGTTCAAGCCCGAGGTCCCTATTTCCCGGGGCCTGGCTTGGGTGCCTGGCTGTGTTTTAAATAGGGAGGGGGCCGCACGGCCCTCCTCCAGGAACCATTAAAGGCCCTGGGGATCCCAGGGCCGGTTCTTGCAATGTCATGGGATGCTCACCCTCAGTACATACATACCGATTTCCCTGCTGGCACTGGCGTGGGCAGGGAAACCTGTGTTTGCTCTTACTTGGCTCCCACCAACCAAGAGGAAACACTAAAGGCCTGATTTAGAACTCGGCGGATGGGTTACTCTGTCACAACGGTGACGGATATCCTGTCCGCCGAAATATTAATCCCATAGGGAATAATGGAATTCATATTTGGCGGATGGGATATCCGTCACGGTTGTGATGGAGTAACCCGTCCGAGTTCTAATTAGGCCCTAAGTCCGCTCCCAGTGGGCGGAGGCATGAAAAATGCTTCCGCCAGCTGGGAGCATGCTTTTCATCTGTTTCCTTGCTTGCTCCAAAGCAGGCAGGGAAACAGATAAAAATATTGCTCCTCCCACAGGGACAGCATTTTTAGCTGCTTCCTACGGGACCATTGCCGACTCCCACTAGAGGCGGTTGGGGCTGCAGGGACCTAGGGGCTCCTCCCGTGGCCCCCAACAACAACATAGTGGGCACTCACCCTTTTCTGTCTGTACCCCGGCAGATATTGGCCCGGGAAGGGGGTGCCCCCTCCCTATTTAAAAGCATGTCCGGCCCCGGGGGATGGGGTCCCTGGGGCTAAATTGGCCTGAGGAGGGGGGCTGCATGCCCCCCTACCCCTTTATAATATGGGCAGGCCCCAGGAGATTGGGCCCCCGGGCCAGAGTTTGGCTCTGGGGGCTGTGTATCCCCTCTCCATTTACAATATGACCGGGCCCTGGGAGATGGGCTTCCCGGGCTGAAATGGGCCTGGGGAGAAGGGTCTGAGTGCCCCCATCCCCATAAATCTAACAGTTGGCCCCAGGAAATGGGGCCCCTATGACCAATCAAGGGTTGGGGAGTGGGGCCACGTACCCACCTCCCCTAAAAAAATCTGGCGCGCCCCAGAGGATGGGGTCCCTTCCCGGGTTGGCTGCCTTTGGGGGGTTGGCCACAGGGCCAGATTTTACACACACAAAACCATAGAAATTCAAGAGTTGCAGTTATACTTATCTCAACAAACTATAACTTGTGCCCTCACCATGCACTGCTAATTATCCCACCTCAGTCATGACATTTTCTATGACATCACTGATAATATCACTGTAAAATTTCCAATAAAATTATTGATGAGAAAACTGTTCATGGTGGCGATGCGAGTTATAGTTACCTTAGGGCACGAGTTATAGTTTCTTGAGATAAGAAGAACTATAACTGCTGAATTTCTATTTTTTGTGTGTGTAAAATCTGAACCAAACTAGAATGTCCCTGTAACTTTTTTTTTATTTTTATTTTTTAGTTAACTGGCAAGGTTTTTTTTAAATTCTAATTCCTAACTATAACGTCTCTGTAACCTTTGTTTTTTTCTGTGAATATATATATATATATTAACTGAAAAAAACAGGTGAATTTCTAAGTTTTTTTTAATTCTATTTCCTAACTATAACGTTATAGTTAGAAAATGGAATAAAAAAAAACCTTAGAAATTCACTGAGAAAAACAAAGTTTACAGAGACGTTATAGTTAGGTTGATATTTCACTCGTACAAAACCAGTGAAATTTAACAGTTATAGTTAGCTGAGCTAACTATAACTCGCGCCCCCGCAATGCGCTGCTTGACCTCACATATTACATCACTCATGACGTGGTCAGTGACATCACTCATGACATCACTGATGACATCATCCACAGAATCTCTGACGCACCCACTCACACCCCCATATAACTCTGTAACTTTGGTTTTTTCAGTGAATTTCTAAGTTTTTTTAATTCCATTTCCTAACTATAACATCCCTGTAACCTTTGGTTTTTTTCAGTGAATTTCTAAGGTTTTTTTTAATGTTAATTTCTAACTATAACGTCCCTGTAGCCTTTGGTTTTTTTCAGTAAATTTCTATGGTTTATTAAATTCTATTTCCCAACTATAACGCCAATGTAATCTATGATTTTTTGGGGGATTTTTTAAGGTTTTTAAATTGTATTTTCCATCTAAAATGGCTCTATAACGTGTATTTTTATAACCTTGTATTTTCTTCAGTGGATTAATAAGCGTAGTTTTTTTTTTCTTCACAATGTTTATATTCGCAACATGAAACTTTGCATAAGTCTTTTATGTACTTGTCTTATACACACTCTCAACACGAAGGCTCTCGTCAGAGCCACCCAAACGCCCAAAATGCTGTTTATTTTCTTGTTAAATTATTTTTTTTTAAATTTCAAATTTGCTGCAACTTTGCGATGATCGCGATCACTTTGCGAAATTGCAAAACAAATGCAAACATTCAACGACCACCACCACATTCAAAAATTATAACTTAAAAATTCATTCTAACTAATACAGTACACACATTACTAACTTAAAGAACATGTTTGTACAAATATATTTGTAACTTTTTTTAAAACTGTGTTTGAATTCTACTTCCTGTTTTAGCGATGACGCTAAGGGTCTCAATGACTTCGGTATCCGCGATAATAGCGCCTTTTTTAAGAGGTGTAAAACACACTTATGCACACATTTTACAGTATTTTACACACTAGGGGTTTATTACTGCACTGTTTAAAGTAATATTTTTGTTGGCAGTTTGTAGAAAAACCATCATTTAAACCGATTTTCCTTTTTCGCGGTGACGCTGGGTGTTGCGATGATATCAGTAGCCGCGACCGTCGCGAATTGACAAAACAAATGCAGACATTCAATAGCCACCACCACATTCAAAACTTATAACCAACAGAGTAAACACATTACTATCTAAATGACTGTATAATAGTATGTACAACTCCCTTAATATCTCTATAACACGGTGCATAACTTTTTTCAGTGAAATCTATAACTGCATGCATCACTGTATCAGTAAGACTCTCATTCACTGTATAAGTATTTCAGTGAATCTGTAAGATGGTGCATCAGTCTATCAATGCTTCTTTAACGAACTGCGTGACTGCCTCAGTGCATCTATGAGTGGGTGCATCAGTGTCGCAATGGGTCTGTGATTGGTTGCATAAGTCTCTCACTCAATCTGTGAGTAGGTGCATGAGTGCCTTTCTGCATTTGTAAGTAAGTATATAAATATCTGACTGGATCTGTGAGTGGATACATAAGTGAGTGGGTGCATGAGTGTCTGAGTGGGTGTGTGAGTGAGTGCATAAGTCTCTCAGTGGGTCTATCACTGGTAGCATGAATGTCTGAGTGGTTCTGTCAGTGGGTGCGTGGGTCTCTGAGTGCGACTTGAGTGGGTACATGAGTCTCTGAGTGTATAACTGACTGGATGCATAAGTCTCTGACTGGGTCTATGAGTGGGTGTTTGAGTGACTGTATGGGTGTGTAAGTGTCTGAGTGGGCCAGTGAGTGGATGTATGAGTGTCTGAGTGGATCTGTGAGTGAGAGCAGAAGTCTCTGAGTGGGTGAGTGATTGGGTGCATGCATGAGTGTCTGAGTGGGTCTGCAAGTGGATGCAGGAGCATCGAGTGGGTGAGTGAGTGGATGCGTGTATGTCTGAGTGAGTTTCTGAGTAAGTGTGTGTTTCTGAATGTATGAGTGAGTGACTGCGACCATAAGTCTGAGAGGTTCTGTGACTCAGTGTGGGAGTAACTGTATGGGAGTGTGAGTGTGTGTATGAGTGTCTTAGTTGATCTGTAAGTGGGTGTATGAGTGTCTCATTGGGTCTCTGAGTACATATGTGAGTGGGTCTATAAGTGGGTGCATGAGTATCTGAGTGGGTCCGTGAGTGGGTGCAGGAGTGCCCACATGGGTCTGTGAGGGGGTTTAAAAGTCTCTAAGTTGTTATGAGACTGTACGCATGAGTCTGGGGTGGGTCTCTAAGTAGGTGCATGAGTCTGGGTCTGTACATGGGTGCATCGCTCTCCGAGTGAGTCTGTAATGGGTGCATGAGTAGCTGAATGGGTATGCGAGTGGGTGCATGAGTATCTGAGTGGGTATGTGACTGAATGTATAAGTGTGTGAGTGGGTATGTGAATGGGTGTATGTGTCTGAGTGAGTTTGTGAGTGCATACATGAGTTTGTTACAGTGACCGACTGTGTACAAATATATATATATATATATATATTTTATATTTTCACCAATATTTGTGATGACGTCGCAATATTTGCGATGTCCCCGCGATGGTAGACGGGGGGGGCCGCATTGGCGATGCTGTCGCGAATATCACACGAGATTAAAAAAAAATCAATTTTGGACACATTTGTTTCACTAATACCCCCATTTCTCAAACATGTGGTCAGAGTACCTCCATCCTGACCCCTTATGTTAGCTTTCACAGAAATTTTCAGCCCCGGGAACCGCTCCCGATCAATAAAATGGCAACCACAACTTTCTGTTCAGTTTGCGTCCAGCCAATCAGAGCATTCCTGTTGGCACGCGCATTCGCGATTAATCGCAAAATCATCGTGAAATATCCACGGCCAGAGAGATCACTATAATTTTCGGCTTGAATTTTACAAAAAGTGCTGAACGGATTTGCACCAAATAACAAAATGCACAATCTGCATAACTACATCTACCTTTCTGCCAAATTTGGTGCAATTCCATCTAGTGGTTCAGGCTGTAGGTTCGACAAAGCGCTCCTATGTGAATTAACATTACAAGCGCACCCTTATTTTGCTCCCCTATTTCTCGGTCCCTACTGTACGGATCACCCCCAAACTTTCCCTGACACACAGAACCTACTTTGACACTTTTTGAGGAAAATTTCATGCAGATTGGTCAAACAACGCCAAAGTTATAGGCAAGTAAAAAAATGCTTTTCATATATATACACACTCCAATTCCAATAAACTCTCTAGCGGGTGCACTGTCACGCGAGGGCAGACCTGCGTCTATCTCAAAGCTCCAATTCCAAGTAGACCAGCACTCACTGGAGAGTTTTCATCAAATTTCGGATGTATTTGTACTTTACACAAATGTGATCGGATGTTCGCCATCGTCAATGTCCGCGACCACTGCATTCGTGCCTCTTTTATTTCTATTCAGTCAATCTTAATTAGAAAATGGGCAGAACTAATAATGACTAATAATGATGGTGCACCCGCTAGAGAGTGCGGAGGTATTTGGCAGGATATGGAGCAAGATATATCCAATCCTGTATTCTGCTGGTCAAAGAACAGGCGCTGACACCGTGGAGATGTGACACAGGAATTTATTCCAACAAGGGGGCCCTGACGCGTTTTGACGGTGAAACCGCCTTGCTCACAACATCGGGCGCCATATATATATATATATATATATATATATATATATATATATATATATATATATATATATATATATATATATATATATATACACACTGAAAAAGCCAAAGGTTACAGGGACGTTACAGTTGGGCTCAGATTTCACTCATACAAAATCATGAGTGATGTAATATGTGAGGTCATAAGCAGTGCATTGCGGGGTGTAAGTTATAGTTAGCTCAGGTAACTATAACTGCTGAATTTCTATGGTTTTGTACAAGTGAATTAATAAATGTGCGTAGCTGGGGGTGAAGCAGGTGCCCAACTCAGTCCCTTTCACTTGCCTATGCATTTGATCACCAAACATAAACGGATTTTGAGTGAGGCGTATGTCCATCATGTGTAGTATTATATTAGTATGTTCGTTCAAGCTCAAAGGTTGCATCCTTAAAAAGTCCTAACAGACCTTTAAACCTAGATCAGGAATAATACATGTATATAGATTATATACATACATTGTTACCAGCAGGTGCTCCAGGTTTCACATGCATATCATATATTTCCTTTATTAAATCAACCGTATGTATCCTTTACATAACTAGGTAACGTTTCCACAAAGAGAAATAAAAAATGGTCTATATATATATATATATATATATATTGTGGTCTTCTCCAACAAACTATTTATGTAAGAGACAATAGGTCTTCATGGGGTCTTTTCTCTATTTTTATGTATTTTTAGTAACATGTAGAACGCAGGAATAGTTGGAAACTCATTCTTTAAATAGAGATATTCCTCATGTTCCAAAATTCCCTCATCTCTCCAATTCATAAATTTGGCATTGTATTCCATTATCAAAAGCTTATGTTTGATTTTGTCTGCCTTAATGTAACAGCTGGGGTCACCCAATTGTGATGTAGCCTCTTCTATGTAGCCCTCCTTTCCCCAAATCACCACATTTCCACCCTTATCAGAGGGTTTGATGATTATATTATGATAGCAAAAGGGAGGTATGGACAGTGGGTGATACTGTGGAGCTGTATGACCGGTCTAAATATCTAACCCCTTGGTACAAAAATGTGTTCTCTCTGTGGCTAGAAGAGTCTGCTATACCTGGTATACCCGCTAAACACTGTTAACACCATTTGAATACAACCATTGATCCATCACTTGGTACTCCATTTGGCCTCAAAACTAACATGATTAAATACCTTTCCACATTCCAGTGGCAAATACTAGTTCTATTAAGCCTAATGAAACAAGGAAAAAGCTTCAAAAGCACACTAATAAGAGCATACAGAAATCCTGAATAAACAAGTTAATCAGTAACAGAATACTGGGGTCCAACATAAATGTGATACAGCAGTTTTCTTTTGCTACAAAATAATTTGTTTTTTGAATCAGAGGAGTAACAATTAAAATGGCTGCTATGTTGACCACTGTGCTAATCAATGTGTTAATCAATGGCATAAGATCCTTCCATCTGAACCTCCCAAGCACAATTAGAGCAACATTTGTGCCATTTCTTTACAAAACTGTCTCCTGGAAAGATGGCTGGCAACTTAGATCGGTTGTAGTGCAATATATATATTGTTTTGATTTTGCATGTATAGTTTCACAAGATGGTACCATCCCTTGAAGTTTGTATGACTACAGGGAGGTACATCCTCTCTCCCTCAGAATGGCATTGATCCCATGTTTATAGGGTATCATTTAAATTCGGTCATCATTGACTATACTTTTTTTTACATTTTCAGTATTTTGCCACCACACCTTACATCTATATACAACACTTATTAGCTAGGAAAGGGGCAGTGTTAGGGACCTCTGGTCCTGAGCCATATGCCTGTATGGTATTAGAGTTGGCTGAAACGTGCTGACCATTGGATTAGGAATGTCTCCTTTTTGTTTTTAAGCATTATCAGTGACACCCTTAATAAAACTCTGTGGTATCCCACTGGATAATTGTATACTCGTTAATCTTGGCCTCCTGTTCGATGAGCCTTTTCAGGCAGACATGCCACCAATTGTGGGTGAGGGTCCTACATTCTATAAAACCCCCAGAATACATGTCTTCTCCTTGATGTAGTTCTTGTATTGTTTTGTTATACCTTGGGTTTAAGGCAGAGCTGAAACCTGGAAGCACACTTCTTGAAATTTTGCCTCTTGTTACTAAAATAATTTGAGATTGAGACACCAATCGATGGACTAATTTTTTTTTTTTTAAAGGTATTAGACAACATGGCTGTATTCACTCTATGGGACAGTGATGTCCGTTTTTTATCCCGTACAGATCAAGGATACATTGTTCAAATGAGTGTCCCTTTAATTGTCCATAAAACACCCAGAAAATTATGTTTCTTGGAAGGTACTAATGGTATTAATAATGTCCTGTGTGACCTGAAAACAATTCTATCCTTAGGAGAAGCAAAACCTATTCACTCATTCCAGCACAGTGGAAGATTTTGTCAATGAAATCGATAAGGTACAAAACATGATTGTATAATGAATACTGTGAATCTTTCTATATATTTATCTAAATAAGACCTATGAAGATCAAAGGCTATGGGTACTAGCTGTGGCTTGTGTATGCTTATAAGACAAACTAAATAAAACACCCCATCTCTTAAGAGACTCAATATATCTCTTTGCAGATACACGTCAATCTTATGTTGTAGTAAACTAAGAAATGATTCCGAACTATTTCAGATATGATCACTATTATGCAACCAGATGGCTTCCTACCTTTTTTGTTTCTCTTTTCTTTTAATGAAATTACCTATTGAAAATGTAACTAAACTGCCTATATTTATTTTTATTTCATTTTGTGTCTGTAAATATTGTTAGTAAATTCTATGTTGTATGCTTACATATTTTCAACCTGGAGAGTGCTATGACTCTGAATCACTGTTAACACTGTAACTAGGTGGTATGTCAGTCCATGATATATTGACACGTAAATTTAGATTCCTACTCATACAAACAGATAATTAGGGCTCCGCCTTCCTTTAGCGTGCCCAATAATAAACAGCTACTAGAGGCAAAATAGATGACAATTAGTTCACCTGCCCCAGTTAGTACATACCATACTTATATTTGAGTCATCCAAACCATTAACTTATGAAAGATGCCTTTGGTCTCTGCAGCAAGCCCAACTAATAATAATATTTGCAATGCCTTACTTTGTGCAGACAAGTTGGTGATAACGTTACCTTAATTAGACTTCCCCCACAGCAGATCCCATGACAGTGCATATTGCCTAGCAGAGGCACGGGCTGACATCATATAATACTAATAATAAATGACATTTATAGAACGCACAGCTACCTCCAACGGAGGTGTCCCGGCGCTAAATGCAGATTCACAATGAGGAAAAAAAGGGGGGAGAACTACGGGAGGCTAAAGAGCCAGGTTTTCAGCGCTCTCCTAAATGCCGATTCTGACTCTATCATACGAAGATGGACAGGCATGGAATTCCAAAGTGGCGCAGTTCTCACAGAGAAAGCTCGGCCGCCTATCCTGGCCTTAGAGAAGCGAGGAATACTGAGCAGTTTCAGGTGATTAGATCTCAGAACCCTGTCTTGATGATAGTTGTGGAGTCTTTGTTTCAAGTAGCCCGGGCCCCGATCTCTTGTGGCTCTGTAGGCGATGGTGAGCGCCTTATACTCAATCCTCCTTTCGACAGGCAGCCAGTGGAGGCTCCGCGGATGGGGGGATATGTTGTGGCGGAACGGCACTTTCCTAATAAGTCTGGCCGCAGCATTTTGAATTATTTGCAGCCTGCGGATCAGATACGCTGGTAATCCAATATAGCGGCTATTGAAGTAGTCTAGCTGGGACGTGACCAGTGCATGGACCACTGTCTTTCTGCAGTCAATTGGCAGGAGATGAAGGAATCTCCGCAGGACTCTCGGCTTCCAGAAGCAAGATGAGGAGACTTGGCAAATCTGGGCCTTGCAGGAGAGGTCCGTATCAAATTTAAACCCCAGATTTCTAGCTGAATCTACTGGGATCGGCGGGAGGTTTAACTCTGACGGCCACCAGAGCTCAGGTAGCAGGGGAGAAGATTGATTAAAGAATAAGACCTCTGTTTTCTCGGTGTTCAATTTCAAGCAACTTTCCGTCATCCAGGCCGAGATGTTGTTCAGGCATTGTTTTGGCATTAAAGTTGGCAAAAGCAGCCTTGGAGTGTTCTCTGAAAGAGAACACCAGCTGAGTATCATCAGCGTAGGATACTACTTTCACTCCCCATTGCTCGACCAGAGTCGTGAGGGGGGTTAAATGGACATTGAATAGTAGTGGACTCAGAGCTGAGCCCTGGGGAACACCACACACAAGGGGTTTCTGTGAGGACGATTATTATTATTAACTAGACTTCCCACACCATATCCCACACCACATCTTTGATGCTAGACATTCAGTTTGTTGGTTGACTTTTTCCTGGTGCCTTCGACTTTCTGCATGTATTCTACCACTACACTATATCACTGCAGGCAGTACTAAAACGCCATTTAACCGATTGATTAGTACACTCATCCACCAAAAAAGAAGAGGCAAGAGGACATCTTTGCAAATAGCAACTTCTTAAACACTATTGAACATAACTTTATAAAGGAGTAATATCATGAGATGTTCACATGTCGCTTCAGCCTTGATGTACTTTGCAAGCAATTGTAATGCCGAAAAGAATAATTCCAATTATCCCAATCACCGAGACCCGAGGGGGGTGTATATATACTTACCCATTGACATGCTGGTGAACGTTAAAAAAAACCACACAAAAAACAATATAAGCCCTGTCCCATAGGATTATGGGTCTATTTCAGTTTTCTAGCATATAAGACAGAGGCGGCTGCAGTATAAATTGATGCTCATCCAAAGTGGGTTTTTGGCATGCACTTATGTGGCCAGGCATCTGACAAATCTAGTATTGGCTGCTGCCCATTAAGGCTAGGTTGTTTTCAGTTCAAGCCAAGTTGAGAAAGGGCAGTGGGCTAACCGTAAAACACAGACATTGACTGAGCAGAGTATCATTGCTCAACTCTGTCTCGCACAATAATTTACAATGGACCTAGGCAGAGCCATGTACACACCTTCACTTTGGCAGTTATTTACGCTTGGATTGGTGTAGGACTTGGCATGGCCTTACTGTTCACAGTTACCACCACGATTCACCTGAATCACATACATCCATTTCCTAGGAGAAATAGGCATGACTAGTACAGAAGACAGTTTTATGTCTAATAAAATCAAAGGGATGGGTAACTCCTGCAGCGATGAAATGTTGCAAAAATCCTCCATTGAGTGAATCCTCACCATCCTTCGAAAGTGGGAGAGACTCATTCAGAGTGAAGTTACTTAAAGCATAGGTTTTTCAACACACACAATCTACTCTTGATTGTTCTCTGCCTTTTTCTTCTCCTTTTCAACAGGAGGTTCTGAATTTCTTCATCAGTTAAAGCAAGCTAGCAATCATGTGGATGTTTAAAAGAAAGGCACCAGTTTATCAATGTTTCTAAGAACAAAATTAGTCTAAACTGCAGACACAGGCCTCTGAAATCAGTAGACTCTGTTGTCCATATTAATTCTTTTGAAACTCAGCTGACAGCCAATGAAGATGGTGCAATGAAAGAGTGATGTGGATATTGCCTTTGAAATTCAGCAGAAGGCAGCCTGAAGTCTCTGCGGTTAGATGACTGCATGTTTAGGGGGACCAAGATAAATTGCATTATTTTAATCATTTCTCGAAAAAGCAAATTTCAACCCTCATCAGTTGATGTGCAAAGCCATATACAAACATATTATTATAGGCATACACAGCTGGTAAAAATTGCTCCTAGTTACAGTGTTGACCTGTAGACTCATTGATTGATAATAATCCTTACACTGCAGACTTGATTAACTGTTTGAACTCTGGGCCCCAGCTTGGGATGCCCGAATATAGACATTAAGCTAATGATAGATTGGTTACACTATAAACCTAAGTCTGGCATGGATTTTCTTTACTGTGCCACATGTCCAGTACCTAATTAATAAAGATCATTAAAACCCCAGAATTATCTGGGGGGTCTGAACGGAATAAACACAAAGCAAAAGCTCCTAAGACTCCGACTTGGCTATCTCCAGTTTCGTAGTCACCTTCCAGTGTGGAAAAGACTGAGTAAGACAACAGCATGTCGCCTCTGTAATTACGGCAGAGAAGACATTTGTCACATAGTTTGCAGCTGCCCAGCTTTAATAGCTGAACCTAAAAGCCTGCTAAAATCGGATTTCAATCAAAATGCTGTTCGTACATGCCGTCAAGCAGTAATAGGTTTGCTGGGAGAAGATTTACAATTTACTGGAAATTTTTAAAGTTTGTTGATATTACAGTGGGTAAGCTAGCTAAAAGTGCACAGTAAGGGTCCTTCGCTCCACACCATTTTATGATTTTATCAATTTAGGAATGATTGGTTAGGAAGGAGAGCCAATCAAAGTAAGTCGGGCTGGCTTATTTACAAAGGAGCATCTAGAACAAAGTGAAAAATAAGGGCTTAGTAACTGTAAAGTTATGAGACGAGTTTACAAATAGCACATTGCACCTTAAATTGCCCATATGATGTAATTTCCCTTCACCTAATGCGGGTAAATAAAAAAAATAAAAAAAGGGCTGCAAGTTTTCCGGCAGGCTATACCATAGTAACTGATTTTGTTCCCCCCTTTAAATGAGATAGCTTATAGAGTGTAGCATGATTAATATGATTAATAACTAATAGAGGGAATAGGACACACTTTGGAATACAGTGGAAACAGTAGCTGGAATAAGCCCCTCGCAATTGCACTTAGGTAGTACATTCTCAGGTGGTTTCAAAAAATGAATTAATTGTTTTAAATTTGCGCTTTTTATAAGGCTGTTTTTTTGTGATGTATGTACGAAATGAGAAAGATGTGTTCCATTGTAAATTTTTATTAACTGAACAATAAATTCTTATATCTACAAAGATACCTTCAAGTTGACAAAACCCTTCTTGAAATATATCCAGGTACTTATTTGCCTCAGTATGATTTTTCAGCAGTGAGACTGTGACTTGCTAAAGGATAAGTGCAGAAATTGTTTTGTACTGCCAAACAATCTCCCTTCTTTACACTATCTAAAATGTTTTTCAGGAGAGGGATAACCATTGCATGTCTGAATACCTTATGGAAAATTAACATTTGCTACCCAGTCATTAGTACATGGATTGCTGCCACCACTACAATGACAAAGTGAAAACATGACTCTAGGCTGCCACTGCAGCCTAGCATGGCAGTCTTAAAACTGCCAATTTGACCTGGCAAATTATATCTTTTGCAAATTCTAAACCTTCCTTATTTAATGCTGGCACATTGCCTCTAAGGTAGGCCCTAAGTGGCCATAGGGCAGTGTGCATGGTCACATGTACTTAAGTTTTACATGTCCTGGGAGTGAAAAATCCACCAAGTCATATTTTCACTGCAGTAAAGCTGGCTCTGCTATGGAAAAGAACTGGGTTATCACTCCTTTAATGTATAACTTTGGTTTGGGAATAGCAAGAACCATGAATCAAGGACTCAAATCAATAGGAATTTAAAATCCAATCTGATGCAAAAGTCGGATTGTAAATTGCCATTTGAAAATGCCACATTTAGAAAGTTGGAATTTTCCTGCCTAAAGGCCTCTAGTATCCCCTTCTGAGATAATATTCAGCTGTCACCTGGCAGCCTGCTGGGATGTGTGAATCGCTCTCAGGTAAGGGAACAAAAGGGCCTTGGCTGGGAGGAGGTGTGACCTCCTCCTGACAGAATGGCCTGGGGGATATGGCCACCAACTGTACATGCTTCAAAGGGGCAGGCCTTGCCATAGGCAGATGTAACCCAAACCTAGGTCTGCCCCCTGCCATTGACTAAGTATCAATCCAGAGTGGCACCAATCCCAGTGGGGGGGAAACCTGTCCAAGAACTGGTTTTTGCAGGGGTAGTTCCTCATTTCCCTAGACACAACTCAGGAGTTGGGGAGAAAGATTCTGCCATGTTAGATTTTGGCAGAGCTGGGCATTGTGGGATTGTTTAGGTCCATATCCCCAAGAAGAGATGTCAAAGTGGGTAGGGTTGCCCAAAGGGACTTTTTCCTTATTTGTTAGGGGGTCATCACCATCCACAAGCTGGTGCCGGGCATAAAAGTGGCTACATTCGTGAAACGCTGCTGGACCTATGGAACACAGAAGAACGGCACCTGCTGAACGAAAGGACTGTGACTCAGAAGGGCTGAGCCTGCTGTTTTACCTGTGGAGAGAAACCCCAGTAGCTGGACCTGCTTTCACTTGAATAGAGGACAGAAGATTGGATTCCAATGGCTAGTTGGCTATCCTCCTGTTGCGCTCCAGGAACACAAAAGCTGCATGAAACCTGCAACAAAGAAGAGCCTAACTGACCAGTTCCAACTGGATTTGCCCTGTACCCTGGTGAAGGCTTCTGGGAGACTGAGTCCCAACTCTCCAAGTGGTGCCCAAAAGATCCGCAATCATGGCTGGTGTTAGAATGTACTCCGTCCCACTCAAGATTGCAAAAGTGGGCACTTAGAAACTTTTTCTGAACTTTTTTCTATAAGAACCAAAGGCTACTACTAGACCTCCACCGAACCGCAGCTGCCAACATCACATTGCTAGCCGGATTCAACTTGCTCGTTTGCCTCGCTGAAAGCAGCTCGACTTCTGAAAATGTTTTTAAGTCCCAACATGGAGGAGTTCACCGAGCAGCAAGCAGTCGAGCCCTCGATCCGATCTAGCTGGCAGATTCACCAGGACGACCTGCATTCCATCATGGTCAGCCGTAACGTTTGACTTTGAAAGGGTCTAGCACGACCAGATACTGCTTTTCGCTTTTTGGCACTAGAAAATTCTGAAACGTCTATAAATCATATCACCGGTTTTCCTGAACTGATTTTTGTCCTTTTGGTGTCTGTTTTGCTCATTAAAATGTGTACTATTTTTATAACATGCAGTGGGATTTTTATTGTGTTGTGTTTTCGACTTATTGACTGTTTTGGTACTGATACAATACAAGCCATTTTTGGAGGGCACAGCTGCCTCCGAGGAGGCATCCCGGCGCTAGCGTGGAGGTCTGAAAAGAGTGCAACATATAGCCACAGGCTAAAACGCCCTCCGGGCAGGAGTCAAAGAGCAGAGTTTTAAGATTCTTTCTGAAAACAAATTCCGAGGGGCTGATACATGCTGATACATGTTTTACAGTTGTTCCTTTGAATTGAGCCCAACTGCTTTGTGCCACAGCTGCCCAGGACTGAACTATGGTTTAAATTAAAGTAACATAACTGGACCTGATACGGAATAGTGACATTATTACTTGGTGATGTCTCACAGCCATCCCAGCTAATAATCCACTTTCTCAGTTTTCATCTTCCCATCTTGTTGAGGCTGAAATTATAATTTTTTTTAAGTTATCTTTATTGGCATTTTGCACATAACATTTTACACATAACATTTTACACATAACGTTATACAGTTGTTCGGAGGCATTCTGTTTACCCATCTCATTGCATTATAAGTCACACATCTCTGGTATCATTACAGAATAGAGTTGATATTTGCGCTTCCATAGGGATATTACATACAATGATTTGAATCTTTATGTGAGGCTCCGATTTCTCCTTTTGTACCTGAGCGCTGTAGTATAGTTTATGTATCTTGTGTGATCTAGCTCTTTTAGCTTAAGACCATCTCTTTCGGGTGGGGAATGCTGTATTGCCATCTATGTGCCTTGAACTGCCATTAAAACCAAACATTTGTAACTCAACTGATGCAGGAGAGGGCTATGTATGTGAAAGGCAGCGAGTCTTCTAAGACCCTCAATGCTGCCCGGTGCAGGGTTCCACCTCTAATTCACTTTGGGTTCGCTATCAAAATAATGAGGCAAGCGCTGGAAACTGGAAGACAAGAAAAAGGTTTATTTCTCATGAGGAGATCATGTCAACTGCAGACACCGGGATGTCTGAGGGAAGTGTTCTGCTGATACTCCTTTGGCTCTTCCTTTTATACAGGTTTGACACAATGCATTTGTTTTGTCAACATGGTTACACAAGCTTGGGGTCCCGCCCCGAGCAGGTTGTCACACAGGCCCAACAGTAATTCTCTTCCCACCCAGGTCAAACAGACAATCTTATCTTGCAGCTGGACCTTGCTTCAGGGTCTAAAACATGTGAGACCGGCCAGATCTAAGAGTCCGTTCTGTTGATAAAAACAGGTCCCATTGTTGGTAACAACAAGTCTTGCTGTTTGCAGTGCAATAAATCATGTTGCAAGAGTCTTTTTGGTGTTTGGAACCTGTTTGTGTAACTAGGTGCAGTGAGGGGTAGAGTGTCCAAAGGTTTGCCTGAAAACAGAGATGAGAGGAAAAACGAGTTTGTGGCAGCAAGTGGCGCTGAGGTTTGTTGTGGCAATAGAGTTTATGGCCCCCAGCACACATACCAGGTCGGTCAGAGGGTCAGAGGGATGCTAGTAAGGGCAGGGTGAAACAAAGGTGACCAACAGAGTACAAAATGGCTGTGATAGATCAAAATGACTGCAACTTATGTGCACATAGAATTCCACCAGACAAGATGGCGCAGGTAATATTCATGACTGTTGTTTTGCTTTTAACAGTGGCCCCTTTGAACATAACTAGCCAGCTTGTCAGTCTATTTCTATCTCCATAATGTCCCGTATCTCTTGATCATACATTACTCTCATTTTTGTTAGCTGAGTGTCCATAGTCTTAGGGTGCAAGGTAGTTATGCAAAGAGAACACAAAGGTGGTATACAGTGTATACACAAACAACAACCACATATTGTCAATACTGGGACCAAGAGAATCATTGATATTTTCCAACCCCACTCCTTCAAGATGCCCCAAAGCCAACTTCCAATTGTCCAAGTCTCTGATCCTTGATGAATTTCTGAAGATAGTCTATGGAGATGTTCGATTGCTTCATAGACAGAAGGTGAATTATCAGGCTGCGTCGAGGAACTGTGATGAGGCAGAGTCTGCTTGATCAATGTAACGCTTTTCTCGATGATGCTCTGCAGGGGCTGTGTAGGTTGGTGGCAAAACAAAGGCGATGTAGCACGTGCCCCCCCAGTTTCTTGGGAGCCAGGTGTAGGCTTTGGTTCCACAAACAAAGTACATATTGGGTGATGCAACAAGCGCTGGGGGGTTGGCAGTGTTCAAAGTCCTTACAATGCTACAGGTGCTGTGACCCACATTCTTAGTCCCACGGCCTTCAATGACAAGGCCAGAGACGTTCGCCACAGATAGGGCCACAGTCAGTGTTGCAGCAGTTCTTTTCTTCAGGTAGGAAAATGTGGCTCTGTTAGGATTATTGCATGTGGTAACAGCCCACAGACCCAACAGTTGGTAGCATTGGTGGCAAGATTGTGCTGGTGCAACATCTGCACGAAAGAATTATTCCAGAATTCTTTGCGTCGTTCTCGGAGATGTGGCGGTAGTGATACCAGGTAGTGTTCTTTCTTGGTGGTTGGTTGCATGGTGGGTGACAATGTTCTGTATGCATGTGCATTCTCTTCAATGATCCAGAGTGCGACCATTAGCAGGAGACAGGTGAGAAATGCGGCTACAAGTGCAATTGTCTTTATGCTGTGCAGGTTAGCAGTCTTGGTGTCTTTGCGGTGGCTTTGCAGGTGTTCAGTTTCTTCCATCATCTTCGAGGAGCTCAACAACTGTTAGGACCACAGACTTTTGTCTGGCGCTTTCCTGGTAGCGTTGTTTGACTGTGCTACCGATCTGAGACCTTGACTTAGTTGGTGGCCTGGTCGTTGGAGCTCCCTCCTTTCGTCGATCTTAGGTTGTACCCTTTCCTGGATGGCACCGTGGGGTCGGGAAATTCTGATAGTTCGAGGGTGTCTTCTTGTGGGTAGCAACTCAGAGCTGGTCGGTCTCTCGCGAGTACTTCCTCTTGCACCTCCACCCCTTCACAGGTTGCCAGGGTTGGAGGGACTCGTTTGAGCGTGCAGCCCGTTTCGTTTTCCTTCCACTCGGAGGGCAGTTCGGGTGGTGATCAGGACTTGCCAGGGGCCCGTCCACCTAGGCTCCAGATTCTTCGTACTTTGGAAGTTGCGAATCAATACATGGTCACCTGGCTTTATTTCATGTCCCGGGCCCCTGGATACGTCAGGCAAGGCTTGCTGCACCTGTTGGTGGATAATTGTTAGCTCGTTTGTTAATTTATGCAAGTAATCCGACATTAATATGTTCGGTACATCGTTAATGGAGGTGGGTCTTGGTGCCGCCCAGATGCTCATAGGCCTGCCGAAGACCACCTCATACGGGGTCAGTCGGTGTTTGGCTAAAAGCGCACACAACCACCAGGACATATTTTAGACCAAGGCATCTCTCTAGTTGAATGCAATCCATTTGAAGGATTTCAAAGGGGTGGTCAGGGACTCCAAACCCTCCCCGTGGTACTACTGTCCCCTTGGTTGTGTTGTAGGCAGACTATACATTGTTGTACTAGGCGTTTTGCAGATTCTGCTATCTTGACGTTATGCCATACTCTGGTGATTAGTTCAATCATGGGGGTGGAGCCTATGTGTGCTGGTAAATGTGCCATGGTCAATATGGGGATGAGGTAGGCATTGGGTAACAGCCATTTATTTCCGTCTTTAGTTCTCCAGCAATCTTCCTCGTCTTTTAGTCCCACCTTTTCCCACTCGGTCAATTCGTCTTGTGTGCCTGTAGTCTGTATGTCCCTTACAGTGGTCCTAGCGTCAGTCCATCGTTCAGCTTGTGACCTGGTCACATACATTCGTGTCGTAGTTCTGTCTCCTGCCGTGGCTCGGGCAGTAACGTCTGCTAGTGCATTTCCCTGTCCAATGAGATCAGTCACTTTCCTATGTGCTTGGCATTTTATCACTGCTAACTTCTTGTGGAGGAGGACTGCTTGCGTCAAGGCGTGTGAAGTCAGGAACCCTCTTTCTTTCCATAAGATCCCAAAATGGTGAACCACCCCGAAGGCATATTGGCTGTCGGTGTATATGTTAACTGTCGTGTCAGTCGCTAAGATACATGCTCGTGTGAGGGCAATGAGTTCTGCAGCCCGGGCTGAACGTTGGGGAATACGGGCTGTTTCCAGAACGGTTCGGGCTGTGGTGACAGCGTATGCAGCTGAGGTGGTGCCGTCGGGGAGTTTGATGCACGAACCATCCACCCATAGTTCTCCATCTGGTTCTAGAAAGGCGGTGTCTCTGAGATCTATTCTACTCTTTGTTTGTTCATCGGTTAGTGTCACACAGTCGTGTAGTGGAGTCACGCTAGGATCATTTTCGGGTAGGGGTAACAGTGTGGCTGGATTGAGGGTGGTGCATCGCTTTAGGGTAATGTGCGGTGCTAGCAGGGTCAACTCATATCCTGTCAGTCGGGCGCTAGTCAAGTGTTGGGTTTTGGTCTGGTTTAGTAGTGTGTCGACTGCATGGGGTACTAAAACAGTGACTGGATTGGAGAGTACTATTCCTTCGCTCTGGCATATCGATACTGCTGCAGCTGCCACAGCGCGCAGGCACGCTGGCAGCGCTCTGGCTACTGGATCGAGGGTGGCAGAGAAATATGCACAAGGGCGTTGTTTGTGACCAATTGATTGTGTTAGGACAGACAATGCACATCCTTCCCTCTCGTGCGTGTAGAGGAAGAATGGTTTGGAGTAATCCGGGGTTCCTAGGACAGGCGCTGAACAAAGGGCATTGCGTAGTTCTTTAAAGGCTGACTGGCATTCGGGGGTCCAGAGGAGAGGTGAGGGGATGTCTTTAGCTAGGAGGGAGAGAAGGGGTTTGACAATGAGGCTAAAGTTCGGTAACCACTGTCGGCAAAATGAGGTGAGACCTATCAAAGAGCGGACTTGTTTCTGATCTTTGGGGACAGGGGTGTCTAGAATTGTCTGGATCCTGTCAGGCGTGAGTTTCCTCCCTTCTTTGGATAAAAGGTGACCCAAATAGGTCACTTGTGATTTACAGAACTGCAATTTCTTTCGGGAGACCTTGTGACCATTCTCAGCAAGAAAATGGAGTAGTTTGATGGTGGCTGTGATGGCTATTGGTATGGTGTCCGCTGCTAGAAGGATGTCGTCTACATATCGGTTGGGACAAAGGGTTGGTGGAGGGCGTACAGTCAAATCCTATTGAGGTCACATGTGAGCCTGACAAGGGTGCCCTTGGAATCAGTCGTTTGGATAGTGCACTACGTGTTGCTCCCGTGTCTACCAGAAATGGCGACTTTGTGCCCAGGACCTCAGCGGTAACATAAGGGCCTTGCTGATCAACATAGAGCTCGACTGGATCCCTCCCTTGCCCCTGGCTGTCCTATGCAAAGTCGTACGTATTGTCATAATCTGTCTGTTGGTACTGATTCTGTTTGGGATGGTCAAATGTGTTCACTCTTCCTGGCCTTTCCTCGCTTGCTTCACTCGCGTACCCTCTCCCACGTCCTCTTCCTCTCTGTCCACTTGCTATTTCCCTCGCCCCTCTGCCCCTACCAGCTCCTAACAAAGCCAGGCATTGGGTTTTCCAGTGTCCATATTCTTTGCAAAATGCACATTGATCCTGTCCTAGGTCTTGGCGTCCTACATATGATGTCGATGAATTGTTTCTAGGTGGCTGTACTCTAGGGGTATTCTGCTGGTATCCTCCCCTATATTGCTCCCTTCCTGTATTCGCCCCCTGGAGTTGTGCTACCATTACCCTTTCCTTCAAGTCCTTCTTTTTCCTTTCTGTAGCCCTGTCATTTTCGTTTTTCTGATGCTCATAGTACTGGGCCATTTGGAGAATGGCCGCCGGTTTAGATGCTGCCCAACTACTTTCGCTGGCTTGTAATTTCTGGGATACATCTGGCAGTAGTCCTTTGACATAGTTCTGCACAAATAAGTGGTGTCCGGTTGCGGTGGACATGTCTTGTCCACTGTAATCGGAGAACACCGTTTCAAATCTGGAGAAATACTCTGAGACATCCTCTTGTGGTTTCTGGCGGCATGCGGTTACTATGGACCAGTCTATCTTTTTCTCTGGGATCAGCGTTTTCACTTTCTGCACTATTTTGTCAGGGAGGTCCAATATTGCTTTAACCGGTTTTTGACCAGGGTTCTGCTGTTTATCTAATGTGTTGAGTTGTTCCCAGGTATGACCAAGCAGTTCGGTATGGTCTATTTTCCTAATCTGTTTCCACACATATGCTGGCAAACATAACCCGAAGAACAAGTCTATGTCGGCAAGTGTCATTATTGTCGATCCCATAGCGGTACCTAGCTCGGTGTAAAAGGCGGTGGGGTTCTTTCGTAAATCCGGTAAAGATTTACGGAACGTCAAAATGTCCTGTCTGTCCCATGGTTGATACACCCAATTGTAGACCACCCTTCCTCTAGCGTCTTGATGGTTCATATCGTCATGAGTCCCTTGTCCTCTAGGAGGTACCCAATAAGGGGCAGCTTCTTTTATCGGCATCATGCTATCTGGTTTTTCCACCGGGGTCCTGCTATCTTAGATGTCCTGTCCTTATCTATCCGTCCTTGTTCCACGAGGTGACGGAATACCTCCAGTGTGGATGAAAAGAGTTCTGTAACATCGTTGTCGCCTTCATCTCCGGTGTCTACCTTCCTATAGAGAGCCACTAGTCACTCGGGCCCTACATCTTGGTACTTCTCTTCATATGCAGTAAGAGTGTGGTAACAGAGACGTACAATAAAGTATCGTTTGCGGTTTTCAACATAGGAGTTGCATATGTCAGTTACATACTCTTCTGTCTCCTTCCTATCTATGAGGGATTTAACTATTTTATCAATGGCTGCTCGCTCATTTTTACTTAATCGCGGGACCCTGGGCGCTCCTTTTTCTTTTGATCCTACCTCTACTACTGTATCCTTTGATGAGGCATTTGGTGTGGGTGACTCGGTGGGAGCAGAGGCGGTGGAGACTGAGGCGATCGTGCCATCTCCGGCTATACTTTGGTGGTCCTGGCGTTGTGCTACGTCATGAGTAGGGGCGTAAGGGGGTGGCATGTATATGATTGGGGGACCTAACAATAAATCATCATCTACCCTTTGTTTTGCTGGTATCTTGGGGTAAAGAGTTGAGGGCGTTCTAACAGGGCATTGACCTGATATTTTTGATTCCTGTTCCTTTTTATCGATTTCCTTTTCTTTTAGTTTTTCTTCTAATCTTTTACAGGCTTGGTAAGCTGATTTTCGCGTTTCTTTATCTTGTCTAGCTTCGTCCCTTTTCTTTCTTTGAGCTGCCTCTTTTCGCCATAAACCAAAACTGTCAAACATGGCTGGTCTAGTTTTCTTTTTGTGGAGAGCTAATTCTAACGTTTCTATTTTAGCGGGATCGAAAGATCCCGTCAGTGGCCACTGATTTACCCGGTCCTTCCTAGTGTATTTATGCCATAGTTTGCTATAAGCTACGGTGGCTAATCCATACTTTACGTACATGTCCTTGTTAGGGGTGCCTTCCGGCGGTGCCGGCTGACTGACCTCTATCGAACGGTCGGGTCCAAAACCATTACAATCAAACAATCTAGAGAAAACAGGCATGACGTATTTATCGGTCAAAATGAATATCTCAATCAATCAATTTAGACAAAAAGTCTGCACTACCTGTCCTTCGCTGCCTGCAAAGAGAGAGAAAATATTCCTATTCTTCGTTGTTTGCAAGCAGGGAAATGTCGCAAATAACTCTATCAAAAAGGAATACTAGTATTTCAATCAAACTATTCAATCAATCAATCAATTTAAGTCGTTTCTTCACGACCTTACCCGGACCGTATGGACAGTTCTTCGTCTTCCCCTTCCAGCGCCTGGTTGTCCTCTCACTCCAACAATCAATGCGGCGTTCCTCTAAGGTCCCAGTCAGGACCGCAGGTCACTCGAGAGAGGTCCGTTCGGAACCGGTGAAGTTCAGTCGATCGGCAGCCAGACAAGGGTCTTCTCAGGCAGGTATACCCCAATCGTTTAGTCGTTCACTCCGTCGTTAGGACCTCTCTACCGGACCCACGCGTCGCTGATGGGCCCCTACGTTTGGGCGCCAATTTGTGAAAGGCAGCGAGTCTTCTAAGACCCTCAATGCTGCCCGGTGCAGGGTTCCACCTCTAATTCACTTTGGGTTTGCTATCAAAATAATGAGGCAAGCGCTGGAAACTGGAAGACAAGAAAAAGGTTTATTTCTCATGAGGAGATCACGTCAACTGCAGACACCGGGATGTCTGAGGGAAGTGTTCTGCTGATACTACTTTGGCTCTTCCTTTTATACAGGTTTGACACAATGCATTTGTTTTGTCAACATGGTTACACAAGCTTGGGGTCCCGCCCCGGGCAGGTTGTCACACAAGCCCAACAGTAATTCTCTTCCCACCCAGGTCAAACAGACAATCTTATCTTGCAGCTGGACCTTGCTTCAGGGTCTAAAACATGTGAGACCGGCCAGATCTAAGAGTCCGTTCTGTTGATAAAAACAGGTCCCATTGTTGGTAACAACAAGTCTTGCTGTTTGCAGTGCAATAAATCATGTTGCAAGAGTCTTTTTGGTGTTTGGAACCTGTTTGTGTAACTAGGTGCAGTGAGGGGTAGAGTGTCCAAAGGTTTGCCTGAAAACAGAGATGAGAGGAAAAACGAGTTTGTGGCAGCAAGTGGCGCTGAGGTTTGTTGTGGCAATAGAGTTTATGGCCCCCAGCAAGCATACCAGGTCGGTAAGAGGGTCAGAGGGATGCTAGTAAGGGCAGGGTGAAACAAAGGTGACCAACAGAGTACAAAATGGCTGTGATAGATCAAAATGACTGCAACTTATGTGCACATAGAATTCCACCAGACAAGATGGCGCAGGTAATGTTCATGACTGTTGTTTTGCTTTTAACATGTATGAGTATTCAAAAGATCTTATTGGAGGGAGCTTGCTGGTATCTAGTTTATGTTGGGGTGGTTCTTATCCGGATTGGGTCCTATCTTGTATGTGGGGCCTTAAGTTTGTAGTGGTGGGCACTCGTCTTAGGGGGGAGGCTGTATTCCCATTTTATCTATGCCGGGAGAGGGCCTGGCTATTTATAGCTGACCAATGTAATTTAGTCAGTCGTGACCTCGCTATTTTCATCTGCACTATTAGATTTGCTCGGGTGTTCCCAGGCGGCTAGTGTGTCTTTCCATTTTTCTGCAATGGGGTGCTGTCTCAGCCCCTTCGCTTCTTCTTTGTGCAGTGCTCTACTCTCCGCCCCGGCCCAATTGACCACATACCAGTTCCAAACTCCTATTTGTGGCCTGTGGCAGATTTCCATTCCATAGCTATCCTCCTTTTGGCCAGTGCCATGGCCAGGTCATTAAATCTATTCCTCACTTTGCGCTTGGGTGGTTGGGGGAAAATCCCCAGCAAACAGGCTTCCACTGTGGGATTTATTGTGCGCCCTAATGTGGCATTGATCTTGGATAGCACCTCGGTCCAGAATATGCGTAGCCCCTCGCAGTCCCAAGTCATGTGTATGAAATCTGCATCGTTTTGATTACTTCTCGGGCAACAACGCTGTTCCCCTCCGTATGCAGTGAATAGGCGGTGGGGTGTAATGTATGTCACATGTATGAAATTGAATTGGACATACTTCAGCCGGGTGTTGCTGGAGATCTTAGGGGATTCCAGCACTCTGCCCCATTCCGTGTCAGTAAGCTCTCTGTCTAGGATCAATTCCCATTTCCTCCGCAATGTGTATAGCGGAGCAAGGAATGCCCCAAGCAAGGAGGCATAAAACCATTAATTTGATGTCCAGCCGCACCCAGGGTAATCAATGAGTGTAATACTGTGTGTGTCTCCGGATATTCTCTGCCCAGCCCCTACAACTTCCCAAGCGCTCGTGTCAGAACCTCGTATTGTAAAACTGTCCCAGCGGGAGACCACACTCATTCATCAGCTCTGCGAACAGAAGCAGAGTTTTCTCCTGGTAGCAGTCGCCCACCGTCTCTAGTCCCGCTTCTGCCCAGGTTGTCATTTGTTCTGTTGTGATAATTGACTGTGGGTCTCCATGGGGTAACCACACCAAAGGCAACTCCGGTGGATCTCAGTCAGTTTTGCCATGCATTGCTTCTAGCACTGCAGGGCGGTGGTCTGTAGTATTGATCTGTATGGGACACTTGTTGTGGGGTCCAGGAACTTTGCTATTACGAGGTGGGGGTGCTTATTGGGCTCCATCAAAAAGGTCCCCTCTGCATTCACTCCTTCTTGCCATTGCGCCAGCCATTGCAGTTGGGAAGCCAAGAGGTAGAGCTCAAAATCTGCCACTCCCAGACCTCCCTTGGTCATGGGGCGCTGTAGGGTCTTTAGTGAAACTCTCTTCCTCCCATCCCCCCAGATTAAGTCTCATAGTAGAGAATCTAATTGTTTAAACCACCTCGCAGGCATTAAGACAGGCAAGTTGGCAAAGAAATATAAGAGGCAGGGTAGCATGACCATTTTGGTCAGGGAAATCCTGGCCATTATAGGTAGCCATAGGGTGCCCAGGAAAAGTACGCTGGACCAGAGCGACCGAAGTGCCCTATCAAGATTGCCCTCCCTCAAATCATCTAGCGAATAGAAGATGTGAATACCCAAGTATTTGAATGTATTAGATGTCCAATTAAGGTCAACAGGTAGGTCAACAGGTAGGGCAAGGGGTCTGGGCAGGGGCCCAGCCAATGGGAACAGGTAGGTTTTATTTTTATTGACCTGCAGACCCGACAAAAACCCGAAACTGTCCAGGAGCTGCAGAGCAGTGTCAGAGCCCCTTTCAGCATCGTTCAAATAAATCAGGAGGAAATCTGCATAGAGAGAGATGGTATGAGTTCTCCCATCTACATTAAGCACCATTCCTTCCCCTCCCTGGCGAAGCAACGTGGCCAATGGCTCTACTGCCAAGGCAAACAAGAGAAGCGACAGGGGGCAACCCTGACGGGTACCGCGTGCAATCTTATACTGTGAGTATATTGTTTTGCCCGTCCTGACTCGTGCTGTAGGGTGTGTATATAACAGTCGTACCCATTTCACCCACCCCTCCCCTAGGCCCAGGCACGTCATAGCCTCGAGAAGATAATCCCAGCTTACTGTATCAAAAGCCTTCTCCAGGTCAATTGATAGAATAGCAGCTTGTGTGAGGGACTGCGCCTCCGAGTGGTAGAGCACCGAATAGAGTCTGCGCAAGTTATAGGAAGTATTGCGGGATGGAGTAAAACCGTTTTGGTCAGTATGTATTAGGGTCTTCATATGTGAGAGCAGTCTAAGGGCTAGTATTTTTCTGGGTATCTTGAAATCCATATTGAGCATGGAAAGTGGTCTGTAATCCACCACCTTGGCACCCGGGGCTGTCGTTTTGGGTAGTAGGTTCACGAGTGCCCTTTGTGTGGTTTCTGGTACGCTTACAAGCCGTAAGGACTCCACGTGCAGGGTCACTAAATGTGGTGCTAACCCGGAGGCATATCTCACTTAAAACTCTGTGGGGAGGCCATCTGTAGCCATATTTGTAATATCCTCTCGGACTTCCTGCATTGTCGCAGGCCCACCCAGCTCCTCTCGTGCCTTTCTATCTATTGTTTGGAGTCGTAGGGGAGCCAGGAACGCTCGAAGCTCGGATTGTGGGACTGCCGGGGGGGTGGTGGGGGGGGTTGGGGGTGTAGCGTACATATCCTCGGAACAATCTGTTAATCATTTCTGGGTCATATACGGATATACCTGCTTCGGTCCGGATATGAGTAATTGGCGTCCCTCTGGTCTCTGGTCTCACCAGCTACCCTAAGAGGCGACCAGCTTTCCCTTCTTCCCCCTGAACTCTATCAAGATATTCCCTGTAATCATGACATCTCAGCCTCTCTAAGGCGTCATTATAACGCGTTCGCGTGTCCTGTAGATTTGTGTGGGCACGTGTGTCTGTTCCCTGTGCGTTGTCTAGTGATCGCAGCTCACCCTCTAGTGCTGTCAGTTCATGACGAAGTTCCCTCTGCACTCCAACTGCTTGACCCATGCAATGACCCCTCACCACTACCTTAAATACCTCCCATACCACTAGTGCTGTGGACGCCGTGTGTGCATTGATGGGGAAGAATGTCTAAATGAGGGAATGTAGGGAATCTCTAAACTGGGCATCCTCCAACATCAGAGGGTTAAGTCTCCATGTAGGTATCGGATGTCAGTGCCCGAGGGGTTGATTGGTCATCAATAATGGGCTGTGGTCAGACAAGGTCCGACCCAGGTATTCAGTATGCCTGATGGAGCCACTAAAGTCCGGAAAGAACAGGAATATGTCCAATCGTGTGCGAAGTTGACGTATAGGACCAAAAGAAGGAGTACTCCCTGTCCCCCGTGTGTTGAACCCTCCAGATATCCTCTTGTCCCCTGTGACCCCTCTATTCCCGGAACCCCGCTGCTGTACGATGAGCTTGCGCACCTGAGAGGGGGGTGGGAGCGCTCCAGCGAAATATCTGCCACACAATTAAAGTCCCCTCCCAAAACCACATGCCCCACCATTAAACCAGCCATTTGAGCAGAAAGGCGAGCGAGGAAAGCCACTTGGTCTTGGTTGGGTGCATACACACAACTGAGTGTGATATCCCGGCCATACAACCTCCCCGTAAGGAGTGCATACCTGCCCTCTTTATATATCAGGGTTCGTAGTGGTTCAAAGGGGACCCCTGCCCTTATCCAGATCAACACCCCCCGGGCATATGCTGAGAAGGTAGTTGCAAAGACCTGTCCTCTCCACCGCCTACGTAGCATCTCAACCTCACCTTGAAGTAAGTGGGTCTCTTGTAGTAGAGCTATTTGTTCGCCCCGTCTCTTCAAATAGTTATGTACATTATGACGTTTAGACATAGACCCCATCCCTTTAATGTTCCATGTTAGAAATTTCAATGGATGGTGTGTTGATGACATAGTTGAAGTTAATCACCAGGTTCCTTCGTCTCTTGCCCCCACCCAGCCTCTCCCCATAAGAAAAGAAAAGCGCTCCCTCTCCTGCAAACTGAACAGATCAAACCATATGCAAAAAAAACCACATACAACAACCCCCAGTCCCAGAGCAGTCTGCCAACATCCAGCCACCCAAACCAAAAGTAAATCATCAAATTCCAATGAGGGCTCAAACCAACCATGGTGGGGTCCTTAGAGGGGTCGTGGCCTCGCTCAAGAACGAACAGGTGCATATGCGGATTGCACCGGCCCCTATTTTGGCCAGGGCCAGACTAGTTCCAGAGTGATTCAGGGGGGCGGCATCACCCCCAGGGAGAGTTTAGAGCTGCTCTTGAAAAGATCCAGTGTCATATAATCTCGTATGCTGTCTTCGAGGTCAATGTTGGCATGGTAAGGCTATCCCCTCGAATGGAGTCAGAATCTGAGGCTTCGGTCCCTCTCACAGAACGCGACCCCGCCTCTGAGGGGGACCCCCCTCGCGCACAATCTCAGCCACAGCCTGTAATGCCACCGATCTCTCCCGTTCCGTTTGGGATGGGCTCGGTTTCTTCAATTTGCCTCGCATGGGTCGCCTCCTGGGTCTCTTCCTGGGTCCCAGACTTCGAGGCACCTTGACAGGCCCCGGTTCCGCAGGGGGGCCCTCAGCTCTATTCACCTCAATCCAATCCCATGCCACCTTGGCATCCTCACAAAAATGGGACTTTCCGTCCAGTACTATACAAAGTTGGGTGGGGAAGATTAATGAGTATTGAAGGCCTTCTTCCTTTAGTGCTTTCTTGACTTTAAAGAACAAAGCACGCCGTCTTTGGACATCTAGT
Organism: Calotriton arnoldi; assembly: GCA_963921515.1. NCBI lineage: Eukaryota > Metazoa > Chordata > Amphibia > Caudata > Salamandridae > Calotriton > Calotriton arnoldi. The sequence goes on from CAWUFW010000883.1 coordinate 1,276,089, forward strand.
TTATAGTCAGGGAATATGGAGACTTTACTATTGTCCGCCACAAAGGGGTTATCAGCTCGAGCTTTATGTAACAGGATGTCTCTATCTTTGTAATGTAGGAGCCTGGCCACTACAGGACACAGAGGGCGACCCTGAGCCGATGGTCGCGCCGTCACTTGGAGGGCTCTCTCAAGGGTATAAAATGTCATCAAGCACCTCGGCGCGACCACCGTATTGAGCCAGGGTGTCAAATAAGCAAACATGTAACCGCCCTCCACTCCTTCTGGCAGACAAAGCACTCTTATGTTGTTTCTTCGGCTTCAGCCTTCCACATCCTCAGCCCTGCGCTCCAGTGTTTGGACTTTGTCCGAGAGTTCTGCCACTGCCATGTCAGCGCTTGCTGTGCTGGGGTCAGCTTCACAATCTCAGACTCCACCATTTTCACCCTTTCAGCCAGTTTCTTATGCTCTGTTCGGAGGAGCCCAAACCTCACTGGACAGCGCTTATATATTGGTGCAATGTTGTCTTAGTGTCTGGGATGACATCTAATATTTTAGACCGTTGCTGTTGTACTGGATCCGCTAATGGCGGGGCTTCCGAGTTTCCCTGCGCCTGTTCCCGTGGGTCCTCCTCCTGGTCTCGGGTAGCCCCCGTTGGCTTCATCCTAGTTTTGCCCATCTTTTGGTCCCAAAATGGGTGTAGTGTCTATGCTCTCATCTGTGATCACGAATCACTCCACCCCGTAGTGGGCCAGTGGATGAGGCACATTCTCCTAATGTCCAGGTAGGTAGCAAGGCACAGTGCAGCCTTCTTCACTTAATGGGGCTATCCCTCGAGCAGCAGGGCTCTGGTCCAGTCAGTGTGGGCCTCAACTAGCTATCAAAGAGTCCACAGGCCCGGATGCGCAAAGTGGGCCGCTAGGGGGGGGCCTCTGTCGTGCAAAGTCCAAGGTGGGCCAGGACCCCAGTCAACAAGATCAGGCCGGTATCTGCTGGAGCACGCAGGCAAGTGGGGGTCCCCCCCAGGGAGAGGAGACAGTGGGGCAGAGGCATGTGCCAACTCTCAGCGAAAGTATGGGCCCCACTCTAGTAAAGTCACTCCCCCGTGACCTTGAATAAAGGACCAATTTGGTGGCAGCAGAGAGGGGTGGTCTGTGTCCCTCCACAGAGGGGGAAGAATTCACAAGAGAAGTGGACCCCCCTCTGGGCGTCTCCCACTCGGCCGGGAGCGTCCCAACTATCCCGCTCTCAAGCAGGCCCGTAGAGTCCTCCCCGACCCATGCCACAGGTCCCCGTCATGCAGCAAAGTGCAACTCTGGTCCCACAGTTCCGCCCCGCAGTCTTCAACGACCCCTTTCCGGGGTCAGGACTTCTCATCCATGCCCTTGCTACGCGGCAAGAGCCTTCCAGGTGTCCAGGAGCCACTCCGCCCGAGGGGCTTCAATACCCTTGCAGCCGCAGGGGAAGCAGGATTAGTCAGGGGCAGGAACCGGGTCCCGTCGCTCTCCTCCTTACAGCAACCACCGGGCCCGAGCCTCAGCCGACGTCACTCACCGCCTCTCAGCTCCTTCTAGTTGCTCTGCTGGCTGGAACCCAGTCGGACCGTTGCCTCCAAGCGCAACAGGGCCGCGGGCCTCGCCCACGCCGCACAGGGGCAGCCCCGGTCTCGGCTCTTTCACTTCACTTCGCCGCCGTCGCCAAGCCTCTGGGTAGCGCTCCATACCGCAGGGCATACAGCCCAGCGCCGCCACTCCGCTGTCAGGGGACGGAGTCTCCGGAGTGAGTCAGCCAATCTGCAGTGTTCTCCGGTGTGCGCAGGCTGGGCAGCGGCCCGGGCTGCCTCGTATCTCCTCCCCGGTGACTTCTGATTCATGAGCCTAGGCCCGCCCTCGACTCCTTCAAGCTCGGGGCACCCAAGCCTCCGCAGCCGCTAAGCAGCCCCAACCGCTGCTGCAGATCTCTCTGCGGGCTTAGAGTGTGCCCTGCTGATTGTCCGGGTTGAGGACTGTACGGGATAAGGCAGGATAAATGGTAGGCCGGTGCAGAGCTACGAGCTCACACGTCCGCCATCTTCGGCTATCAAGCCACGCTGAGGCTGAAATTAGGTGGTATAAGCAGCTCTATCTTTAATTCATAACTATGAACCCTTTCAAAAATGCTTATGTGAATTTGGCTTCTTAATGGCACGCCACTACTGATTCCAAGCAAACAGTATACTTCCTTAATAAACAGTTGCACTGTTCACTTAATTATCCAGACTCTCCACCCAGGCAGTTTGGAGCAAGGACTTGGAGGACGTTTTCTTCCTGCACAGCCATTTCTGCCCATTTCTCCAAAGGACATCTGGGTAGAATTCTCCTGCTGGATAGAGGGATGAAGGGTCTTCTATGGCTCATTTCGCATGAATGGATGGGTCCTTATCCATTATTCCTCAAGTCAGCAACATTTAGGGTGACTCAACACTGCTCCTGCCTACATCACCCAAGATGAAACTTTGGAAAGTCAGGCCTGTTTGTGGGTGATATCTGGGCAATCACTGCTGGCTATATAATGTCATTTTTAGCAGCCATAATTGATCAAAGCCGACCAGTATTGATGGTAGTAGGCTCCTATTGTCTGATTCCCCTACCTGCAGAACCACCGCTTGTCAATTCCAGCAATTGTATAATGGGTGGTCCCTACCATAGAGCACAAAGCAGAAAGTGGACTGTTTCTACCAGTGTCTACAGCCCACTTAAGCTCTAAGAGGGCAGAATTTAGATCTTGAAAATGATGGAGATGATACAGAATAAGCAAATGTTTAGAAAACAACATACATTAAAGAACATCTAGCTGAATTAAAGTTGGTTGGGAATTGAAGTTCTGCTGATTGGTGGACCAAAAGTTATATCTTGTGCAGATTCCACCAGTGGACATTTCCTCCATCATAGTGATAGTATGGTGGAAAAAATTACACAGTCAAATTCTTCTGCGGATGTAGCTTTTTCTCCAGAAATTGTAGGATTTTCCATTATTACCCAACTTTAAATCTGGTCAAAATGTATTACAAGTATCAGACTAATTGATATGATTTACTACTGAAACATCAATTAAAACATGAGTTAATACACAATTGTAATAAATTCCTAGAGTTTTTGCGTGAATAAAGTGCTTTGTAGTAAGACTGATTCTGGTACAGGTTGTTTTGCAACTCATCAATTTCATAGATTATCATAAAAAGTGTTGTTATTGACACCCTAAGAAATGTGACAGTTATGTAATTCCATTTGTGAAATGTACATGTATAATTATAAATGCATAATGGAATCATTGCCCGAACATTACATTCTCACTTTTATGATTGAATAAAAGATGTACAGCACTCACGAAAAGCCACTTGTATTACAGACAGCGTAAATCCTTCCTCCTTTTTCATATGTAATACAGGCATGATGATGGTTTGCTGGAAGTGGTTGGTGTCTATGGGTCTTTTCACTGTGCACAGATTCAAGTCAAGCTGGCAAATCCGGTGCGGATAGGCCAGGCACACACAGTAAGGGTAAGTGGGATTAATGAGAATATGTTGAAGCTAATGCAACACTCTTAGTTCACATTGTAGTTCTCTGGACTTTACTTTGATGGACACATCTTTTGTTTTATTGTGGTGTATCCCAAGTTAGTGCAGATTCAAAATGAGGAGCAACTACAAGCTTTAATTATTTAAATTACTACAGTAGCACCCTTGGGGGCCGATTCACAGAACTAATCTGAGATAAAATCCTAAACTCACTACTTTTGGTATTCACAGAAGGCATTTATGAAGTAAGCTGGTTCCATGCATAGAGGTGACACAGCAGACATAGCCAGGTGGTGTCTTTCAAGTATTTATTTAAGTCTTTAACATCAAAGGTAATAGGGATAGCAGGTAAAGCAGCCCCACCAGGAGCAGCCTGCTAGCTGCTCAGCCCATCTTCCCAACTGTCTCACTCACACCAGGCACCCAAGCATTCCACTCATGTCAACATTCCACACAGAACACTCACACTGGCTGAGCAGCTAGTTACAAGGTAAAGGGGAACACTATTAACATAACATGAAGATACTACATTATCTTCTCCTTTTACAATTGAAAATAAATTAAACATTACTAAAAAGAAAGACAACTATACACAAAATGTACACATGTAATAAATAGTCTAAAACCCAGGGGTAAAAGGTAAAAACCATACCACGAGAGGGAAACAGACTACACACAGGAAGAAAGAAAGGTGAAAAGATAAATACAAACTATCACCATCCTCCTCCTTTAATATAAAACACAAGGAAAGATCAAAGAACGTTTAGCTCACCAAAAAAAAGAGAAAACACCACATGACAATACATGTGAAACAGTGTGCAGAGAAATACAGTAGAAAAAAAAACTGCGAGAACTTTACACAGTGACGAGACAAATGGGGAAACACCCCCAGGACTCATACACTATGGGTGGACACACACCCATGTACGTACAACTTAAGTAGAAACAGGCACTATGGGTGGACTACACCCATGTACGTACTCCTTAACAATGTAACACAAAAACTATGGGTGGACTGCACCCATGTAGGTATTCCTATATAAGGAACACAACCCAGAAAACATGCCATAATGGGACACAGACCCATAAAGCAAACTGTAAATGGGACTGGAACCCATTACAAATAACATAGGTGGGACTGGAACCCCCTATACACCGAGTAAGTGGGACTAACACCCATTACCAATAACACAGGTGGGACTAACACCCCCTAAAAACTGAGTAAATGGGACCAAAACCCATTACTAATTACTTAGGTGGGACTAATACCCCCTATAAACCGAGTAAGTGGGAATAACACCCATTACCAATAACACAACATGTGAAGAACAACGTGACTAACACACACACAAAACCCACGTGCAGCATAACATGACTCATACACACCATAACAACCAAAACGCAGCCCTTAACCATCCCTAAAGAAATGGTTAAAGGAAAAGCAGCTACGCATGAAAATGGGACTACAACCCAATCCCAACTTAGTGCCAACAGACTACATAAACAACATTCAGCAAAAGGTGAAATATAAACAAAGCATAAAGATGAACAAAGGCTTCTCCCAAAAGTAAAAAACAAACAAAAGAAAGCTGCAAATGTACTACTAGGTTCTGTGAAGAACTGGCTCACAAAAACTTGAACCTAAACATGCTAAAATATGTCACATATGCTCCACAAGTGGTGTGCGTGTCACCGTTCAGGGAAAGACACGCCACTCTTAAATGACATGAAGAATTGACAGTCACTTGCCTTGTGCCAACCCAACATGCTCATTGCCGAAGACATCAACAGTCACCATAGTTGTGCTCTGCAGTCCGCACGCTGAATCGCAGCTCAAACTATGACAAAAACTCCACGCACAGCCAGAACCAAATACGTTTGAAAATACCTGCACACACAATTCAAAAATAACGGCACTCTAGAAGCGTCTACCACTACATCCTGCGATTCCGATAAGTGGAGAAAATAAACTCAGCTGATGCACAATTTGACGCTGACTTCCAAAAAAAGAAACGCTGCTCTGGGTTGAATAGCAAGCAACGAACACGAAGAGCAACCTCGCTCTTGACGTGTGTGCAGACTCAGATTAAAGATGGCGGCACGCTGTATTAACTTGCGCCGGATGGCTCACGCCACGTCCATACTGCAAAGTGTCCAAGCAGCATCTCTAATTCGATCCATAGTGACGAAACTTACAAAGAAAAATATCTGCGCGTCTTGTCAGATGACGGTAGGTGAGCACGCGACACACGCATCCCTATTTAAACCGCACCAACTGCGGTTTAACTGCCATAGATGCCAAAGGGGCCTCAAATGTAAAAATAACAATAAGAGACGTTAAATGTCTCATCCAAAAAAAAAATGTCCCGCTCCTTGCGCCGAAACATGGGCAGAATTGTAAACGTGCCAAAAGTACTCCAAATTATGAAATAGTGCCAAACCAAAACCGTCAAAGTCTCTCCAAACAGGACGATGATGCAAACTATTTAGTCCCAGTGTAAAGCGATTTCGGAGACACACACAGCAAACAAAAACTTCCTCTGAAAATCTCTCCAGACCCTGGTTGCCAGTAGCAAGAAAACACATTGTGCAGAAATCTGCCTTCTATTGCACACATCAGGAAAACAAAGAAGAGTGATAGGTTTCCTTGAAGGTGCAGTTCTGGTGACAGGTTTCCTTGAAGGCGCAGTTCTGGTGACCGGTTTCCTTGAAGGCGCAGTTCTGGTAGATGAGGCAACATGAAACAGAGTACAACACACTTGCAGGTTCTGTTGAGCCGGCAAAAAAACACAATTTTGGTTACCTTGCAGTTCATCTGTAGTGGAGTAGTAGAGCATAGCACGCCTTGGCTGGGGCTGTCCGGTGTAATGGACACTGGTGGGGATGCGTGGCATGATACTCCAGTACTCTCTTGTTTCTTGTTACTCCAAAACATTCTTTTCATGTAGGTCTTTTTCCCTTTAACTCCACACTTCCACAGTTGTCTCTTCTGTACCATTTCCTCCAGGAAATGTACTATCGCAGACTCTGTGGTCATTTGAAAACCCTTATGTGTTCCAATTTCTCTCTTTGCTACTAGTTTCTGTTTTTTTCATTCCAACTTGAAGACTTCCATGGCTTGTCATCTTTATCATCCTTGAAGTACCTTTAAAAGCGTGGATAAGTCTCCAAATCGTCGCCAAATGAAGTAAGCTAATCCATTGTGCTTTGCACGCGTGGGTTCGTCTCCCATCCTCGTCGCCAAATGAAGTAAGCTGGTTCCTTGCATAGAGGTGACACAGCAGATGTAGCCAGGTGGTGTCTTTCAAGTATTTATTTAAGTCTTTAACATCAAAGGTAATAGGGATAGCAGGTAAAGCAGCCCCACCAGGAGCAGCCTGCTAGCTGCTCAGCCCATCTTCCCAACTGTCTCACTCACACCAGGCACCCAAGCATTCCACTCATGTCAACATTCCACACAGAACACTCACACTGGCTGAGCAGCTAGTTACAAGGTAAAGGGGAACACTATTAACATAACATGAAGATACTACAATTTAGTGGTAGTAAAGTTAGGACTCCTAACTTTACTACTACTAAATTGAGATAAAATCCTAAACTTACTACTTTTGGTATTCACAGAAGGCATTTAGTAGTAGTAAAGTTAGGACTCCTAACTTTACTACTACTAAATGCCTTTTGTGAATACCGAAAGTCGTAAAGTTAGGATTTTGTCTCAGTTTATTAGTAGTAAAGTTAGGAGTCCTAACTTTACTACTACTAAATGCCTTCTGTGAATACCAAAAGTAGTAAGTTTAGGATTTTATCTCAGATTAGTTCTGTGAATCGGCCCCTTTATCTTTGCATCAACTGTTTGAAGGTTGTTTGCCAGCCCTGTATGATGAGAGTATGGACCCCAACGGCCGGATGTACAAAGGACTGGTCTTAAAAGTATTATTGGGACCAGTAAAGAATTATATGACCTGTTCTATGCACTATACGTAGGTTCCTAAAATTGGGAGTGGGGCGCAATCTGACCAGCCACGTGAATAATAATGAGGAAGGTTGCAAATTGCACCTTGCACTTTTAAGTTTATTTGAGAGTTGGCAGTGGTCTGTTGGACCTCTGTCTACTACCCAACGAATGTTTGTCATGATTGCGAAGTGAACCCCTTTCCTTTGTTCAAATGGGTTACCACTCCAACTCGAGAGTCCAACTTTTAAATTCTTTGTGACTGGATTTCAGTAATCAGTTGAATCCTTGGACATGGATCAGTTTTTGGAAGGTACACCTACCACATACCCATTCCAAATACCAAATCAGTATACAGTCAGATCCTATTTTATGATTTTGACATTAGTACGTTTTAAAAAGCCTTTCCTCTTGCAAACTTGGAATCGAAGTGTTTGAGACTATAAAATGCTTTGTACATCCAGCCCATAGTTCTGTAAAGGTTTCCCACAAATTATGTCACTGTAAGTTGAAAGGCACGGTTGAGTATTCGGAGGAAGTCTCATTTACCATGCCTGTTCATCTCACAGGCAGGGTAAATTGGGGCAGGTCCATGACAGATAACAAACCAGTAGTGTGACATTTAACTGACTTTCTCCATCTCCAATGGCCTTGCAGGCATTCACCCCACATCTGTATTCCATTCTGCTTCCAGAACTGCTTGCTTAAAATACCTCCCCACTTTGAGAATGTTTTACGTACCTCTTTCTAGCACCAAGTATAACATGGGCTTCTATGGGTCACGGGAAATGTTATTTTCTTAGTTTATTTTCATTCAGATCTTTAGTGTTTTCTATGGTAACATGCTTCACACAACCATTTCTCAAGATTATATTCAGTACGATGCTCTTTTGATCCATATGAGGGTCCACCAGTGGTTGTATGACAAAAAATCAGAGCCAACTTTGAAATACAGAAATATAACAAAAAATATTGGGGACAAAAATATCAACTTTACATACTTTGTATGTAAAGGACACTATCTACTACAGAAGTATAGAAGATCAAAATATTGTCTCAAAATAGGTACGTATATTAAACAGTATATTAGCTTTAAAAAATGACATTTAAAAATTCATCTCACATACTTTAAGGAGCTCATTACGATGTCTGGCGAAAGCCTCTACCCAACAGTCGGAATCTCCCCGACCGCGACGGATCTCTTCCGACCCACTCGGTCGGTTTACAGTCCGACCGCCCGATTACGATGTTTGCGGTTGAAACGTGCACCGGCTGATTATTCCGACTCGGTTCCGACCGACTCGCAGATCATTTCTGTCAGTCGTAACCGCACCGTAACCTCCTATGGATGCCGTTTCCGCCGTCGGGATTACGATGTTGATTTCCAACATCCTTTCCACGTCGGCCTGTCCGACATCGAAAGGCTGTCTGCAAGTGACTTTGGGAGCCCCTAGCAGGGCCCCCTTGCCTCCGCGGCCTACAGTTGGTGGTCGAGAGGGTACCTAAGGTACCCCCCTGTAAAACCCTGCACTGTGTGGCAGGCACCATGGGGTGCCTGCCACTAGATGCAGGGTTTTCCACACACACCCCATTTCCCCATAGGAGCCTGTGTTGCGGCCGGTTCTCGGGCATAACACGAGCTCTCATAGGAAACAATGGACAATCCCACCGAACAGTGTTCGGTTGCATCGTAATCCATCGGTCGGAACTGCCGACCGCAAGTCGGTCAGTCCCAAGTCCGAGATGGTGTCGGGCAGAGGCTTTCCGCCTGACATCGTAATGAGCCCCTAAATGTAATAAATAAACATAATACATGAGAAATAAAATTCTAAAATAAACATCAATAATAAAATTAAAATACCAGTAATAATTAACAATTAAAATCACTATAAATCAAATATACAATAAAAGTATTAAATATATATTATTCCTTTAAAAAATAAAAATACATAAATACAATAACTAAAAAATAACATTCCTTTAAAAATACATAAAGAAATTAAATAAGTTTTAAAATTAAATCACGTAAAGAAATCTATAAAAAAGTAAAACAAAAAATTCACATAAAATTTGACTTTTATGGATCAGATTCACTATTCCCATTCCAACCAGTGCAACAGTAAGGAAAGTGTCAGTCTTTGGAGGGTTCAGAATTATTATTCCCACTCCAACATAAGCAACAGTCAGAAAGGTGTTGGACACTGGAAAGCCTAAATTTACTATTCCCACGCCAAAATGTATATACCTAAAAAGTAACATAAAATAAATCTTAACAAATATACAACAATATTTTTTGCATTATAACATTCATAAACAAAAGTGCAAATTAAAATGAGTATATTAACAATTAAGAATACAAAAATAGAACTTAAAGTATTATAAATATTACAAAATATATACTATAAAACAAAAAATACAATCAATTGATATACACATTATTAAAATTAATCAAATAATTTACAAAATCAATAATCTAAATAACCAGTTGGAAATTAGCTCTAAATAATTTACAAATGAACTAATTTAAATAATTTATAATCAGATTAATATATCACAAATAAACAAAATGATAAATAATCAAAAATAACTATTTAAATAACTTCCACCCTGTTCCTGTACAAACTGTGTGCATGTAATTAACACAGCCACAGATAGATGGCACTGGTGAACTGTCTGATTGGAACTTTCAAAAATCGTTGTTACACGATCAGTGAGAAGACCTGTCGCCCTGCAGCTTTTCCCATACCTTTTCAAGATTTCGTGAAACAGCATCAGAACTCCTCCAGTGCGAAAGCACTGAAGCCGAGACAATAGGAATGCAGGAAACTCTGAGGCAATAAGCAATGAGGCTTTTCTGGCTGGAACAGCAGATTTCTATTCTTCAAATCGTCACCAGTGACATAAACAATGCTGCACTCTGCAAGGTTACAACAGAGAAGATTTATTTGAGGTACATAGTTAAAGCAAAAGAGGACAGCAAAGGCAGAAGGCTGTTGCTGCCTGAAACTTCAACTGCTTCCTCCATCTCCCCAAGTCAGTGTGTCATTGTTACGATCAGAAAGATTCCATTCTAGAACCCCCTAACTACCTAGGAATGAGGACCCACCCATCTCCCTATTTTTGACAAAGCAAAAACATTATAAAGCTATAACAGTTGAATTCACAATAGACTAGTACTTAACAGGGGATATGTAACACACAGCTGCATCCACAATAAATTAGAGAAACGTAAAATACAATACAGACCTGAAAAAAATTAGTACCTACCAAAATCTTTGTACTTAGCAGGGACAGACTGAATAATAATACTAAGATAAAACTGAGTTTTGCAATTGTTGATGGGTTGAGTATCCAAATTTGCATCCCTTAGACTAGACTTTGTCTTGGAGTTGTCAGTCACAACAGGTGTGTCACCTTTCCTGCTTAATCTTGCTTTTGCACATTTCTCACTCAATTTCCAACTCTTTTACAATTCCATCACTGGCCTTGATATAACCTGATTGCACTGGAATTTTTATTCACTTCTTGAACGATTTGCAGGTCACTGAATCTCACTTCCATGCACCTTTAGTGAATTCTACCAGCTTGGTCCTTTTGATTGAATCAAACCTGATTTCTTAATTCGGTGCTCCCGAATGACAATAGATCATTAATGTTCTTGTGAAAAGCTTCACGTCCCGCAGTACCAGATCTACACAGCCACGCTGGACTCAGAAAATCTCCTGCCCCTCAGTGCACAGAAAGGAGTGATGCCTGCAACATTGTTAGGGGTATTGCAATGAGCCAAAGCATAGCTCTTACAGCATCTTTGACATCCACACCACCTAGACGTGCACCTCTTACACACTCAACCACCATCCTCACCGCCATATCATTACTTTGCAGGTGGTACAAACTGCTACATTTTTGTTCTATTCCTGCTCCTTTGAAGAAAAACTGTAACCCATTGTCTGAGAATCACTCGGAAGGAAAAATGTCGGAAAGAAAAGTAATGACACTGCGTGTGAGGTTCCAACACAAATCTTACCTCTAATTACTTGGAGATGTAATCAACTAGAACAATGGCATACCTTTGTTGGATAGGAAGAAATTTAAATGTCCCACAAAATCTATGGCTACCTTGTCCCTTTTCCAGAATCACTCCCCTCTGTCAACTGTGGAACCCTGGTCTTTGACCTTTGCATTTTGCAAACCATTGCTTCAAGTGGACACCCAATTCTCAACATTTCTGTGCATGGCTGGCCACCGATACTGCAACCTTAACATTTTTTATATTTGAAGTAATTCCCAAATGACCATCATGGCATAGAGCCAACAACCTACTCCTAATGTTCATTGGAGGAATAAATTTGTCTCCCCCAAACAGAACATCCCCTTCAGTAGACAATCCGGATTGAACCTTACGGAACATTTGCAAGTTTATAGCTAGATTATTTTCGATTGGCAATCCAATAGTGACCAGACTAGTACTTTCTTCAATATTAAATATTCACGGAAGGCATTAGTACTTTCTTCAATATTAAATATTCAGGGAAGGCATCTATCCACTCCTGTTCACTTTCACATCCTCCACTGTACCAACAAATGTTTGCAACCCAACATTCAAAATCTTCATCTTCATCATCATTAGGTTTGTCACTCCCAGAATCTAGACAACTTTGAAGATGTGACAAACAATCAGCTTTTTTTTGTTTCTCCCACGAGCAATGTGCATAACATTAAAGTGGTGTTCTAGCAGCTTAGAACTGAATCTGGCCGTAGCTTTACAGGTGTTTACATTAGCGCCATTCAATATTGGTACTAAAGGTTTGTGATAGTATTTTTATATTAAATTTAGTACCCTATACATATGGTTCAAACTTGTATACAGTCCAGTTGCAGGCAATACTTAGGGTCCAATTATGAATTTGATGGTGCGGCGCCAGGTCTGCTCCGCCGCCGCACCGCCAAAGCCGTGGTCAGACTGCCCACCAGATTAGGAGTTTCCTCCTGTCTGGCGGGCTTTTTTTTTTTGTCAGTCCCACAGTGGTGGACTGAAAATGGGCACTGCAATGGGAAGGCAAAAAACAGTTCCTGCACGGCATGCACTGGAAAGTCCATGCCGTGCAGGAACTGGGGCGCATGCACACAAGGGGGCACATGCTGTGCCCCCCCTGTGTGCATCCCCACGTGGAGGAGGCGCAGGGAGCCCTGCAGGGCCCCTTTTGTTTCCTCTCTGCCACGGTGTTCATGAAGTAGGAACCTCCATGACACCACCAGCAGAGAGGAAAGTCTTAATATGCTTGGCGGGACAGGGGTCAGTGGAGTAACTTTCTGCATCGGTAATACAAAAAACCTGGGGATGAGAACCAGGTTTTAGAAGGATCCCGAGGCAACCCTGATGGTGCCACTCCAAAATATCAGGCCCTTTGATTGAGACATACACTTTGCCTACAACAATATGCTCCTTACATTATATACTAGTTTCAAAATAACTTTCTGTGTCTATTTTAACCCCATTGTATCCTCCGGGGTTTATGTCGGGAGATGAATGATCAGGCAAATGTCTGTTATCACCGATAGTATCTCTTGAAATAATTGTGATTTTGGAACCAGAATAATTTACAAGTGTGATACCATCTCCACCCAGCACAAGATTCTCAGTGGGATCCATGCATGAAGGCACATCTTTTTGTGTATATTTTTCTAAAGAAACTCTTGATCGTGATCTACTACAGAATTAACCTATATTTTTAGCTCTGCACACTCATGCAAAGTGTCCTAGTACCTCACATTTAATGCATTATTTTCCTAATGCTGGACATTCTTTTGAAGAGGCAACATGGAATTTATACCTAGATCTAAAACATGAATTTTCAGAAGGCATTTTCTTCTTTTACTGAGTGAACGTTCCAGGTTGAGTAGAAGTACCACGTTTGTAATTTTGCACAATAGAAATAGTTTAATCAGAACTGTCGAGCTCTTTTAAGTATTTTTTAGAGTCTTATATGTTGTTAGCTATGTTCATTGTTTCATCAAGAGAAGGATTTTTGCAGGTGATAAGTTATTCCTGATTTCTTTTTAACCTTCATGCCACAAACTGATCTGTAATCGGTTGATATCTGAAGTTTCCAAACTCACATTTCACTCCTAACACTAGTATAGATTCCATATATATGTCAGTAGACTCCGATGCAGACTGTTCTCTGGAGAACATCTGTGACTCCTAACAATAAGATTTGGCAGTTTACTGAAATGTCTTTCCAACCTTTTAACTGCCAATTCTTCTTCTTGCAGAAATTGTGGTACATGTTCAAGAATATTTTGTCCTTCCGTGCCAAGTTAATGTAGTAAGATCCATTTTTTCCTTTGTGGCCTGAACTTTAGTTCATCAATAGCCCTAGGTATGCATGAAATGTTTTGAACCACCCTTTCCATCTGATCGGTGGTTCACCTGGTAGTTGTAAAAGTGGAGGAGGAGGAGTGATAGCTTGCATGTTACTCCAGTTAAAGAAATGATGAGTTAAAAGAAAAAAATTGTGTGTTGTAGAAATATTCAGTGTGCACAATTGTGTATATCAATGTTGAGGAGAATATGAAAGGTTGGTTAAATCTGTGAAGAAAATAAATAAATGTCAATAGCACATGAGTAATGTGCTTAGAATTGAAATTCCAAAGAGAGAGCTTGCAGACAAGAAATTGTATAAAGGCACAAGTATAGTGTATTCAATACGAATTATGTATTTCCAAGATAACCGTTCATTGACATGATGGCATCACTAGTATGGAAGAGGAGAAATAATAAAAAGCGAATTTCAGCGTTTTCCAAAGTGGCAGTGGAAATGCACAATGAGGTAACTTATGTTAATGCATGCGTATATATAGGCACCACTGCTGCGAAAGATGGTGCTGGTGAATGGTCTGATTAGAACGTTCAAAAAAATGTTAGTACAGGATCAATGAGAAGACTCGCTACCCACAGCTGTCCACGTACCTATTCTGCAAAGACGCTGTGATACATCATCGGAACTCCTCCACTGCAGAAGCATTGAAGCTGAGACAAAAAGAATGCAGAAAACTCTGGGACAATAAGCAAGAAGGCTTTTCTGGCCGGAACACCAGGTTTCTGTTCTTCAAATTGTCATCAGTGAAATAAACGATGCGAAGGAGAAGAGTTATTCGAGGTAAGTAGTTACAGAAAAAAAGGAGAAATGTGGTACAAGGCTGTTGCTGCTAAAGACTCCAACTGCTCTCTCCCATTCTCCAACGTAGTGTGTCGTCATTAGGATTAGAAAGATTCCATTCTAGAATCCCTTGACAACATAGGAAAAAGGACACAACACCAACCCAACAACCTGCCAATACATAATTTCAAATAAAATATAACAAATCTTTGCATGTACTACCAAATCAAAAGTAAAATAATTTACACTTAAAATTATTATACACAACATTAAATAATAATAACTAACAAAACAAAAACTAATAAAACACTACAAAATAAAAACGGTATTATACACAAATATGTTTGGAAAAGAAAAACAATATAATGTACCTAAACAAACTATATTCCTACCTTGTATACTCTGTCCCACGTTATTTTTGACATGATATTTGAGTTACACAATATATTCGATTTGATATTATCCTGGAACACTGCGATCACGGTATGCATCAGTATCAGTTGTTGAATGCCAAACATTTAAACAGTTAGAAGGGGGAAAACCAAACTGTGCAATCCTATAGGACAAAGCTTACAGAGATCACCTTATGAACGCAAAATGTATGTTGCCATTGAAAACACTAAAAATGATTCGATGTGAATAAAGATGAATGGTGAGTCGAACAATGCACGACTCCGTTAAAATATTTCTGGCATGTGCTTAATGAAGAATTTCATGTTATATGACTATCTGGAAACCAAGGAGTAGCAGGAGTTGCGCTTTCTTGTTTCGTGCCCTGGGTAGTAATACTTGCAAAATATAATGGAGTGCAAGAACCCTATATTGGCCAGCCTACTTTACAAAGCATGGCATAGGTGCATTTGGGCCCACTTGGCTAGGATCCTCTGCTCATACTTCAATGTTCGGCATTGAAAGGAAATGACAAAGTGCAATCCATAAATATCTTAACTTAGGTAATGCTTTGCCCAACTGTGACCCAGAGCTTGCACACCAAAATCAACATCCCACCTCAACAGCTGCTCATTGCTGTTATTTCATTGCATTGGTAGGAGTTAGGAACAGCTGCTGCATCACTAAGTGAGCTAGTATAACAAGCAAACCCAGACCTTGAATGGCATTCCTTTATGCCTTTATCCCCCGACCATATATCAAGAATGTGAAGAATAGCCTGCTGCAGGTGCTTTGCTGTAAATGCTGTATAAGGGTAGAGTTCTCCCAGTCACCTTTGAAAATCTCAAAGTCTTGACTTGACTAATTCAATTTTTTGTGCTGGCAGCTGATCCTGAAGAGCTCGAAGATGCCTATGCAGGTGGATGGAGAGCCGTGGGCACAGGGCCCGTGCACTGTCACCATCACCCACAAGACACATGCTCTCATGTTATCTCACTCGGGGGAGCAGTCAGACGATGATGCATCTACCACATCCGAGCTGGAGGACACCAAGGAAGGAGACCAAACGGATGAAGAAATCTAGCCCGTCACTCACCGCCAATTCAAGAATTAGCAACCAGCCATAGTCACTCCTTTTAATATTCTTCTTGAACAGGTCATTATGCTTGAATGTTATATGTTTCGCATCTTAGCAAATGCGTTTTCACTGCTGTGAAGTGTGTTATGTACTGAGCCACACACAGGTAAGATATAATATTTTCTCTCCTTGGAAGCATATGGCTAAATTGTTCAGTGAAAACTCTACGGGCCATTTGCAAGCAGAAAGAAGGAAGGGGTTTAAAAGGTTAAAAATAAATCAAACGGAAAGCATTGGACCAATAACTAGTTCCAGAGTTCAACTACAGCCACCTTGGATTTCCTTTTATAGCACTTCGTTGTATTTCTAAAAACCCACGACATCGGCATCTAGCAAAAAGAATTGGTAACTGGCGGAGTTTCCACCTGAGCACAGACTAGGAGAAGTGTATTCTCTGTGTTATATAGTCCCTGTGTGTGGGTATCCTGTGTCTATTGTTCCGGTGGTAGATCTAGTAGCGTATGTACATTCACAAATTAAGAACATTCAAGTGTTACCAACGGATAAGAGAACAGACATCCATATTACTTCCCTTTTAAACAAGCTTCAGGAACCATTTTACAATAATTGTTGTTTTTAAACCAAAATCATGCAGGTTTCAGATTCAAAACTACAATTCAAAAACAGTGTGTTTGTTCCAATTGAAATGTTAGTGTATTCCTAATTAATAATAGTTAAAGATATACACTGATATTTTTAAAATGTGATGATAAAGAAAAATGCCTTCAGGAAATATAGCTATAAGGATCCTACATTAGAATCCTCTGTAACGTTACTTATATATTTATGCGTGAGGCAGAAGAATACTGTTCTTCAAATACAGCTCATGGTTGCCAAATATAACAAAGTGGCCAGGAGTACATGTGAAGTGGATGTACCTGAGGCAAGAAAACATGGTGCATTGTTGCCGTTTTCGAAGTGACAAGTGAGCAGGCATCATCCTAAAACTCCCTTTGTATTTCATGCTTTAAATTCATTATTTCATTGTTAATGTTCCTGTTTCCTCACAGAAATTGTGTATTATTTACATTAACCTTGATTATGTCATTGTGATTCAGACTCTCTTCCTCTACCCTGGTCATCTGGCATCTCTTATCCTAGCTCTAAACACTCTCCCAACAATTCTTTACGAGTTTGTAGTGTGCTACTTCAGAATGCTGGAATTCATCCGAAGAAAGAGTCAGCTTTGGACACTTTGAAGGGTTGTTAGAGTCTGAGCGGGGGAGGCAGAATCTTGCTCGGTGTTCTTCGGTGGCAAAAAAATTGTAGACCGGTTTGAAACATTGTGTCTTCACATCTTTAAACTTCATGCAGTTTGATTCGACTCTCGGTTGGGGGTTCAGAGCAGCATTCCGTAGATAAGAACCCTAGACCCCCAAGGGTCTGACTTTGTGTTTAAGATGTTGAAGCATATGTGGGTGATGAGGTCTGCAATTGAGGAACAACAGTTCTTGTTTGTGGAACAGCAGGCGACTAAAGATTGTAATTATTTTGGGGTTTTTGCCAGTATGATTTAGGGACAGTGCAGACGACCTTAACTTAATCCTTGCATCTACTGGAAGCTTATGAAGCACATTCAGTGCTGATTCGATGTTGCTGCATTTGCGCAGGTTAAAAACATTTTGGAAGCCTAACTTTATTTGATTTTTTTATTTATTTTATTTATTGAGTTTTGTATAGCGTAAACTTGACGCAAAGGCATCAGAGCGCTTTAAAGTGTTAGCACAGCAGCAATTACATGAGTTAAAAAAGGAGTAAATAAAAATACATAGTAACAGTATATTGAAGAAGAATATGATAGACAGTAGGAAATGTGGGCGATATAGTTCTGAGATAGTTATCGTAGGGTTATGCGGAGGTGGGGAGAGTAGAAGCACAGTTTTTTTTCATGAGGTAGTAATGCCTAGATTTGTTTGGAGGGTGTGAGGTAGGAGCATCAGGTGAGTCAGAAGATTTAGGGGGGGAGGGTTTAGGTATCTATTGAGAAGTCGTTGTCTGATTGTCACGTAAATCCTGTGGCAGAGAGTTCTAGATTGAAGGAGCATTCCCGTAAAAGGAGCTGGTGCGAGATTTTTCTTTCTTAAATTTGGGCAGAATCAGGAGTAGAGTTTTGGAGCTTCAAAGAGGCCTCTTTTGGCCAGCCTTTGATAGTTTGTTTGCGAGGTAGACTGATTTTTTAGTGTAGAGAGCTTTGTGGGTTATGCAGGCAGTTTTGAGTATACTTCTGGCCTCGATTGGTAGCCAGTTCAGTTTCTTGAGAGTGGGAGTGATGTGGTCAGAGCGATTCTTCCCCGATAGTAGTCTGGCTGCTGAGTGGAGCGTAGCTTTCAAAGGGATGAGGTGTGTTTTTGGGGCGCCCTTGATCATTGTGTGACAGTAGTCCAGCTTGGAGAGGACTAAGGATTGCACCACAGTCTTTAGGTCTTCAAGGAGGATGAAAGGTTTGATTTATTTTAGGTGCTTCAACATAAAGAAGGCACTTTTAGCTAAGGCATTATTATGCTTTTTCATGTTCAGGTTTCTGTCAAGTGTAATGCCTAGGGATTTGACAGAGCTGGAGATGGATAGTTTGCAATTTAGGGTAGTGAGGTTGTCGAGCCAAATATCTAGGAAAGGACTTTTCTTTTGGTTGGATGAAGAGGAGTTCGGTTTTATTGGGATTGAGCTTAAGGTGGTTGTTGGTCAGCCAGGATTGTACCGTGGGGAGAGTGCTGTTTAGGGGATGGGTATCCTTAGCTGATGAAATTTTAATGTAGAGTTGGGTGTCATCTCCATAGAGATGGTAAGCAATTCTTGCTTGTTTCAGGATCACTGCAAGGGGTTCCATATAGAGGTTGAATAGGGCAGGAGACAGGATTGACCCTTGAGGATCTCTGTGTGAGACTGGTGTTGCTTTTGAGGTGGAGTTGTTTACTTTGATTAGCTGTGATCATTGGTTCAGGAAAGAAGCAAACCACTGAAGTACAGTGCCATTGATGCCTGCATGCTGTGAAAGGGTGTTTAGGAAGAAGTCATTGTTAACGGTATCAAAGACAGCGGAGAGGTCTAGGAGGAGATCTGTGTAGACTGTCGGTGATGTTCAGCATTGCTGTGCCTCTGTGCTGCAGCCTTTCCTGAACCCAGATTGGAAAGTGTTGTGCAGGTTGAATTTTTCAACATGGTTGTTGAGTTGTGCAAGCACACATTTTTCAATAGTTTTGGCAAGGAGAGGGAGGTTAGTTAGTTATAAGTCTATAATTGTTAAGGTCATTCTGGTCAGTGTCTGGCTTTTTGATGAGGGGGTGCCTTGGCCGAGTTTGAGGGAGGTTGGCATGGAGCCGCTCGATAAGGAAGAGTTAATGATTTTGGTCCATGTAGGAGAGATGATGTGACTAAGATTTTTGACAAGCGCAGCAGGAAGGAGGTCGGAGAGGTGCGAAGTTGGCTTCATGCAGCAAGTAATTTGAGGTATTTTTCTTCACGGTTATAGTCTAATTCAGTCCAAGCTGCATAATATTTCAGCTGCTAGGGGTTGAGGTTGGTGTTCTGGATTTCAGAGGGGGAGAGTTTGGGGAGAAAGCCCTTAGTTGGTGGTAGTGCATTGGGTGGACCCTTTTTGCTAGAGGGGGCATCTCTGATGTAGGGTGGGAAGGTGGATGGGTCAAGTGAGAGTTCAATGTTAGTTATTTTTGCAGAGAAGAATGTTGCGAACTCCACACAGTGCTTAGTAGAGTCATTAATTGAATGTTGAGGTAAAGCGGAGGTTTGCTTTTTGATGATGTTGAAGGGGTATTTAGGTCTGTTCCTAGAACGGTCAAGTTGTGCTCGGAAGAACGAGGATGTTTCTTTGAAGATATGTTTTTTGTATTTTAGGCGTTCAGGTAGGGGAAGCGAGAGATGAGTTAGATTCAGTTGTTGTTTCCAGTTTCTTTCAGCCAGTCGAAGTTTTCACCTCTCTTTGTTAAGGCCTTTATTAAACTAGCATCTGGAAGGGATACTTCTTGATTTCCTGAGTTTCAGAGGGGTGACTGTGTCAAGGACTTCTGCCATTTTAGTGTTCTAGTGTGAGGTCATCAACGGAGGTGAGGTCGAGTGGAGGTAGAATTAGGGAACTGACTAATACTTTGAACTCTGCGTGGGGGATTCGATGTGTGTTCCTTGCCCAGTTCTTGGGACAGATAGTTTGGGAGTGGACCATAGGTTGGTTGACATTGAGATCAAAAAGAATTAGGTGGTGGTCAGTCCAGTCAGTGGGTAGGATGGAGTGGAGGGATAAGGTGTTGTGATTAGAGATGATTGCGCCAAGGGTAGAGTCCTTATTGTGAGTTTGTTTGTTGCAGTGTTGGGTGAGATCATTCGCTTCAAGGAGGGTGGATAGGGCTGGTACTATTGGATTTTCTGCATTATTCAGGTGCAGGTGTAAGTCTCCTAGTATGATTTCTGTGCTGCCTTTTAGTGAGTGTTGCATTATTGTTTCAGTTACATCTTCAAAGAATTGAGGTTTTTCACCTGGAGAGGGTGATAGATGACATGAAATTTGATGGGGGGGGAGGGGGGGGGGCTTTGGAGGAGAACTTAACACCTAAATATTCAAAGGTAGGGTATTTGGTAATGTAGAAGGGAGTTAGGCAAATATTGTTTTTGTGTATGATAGCTTATCCGCCACCGATGCGATCCTTGTGGTCGCAACAAATGATTGAGAAGCCCAGTGGGGTTAGGAGATCTATGCAAGCGTATGAGTATTCGTTCAGCCAGGTTTCGGTTAGAAAGCATATGTCAATTTTGTGTTGTAGGCTGGTTTCTGCTATTTCAGTGGCATGTTTGACTGCTGACTGACAGTTTAATAGCATGCAGCATAGCGTAGGTAATGATCTCGAACCACGCTGACTCGGTTAGATGGTAGTAAGTTGGGCATGCGGCCTGGGAAGGCGAATGGTGGTTGGGGTCCTACAAGTGCCAAGGATGACCGGGATCTTGGGGTGGCAAGGTTGGCTTGGAGCATTGTCATATCTGTTGCTCAGAATTTCAGCTTCCCGTGCGACATTCCAGTCGTGGTGCATCTAGGTTTGATGTGGTGGTGAATGTAGGGGATAGTTTGCCTAGGGATAAAGGATGGGGGGTCAGAGTGCATGTTTGTGGCAGCATCAGTGTTCGTCATAGAAGTGTGAGGGTGGGACAGGATGTAGCGAATCTTTGTGTCCTTACGTGTTGAGATTTCATCCAAAATAGTGTTGATTTTGAGTTCTAGATGGGCTATTATAGGGATCAGTTGGGGGCGGGTGGGTCTGTGGTAGGAAGTGGAGTATGATGGAGCTTGTCGAAGGCTGGGGTGGGGGCTGGGGTAGTAACCAGCCTGCGGTGGTTGGACGACTGAGACAATTAGGCTACGGTAGATGAATTGAACTGGGTAGTGGAGGTGGGCCATGGAGAGGGGGAAAGTAGTTCTGATGGCTAACTCGAAGCTTCAGGGCGCTTGGGAATGGAAGAGACTGGGCTGGAAGTGGAGACAGTGCAAAGGGGATTGGGAGTAGAAGGTTCAACTAGTGGAGGAGGGAGGGAGTTCGTGGAGGATTTCTCTGTGAGAGGGAGGAGGGGTGGAGGTGGGAGCGGGTAGCAAGGAGGCGCAGAGAGCAGGGAAGTGCTGATCAAAAATGGATAGGTTTTGTTCAGAGGCTTGGATTAAGATGTTCCCATTTCTGGAAATGGTTATGGACAATTCTCTGCTTAAGTTCTATAATGGGGATATGGTGAGTTTAGATCCATAAGGGACATTGGTAGTGTTGGTTGCATGAAGGTGTTGTAGGAAGTTCTCTTTCCATTTGGCAGGTTTCTTGGTTTTGAAGATGAAGTCCATTTTAAGACCTCTGCATGTTGGACTGTACAAGATGTCTGTTATTGGTGTCTCCGGATGTTCTTTGAGGATTTTGTGCTTGAAGTTTTTTGCTGCATGTTTGGAGAGGTTTTGCGGAAATTTAATGCAGTGTGACTTGGGGCAGTATCTTTCCATGACGGTGCTGTGGCGGGACATTGACCCAGCAGTATACTCCATGATTTGAAATGATACTCGAGATGTGTTTCTGGGGATATCCAAAATTAGATTTTAGGAGAAGCATTTAGAGGTGTGCATAGTGGACAAGAGGCTGCTTCTAAATCTTGGAACAATGCTCCAGGTGATTGTTCAGATCTGGATAGTACACTCAGTGAGTATCAGTAGGGGGTTTCAAGATGTCTGCCCTGAATACTGTGTGTCAGCTTGGAGGCCGGGGTGGAGCAGGTGTGAAGGTGTGTACTCCTGCTGTTTCAGTACTCGCCCTCGATAGGAAGGTGCGTAGTCCATCAACAGTTTTGATTCCCTTCCTGAGGCGGAGACTCCAAGATGGCTGCCTATTGCTGGTATAATGGTGTGTAGTCCTTCTGCGGATTCAGTGACCCCCCCCCCCCCTCCCTTGACATGGTGAGTAGTACTTCTGAAGTTTCGGCAGTTTCAGTATCCTACCTGGGGGAGAGGATACTCAGAGAGGCTGCCTATTGCAACAGTGGGCCCCTCAATGGAGCATGTGAAGGGCGAAAGGCATTTTTGCTTAGAGGTCCTGCATCAGCAATCCAAAGATCTGCAGGGGCATCCGAAGGAAAGAGGGCATATCTGCTGTCTTAATTGTAATTGACGAGGAGTGGCTGAATGCCCAAACCAAAGATGGCAGACCCCATCACAGCAATATGGTCCTTCTTCGCTTTTGATGAAGCTGGGCACTCTGGTAAACGGTGCACCAGATTGAGGCACCCTTCCCCTGAGGTGCAGGAGTAGTGACTTGCCCTCGCTCAGAGATGCCCCTTGCTGAACCCTAGAGCCACAAAAATCAGTGGAGGGGCAAAGGCAGCAGGAGCATTGCAGGGCCTCACAGGCAGCAGCCACGGGTCAGACCGGGGTCCGAAGCTGCCGTCGTAGCTGGTTCTAAAAAGCAGCTGCCACAAGGTACACGATTGAGGAGTGGGGATATGAGCCGCTGCCCCCTTCACAGCATGGCAGACTCTCCGGGGTAGAGGGAGCAGTTCAGGGGGCTCAGCGTTGCCGAAGTCCACTCTACCTCATTTGTTGTTGCGGTGACGGGGCCCCGTTTGCTAGGCTTTTTTTTTTATAGGGTCCTTTTGTAAATGCCTTCTATCTAGTAATTCCTTCTTGTATCCTGAAAGGGGCGGCTTGGCGGTTGAGCTTCGGAGGGATTTACGCTGGTAGCGATACCTGGCCCTGGGAGCGTCCAGGTGTTGCTCCCTCTCGGTCGGCCATCCGTGGGCAACTTTACTGTCAATGACTTTCTTTGGTTGTCCTGAGTTGATGAAATTACAAAGTGTGCCATAATCTTTGTTCTCAGGAGTTCCATTCGATGATGGGCCTGGAGAAAAGAAAGAATCGTATGTAGGCATGGGTGTTCTTATTGACCTCTCTGGCCATTGCATTGACTTTGGCCAAAAAAGAGCTCAGTGTTGAAAACACTTCCCAGGTAGATTACTTTTAGTGAAGTTATTAGACCTCTTGCAAAGCCAAGGGGCCAGGGAAAGGGCAAGAAAAGATTAATACCTCCACATTAGAATTTAGGTTATAGCTCCAGTCACGCAAAAAAAAAAAAAAAACACCATTCACCCAGTTGAAAATGTGATTCAGCCATACAGCAATATTAGCTTGGTTTTCAGGAATCGTGGTAGTGTTTTGATGCTCAGGCGGATCCAGATGTGACAGTTCTCAATATATGCCAACTTCTCCTGCGTTCGATTGGAGGCAGAGTAGATGCATTTTAAAACGTAGTCCTTTTTCTGTCTGTTGATCACATTGTGGTAGACCCTCTCTGTATCGTGCCTCTGTTCTCTGACATTTGCTAAAGGTCTTTTTGTCCACAATGATTGCTAGTTTCCATTCCTCCCTTCAGCTCTCTTCCTTGCCTTCCTATTTACATCGTTGGTCACTTTTTCCTTTGATTCTGTATTGTTTAAACTCTTTTTGCTCAGTGCTCTTTTCTGGTTATTGGTCACACTAGGAGCTCTGCCCTTTGATCTCAATTGCTGAGGGTAGACTTTTATTTGATAAACTAGGGAGAACGTTGCCTCTGGAATGAGAATGTTATGGCAGAGTCAGTCAAATGCCAGTTCACTGTCTTAATGGTCTTCCTCTGTTTCCTGGTAAGTGTGGTGCCAATTTACAAAGGATAGTCTGAAAACTTAAGAGATTTCCAAATTTGATAGCATTTTCCAAAACTTCTGTGTGTAGTCCTGGAAATCTACGACTGTCTTATTTTCTTGGAGTATAAGCTAATGTTTTATGAGGCAGATTATTCCACATTCTAAAATGTAAGACAAAGGTTCATCAGCACATTTAACCTTTTCTTTGTTTTTCCTGTGAAGGAACCCCTTCCCTTATAATCACTCTCTTCTTGAATGCTCTTACTCCTACCCTAACAAGAAATTTGTATGTGATTCCAGAATCTGAAAAGGCTAGCAAGGTGTATCTCAATATCTGGTGTCTACCTACTTGCTGAATTTCTGTATTTGCAGTATCTGTTTATAAGAGCAAAATTTCACCAGTCCTGATCTGAAAACATCTTTCAGAACCAGGCCATTTTTTAATTTTCTTCCTCTCTTATAACCCTCTTGTTCTCACGTCATAGGTTATTCAAACATTGCTTGCTTTTTCTTTTTCCCGATAGGACTCTATAATCTGTTATCATGTGTGCACAGTAATTTCCCAACATTCCCTTTCAGGCCTCATTTCTACCATGGCTCTGCTTGTTACTTCCAAGTCCACTTGCTTCTAACCTTATCTGATCTTTAAAGCATGCCAACTGTAGTTCTGTCCATGACTTCAAGCTATTCCTGGCCACAACATCAATGTCATGAGAAATAAGTCTGTTAATGGTTGATTCTAAGAGAGGTGTCGAACTTCCCTCATTGAGGGGTGATTACTGCACCATTTTATTAGGATAACCACTGATTATATATGTAATTACTATTTTGATTCAGTCTATGAGTGTATATCTCATGTGGGTAGTTTAAACATTTGTCATGATTCCAGCCTTTGGAAGACACTTGGAGGAGAGTAACAATGAAGTGTGTTTGTGTAAATACATACATGCTTATTTGTGTGTTCTTTTGTAAATGGTTTGTTTCTCACTTGTAAGTACTGCTGTTCAATCACAAATGCTCTCTAGCACAGTGTGCATAGTTTAGATGAAAATAAACGTTGAAAGCTATGTGTATTCATCTGATGTAAGCTTTGAATATTACTTCCCATGGTACAGACCCTCTGGTGGTGGTGAATTTGTGAGCATTGCAACTGAAAGAAATTGCACTGAATTTCTAAAATATTCTTGTAGCAAGACATACTAGTTTATATATTAGGTGCAGTGGCAAAAACAGCCAAATCAGTTATCGCGGGGATGCTTAAATAAAACTTAGTCTTTGCAGTTAATGCTCTAACCATAGACAGGATTCACTATTCTGTAAACTATTTCACCACATGGCTAGTTTTTTCAAGGGGTATTTAATTGGTGGTGTTGAGCTCAGCATAGTGATCAATGAAGAGCCCCTCCCTGAGTAAGACCGAATTCAAAGTATTAGCTTTGTAAAGTAGTCGGAGACTGTCGCATCCATACTCTAGAGGCTAAAATTCTCTATTCTACACAAAGTGCACTCAAGGATAAATCACATTTTGTTAACTTCCGCTCTTCAGGAGTCTGTCAAAGCAGCTGTTGAATGTAAGTTGGCAGTATATAGCTAAGTGCTAGACAGAACCACTGTTGACTGGGCCAGCCTGGGTATAACGTTTAAGGAATGGAAACTAAACATGGCATTGCTGAAGGACCTCGTAGCAAGGTAAGAGACAGAGGAAGAAATGAAGAATGATGTCAGAAATTATAACAGCTGCTACTGCTCGCCTATTGCAGTGTTGGGGGCATTCAGTACACTCTTATGAATAAAGTTGTAGGCTTGGCCTGAGTTGTTAGGAGAGCTCATGAGCACATTCCCTAAGTGACAGATTTCGAATCGAGGAGCATCAGTCACTGTGGATGGCAACGCCTCGCCCAGTTCTGAATTCGACGTGCACTCGGTGTCTCCCCCTGTGTTTCCACGCACAAATTCCTTCTCCTGGAAGGGTATTCCCAGATCCCCCATTTCTGGCAACTCACAGCTGAAGACCAGAGAACGTAACTTTCAGTGCTTGGGGTGGAATGCAAGAGGGAGTGAACTGAATACCTTGTTCGGCCAGAGCTCAGATACCATTTCTCAATTTGCAAAGTATTTTATGACAAGGGGCAACAAAAGTAATGAGTTATCAGTGTACAACCTAAAGGCTTGCCAAAACAGAAGTCTCATTCTAGAATCAGGGTCTCATATTGATGTGAGAAAGTGACAAGATTGAGAAAAGTAAATACTTGTTTAGGTTACATGCAGAAAAATATCTCTTTGGAGGTTAAGATGGACTTTTTTGAAACATTACTATTTCCAAAATAATGGAGGGCAAGAAATCCCAACTCAAAGCCCAAAACCACACTTTGAAGCTGGGAAAATCATTGGAACCATTTGCCACTTCCAGGGCTTAGATTTTTCCATTAAACTCACTTTCCCAAAATCAAACTTTGGAACAATTTTATTCTGAAGGTTACATCAAAGTACCTTTGCCATCAGGCTGGGTAAGATGCTTAGAGATAAAGCAATTGTTAAGAATAAGCAAGCAAAAGACTCATTACAAATTGTGTATAATTACACAATTTGCAATGAGTCATTTTCGCCTACGAACCAGGGATTTTAGAACTAGGTGTCTTCTGGTGAGTTTTAGGGTTTATCTTGGACAAACAAGGGGTTCAACGTTTCAGAAGTAAAACTGGACATTATTGAGATGAGGTCATAGTACTTTTCCTATTTGGCATAAGTACATGCTAGATACATGACTGCCCTCTTATCAAGGTGGCATATTAGGCTACCTAAAAACATTCTGGCAGCTTGATGGTGGAGCTTTTAAGGATTTGTGGGTCAGGTGATTGAGTAGACTGGGGATTCAACAACCAGTGGTAGTAGGCTTTGAGGTGTGCTTCTTGCCCCGGTTCTTCACCACCCAACGTATGTAACTGTGAGTGTTGCTGGAAAAAAGCGGGGAAATGAAAAGGGACTGCTTTTTGAAGAACTGGCTCTTAAACGGGCATATTCTTTCCGCAGACAGTCTGTCACATTTTAATCACACTACGTTTTACTGCTAAGAAAAGTAGTTTGTAATAAAGGTGCCAATAACCTCAAGTAGAAGGAAGTGTGTGTGTATTTTTGGTAGCCCTAGTTGACATCACTAGGATCATGGGGTCTTGCACAATCCAGGCTTGCAGGCTTTCAGACTTTGGTGCTTCAAGAGATATGGTCTATTCAGTGGTTTTTGGTATGCAGTTATTAGTCTGGCAAGGGCTATATTTACCGTGCCACCAGTTCTGGAACAGTATGGTCAGTGTTCAGGCACTACCATGTAAACGGTTCTAGTACCTTGGATCTGGTATGGTTGGTTGTCAGACGTTCTGGTCATTTAATCACCCGATTGTAAGGTGGGGAAGTAAGGGGCATCATTCACTCTCTTTTCTACTAGTACAGATGCAGTGGAGTCCTAGAATGGCATTCACATGGAAGTGGATACTTGGATTACCTGCAAAGATTGCTTTTATTACACGCGGATGTAGCTAGATAGATTTTATTTGGCACAATTAATCAAAATCATTGCCATAATCGAATATATACTTTATTGTGCATATACATACGTACAAATTATAACATAAAAGTTCAACACTAATCGATGCAAAACAGCAACCATAAGAAGCCCCAGGGAACAGTTCATGCACTCAAATATTGGGCATAAAGTCTGCTTTTATACTGAGCTCTACCTTTTATGCAGCAAAACTGAAAGTAGATTAAAACATTAAAAACTAACTACAGAATAAGCTATGAATCACTGTAAGATTAAAATTTACACTTCTACTATTCCATTGACCACAGAATTTGTAATAATAAAATTAAGGCCCAATCCACCAGTTAATTGGCCGAAGGATGTCACTCAAGTGCTAAAAATCAAGATTTGAAAAGCAATACCACAGTAATTTAAATCCTAACTGACTCATTCATAAGGTTAATTATCATCCCCAAGGCTCAAGATACTTGTTACAGTCAACAGCAATTTCAAGAATCTTGACATTATTTGTGCAGATTCTCCCTTTAGGCAAGTTTCCAACACCTCGTTACAAGAACGGATGTTGAGGATTCTAAACATGAGCTTAAACCAAAATATTCGGGGTGGAGAAAGCTTTCCACGGATACACACAATGTGCATTAGTGATTCTGTAGGATATTTACATAAGCGACATGCAAGGTCTTTGAGTCCCTTCAGTCTACTATATCTATAGCCTTTTAACGGAACCAGGCCAAGTCATAGTTACATCAGCTGGTGTTTCTGCACCTTCAAAAGAAAGCGAAGTTAAGCATGCAGGGAGTCTCAATGGGCCATAGAGTTTGCACGCCCAGCTACCATGTAAGCATTTTGCCAGTTCATCTAAATCAGCCAGGCCAGAAATGATTTTGCCTGCTTGGTGAGTGCCCTCGCCAAGTAATTTGGGAGGGGGGAAGAGAGGCATCCAGATTGTGTAATGCCTGCTTCAGGCGAATGTTCCAAGCTGAAAGTTCACGTTTTATCTCTCGCCATATGAGGCTCTTAAGAGATCCATTGTGAGCCGTCTTCACTTTGCTGCAGTAAGACAGTAATCTAGCCATAAGCATAGGATTTAGTCTTGGGAGATTAAATTCCAGTTGAATTTGAGCTAACCTGGTGCCTGAAGGCAGATGGAAAATTTGCTGGTAACAGATGCACTGTTCCCTGTCCAGCCAAGCGGCATGTTTGTTTGGCAGTGTGATGGGGCCATATGATAATGTGTGCATTAGTTTGCTGATGATTACTCTCCTTACTGCACTTATATCTGGGCAGGCCAAATTCTTATATTCTTTTTGGAAAACTCCAGTTAGTGATCGAGAGATGTTTTTTAGGGCGTTTAGGTGGATGAGCTCATGCCCTCTTTCATCCATCCATATCGATTTCTCAACCTTCACATTCTTTAAGGCCATGGAACCCATTTTAATTAGCTTTCAACCAAAGATCATCAACTTGGTTTTAGCAATGTTTATTTCAATTCTATTTTCTTAGCAAAACTGCCCAAGTGTATCAGATGATCTTTGCAGCCCTACTCATGTTTGGTCCAAAAGAACAGTGTTATCAGCATATTGCAGCACCTGAATTTTCTGACCAGCAGATTTAGGTGGAAGAGCTGAGACTGAAGCCAGGGCGGCCGGCAGATCTGCTAGGTAAAGATTGAACAATAGTAGCGCGAGGGTACAGCCCTGTTTCAATCTTTTTAGTAACAATGTTTTTTGATGTTGCCCATGTTGGTTGAACTCTATCACCCACGTGTCAGTGTAAGGATCAATTATCGCCTTTAAGCGGTCAGGTGGAATGCCCAACGTCTTTAATTTCTTCCACAGGATGTTTCTCGCCACTCTGCCAAAGGCAGTGGCAAAGTCAATGAATTCTGCATACAGTTGCTACTGCTTTTTTCCACTAAATCTCCAATCAGTGTGGTGAGGCAAAAATATTACCCTCAGTGCTGCTGCCTTTTTGAAACCATATCTCGAAAAATGGAATTAGTTGCTTCTCCTGGTCCCACCTTTCCAGCTATTTGTTGAGAATTTTAGCAAAACATTTCCCCTCTATGTCCAAAATCCGATGAGCCTAAAGTCTGCTGGGGGATTGTGGTCCCCTTTTTATGGATAGGGACCAACAAGGACCCTCTCCAGCTCTGATAATGTTACTGGAGAGCATTGATTAACGCTGCCCATTGATAGGGTGTAATTTAAAAATGGCTGACGGCAGGCCGTTTGGGCCAGGGGCACCAGACCTTTTATTGAAAGAATCACTTTTTCACCCTTTCATTGTTCAGTGACGTTAAACAGTCCGAGGACTCATGGTTAGAATGCTCACCCATAATTTGACCATTGCTTGAGGCCTTATTCCTGTAAAGGCATTCTATGTGCTTCACTCATCCTGAGGCAGAAATATTACTTAGGGTATTGCTTGGCCTCCTAATTAGGGACTCGATTATGCGCCAAAACCTGGCAGGGTCGTTCGATTAAATGGCCATGCGAATCTTTACCCATTTTTTCCCCATCATCGTACCTCTTCTTTTCCCACATTTTTTTCCGAATCTTAGCCCTTAGATATTAAATAGATTCCTTTTTGTAGGAAAATTCTAAACTGTTTTGACACCTGACTTTTAAGGCCTTGTTTAAACGTTTTTTCATTATTTGATTTCTTTTGCAACGTACTCTGAAGTTTCTCCCTCTAGGATTCCCGAGGGAGCAGTTGGCAAGGATTCAGCTAGCCCGTGAAGGGTTGTTACCACTTCCGACCATCTTTCTGTATGCTTAACCTACAGCTGGTTGTCAGGGGCCAGTGAAATCAAGCTTTGCTCCGGCCTGGTGCTTATCTGCTCGCCTAACTCCAAGTGCCATTTAATTTTACAAACTGGTTAAAGGGAGTCTGAATCCCCAATAAGGCTTGTGGGGAGAGATTTAATGTTTTGTAAGTCCAGAATACATTCCAGCAATGCATTATCACTTGCGAACAATGGAGAAGCTTTGAAACTCTGATCTGGTGAAAATGCACAATTGAGGCCCACATGTAATCTAACGTTGCAAGTCTGCCTGAAGAAATGCGCGTGTAGGCCGCAGGATGATCATTTGGGCTTTTCCCATTTAGCATTCGAAACCCAGAACCTTCAGAAAATTTCCCAAGCGAGAGCCGTGTGAATCCTTTATTTGAAATGACATGAGTTTGGGCAGAATGTTCCAATAGTAGTTATCACCGTTCAGCCACTCGGGGTCAGGACTGATGGCATTAATATCTGCAGCAATTAACCATATTGCGTTCCCATATTCCAGCCTTAATGCTGGGAGAAGACATCATCTACATTTCTCTTCCGGAATGATGGGTTAGGATGTCTAGAGATGCTGCCAATTATTAAGTGTGTGGCTTGACCATGGCAATCAGTTTTAGCAAGTTGGACTTTGATAAAAATAAAGTCTCCTTCCCCTTTTACTATTGAGATTGGCTTTACTCCTAAACGGCAATTGTTTTTTTTAATTGAAATTTTGCAGTGAACATACAACATAATAACAGTAGAACTGCAAACAGGGGACAAGTAATTCAATAATAGACATGAATCCAAATTGTATAGAGTGCAGCCAGGAAGGAAAGGGGAAAGGTGGGGAAAAGGGGGAGAGAGTGGGGAAAGCTAACCGCCACTCAGCAGGGGTTATGTCCAGAGCATATATTACTGTCCAGAACAGTATCCTTCACCATTTCAACCGTTTCTAAAGGTGCCTCACAGCCCAATAAAGGCAAGCAAATAAAGGCATAGCGCAGGCGGGATACCTCCAATGCAGACACTGCCGGCAGACGTCTGCTGGGTGAGGAGATCAACTCCTCCACCAACTTAAGTGAAGGGGGCATCTCGGGGGCTGCTTGCCTCCGCCTCATCTCCAGTAATCACCTGTTTTTGCAGGAATGCCACAAAGGGGGCCAGATGTCCTAATACAAGAGTGGGCAGGCATCAGTTCCCAATATGCATCCAATTTGCTCCTGACCGTACACAGCATCCTGATGCCACCGCACCATCCGGGGTGCCGGCTGCGTGTCCAATGGATCGCCACCCTACGTTTAGCTAGCAGCAGCAAGATTGCAGTTAGCTTCCAAGGTGGACCTCCTTAACATAATCTAGTAGCGCAAAACGCGGTGAGTGCTCGGGCTGACAACCTGTGATCTGTGCAAGATCATCAGAAATGTATGGCCAGACGTGCCGAACAGAGTGTAAAAAATCTGCACCCGTCGCAGCATGTGCAACTTGCATCCATTACCAGGCCCATCCAATACATCTGCTCAGGTGTGCAGTATACTCTACGCAAGTAGTTAAAGTGAATTTGCCGCAATCTATAGTTTGGGGATAGAGCCCTGGACTGGGAGTAGCAGTACTTCCATTGCTCATTACTAATGGAGATATTCAGGACAGCAGACCATATCTGCCGGGCTGAGGGTGTACGGAGCGGCACTGTCTCCTGCTTTCCTGTATAGAGGCGAGTGACCAGCCTGCGGGGCGACAGGTTAGTGAGTATCTTTTCCAGAGCAGTGAGTGTTGGGGGGGCCTCCGGTAAGGAGTCATGGAGGGCTCGCAGGGCCCCTCGTAGCTGATAATAGGTCAGGATGTCTAGGAGTGAGACCGCAGGGCCTTGGAGTGCCTGTTGTGGGGTAACAAAGGAATACTACAGATATACGGCTCCAAATGTTGTCAGTTGTGATTGACGTAGTCAGCCACGGCCACCTGCGTCCATTGTCACAGGTATCAATGGGTGGCCTGCAATCGGCATGGACAGAGTGAATATATGATCTAGGCACGCCCTCTGTCGCACCTCGCCCAAACCGCGCGAGCCTCCCTGTCTATCTGATCCCTCAGCTACCTAGGAGTCAGGAATAAAGCCATCTGCAATGGGCAGGAGACAACATGGTCATGCTCAGATACTGTGTGGGTGGTGTAGAGCCAGTAGTGTGCACATTGCGCCTGCGCGCTGAAGAAATAACATTTCCAAACTGGAGCTACAAGCCCATCCTGCTCAAAGGGAAGTGTCAATATCTCCCACACCACTTAGGGTTGTTTGCCTGTCCATGCCAGTGTTATGACATGGCAGTTTAAAACTGCACGCACAGACACTACAGTGGTAGGTCTGAGACACATTCACAGGGCCATTCATGTGGGTGGCACAACCAGTGCTGCAAGCCCACTAGTAGCATTTGAATTACAGGCCCTGGCTCATTCACTGCACTTTACTAGGGACTTACCAGTAACTCAAATATGCCAATCATGGATAACCAATCATATACATAATTTACACAGAGCACATATGCACTTTTGCACTGATCAGCAGTGGTAAAGTGCCCAGAATCCTATAGCCAACAAAAACAGGGTCAGAAAAATAGGAGGCAAAAGGTTTGGGGATTTACCCCCACAAAAATGGCCAGGTCTAACAAGGTGGGACCTAAGTCTCCTTCAGAAATACGCTGTAAGTGGTATTGGCAAATTGATAAATATTTACAAGAATTTGGGAAGCACCTCCATCTTGGCCAAAGCTAGTCTCCCAGTGGAGGACAGCTGGAGTTTTGTCCACGCCGCCACACGGTCCTCCAACCATGTCATCAATCTACCATAGTTTTTCCTCCGCAATAAATCTAGGTCCCAACTAAGCCAGATTCCCAGGTATCGGACTGGGTTCTGCGCCCACATCAAAGGGAACTCGGAATCAAAGCTCCACGTTGCAGAGGGAATATTATTGATTTAGCCTAGTTGATAGTGATGCCCGCTATGCCTCCGAATCGAGTGAATTCCCTAACGAGCGGATCTAGATTAACCTGGGGGGTCCTTTATGTACAGAGTGATGTCATCCGCGCACATCGATTCAAGGATCCTTCAAGGAGTGAATGCCAACCCGTGGTGGGAGTGATGCTGCCAACGGTTTCATCACGATCGCAAATAAAATAGGTGATGGGGGTAACCCTGCCGGGTGCCCCAAGAGATCGTGAAAGGGGTAGTTATTGTCTCATTGACCCGCAGCCGGGAACGTGTCTGGGCATAAAGAAGCTTGATTAGCCTTATGAACTTATCTCCAATATCAAGGCATGTCAATAAGTGGAAAAAAGGGCCATTCCAGCGTGTCAAATGCCTTAGCTGCATCTAAAAACACTACAGCTGTACCAAGGCCAGGGTCAACTGCATGGCGGAGGCAAAGAAAGTGCACAGGTTGTGAGCTGTTGAACGACCAGGGACAGAGCCCGATTGGTCTAGGCGAGTGATGGTCGTAAGGAGGGGGAGGAGATGTGATACGATCAATTTGGCAAATATCTTGTCTACATTGATCATTGAGAATGCAGATAATAAGAGCCTCCCGGAGGAAAGGAGGGAGCATTCCACTTGCTATGGACTCATCATACATATTCAGAAGGTGGGGGGCAATGAGGGGGCGTATTCCTTATACAAGGCGGTGGTAAGGCTGTCAAGGCCAGGAGCCTTATCTCCCGGCAGACTCCCGATAACCTTGATTATTTTCTCTACCGTGAAGGCTTCGTTGAGAAATCAACGATGTCCCTCATCCAACCAAAGCAGCTGCACGAAGACCAAATCTGAAACTAGATCTGGGGGTGGGGGCTAAAGCTGAAAGGATTTATACAGGTCAGAGTAAAATGAGGTCATAACGCGCTGAATAGACTCCGCGCCAGCATGCAGATTCTGTTTATCATTTATAAGCTCTGCAATGTATTCACTTGCCCAGGGCTTATGCAGCATACTGGCAAGAATTTTGCCCACCCTGTCCTTCTCGCCATAGCGCCTTGCTCGGGCCTCCCTCTCCAGATAGTTAGTTTCCCGAAGTGTTGTTTCATCATACTCGAGAAGCTTACTACAAATGGACTCAGGGTGATGTCGCTACACGCTTCAAAATATTGGGGTTCCAGGTCATGGATCTCCATCTCCAGCTGCTCCAACTCCCCCCATAGAATCCTAAGCACATCAGCCTGCTTAGCAAAACATACCCCACGGAGTACCACCTTGAGCACCTCCCACTGAGTGAAGGGTGATATGGCAGGCTTTGCGTTATGTTCGAAATACTCAATAATAGCTGCTCTCACCTCGCTCCAGAAGACCCGGTCTCGGAGGGCACCAGCAAGGAGCCACCATGTAAATTTGCGTGATATGTACTCAGGGTGGGCTAGCTCCAGTAAGACAAGGGAGTGGTCACACACTGTTCACTGAAGGGTTCATAGCGTTAGTCCAGGTGACCACATCTGTAGTGGCCAACTAATAGTCAATTCTTGACTATGTATAATGCATGGACATTATGTATGTGCCTTCTGCGCTATATGCATGACAGGAGCTCCCTATTTATGTCAGGTTATTATCGGTCTTTATGGTTCTCAGCTGAGCAACTGCATTCGGGTGCGGTCGTCGGGAGTCACTTGCCATGTCCAGTACCACACTGAAGTCCCCACCCAACAATACCGCCACTGGTCCCATAGACCCAGCTAGTCGCCAGATCTCCGCAAAGAAAAAGGGATCATCTACCCTAGGGCCATAGATGGAGATCAAAATCATGAGGTACCTGTCTAGTGTGCCTGCCAGTATCACATATCCCTCCTGCTTATCACACAGCATGCTGCGCGTCTGCCATGGAATGCCCCTGCGGATCAACATCGCAACATCCCAAGCATAGTTAGAGTAGTAGGCCACATGCCACTCAGCGACCTATCCAGCTCTTAGGCGTGACTGGGTCTCTTCCTTTAAATGCAGCTCTTGGAGCAGGCAGATGTCGAAATTATGGTGCTGAAGATATGCTAACACATGGCGAGCCGTGCGCCTATCATTGAGCCCCCTAGTGTTCCAGGTTATGCATTTAACAGGTGGCATCTAACTTAAGGGGGGGAAAGTGAGCTGTCCCAGGAGTTGGGTGGTGGCAACCTTAGAGGGTGAAGTGGATGTTGAGCTGGGTGGCAACAAAGGGGGAGAGCAATCAAAAAGGTCAAAAAACAATCCTTATGAACCTAACCCACTTCCCATTTCTGCTCCCCAATTGAGCCGAATATCACTTCCCCATCCGACACATACAAACCCACAAACAGAGTAGCTAAGATGGGCATCATCCTCGGTGGCGATGAGAAGGCCCCAGCTCACACCCTGCCCAAGAAGAGCTGGGTAGCCAGGAAGGGTTATCATGAAATCCACTGGATGTCCATTGGCAACTTCTTCCCTCCGCACCGGGCGGGGGTGTTAGCAGAGGGCAAGTCACGGGCTGCCCACAGCCGCACATCAAGTGTAGGAGCCACCAAGCAATGCACACCATTCCAGCTCAGTATTACCCCAGCTTCCATAGGTCCTCAGGGGGAAAAGGATCTCAATTAGTTATTGTCACTGAGGCAGTCTCGACCGGATCCCCGGGGGCCTGGAGTTAGCAGCCTTAGGGTCAGTGAAATGATAGGTTTACCCCAGATTTTTCCCCAGATGTAAAATTCGTAGCTTGGACAGATAAATCAAAGAGTAGTTTTCTCTAACACACGTTTCACTGGGAGGAATTCATGTCTAGCTGCCTGAACGGCCAGTGTAAAGTCCGGAAAGAAGGAGATCTTATTTCACTGGTTTTGAAGGGGCCGGCGATCCCTGGCCAGGCAGAGCGCACCGTCAGGGTCACGATAATTTAGCAACCTGGCAATGATCAGGTGTATGGGGGCGCCCAGTGATCTATGGGCCCTCTTCATAGTGAGTATGGGGGGGGATAGTCTAGGAAAAGAGGCAGAAGCATTGTGTCCACATAATCGCCCATGCGATCCATTGCCATCGACTCAGGAACCTCCATGATACGCAGGTTGTTTCATCTCGAGCGCACCTAGAGGTCCTCATTTTTATTTCAAATTACCTGAAGTACGTTTTCTATTTGTAATAAGCGCTCCCCAGTTGTGGAATGAATGTCCTCCACATCAGACGTACGGCGTTTAAGTTGGTCAATGCGCTTTTCCTGTCTGTCCACTTTCTCCTTCAGGCGGTCAAATCGATCAGTAAGTAAGTCTATTTTCACGCCAATGGCATTCAAGCTGTACTAGAGGTTGAGAAACATGGAACGGATATCGACTTTGAGCGCCGCCCCCCCGCTAGCCTGAGAGCCCAGCTCTCGGTCCTCCGACTTCTGGTCTTTGGTGAGTGTGAGCCTATGGGACTCAAATGGCAGCTTCGATTGTTTGTCGTGTTTCCCCATTTCATATATAGCCGCAAGTGCCGACAATGGAATCTTGGTGCTCACTGATGGCTTCCAGTGTCATAAATGATTGAACTGCGTGGCTCCTTAGGATCCCGCCTCTCCCCAGGAACCCTCAACCGTGGGGGTACGAGCAGACCTCCAGGCACAGCAATCGCCAAGGCTCCATAGGACGAGTAGGGCTCAGTGGAATTCAGCTCCGCCGGGGTGCCCTTCAGTCGTAGTGCTCACATCAGGCCCAAGGCCAGCAGATCACACAACCATCGCCCTCCCCTTGGACTCCGCCTCACCCCAGAAAAAAGCATGGGGGGCAGGAGCCGGTCCACGGCTGCCAGACAATCCAGTGGGGGAAGGGCCCGACCACCTCGGGGCAAGTGCCCGTCACAACAGGGCCAAGGTGCGGGGATACAAGGCTGCCCCTCAGGCAAAGCCCCACTAGGCTCGGGCCATATGCTGAGCCCCGGCCTGGGCCCAGTCTCACCTC
This sequence comes from Calotriton arnoldi, assembly GCA_963921515.1. Taxonomy (NCBI): domain Eukaryota; kingdom Metazoa; phylum Chordata; class Amphibia; order Caudata; family Salamandridae; genus Calotriton; species Calotriton arnoldi. Next base: position 1,313,636 of record CAWUFW010000883.1, read on the forward strand.
CTGGGCTGCGCCAGGCCCCTCCAGCTAATCCTCCGCCAAGCCCGCAGGGCAGGTGATGCACAGATACTGCCCGGGCCGCGTCATGGTGCAAGAAAGTTTGGCGCGGCCGAGACGGATCCCAAGACGGGTTTCCGCACACCCTTCCCCAGGGTCTTGGGCTTATTAAAGGCAACACATCTTCAAGAATGCGATCCCCGCCGGTGCAGCATAAATGGCTCGAAATAAGGCAGATATGTACCGGATTAGCCTTCCCGGCCGGCAGAGCCTCGCTATGCGGCAGCCAACTTGTGGCCGGGCTCTCTAGCACTCTTTAACTGCTAACAGCTATTAATGTAAGTTATTATCTCTCCAGAAGGGTGACCTCCAGAAGTCGAGGAATAGCCGGGGAGACCAACTAAGAGGCTGCTTATCAGTGGTAAACCAGATCCTTTCTTGACGACTATTTAGAGAGGTAGGGGATCTTATTACAGTTTTCTTGTCTATTTCTGGCTGCACAATGCAAACAGTAACCAAAATCGGGTCTGAATTCCATTGTGCCTTTGAGCTCTCAATTGTAATGGGTTTACCAGCCACGAGCCGCCAACATTGGCGGTCCGATCTTTAGTGGCATGCGATTGAGAACGGATGTGGTCTGCTTTTCTGTTTACTGAACTTTTCGTTTTATGCTCACAGAAGGTGTAGAATTGCATGTCCACATTGAGTCGGTGCTTTTGCGGAGCTGGATCTTGAGACCACATGTATGACCGTTTTTAGCAGTTGTAAACGGAGAATTGGGCCGTTTGCGACCGCTAAAACGGCTGTCAGCTTGTACCAACCCTATTTTGCGAGTCGGTAATCTATTACCGACTCGCAAAATAGGGTCTGCAAGTCGCTATTAAGAAGGGGCGTACCTTCCTCATAGCGAGCCGCAGCGGCTTGTATGAATGTTTTGCGATCGGAATGCGGTCACAAAACATTCATACTTTACCGACTCCATGAAGTAGGTGGTAACCCATTTGCAAACGGGAAGGGGTCCCCAAGGGAACCCTTTCCCCTTTATGAATATGGTCGCCAACATTTATTAAAAGCAGGCAGTGGTCCAATGGACCACTGCCTGCTCCTAAAAAATGAAAAGGAAACTTTTCATTTTTCTTTTTTAAATGCATCCTGTTTTCTTTTATGGAAAACGGGCAGCATTAAGAAAGAAAAAAAAACATTTGCTTTATTTAACAAGCATTGGCATAGCCAATAGGTCTCGCCTTTGGGACCTTATAAGTGTTTAGCCAAGCAGCACATTATAAGACCCAATGAGTAACAAAACCTAAAATAATTCAATGAAAACAGTCTGATAATCATCAACAACCTTCCGGAGAAAGCCTGAAGCACGCAATGAGCTTGTGGCGCACTTCCAACAATCAAAAGCACGTGTTGCAAGTTATGCTCCTGCAACGTGAGAGCAACATGGTGGTCACACACAACTTACATTTTATGCTCCATGTCAAGCCACCAACAAAAAGCACAGTATGCTGTGGCCCTCGCTTATGGGGGATCATTTGTATGCACCCTCCACTCTCCGCTATACTCAAGCTATCCCGATACTCACATCAGAGGATATGGAAGGCCGCCCTCTGCCTTTTCTCAAAGATTTCGCCCAGGCGCAGTCTGTACTCCTCCCGGTCTAATGAGCAGTTCAGATTCCCGTTTATTGCCTAAAAGCAACAATCACCCACAGACTGTAAACAAACCCGTGAGCCCAGACAGGCAGTAGAGGTGAGGCCTACAGGTAGCGGTGCTGGATGGAGCGACTTGAGCTGGCAGAGGCAGAGATTGGGCAAGGGAGAAGTGATGGTGTGAGGTGATGGGGTGATGGTGTGGAGGAGGTTGCAGAGATTAGAAGAGAGTTAGTTGGAGGTGAGAGCCACTGTGGGTGACCATCTTGGTCCTTCCATAGCCACTGCAAAACACCCAGCTCATTAAAACATCTTCTTGTGTTAACTGTTCAATTGTACTTTATATTTTTATTGAGTCACAGTATGTTTTCTAAAACTCAACGCTAATGCTTCCGCTCTAGGCTTGATTGATAACACACATCACAAATGTATTTCGAGCAGTGATATCTAAACTTGTGTAATTTGTGATGGTTCCCAACTAGAGCATTGTTATTTTATGTTAGGACTTTGTTTCAAAATGGCATCCATGTTTTCGGGTGAAATAGAACCCCCTACACCCCCGTTATTTTGCTGCGTGAACATTGCGCATGCGCGGACTATGAAAATGGTGGGGAAATGAACAATTTGCCTGACTTAAAGTTGTCTGGCTCTGGGGACTTGGTACCGCAGTGTGTGAGCTGTAGTAGCAAAAGAGTGGCTGGGTTATTTCAGTATGGACAAAGCGGTTGTGCACCATGGTGAGAACGTACTTTTGGGTTTCGGACGATAAAAGCGATGATTGTGGAGAAGTGCTAGCCTTGATTCCTATGATCGTGGGTGCGGAAAGGTATAGTAGTTAAAACAAATCCGAATTTTATTAAGTTAGCATGAGAAATTATTTAGAAAGTTGTTTTTTAAGCTGTGGCCGTGACCTGTTGCCCCCATCCTTCCCCATGCGCAGCCAATGATGGAAATAGCGAATGAAAAGCGGAACGGGCTAATAAAATGAATAAATTAAGAAACAGCGCTCGTCTATATGGAGCGGAGCCCGGAACACCAACAAGAAACTAACAAAAAAAACTGTGCCCTGAAATGAATAGTTAAGCAATAAAGTGGAACGATGCCAGAAGTTAGGCGCTGCTCCGTGGGAGGAAACAAATGAGCACAGGGTGGAACAAAGAGGAAAGATCACTAGCAAGCAAGCATTTTTAAAGGACAATTGCAGTAATGAATAAATAGGCAATGGGTGGGCTGTAATCTCACAGTGTGAATCAATACAGCTTGTCTCAAAGAGACAGCACATGTGCTGCCTAGGCTTAACCAAAAAACAGAATGACCCTGCTCCAAAGTAGCAGTTCAGTGTTTGTTCTATAGTCAGAGTAAAGTAACCCAAATGCACTGCTCTCTTTTTGGCCTTCAAGTATGTTTATTTTTGAAGGACAGTAATAAGAGTCTCACAACTGAATACTCCAGCTGATTTTCCCCTGCCTTGTTCCTCCTCTTGTCTGATGTGTTCAGTTCTCTGGCTAGACAGTGGTCTCTAAGTTTTCTGAGTAAGAGGAGAGGTGAGGGTGTGAGGAAAATGAACAGAGGGGTAAAAGAAACACACAAGACAACAGTATAAAAAGAGGGGTGAAGTAGAGGAAGTTAGATATGAGGCAGAATGGTGAGGTAGGGCAAGACAAAAGAGGGAGAGGAAGTTGAGGTTGTCGGACTGAAACGTACAAACAGGTAGAAAAAGGCAGGTAAAAAAGAACTAGAGAGATGCAAACGCTTTGAGAGAGGTAGAGAAATACAGATGGAGTCAAGAAAGTGTAGAAAGGGGAGAAGCGTGTTGTGCACCAGTTGATGAGGTAGAGCATGGGTGAGGCAGGCTAGAACGAGAAGTGAGTGAGAAACAGCTAGAGGAAGACACAGGTAGAGAGGTCAGATATTTAGAGAAGTATAGAGATAGCAGTGAGGCAGATAGACCAAGAACATGAGAAGATGTGTAGAAAGACCAGTCATGTTGAGAGATTGGTAAGGCAGAGAGAAAAGTAAAGAGGGGTGAAGGGTAGAAAGAGTTGAGGTGAAGAAAGTAAAAGGTGAAGTAGAGACAAAGGGATGAGGTAGAGAATTAGAGATGAGGCTAGTTCAGAAAACGTAGAGAGGATGAGGGCAAGAGATAGTTTTGATAATATATCTGGTAAAGAATAAAGAAATCAGACATATGGTTGAAGTGAAACATACAGAGGAACGATCCAGGGAGCTGGAATGGAAAGTGGAAACAGTAAGCGAGGTGCACAGAGAGAGTAAGGTACAGGGAGAGTTGAGGTATAAAAGATGTAAAAGTAAGACTAGAGAGTGGTGGAGAGAAAGTTGAGGTTTAGATAGCGTCTAGAGGAGTATAATCAATTTAAAGGCAATACTAAAGAGTGGCAGGGAGAGAGCTGAGGTGTAGAGAGCGTCAGAGGTATAAAAGATGTAAAGGTATGTTTAGAGAGTGGTGGAGTGAGAGTCAAGGTTTAGAGAGGTATAAAAGATGTAAAGGTATGTTTAGAGAGTGGTAGAGAGAGAGTCGAGGTTCATAGAGCGTCTAGTGAGGTATAAAAGAGGCAAAGGTAAGACTAGAGAAAGGTAGAGAGAAAGTTGAGGTTTAGAGAGCATCTACAGAGGTATAAAAGATGTAAAGGTAAGACTAGAGTGTGGTGGAGAGACAGTCCAGATTTGGAGAGCGTCTATAGAGGTATAAAAGATATAAAGGCTTACAGAGTAGCAAGAGAGAGTTGAGGTTTAGAGAGTGTCTAGAGGGGTTTAAAAGATGTAAAGGTAAGACTAGAGAGTGGCAGAGAGAGTAGACGTTTGAGAGCATTTAGAGGGGTATAAATGATAAAAAGGTAAGACTGCAAAGTGGTGGCAAGAGATATGTTCATGAGAGGACGCTGGAAAGAGGTGTACTAAGACAGGTAGATATATGTAGGTGAATTAGAGGGTCCAAAAAGTGGGGGTGAAACAGACGTAGAGGTCTGTGGAGATATAAAGAGAAAGGATAATGGTAAAAGCGATGAAGTGAATTAAGGAGAGAGACACGAGATAGATCAAACAGAGGGTGAATAAGGTGCCTCCTGGTAATGCCCATAGGACCCCCTGGTAGTGCTCATTGAGTCCCCTGGTAGTGCCCATTGACTCAGACACAGAGTTACTGGCACCATCGGCATCAGGAGCTTCGAAGGTGAAATTAGCATGTGTTATGATAGGCGTTAAAACTGGGGCCTTAGGTGGGCGTGGGAAGGGCCAAAAGAGCAGTACAGGATTCACCAATTTATGTTGGAGCAACTTGCGGAACTATAAATGACCCCTTTGGTGCTCTGCTTTGGTCAACTACACCTTAGTTAAGCATCAGTGAGGGGCACCTACAGTCAGCCCCTGTACATCACACTGATTAATGTTATAAATATGAACACACGCTACTCTGACATGGTGTCTCTTTCACACTCACCACATCACGGAAACTCCCGCTGACGTCACATGCATGAGGCGCAGAGGTGAAGTACTTTGAGGTTTGGGTTCTGTGAGGGCCCCCCTCTCATTTTCTTGTAGGAGGAGCCCTTTAATGTTTTGTTACGTCACTGGTGCGATGCTTTTTGTACAGTTTGATGTTATTCTAAAGCGCCTCCTTTGACACATGCAGCGCTGTTTCTGGAGGGGGCTGCTTTTTGGTGCCAAGAGGTGCTTCAAAGGACACTATCATGTGAACACAGGATGAAACTGGGCCTGGAGACATGTCTGGAAACAGAAGTGTAAAACAGGCAATAAAACAGATACATGTGTTCTCATTTTATTACAAAAAGGGGGCGGCAGTGCTTTTAAGCTTAGTGAAATTGCACAGGTTTTGCACAAACCGTTCTACTAGGAAGGGCTGTGCTACAAATGACAATTCAAGACAGAATAATAACATTTCCAATTTGACATAAAGGATGTGTACAGTTTATTTCTTTAAACAGAGCTATGTGTTTTCTATTGCAAGGGGCACCCTTTTTATCAGTCTCTGTTAGAGTAGAAAGATATCTAGATAATTTCACAGTTTGAGCCTCTTAATGTCCGTTTAACCATATAAATGCCCACAGGAGAGCTTAGCAGCTGGAGTCATGAATATGCAGACAATTATTACTACCCCTCAAACCTTGCTCCTGTGGACAGGGTGTCCTTGAGGGGTCTGAATCCGACAGACTCTGGAAGGGATGAGAGGGGATAAAACCCTGCAAACCCTCCTCTCCCCATAAGGCACTCTATGCTGTCCTGGCTCCCCCGCCCCCTAAGTACCCCCCTCAGGAGAGTTAGTAATGGTAATGCTCCCCTCACCCCAGAATTCCGCCGCTCAACTGCTTTTCAACAGCATTAGCCGCAGAGATGGGATTGGAACAAGTCTTCCCAAGATGGCTCAGCAAGTTAAACGCTCGCCGCTGACATCTAGTCTTCTGGGAGTCCCCTGTGACAATCCTCACAAGGCCACTTCTGCTTTCCATCTTTATGAAGTTGGGTAATTAAATACCCTTAAACAGGGCAAGAATACCACCCATTTTCACAGTGCTTAGAAATAGCGCTGGTACAGTATCAAGCACTTTGTAAGAAACAGGATATTTTAACGCATCAGTCTTGACACTGAAGGGTGATGCTGGGCCAGTCACTTCAGATTCATCGCTGAAAGACAGTGATTCGGTGGAATCTATCAAATGTTAGACTGCTGTCTGTAGGGCTGGGGTAGGGTCTGTGACTTACCAGAATTCCTCCCTGAAAGGGCGGGGAGGGGGGGCTTTGTTGAATGTTGCATCTTTTAAAAGCTGCCAGAGCTTGGACCCTGTCATTCAAGTTGCAGACGTCTGTTAGGAGCCTGGAGGGCCGGGAAGAAAACGTTCACGGGGAAGCTTCTTTCAGGCATCAGCTGCAATGCAAGGAGGGCTCTGGCGTGTTCTCTACAGCCTTTGGGCTTGGGCACAACAAATCGCAGAGAAATCACAGACCATGTCCCTGTAGGTGTCAGGGAGGAAGCTCGCTGTCCGGCATTATTACTTTTGGGTTCTCAGTTCCCCTTCCAGAAGTGTCTTAAACATTAACTGGGACGCTACTGCGACGGCGCTGCCAGGGAGACAATCATTGGGCATCTTCACCCTGAGACTGAGAGCCTGAAACTGAACGGTGCCCAGGAGACAGTGACGGGAAATCCCTGCCCTCGTAGGAGGTCATGTGTTATGTAAAACTATTATTTTTAGCTGAATTTGTGTAACCCCCACAATTTGTGTTTTTTGGGATCGACCTGTTGTGGCTGTGCATGCGTGACAGTTGCCTTTTATATGGAGATCTGTGCCTCAGCGCTCTCTTGTGGATAAGGGTGGCGTCCAATCCCTTGGAGAGCAAATTGTCTTTAAGATAGGGGCGTGGTGTCAGACGCATGAAGAGCTGGAAGGAGGTCACAACCGGGACGCGGCACCCTTCACCCCCTCCCCACATCCTGTGATTCTGGGCAAATCACTTACTTGCCTAAAAAAACAAGCATTGGCATAGCCAATAGGTCTCGCCTTTGGGACCTTATAAGTGTTTAGCCATGCAACAGTTGATGTTGTTTCACCAAGGATATTGTGCTGCATAACTAAATACTTATAAGGTCCCAAAAGCGAGACCTATTGGCTATGCCAATGCTTGTTATACCTTTTTGTCTGTGCTCACTCCCTAATGCTGCCAATCAACATAACAAATCTAAATGAGCTGGAAACCAGCAAAATAACATTCTTACTAAGTTCCAATGCATAGACTTAATTTGTCTGGAAACAGGGCTTTGAATGCCTACATTTCACTTGAAAATTGATTAAAGCAAAGATGCATCGTTCCCCAATATTCAATGTAATGTATATTTAAAGCCAACATACTTTCTCTTTAGCAAGCTGGGGAAAATATCAAGAACAGACTGACTCAAATTAAAATTATGGAGATGAAAGTCTGTTATGTGAAATGTGTGCATCTTTTGTATCCATATTTTTCATGCCTATAGGTCTCAAGTGGAAAGGAACCTTTCTGAACATCAAAATGTTATCTGTAATTAATCAAGCATGAGGTGGAGTCATCCTGGTTTGTGTGGACTCATCAACAGACTACATAGGTGATAAACTTACTGTGACTTCCTATATCAGATGATAGGTTTCATACCTGTATGCCTTACCTCAATAGTCCCTTTAAAACAACTGGCTTCACCACAGAAAGACCGAATTACTGTGATGGAATGGCCTTCCAACTACGCTGTTCTGCAGATTTGTTAGCATAATTCTTTCCTTGGAAAGATGCACATTCCTGTCATCTATATTTTATTAGGGTATAGCTGTCTACAGCTTTGAGTGTTACTTTCAAGATGAAGGAGCAAAATATATATTTTCCTTTCAGTGATGAACAAAAGGGATAAAAAAAAAAAAAAAGACAGCAAACATTTCACCAACATACCAAGTGGAAAAGATATTAACACAGAAGCAAAGTACTAGAATAACACCTGCTTGTTCAGAAGAATAATGCTAATAAACCATTGTGAACAAAGTATGAAACTCGTAGTTTTTTACGTGCCAAATGTCTTTTAGGCCACTTGATAATGCTAAATGAACAAATAAAACAGAACTATTTAAATTGGGTGGTAAATAAGAGTCCAACCAGCATTCTTCAATCAAAACACGAGAACGTAGAAGACCAGGAAACATTTTAATACGTTAATAAACTGTTTACAAAGTTCTAATAAATTTTTGACACTTTCTTGAAGGAAAAAATTAATTAAGATTGCTTCTTTAACTTCGAAAAAGTGAGCAAAATAAGACACTGATAGCAAAGACGTAGCTGTTGAGCTGTCTTCAGAAAATATACTACAGGCTTTTAGTTTGTCCATATACAGAGTACATCCAAATGGTCGAGATCACAACGTGTAAGCAAGTATCAAGAAGTCACATCCAGATAATGGGACACACATTAAAGGCCAGAAAGGCTTTATAAATCAAAGTAAAAAAGAAAGCATTTAGAAAAAAAAAAATTCAATGACGTTTAAGTGCCATAAAAAAAATCAAAAAAAAATCGTAAAAGCATGCAGTACAAATGTACTGTATTAAAAAATATATTTTAATTGGATTTTTAAAACGAGCAACAATCAGGCGCTAACAGCACACCAACATCCACAAATCCATTGGAGTGGAAATACATTTGCAGCAAGTTCGCATGAGTACGGTACATGTTCCATTCATTCACATCAACTACATAAACATTACACAATATATTGTGAACCACAGATTATAATTAGGGCTCCCAAGTTTCAGTTTTTACAGATAAATACAGACAAAACTATATATTTTCCGGTCTGTATTTATTTTTAAATGTAGAAAAATATAGAAAATAGGCCTTCTTTGGATGATTTTTTCTACTGTCGATCGTAAGTGTCAAGTCAGTAGGTGTACAGATTGAGAGGTAGGAGGGATGTAAAAAGACAATAGATTTCCTAATTAAGCTTAATAAGTGCAGATCATCAGTTATTTATGCTATTCTACAAAGTAAATGTTTTCAGATAACTCTATTGCACTGTATATCACTGAAGCCTTTTGAACATTCAAATGCGAATGTACATTTATCAGTTACTATCTATCTATTACTATACTATCAAGCAATCGTATATCATGATACCCATTTGCAACTTGCCCTTCATTACTGAATTGAATGCTATGTTACAGCTTGGGCAAAAGGCCTAAGTGGGTTTTACCTTTTTCTTATTTCTATATGTTTTATAAATTTGCAATGGCTTTTATTACTCGAGCATAAATAAATAAACTTGAAACTATTGACTTTGGTAATGCTTGCTAATTAATGCATGACATGCCTTTGGGATTATGTCCAGCGAAAATAATGTTTTTTTATTTCGTTTGTGGATCTCTCCCCATGCTGCATATTACCAGAAAGTGCAGTAGGAATTATCTCTCAAAGAAAAAGAAAAAAAATCCAAAAGTATAAGTGTCTCTAAATAATAATTAACTTGGTTTTTAAATGTGGTTGACAGACATTTCGGACAGTAATCCAAACAGCAGACGACTCCGGACTAACTCAAATCAGAATACTCATAGAAATCATAGGATGCTCGTGATAAAAACACAGACACTGACATCTGTACCTTGGCACTCATGATAAAGTCATGAGCAGGCTACCCGGTAAACAATCCTAGGATTACAGACGCGGGCTTCCTGCCAATAGGACACTGTCTTCTATCTTTGAAGGTGGCCTGTTTTGCCTGCTGCCGCGTCAGGATGAGACGCCCTCCAGCGCTCACAGCTCGGGCTGTTGCTAGGAAGACGGTTTGTCTCCAGAGAGCAACTCAGAAGACTTGGGCTAAGGCTACCTCAGCAAGCTAGCAAGTGCTTACCCCAATCCCCGGCCATATTTAAAGTTCAATACGAAGTACATGCAGTGTCGACATTCCCCATAAAATAAATAATTTCTTTACATCATTACTTAAGAGAAACAAGGTTAATGATGATAGCGAGTATAATAAAATAATTGTGCACCTATACACAATAACAGTTAAAATAGATTACATACCTTTTTACGGAATACAGGTCATTCATGTTAGTAATCAACATACAAGCATTGGCCGCGCGGCGAGTGGTGTGCGCGCAGCAGCGTCAAAAGTGAAAGTGATCGCGCTCCAGATGGCGCCTGATCGGGCGCTGAAAGCTGGCAGCTGCGCGCGTGCATGCGCGCGTAACCGCAAGCGCTAGGCCAGCAAAAGCTGTGGTAGCACTTTTAAAAGCCCTGTTACTAAATGGTCTCGCAGAGCAGCGCACGCGCTGGCTCAGGCGAGACCTAAAAACCAGACTGGCCTGTCCGATCAGGCGCAATGAGCCCTGTGCATGTTTACACAGATGAATAAACATGCTGCTCAAATTGTTCACCCCCGATAGCGCCGTGCCAGGCACGCCCTAAAAACGCCTGGAGGCATGAGCAGTCAGCCCTAAAGGATGCCGCCAGGAGGCGAGATAAAATGCCACAAAAGGCCCTAGACTCACTGCATCACTGACGCTGCCTCCTGGCTCAAGAGCGTGAGAGGGATGGAGTAACTAGCGATGTGGTCAAGGTGCATTAAAAGAAGCAACGCCGTGGGGGGGGCAGGAGGGGGTGGAAGGGAGGCAAGCAGTGATGCGAGTGAAGTTGTTCAAGCAGCGACCATGCAAGTAGCGAAGGCGTGCTTCTGTGGTCCTAGAGAATTCCAGCACGGCGAGTGGCACCCAGTACCTGAGATGGGAGCCACCGATCCTGCCGTTGGCAAGCTGCGCGCACATAGCTCGTGGTGCTGTAGGCGGGGCTCTGCTCCTGAAATGTAGGGGGGTTAGTTGTGGCAGCGTCGGCGCCCTGCACACGGGGCCGTGTTGAAAATAAAAATGCAAGTAGCATGCTTCTGTGCCGCACAGGGGTGCCGGGCATAATTTAAAGAATGGAACTAACTCTGAAACAGACAAGGGGGAGTGGCACGGGCATGCAGCCACATGAGAGGGAGGAAAGCTCCATTAAAATGCGAGCAGTTACCGGTGCCGAGCTGAACACAGGCAAACACTAACACGAGCAGGAAAGGAGAAAAAAAGTCCCCAAACTACAAATAAACAACTAAAGCGTAATAATACAGTACTTAGTCCCTGCTGTCTGGGAGGAACAGAAAGACAAACAGGAGGGACAAAGAGAAGGATTGACCACTAGTAAGAAAGGATTTTTAAAGGACACTGAAACAAACAAATGGCCAGCAGGGGGATGGCTTTAACCTCACAAGATAAGTTACAATAGGTCTCGAATGCTCGACCTAAAAAGCAATCACAGACATGGTCGTCTGATGTTCCCAGCAGGCCACCATCCCTGTGGAAACAGGCCATTCCCAATGGGTCACAAATTGCAACGTACCTCATGAATATTAAGGAGGTAGGTAATTTGCGACCCCATAGGGAATCGCTAAATGTGTCTGAGACACATTAGTAGATTTCATTTTGTGACGCGCTAATTGGGAGTCGCTAAACATCGCAATTTGCGAGTCGCAACATTAAATGGTTGTACATGTGGCCCTCAGTTTTTAGGTCGAGCCTAGCGCAGCGCGCATGTGCTGCTCTGCGAGGCTTCTTGTAACTACTCAAAACTACTCCGTGTGGGTCTGACTCCCCCCACGCATAGGATTGGCTTTTGCGTGTGTCTTTCAAGAATGAAAGCACGCAAATGGGTAAAGGGGAGTGCATGTCCCACCTCTTTTTGTAACGTTGACTCCCACGTCGTTTTGCTCTCGGGAGCGAGCAACGTTTTGTAACGTTGACTCCCACAGCGTTTTGCTCTTGGGAGCAAGCAGCGGCGCGCAGGGCGGCAGCTGCATTCGTGTGCCCGCCCCCACCACTCCTCTTGAGCTGCTTGTTTTCATTTGCAGCCTGTGCTCCATGTTTGCACCCCCTCCCACTCTTCCTTGTTTGTTATTCTCTGTAGCGCGGTCTGGTTTCACTTTGGGGACCGCGCTTATTTATTTAATTAATTTTCCGCGCGATTTGCTTTCACTTTTGAGGCCGTTCTTGTTTCATCTGTTTTTTACAGCGCATTACAAGCGCCACAACTTTCTGGATTGAAAGTTAACTACATAACTTCTAGTTAATTAGATATCCCAGCAGCGCACACATATTCACAGTTCCTTATCATATTCATACTTTTTCAAAACTAATCAGTGAAACGGCATAGCTGGCATGTCACGGGCTACACGAAGCTTTCAAATTTATATAATTAGCAGACTTCCTAGATTAACACAAAAACATACATCTTTTGCTCGGCTTTACCTCGCCACTGCTTACCGCTACTTTGTGCGACCACTGTGCTTACTCACAAAAAATGCTGTTTTTGAGAAAACCATGTTAATCATTGGGCAGTTTTGCAAAATTTCTCCCAGGACACGCTGGTAGGCCGCATATTAAAGTGTCCTTGTGTAACGTAACTAGAGCTCATGTCAAGCGCTCCAAAACCTTCGAGTCGAGTTCGCGCTATATAAATTTGCAGAAAAAAAAGAGAAATGACCTGCTCCTGTTCCAATGCAGGGAGAGGCATACTGTAAATAGCGCTACAGGTGGGGCCTGCAGCTTCGTGGCACTTTGAAGCACAGCCCTGTGACTGCAGCGCACCTAATGCTCCAAGCACAGCCCTGTGACCGCTGCACACCTAATGCTCCGAATTCCGTGCAGCGCGTGCACCAGGTAAGGTTTGTAAAGGTGGGGGTGGTGGGCGCGGTGTTGTTTGAAAGTTAACTACATAACTTCCAGCTAATTAGATATCCCAGCAGCGCACACACATTCACAGTTCCTTATCATAGTCATACTTTTTCAAAACTAATCAGTGAAACGGCATAGCTGGCATGTCACGGGCTGCACGAAGCTTTCAAATTTATATAATTAGCAGACTTCCTAGATTAACACAAAAACATACATTTTTCCTCGGCTTTACCTCGCCACTGCTTACCGCTACTTTGTGCAACCACTGTGCTTACTCACAAAAAATGCCTGTTTTTGAGAAACCCATGTTAATCATTGGGCAGTTTTGCGAAATTTCTCCCAGCACACGCTGGTAGGCCGCATATCCAGTTAATTAGATATCCCAGCAGCGCACACACATTCACAGTTCCTTATCATATTCATACTTTTTCAAAACTAATCAGTGAAACGGCATAGCTGGCATGTCACAGGCTGCACAAAGCTTTCAAATTTATATAATGAGCAGACTTCCTAGATTAACACAAAAACATACATCTTTTGTTCAGCTTTACCTCGCCACTTCTTACCGCTACTTTGTGCGACCACTGTGCTACTCATAAAAAATGCCTGTTTTTGAGAAACCCATGTTAATCATTGGGCAGTTTTGCAAAATTTCTCCCAGGACACGCTGGTAGGCCGCATATTAAAGTGTCCTTGTGTAACGTAACTAGAGCTCATGTCAAGCGCTCCAAAACCTTCGAGTCAAGTTCGCGCTATATAAATTTGCAGAAAAAAAAGAGAAATGACCTGCCCCTGTTCCAATGCAGGGAGAGGCATACTGTAAACAAAATTTACAGTATTGAACACAGCAGCTACATTGCTCTTCAACATACCTTAAAAACATTGCCAATATCTCTGGCTAAACACTTATAAGGTCCCAAAGGCGAGACCTATTGGCTATGCCAGTGCTTGTTTATTTAGCTTCCTAAGGCGCTTTTTATTTTTCTGAGGAAGGGGGGCAATTAATTCAAGATTTTAATTTTCCTTGTTGCCAGCTGGACACATCCTCTCATCTTCATGTAGCCTATTAGGGGCGCTGTGCACTGTAAGAGAAAATCTTCGAGAGGCTCCTGCAGCTTCTGTGACATCAGATCCAGCTGGTTAACTATTGAAACTTTCATAATCAGTCTTGCCCTTAATCTGGATGCTAAAAGGAGCTTTTGAAGAAGCCACTTTGTCGTAACTTGGCCCTGGCTTTCTTGCCAGCAAAGAGAGAGATGGTAGTGAGGGAGGCCACAGGGGCGAGGTGCTATTACCTGGTGAGAGAGCAATGGTCAGGACCTTAAGGGAATGGTTCAGTATTTGAGTGTCACTTGCCCTACATCTGGCGACTTCGCTCTTCGGATTTGTAATTAGGGAAGACATTATTTATGGAATGGCTTTCAATTTCTCTACCAGAGGGCTACACTGGCATTTAGTCTGTACGTTAGACTCCCATCCAAGCTGTAAATCCGATGCCGGCTGGGCAGCATGATCCCCGATTGTGGATGCTGCAGCGGACGTGGCCTGTCCTTTGGGGAGGAGTACGGTGCAGACATAAAATCCCTAACCAGAACCTCTGAGAGCTCCAAGATCTCTTGAAAACTCCCATCCAGGGACAAGGGGCTCCATTGATCATTCTGGAAGTTATCAGAGGCTGTGTGTGACTCCTCGCTCGGATGACACAATACCTTATGCAATTAAATGAAATGAAAATAAAATGTATAAAGCGCTCGTCACCCGGGATTACAGTCACCCGGGGATATCTAGGCGCTAGCAGACACGGACAGGCTAAAAATCTAGACGATATCAGATTATTTACTAAATGGCCAAGTTTTTAGATTCTTCCTGAATTCCAGTAGATCTGTCTTAAGTTTTAGTTCTGTCGGGAGTGAGTTCCACACCCTCACTGTGCATGAGATGAATCCTCTTCCACCCCAGTTGGCTTTCTTAAATCTGGGGATTACAAGGTTTCCACTGGCGGATAAGCGTAGGGAGCGTGCTAAGATATAGCGTTGAAAACGCTGTATCAAATATTCAGGGCCAACACCTTGTTGTGCCTTGAAGGCAATACAGAGTGCCTTAAACTGGATGCGTTTACCTATGGGAAGCCAGTGTAATTGGATCAATGCTTGATATGTGGATTTATATTTCGGGATGCCAAGCAGTAACCGTGCTGCGGCATTCTGCAACGTTTGTAACTTATGTAAAAAAACGCTTTTGAATATTAATAAAAAGAGCGTTACAGTAGTCTTCTTTGGATGAAATAGGAGTCGTAACTACCATCTTCTGTAGGTTCAAAGGAATGAAAGGCAACACTTTCCTTAGAGTTTTCAAAATGAAAAAAACACGAGGAAGTGATGTGAATTATTTGTCCCTCAAAAGATAGCTTAGTATCAATAATTACTCCAAGGTTTTTAAGTCTCGCCTAGCGTTGCTGCGCACATGCGCAGCTCGCTCGGCGAGATTTATTGCTTATGAGGACTTTCAGAAGAGGGCTTTAAGCCTCCCTCATTTCCATTGGCTGGCGTCACCGTTTATGCTAAACGGTGGCCTGCCATTGGAAATGAGGGTTTCGGTGGACGCCCTTTCGCCTCCGAGCCGGACTCGGTGGCCTGCTTTGCTGCTGTCGCAAAGCAGTTTCTTATCTTTATGGGGCCATGTGTTTCTAATTAGAAACACATGCCCCCATAAAGACAAGAGATCCCCATGCTCAGCGCGGTCCTCTTTCACTTTCGGGACCGCGCTTGTTTTGGTAGGTGCTTGGAGATTAAGTGATTTGCCCAGAATCACCGGATGTTGAAGCGACGCTGAGGCTCGTTGTTAAATCCCATCTAGTTTATTACTGACGTCTTGTTAGCATTCAACACACTCCTGCTTTAGCCTTAGCGCCGATCAGAAGCGGGTTTTGCCCTCGATCCTAGATTTACAGAGAAAACTGCCTCCAAACTGTGACTGGTGGGAAAATACCCACGCTAACTCCAGCATGTATTTTAATAACCAGTGAACAAAATAGTGTTGGAAAACGAGGCAGTATCTGTGAGGCCTGCACAAATAACATGACTACATTTGTCCTTCACTGGGAACCAAACACCCAATTGTAGTGCCTGACTCTCAGAGGGTAGCGTTGCAGAGCAGTCTGAGGCTTTACTCAAGGGAGGTGGTGTGGGCTAGTAATCGCCATTTGCAGGTGCGCAGGAATAACACTCAATAATTGATTGTCCAGTCTGTACTTTGCTTTATAAAAGTAAGAGTACATTTATTAAACACACACACTACTCAATACTATGCACCAATTTACAAATATACATAAGCTGTTGGAATTACTTTGTGACATTGCATAACATCTCCACCCCTCCCGCAGGGGGGGTGGGGTCTAGTACCACCACTCCCATGTATGCACATCATCTTGCCCCCAATGCAGTTAGTTGAACATAATCTGGAGCGAGGGCCCTGCGCACTGGCACCATCCCAGTGGCGACCCACCCCCTTATCTCAACAAGCATTTAAAATAGGTAACCCTGCCTTGGTGACACATGACCCTGACTGAGCCTTCCCTACTGACCATGAAGTATACACCTCTACATCTTAAGGGCTAGCAGTCTGGGTTCTTCACCTAAACGCAGCAGCAAGAATACATGTTTAAGCATCACTTTAGAATGACAGTACTCATCACATTTGTGGATCATTAGAATGCATTGCAATTACAGCCCCTAAAGGCATCACAGATGAAATCACAGGATTACGCATATACAGCCAGACACCTTAGCATGAATGTCTGGCAACATAACCCCACTTTGCTTATGACATCACCTTACACAGGTACTTCACATTACACATATGACCTTCAGTCCCTCTAAAAGCAATAACCACAGTAAATCTATTTCTGGTGCAATTACACCTCTTCACCTCCAGGGAATGCCCTTCTCCAGACATCTCCAACTCACTCCTTCACTCCATGAGGTACTTCTCAATACACCCTCAGCTGTAGAACAAAAGTTCCAGCCTAGAAGATGTTAAATGCTGGCTGAGCCCTTGAGGGGTTATTCTTTCCAAGTCCCCATGAGACTTAGGGAGGGACTTCCATTTTCGTGCTGGGGGAGAATGCGCTTCTCCAGCAATTCCTGCACCTTGGCACTCACTTGGTGGTGACCCCGTTCTCCTGGGGCCACCACAAACAGAGAAACAGCGGTTTTTCTCTTGCAGGCCGGTTCAGACCTGCAAGGCATTATGGGCGATTCCTGGTTTCCCATGAATATTATAACAGCGGCTCTCCCGCTGCGTCGGGGAGAGCCGCGATGTGGGCCTCCGGCCGCTGCGTCCCTCGTTGGAGGGTCCGGTCCCACCCGGACCCCCAGGTGAGTGGAACGGCTCGGGGAGCCCACCCCGGCCGCTCTGGCTTATTTTTGGGGGCCCGGTCCCACCCGGGCCCCGAGCACCACGTCTCTTCCCTGGGGCCCCGGTCCCACCCAGGGACCCCGTCTGGCATCATTGATGGGGAGCCGCTCGGGGACCCCACCCCGGCGGCTCCTGCCAGTTCCCCGACTGGCTAGCACCTTCGCGTGCTGCCGCGGGAGCCGGCATTCGTTTTCTGGCGGGCAGACGCGAGGCTGCTTCGCCGCTTCCGCGGGCCTTCGGGGGAGTGCGACAGCACTCCCCCACCTCCTCCGCACTTCGGGGCCCGAGGATGGGGTCCCGGGCCCCCTCACAGCTTCGGGGCCCAGAGATGGGGTCCCGGGCCCCTCCTCCTCCTCTTCGTGGGGAGCGCGCCGGTGCTCCCCGTCTTGCCCATCTTCGCCGGGGGCCAGGGTGGGCTCCTGGCACCCCATGGGGAAATCTTCACGGGGAGCGCAACGGCACTCCCCGGCTTTGCTTCGGGGCCCGGGGATGAGGTCCCGGGCCCCTAACGACCTCTTCGCGGGGGGCACGACGGCGCTCCCCGCCTCCTGCTCCACTTCTTCTTCGGGGCCCGGGGATGGGGTGCCGGGCCCCTTGCGCACATTTTCACGGGGGGCGCGACGGCGCTCCCCCACCTCCTCTGCTCACACGGGGCCCGGAGTTGGGATCCTGGGCCCCTCCTCCCATTCCCAGGGGGGCGCGACAGTGCTCCCCTGCCTCCGGTTTCGGCGGGGGCCAGGGTGGGCTCCTGGCACCCCGAGGAGGGCATTTTTCACGGGGAGCGCGACGGCGCTCCCTGACTTTTCTTCGTGGGGGGGCAGCCCCCGGGACCTGACCCACCCCGGGGGCACTTCTGGGACGGCGGCGGAGCCCCACGCGCTTCGTCGTCGATCCTGAGGGGTCAAAGGTTGCCTACCTTCTGGGGGGCATATCTCAGCCCCCAGGGGTCCGATCTTCGCGATTCTGGCCTCTTCTTGCTCCTGGTGGCGCTCCCCAGCCACTGGGAGCACTCTCCTTTGCCCTCTTTGTTCCAAGAGGGTGGATTCAGCAGGGAGCTGTCTTCACTGGCTCCCTGCGCCAGCCTTTCGCCTGGCTCTCCTCCTGGGCCTCTCTTCTCCCTGCGCAGAGGCCCCTGCTTCTGCGCACTGGTCCTGGTCTCCTTTCCTGGCGCTGTTCAGGAACCTGGGACAGTCAGGGGGTTGCTCCTTCCAACTGCCCATTGCGCCAGGCTCCAGCACCTTCTGCCTCAGCAGACCACACCCCAGAGAGAGCTTCTCTTCCTGTGCAAACACTTTTTAAGAGAATGGGGAG
The DNA here is from genome assembly GCA_963921515.1 of Calotriton arnoldi. Lineage (NCBI taxonomy): Eukaryota > Metazoa > Chordata > Amphibia > Caudata > Salamandridae > Calotriton > Calotriton arnoldi. Next base: position 1,332,258 of record CAWUFW010000883.1, read on the forward strand.
GGGGCTGGCAGGAAGTCTCTGTTTGTCCTATCAAACAGCGACACATCACTTCACTGCCCCTGCTCCCTCCTTCCTGCCCAGGCCTCTGGGTTGGTTCAAGATGGCGTCGTCCAGGGTCTCCTGCCACATGGTCTCTGAAAGCCCCTTCCCCCCAGAGCTGCCTCCCCTTCATGCAGCTTGGTACCTGGCACCCAGTGACAGCTGCTGATGAATTAGCCTGCAGCTCCACCCAGCTTCTCTTCGTGGAGAGGAGGTCTTCGCTCTGGGAAGAAAGGTCATCAATCCAGGCTACTGAGGTCAGCCCCCAGCCAGGGCCTGGTTAGGGCTGACTCAGAGAAATATGACAGTTCTGGATGACCCAAAAGCAGTACAAATATGACTCTGGACTCTGCAGAATACTTCTTCTCACACCCGTTACAGTGGACTTTAGTGCATGTCTGGAATTTGTAGGCCTTAGGAAAGTGACACTAGCCCATGGGCTCCACTTCCCCATAGGGGAATAATGAAGTGAAAAACACAGTAAAACACACTGACTTTCCCTGGCATGTTTCTTCCCAGTGTATAAAGCCTATTCCATGTCACCACCCAATTCTGCATAAGTCCTGCCACACCATTCACTTTGTAGCTGCTCCTGGGCTGCGCACGCCAGGAATCTCCCCTGCGCAGCCCCTACACGTGTGCACACGCATGTACACAGGTGTATGCATGTAACCAGCCCGGTGCCCCTTACTCCAGCTGCTGCGCAGCGGCCTAGTCAAGCTAGGGGGACACCAGTAAAATCCACACGCAGTCTCTTTCATGGTGAGTTCACTGTGGGTGAGTCCCAACTTATGAGGCTCCCCCACAGTAAAAGCTCAACAATTAGGTGCTCAAAAAGCGAACAATCCGGGCGGCCCATAGTGTCAGAACCACCTTCTAACAGGTAGATGCTTGGAGATTAAGTGATTTGCCCAGAATCACCGGATGTTGAAGCGACGCTGAGGCTCGTTGTTAAATCCCATGTAGTTTATTACTGACGTCTTGTTAGCATTCAACACACTCCTGCTTTAGCCTTAGCGCCGATCAGAAGCAGGTTTTGCCTCAATCCTAGATTTACAGAGAAAACTGCCGCCAAACTGTGACTGGTGGGAAAATACCCACGCTAACTCCAGCATGTATTTTAATAACCAGTGAACAAAATAGTGTAACTCAATAACACCTACAGACTGTGGGAGTGAGAGAAAGGGTGTAAACATTATTTATGCTGGAGTTATTAGTGCACTTTGCACCTACGTGCAAATAGCTCGGCATGTGTTATCTGATACACATGCACATTGTGCAGGCGCGCCTTTGAAACAAAGCAGTTCAGCGGTATTTGAGTTTAATTTTTAAGTGTGGTTTCCATGGCAACACTCTTATCCTACCTGCATTTCAAAGGCTCAGAGATAGGAAGTAGGTGTGCTGTATGAGCACAGTACACAGAGTCAGCGTAGGCATTTTATTTACTTGCTTTGCAGTGTTGCATAGCGCTGTATTCCCCAAGTCTGGCAGCGCCGCTCACTTTCGGTTAGGAGCCTGCCCTGGTTACTGAGTGCTGGTGATGCTGTCTTCATCAATCACGCCGACAGCGTGAGACTGGCCCTACCTGGGCCCTCAACTGTCTGCCAACCTCCAGCATTTTCAAAATCTAGCAGCTATTAACTGACGAAATATGACAATCTGCGGCGCGCACAAGGTGCTTGTTGGCGCTTGCTGTAAAGCAGCGGGTCATTTTAAGGACCTCTGCAACGCCCGCTGTACCTTTTATAATACGGGCCATTATTTCTGACAAATGTATCAGCCCCCTGTGCTAATCTCCGTTTCAAAAGTATTCGCTGCGGCGGGGAATGGGGTAGAAGTGGGGCCTTAACGTGGCGAGCTATCACTGCTCTGGGGATCAAGCTACCCAGTACTTAATTTGTACCGGTGGTTACATGTGGTGCGCACTGACTACGTTTTTGGAATCAAATCTTAATGCTTTTCTTCGGGCTTTTATCAAGAGCAATAGAGATAAAGTCATGGAAAAAAGGCAGAAAAGGGCGAAAGTAGGAAGAAGAGAAAGATCTAAAACAGCACCAAAGGGTGAACTGAAGACTGAATAAGAACACGCACAAATGAGATAAAGACAGTGGGGCAGATCTACAATAAAGTAACGCAGCGCGGTGCCACACGTCATTTTGCCGTGCTGCGCTGCGAAAGTTTTGAAGCACAGGGATGCGACATATTTACAACAATATGTCGCATCTCTGTGCTTCCCCCTGCGCTGGCGAACACACTGCAGCCATGCGCCGGCACAGGCACTCTTGCACCATGGTGCAAGGATGCCTGCGTCGTGGGGAGATTGTTTTTGTGCAGGAAGGGGCACCTTCCTGCACAAAAACAATCAATTGAGGTGATTTCCTCTTCCAATGTGTGCTGTAGAATGCGGCACGCATTGAAAGAGGAAAAAAACGAGAAGAAATGAAAACATTTCTCCTCGTTGCACCTCGCTACGCCACCCCTAGGGGGGCGTAGCATTCTGATGCATTTCCAGATTTACGATTTCTCGTAAATCTGGAAATGCATCAGTGGACATGGGTGTTGTGAGGGAACACCCACAGCAACACCCATGTCACGCCCCTAACACGCAAAGTGTTGCGTGAACAGGGGCGATATTTACAAGCACAGGTTAAGTCACGCAGGGTGACTTTACCTGTGCTTGTAAATATCACTCAGCAGGCTGCGCCACCGGTGCGTCACGCAACGTGATGCACCGGCGGCGCAAGGGGCTTGTAAATCTGCCCCAGTAAGTGTAAAGTGGTGGAAGAGAGAGGCATGAGGTGGAATCTAGACGGAGCTGCATTGGTGATCGGTAACTCTGGCATTTGGCAATGAATGGCTCCTAAGAAAGACATTGATAAACTGCGTTTCTTTTGTAGCCGCAACGAGGATCGCTGTCTCTTCTGGAGAGCTGCCTTTAAAGAGGGCTCTTTTCTGCTGATCACCTTTCTGTTTCTGTTTTCTCTTTCTGTGGCCTAGGTCGGCTCTGGGGGCCAATATGCCATGGAGCTATAGTCTTATGCTTTTACAGTCTAAATAAATACATGTTTTCGATCAAAAATGATTTTATCAGGTGACATTTCTAAAAGAATCAGGTTTGATTTTTTCACCCATCCCTATTGCAGCTAACTGTGCCTTTTGTCTTCTAGGTTCCTAGACATAGGAGTTCAAAGGTTACATGTTAGGATAGGGTGTGTGAAGGGACAACTCGTGACTTCTGAGGCAGCACTGTGCCTGTCTACTGTATGGATTTACTGTAGGGCTGAACTGCAGGGTAGTCTGAACTTTTAGTGACAAACTTGTGATAGAGCCAGTTTCTTGTGAGGACTCTGCCCCAGCCCTACCAAGGTTTTTAGAAGCATCACCCATCATCCGACCTTCCCATTTCACTGTAGGCCGGTCACCTCTGAAGCTTGGACCATTGGTCAATAAACATGTATTTCGTGAATGCAGCAATTTCGAAAAAGAAGAATTTCAGGCGGTCGGAGTAAGTTAATTCGTGTTGCGCAGCAGCCTTTTTCTTAGCTGTGTATGGCTGAAATAGGTAGCGTATTATAAGGAAATGTCCTTTATTTACAGCGCTAAAATGGGGCAGCAAGAGCTACCGAAAAAATAAGTCATTACAGCACATATACTCTGCATGTTTTAAATCATGAACTACATATATTATGTTATTTGAGTTTGATTTCAAAATTATTTGGTAAGTGGAATGAAATGACTCATTGAAATTACAGAACGGAGTGCATTTAAATTGTCAGAGGACCCTATAGTAAAACAGTGTTCCTATTTTCACTTAAAGTCCTATATTGTGCCTGCGGCACTGAACATTAGACTCTTTTACATGTAAAACAGAATCAGTCTGAAGGAATCTCTCCTAGAATGAGAATTAATCTAGAAGGTTGTATTTGAGAACTCTTGTTGGTTGGACAAGGGGGATTTCTTTCGTTTTTGTTGACATGTTAGCAAAGCAGAAATGTTTACCTGGCAGATACCATAGTACAATATATTACAATATTTAAACAAGCATTTGCAATGTGAAAGGTCTCATATTTGCAAGAGTTTGAGCTATTAACATTGTAAATAACAATGCCCTTTATTTATGCATTTTGAAAACCTGCAAGTGGTGTGTACCCACGCACTTTGTACTTATTGTCCTTGCTTACGAGAAGCAAGGCTGTCAGTAAAAGAGGCGCAGTTACTGCCAGCCTTTCTTCTCGTAAGCAACGACTATAAGTACAAAGTGGGTGTTTATACACTGCTTGAAGGTTTTCAAAACACATAAATAAAAGGCATTGCCATTTACAATGCCAATAGCTCAAACTCTCGCGAATGCGAGACCTATTGCATTGCAAATGTTTGTTTGCTTTACCACTGGGGATCGGTAGAATCCCCAGTTCATGGGGCCACCAGTTGTTTGACCAGAAAGAGGGGTTATTACCAAACAACAGAATCTGTCTTTGAGGAATTTAATTTTAGGCAGTTGCTGCTCATCCATTTCCCGATATGAAGCATAGTCATGAAACTGAACTGCCGTGGCTTCAGGATTATCTGTGACAGATACAACAATCTGTGTGTCATCCACATACGAAACCAGAGAGAACCCGAATAATCTGATTAGAGCTGCAAGTGGGGTAACATAGAGATTAAATAGAGTGGGGCTCGAGGATGAGCTCTGAGGGACCCCACATGGCAAAGAGAAGACTGGTGAGGTAAAATCACCAAGAGAGACTGTCTGGATACGGTCAGCCAGAAAAGAGCTGATAAACTTGAGTGCAGTGTCTTTGATCCCAATTGATTACAGGTGATCAATTAAAAGAGCGTGATTAACCGTATCAAATGCGGCTGAAAGATCCAAGAGGATCAGAGCTGCATTTCCTCCACTATCTATCGTCTGCCTGATTTCTTCTGTGGCTGTGATCAACGCTAGTTCGGTACTATGATGACTACGAAATCCGAACTGTGTGGAATCAAGACTCTTTGTTTTGTCTAAAAAGGTACTTAATTCCTGGTTGACGATTTTTTCGACCAATTTGGCAGGAAAAGGTAGTCGAGTAATTGTTGGGGTCAGCAGTATCTAAGTTGGTGTTTTTAATAATGGAAGAATAGACCCTATCTTCCAGTCTATTGGAAAATATCCTGCTTCAAATAGGTTGTTGAACATGGCCGTGAGGTGTGTGGCTATCACCTATGGGACCAAGTGAAGTATTCTGGCTGGACATGGGTCCTGTGGTGAGCCTGATTTAATCTGCATCAGTGTCTTTTGCGTCTGAGCCACCGTCAGAGGCCCAAAATGGGATAGGGTACTGACGGTATGCGTGTCCTTCGCTGGTCTGTTGTTAAAATAGACAGTTGGACTAATATCTAGAAAAGACTCATAGACAGATTTAACTTTGTCTTGGAAGTGAAGTGCTAGTTTGTTACAGAATTGTTGATTAATATTAGGATTCTTTGGATCTGGAAGTTTTGATAGTTTTTTAACTGTTGAGAATAATTCCTTAGAGGAGTTCACAGCTCCTTTTATTTTTGCCACAAAGTATTTCTTTTTCTCAATTAGAATAATTTTTTTGTAGATTTGTAAATTGATTTTATATGTCTCTTTATCTTCTGGTTTATACTCAAGTCTCCATTTACGTTCTGATCTCCTACATTCCTGCTTTTTCCGCCTAAGATCATCTCTAAATCAGGGTTCAGAGGGATTAGTCTTACGGCTACGAAGGTTCTTTGCTGGAGCTAACTGAGTTAGTGATATGTCCAGCCATTGATGGTAGTTACGAGCACATGTGTCCGAATCGGGGCTGACCAATGGAGTTGAATGAATAAGAGATGAACTAAACTGAACTGCATCAATAGTGCTCCATAGGCGTCGAGTAGTACTTCCAATTTGTGGGCATGATTTTTTTGCCTCGGATAGGCCGTTTATCTAAAAAATGATCGCCTTACGGTCAGACCATGTCAAGGGGAGCGAGGATGTCCAGATGAGCTGTGGATTGTCCGTGAAAATGCCAACAAGAAGATGACGAGCTTTGTGTGAGGAGCCCTGGACAATTTGTGTTAGACCTGCACCATCCATATGATCCATTAAGTTCATAGACTCTGGATCAAACGGGTTTTCCATATGGAAATTAGATTCGCCCAGAATAGTAATATCTGTGGCATCAGCTTTTAATTCTATGAGACTACCAATGGATTGGGTAAAAGCTGTTCTAGACCCAGGCGGTCGATAAATGAGAAATCCATTAAAAGAATAGTGACTATTAAGTTCAATTTTAAAATGTATAGATTCACAGAGTGACCTATTAGGAAGGATATTGAAAATAGTTTTTAAATGATCTCTGGATATGATTGCAAGCCCTCCTCCCTTTTTTAGTTGGCGGTCATGTCTAAATATCCTGACCCTACGGGTAATGCCGATAATAGGTCTGGGTCAGATGATGAGTCTGCCCAGGTTTCAGTGATAAAGTCCAGTTCAATCTTCTGACTCTCCATGAAGACCGCAAAATCTAGTGCATGCTTAACAAGCGACCTGGCATTGATAAGGGTACAACTTATTTTAAATTGTTGAGGGGGTGCCTCTAGCAATTTAGTAGTAGCGAAAGAGGTACAATGAACGTTAGTGAGGGAGAAATCGCAAACCAAGCATTTTGAGCCATCATAGCAGCAGTGAGGGTCTAACTGAGGACCCAGACAAGGCTTACATAAGGCGTTGATAAAAACAGGGTATCCCTAGATTAGGTAATAGGTCCCTTAATTTCTGGGGCCGAACTAACAGGGGGGCTGGCGCTGAGCGCGCGCAGACGGGCTTGCCTTTGGCATGCCTTCGGCGCAGCACGCCCAGTCCGGCATCTGCTTTAGAAGCCCCCAGATACCTAAATAGACAAACGCTGGACCGTCACCCACCCAAAATGGCAGCCAGCGAAGGAACAAAGAGAAGAGAAAAAGGAACTCTCTCCACACAAACGGGAGAACCCGCGGCGGGCCAGAGAGTCGGGCAGAAAATGTAGGAGGTAAGATGCTCCCTAGTTGCAGTGGGAGCGAGTATCACAAGCAACAATCAACCCCCCAATGATAGTTTTAAAAAGTTCAAAAGTGCACAGGAATTAAATGTACTTTACATATGTTTAAAAGTGAAAGCGCGTCTTACTGGTGTCTGTTTCTGCTGTGCGCCCGGTCCGGCATCTGCTTTAGAAGCCCCCAGATACCTTAAATTTCTCTAATTGACTGGGTGCCAACAGGAACTTGATGTACCTTATGTCTCTATTCACTTACATAAGTGCTTTCTGAGTTTTACTAAAGGGAGGCTTATCTGGTCTGCCTCCCTTTGGATCTAGCAACTCAGGGTTGTATTTTGACAAGGTCTTACCCAGGGAGCTATGTTGTTTTATTAATATGATTTGGACTAAGTGGGTACCCAGCATGTGATAGCACTGAGGGGCTGCTGGTTTCCTCCCTGGTTGCTCCCTGTCTGCTACTTCCTAGTCCGGATGAATCTATATCAAGGACCCTAATGGAGCCATTCATACTCTTATTGAGTCCTTGGTCTTCTTGTTAAGTTGAGCTAGCAGGTATGTTCGCACTCTTCCCTATGACATCGTACTTAAGGGTAGTCTATGGAAGGACCTTGGCCGGAGAATTAAGAACATTGATGCACTGTCACTAAGTGATCTCTGTAGGCTGCCGCACAAAACAATAACTGCTGAGTGACTTGCTGGTAAAAAGTAGTGACGGATGCCTTTGTCAGCTTTTTTGGGACCGGACACCTCCCTGGCCGAGGAAGCCATTGTTTGTCCCTATAGAATGTGCCTGTTTTAATTCATGTTCAGGATCAGGTTTCTGCGGAGTATTGCTTTTATTATCTTTTCACTTGTCCAGATATGTTTTACTCGTTCTCGATTTGTTCATTTGATTAAATTGTCTGAGTGCAACCTTGTAGACATAATGAGCAACGGGTATGCATCCTATGTTGGCCTTTGGGCATTAGCGGGAAAGTCCTGGAAGCTTCTTCAGAGAAGAGATTCATTGCCACAGGGGCTAATGGACAGAATAGGCTCAAAGATCAAGAAAGGGTCTTCGTCTGATCATAGGGCGATGGCTCGAAATCTGCTCCCGGTTAATGAAGCTGGTTTAACACTTTGCTAATTAAACGGCAAAGTTGACGGATGTACAAAAGTGGCACATCTAAAAATGACTTGCGGTTGGACTTGCAAGGGTCGCCGGCAGGGAGCCCTGTGGAGACCGAAAAGAAGCTTCTCCAGTCCTCATCGCCGGCCCACCAGGCCAGGAGTCAGCCAGCAATCCCCTCATCCTTTCCTCCCTCCACCCTCTGCTGCCCCACCCCTATATCCACCAACTGCAACAGCGAAGCTGGGACGGGGCAAACAGACCCGGACAGGGGGTTGGCGTGGGGGAGAGCGTACAGCGACCGGACGCGGGGGGACAAACAGGCAACAGGAGCGATCCAGGTAATACTGCCCGTCACCCTCGTCAGGACGTCGTCCCGACGGGGGTATGGAGCAGTAGGATGGGCAGAATGTGAAGGTGTTAGCAAGCCAAACCGCCAGAGAGCTGGCATGTGAACTTACGAGTAACGGGGCCCAGTGAGGCCACCGAGTTTACTCACTCACCCTCAGCTCCGCTCCACGCTCCACCCAGCTAATAGCTCCGCTCCTCACCTCTACATTCTCCGAGCCTTCAACTCCTCACCACGCCTCCACGTCAGGTGCAAGTCAATTGCAGTACACAGCCTGGAATGGAACCATCTCCTGATGCACTGACTGTTGCACTGAGCTAACCTTGAGCGAATATAGGTGATTTTCCTTTGCGCATTGTTTGCACCTTTTTATTTATTACTAGTATTCCTCTCTAACCCAGGTTGTTCTACTTTGTGTGAGATTAGTTGATCTGACTGCATGAAACGCAAGTTGTGCTTGGGATGGTCGCGCCCCGTCCACCCTATGCCTGGTGGTTTATATAGGGTTTCACACTGCAAGCTTTTACTGATGCACTCGTGTCAAGTTGAGATGCAAAAATTTGTTTGTGTCAGAAAATCGCTTGCTACTGTTGTTGTTAGAATCAATTATCATCGCACGAGTGCCCACAAAGAAAGTTAGCAAATATTGGCCTTTAAGCCCTGTAAAGAGAGTTCGAGATGAAGGAGGCGGGAAGGTGTAGGTGTAGTTTTAAAGACGGACACAATGAGTGTGTCTCCAACATCTCAATCTTTGTCTTTCGAAGACCCGGTGGAAAATTGCCATAATGCAATAATGGCCTATGGCAGCAGACTTTCCAACTCCCTGCTCATGAAGAAATCATGAAAATACGCTGGGCTGGATAGGTCACACCCTCCGCAAGCCCGCATCAAACACCGCCAGGCAAGCCCAGACCTGGAACCCTCAACGGAAAGGAGGAAGGCCAAGAAACACCTGGCGCCGAGGCCTCGAGGCTAACTGCAAGGAGATGTGTTACACCTAGAGTCAGGTTGAAAGAAAAGCCCAGAACAGAGATGGCTGGAGAGTACTGGTTGATAGCCTATACACCAGGAGGGGTATTAGGCATAAGTCAGTAAATAATATTTTATACGCTGTATAGTTGTATTTGTAAAACCGCATGTCTGTGCAAATTTAGTGGTCATTACAATGGAAAATGTGCTGTCTGTAAATGACAGTGTGCTACCACACTGCTTTGATAATATATGTGTTACAGTGTGCTTCTAATTGCAATGTAACATTGATGATGGCAGGACCTGCAGTCTCAAATTTGTTCTAGCTATGCTGCCTACAAGGGACACTGGAGCCCCTACAGGACTGGGAGCTTGCCTTTAGGTACATATGATTCCCTCAGCTGAAGGAGTCAGACTCTGAGCAGCAGAATCCTCTGAAGCACCTGCAAGGGCACTGCGAAAGCCTTACTGCACGTTTTGTAAATGCAGTGTGCGCCATTCGGCTCTGGCTTCCTACTGCCAGCAGAAGTCAAACAAGACCTTATGCCCATGATGCTATGTGGCTTCTGAAGAGAAGACACAGTGCTGGCTTTAGAGCAGTACAACCAGTGCCATCATATCGGGTGCCAAGGCCAAGGGATGCCATCTGCATAACATGCTGAACTGAGATAAGAGCAGCCTGGAGAAATCTTTGTGTGGCATCTTTCAGGAGACAATTATAAAGACATAATAATGCACTTGATTAATGCACTTAAGAAAGAGATCTGCGATTTGTCTAGTCCTAGTTTTGATTCATGAAAAAGTAGCATAGAGGGCTGATTTTCCCGCTGCAAAGAACCCAGTATGACATGCAGATCAGAAATTAGTATTTTATATGGATAGCTCAGAGGGTTATTGCTTTTGTCACAGAGATCCTTTTCTTACTTGGACTCCTTAAGTTGCAATCCTCCAAATTTAGCGCATTGAGCTATGAACTGGCATGAAAGCGCTGCATGCATATGGAATGGCATAGGTTTAGAACCTTATTGATTTTTCTCTTCAATCTTTAGTTATTCTAAAGTTGTTAAAAGGGTTACTTTGGGTAGTAATACAATTTTATTAGTATGACACCCCAATCGTGTTTTGTTTCAAATCCTAACACTTTGCGCAGAAGTGATGCAAACCTGGTGCAAAGTGTTTCTTTTAGGGATTATTTTCCTGCGCAAATCCTGAATTGCTGACATCCTTGAAATTGTATTACCCCAACTTTTTTCCTTCACTCTTCCTGTTTTGATGATTTCATTTTTTATTTACTTTAGGACTCTGTGCACTTTAACACTTCTAACCAGTGCTAAAGTGCGTGTGCTCGCTCCTTCAGACATGGTAAAATTGGCCTACAATTAATTGGCAAATTTAATATATTTCCCTTGTAAATGGTACTAGATGTGCCCAGGGCCTGTAAATTAAATGCTACTAGTGGGCTTGCGGCACTCATTCTGCCGTCCACGAAAGTAGCCTTTTATAATATGTCTCAGGCTTGCCACTGCCGCCCGTGGTGCAGTTTTAAACTGCCATTTCGACCTGGCAAAATAAACCTTTTTTCCAAGCATAAGCCTTCCGTTTTAATACATATAAGTCACCCAAAAGTTAAGCCGTAAAAGCTCATAGGGCAGAGTGGACTGTATTTAAAAAGTAGGATATGTGTACTTAAGTTTTACATATCCAGGTAGTGAAAAATGACATTAGGACTTTTTGACTATGGTAAGGCCTGTCTTTTCCATTGACTAACATAAGTTACCTTATTACATTTATTAAGTGCTAACTTTGAAACGACAGCCCATGATGACCGTCAATGTGAAGCTACAGTAAAGACCGTCTGCGATGCCCGATCGGCTCTTCGCGCTACAGCGGCGACAGTCCACGACACTTGGACTGCTCGGCGCTCTACTGTGATGACCATCTGCTCTGCTCAACCTGCTCCTCGCAGCCTCCTCTAACACGAACAGAACTCTTTTCGCCGGACATAGAAGGTAACTTTTCAGCGGAACTAACCTGGTCCCTGTATCCAGCTGCACTCCATTGCGGTCCGACTGAACTTTTGACATTACCCCGTCTAGCGCGACCAGATGACCACGAGTGGTGCTTTGTGCTTTTAGGTGCTATTTTCACTTTAAAATGTAATATCTCGAGTTCTTCTGATTGGATTTTTTGTTCTGGTACACTTTTATTTACTAAAATGTACTCTATTTGTCTAAAAGGGTTTGGGTTGTTGTGTTTTCAATTTATTACTGTTTTGTTTGTTGCATAAATATTTTACACATTGCCTCTAAGTGAAGCCTGAATGCTTTCGTGACAAGCTGCCAGAGGGTTAGGCATAGGTTAATATGGTGACTTTTGTGGTTCACCCTGATGAAGATTGTGGTTGTTCTGGGACTACCAGAAGCTGCCCCATGAATCTTAGGTGGATTATGTGGATTATGTTTGCAAGGCACTGAATGGTTGGAAGAAGAGAGTAATGTGAGTGATTACAATGAGCTGTACAATTTGATTGCAAGAGAGCACATGTTCAGTAGTAGTTTTACTCAGCTGTGCCAACACCTGATAGATAGCAAGCTCACTGACTCCAGAAAGCAGACCTCTGGCTCAGCACCAAGGTCCACAAGAAGGTGTGTGGGAGGATCACCAACACGGTGGACATGGTCCACACCAGAAGAAAGAGGAGAAGACAAAAATAAAAATAAAGAGTTCTCAAAAGGCCCCCAAAACAGTTCTCAGGGAACATATTCCCTGTCCCAACCTGACCAGAAGAAATGTGATTATCCTGAGAAGACATCCTCAGGATGCTTTTTTCCCTAAGTGTTACAGGTATGGGCAGGTATGGGCATGTCAAGGGGGATCCCCACTGCCCTAAAAGGCAGCAGCCCCCCACAATTGGGCAGACACCTGGCAGGGTCAGTGCACTGCTTGGGGAAGAGGTTGCCCCAGTTAGTGTGAGGGAAAGTGCAGAGAATACTCTAGTGTCCCTGAGTGACAGAGTGATAGTGCCCAAGGCGCACATGCATAGTAACAAAAACGTATAGGCAGTGGATCAGCATCAATGGGTAGGTGGTGGAGGCTCTGAGAGATACAGGAGCCACTATGACTACAGTCTGGTGTCATCTGGTGTCCTCCGAGCCGGTAAATCCCAACGCATTCCACCAGGTTGTAGTAGCTGACAACCACGAGAGTCACTATCCCGTAACTCTTGTTCCTTTTGAATTGGAGGGGTCTCTGACTCCTTAAAGGTAGCCGTGAGTCCATTCATGCCTGTGGATTGTCTTCTTGGTAACAGCATGGACGTTGCACTACAATGGGGAAACCCAAAATACCACCGGACCTGGGTCAATAACAGTACAACACGTCTGGCAAATCGCGCACGCTTTAAGACGCTCCGTGATTAATTCCTTAAAAAGGTTACAAACAGATGAAAGCTGACTCGATTGCAATTTATCCTTCGACGCGAGCCTGCCGGCTGGCAGACAACACGTCTGGAATCCTTTACATTTCAAGACGCTTCGGGATTCACTCCAACACAAGTTTACAAATAGACCGACACCGCACAGCGCTTGGTTGTAGGATTTCATTTAACCCACATAACTCATGAATGGGACTGGATTGTTGTTACCTGCCTCTCTGACATAGGAGCCTACGGGCCCATTGTTGTATCACAATTCCCCCTATTGCTACGGTGGATGCAACGTGTCTCCCTATGTCCTGATGAAGACCCCGGTTTAAGGACCTAATGCACCTCCGTTTGTCTATGGGGTCAAAACGTCGACTGTGATTTTGTACATGTACTGATTGTGATTCACAGCATTGATGACAGCAATTTTGTTACTGTATCTACTACATGACTGTATTTTGAATTGTTTTCGGCCGATCAGGCAATCAGGTAGGTCTTCTTTTAAGACACATTGTGAATATTGTATAAACACTCCCATTCCACACTTTCAAACCCTCACAAGAGCATTTCCTTGAGCACAAGTCCCCCTTGTAGCACCTGTATATAAATGTATATCTTATATGCATGTCTACAATGCTGATATAAAAATAATTGAATTTGCAAAAATGTTTGTTTAGTTTTTTATATGGGTGCTGTGACTGTCCTACTAGGCTATCCACTGTGACTGCCTTGTTTTTTGTACTGTGGTAACAGCATGGAGCACACCATCTGGAAGGAGGTGGAGCTCCAGTCCCATCTGTAGATGTTAGGGTTGCCTGAGAGGGTACCCCTAACCACACAGTCCATGGCAGGCCGACCGAGAAGTGAAGAGGATGTGGAGACTGGAAGAATGGTTCAGGTACCTTTCAAAATGAGAAAGGGCAAGGGGCATGAGGAAACCCGCCTCTGAGACTCTCACGGTCTGTGAGAAAGCGGAGCCTAAGGTTGAAATCCCAGAACCTACAGGGGAGGGCATTGCTGCCCTTGGGGACCTATCTGATTTACTGGGAGAATGATCTCCTGTAGAGTGAGCCTAAGGTTCCTGAGTCTGGGGCAACCTATGTGTTGGAGGTCCCCCAGTGCTACACGGCCTTCCTACTGGGACTGGCTCATGATGTAGCCCTGGCTGGACATCTGGGGAAAGACAATACCTTTGCAAGGCTTGTCACCCACTTTTGGCCCTGGATTATTTTTTCCTCACACACATTCTGCAGGGCTTGTCCTATGTGCCAAGCCAGTAGGAAGTAGGGGGAGAGGGGAAGGCTTCCCTCGTTCCCCTTCCTGTTGTAGGCACCTTTTTTGAGATGGTGGGTATCAACATTGGGTCGCTGGACTCAAAGACTGCTCTAGGCAGCAGGTTCGTTATGGTCTTGATGTACCATGCTACTCAGTACCCGGAGGCCTTATCTTTGAGTACAGTGACTATGCCTGCAGTGGCCAGGGCACTGATCTGGATCTTTACCCCGGTGGGTTTCCCCAAAGAGATGGTGTCAGTATGGGGTATCACCTTTATGCCTGCATACATGCTGTCAATGTGGAACAAGTGTGGGGTAACCTACAAGTTCTCCACACCCTACCATCCCCAGACCAATGGGTTTGTTGAAAGATTCAACAAGACCACCAAAGGCATGATCATGGGCCTATCAGAGCCCATGAGGCGAAAGTGGGGCGTCCTCTTGACATACCTGTTGTTTGCTTGCAGGGAGGTGCCACAGAAGGGGGTAGGGTTCAGCCCATTTGAGCTTTTTTATGGCCACCCAGTCAGAGGGCCTCTCAGCCTTGTGAAGCAGGGGTGGTAACAAGCACCCAAGAAACACCCTGAGGATATAGTCAGCTACATGTTGGCTCTCTAGGCTCAGATGAAGTGCTTTTAGTAGAAATCCACTGAGAACCTGGAAGCCAGCCAGGAAGTCATGTAACTCTGGCATGTCCAGAAAGTCACTCTGCTTGAGTTTCAGCCTGTTCATATAGTGTGGGTGATGGAGAAAGTGGAACCCCTGGTCATACAGGACCAGTCTGGGCCCCATGAGGTAAAGAAGCACAAGGAGAAGTTTACCAACCTGACGGATCTCAAAACCCTCAGGAACCCTTTAAGGGTCCTGCATGTCAACCACCTCAAACCCCACTTCGAGAGGCCTGAGGTTACCATGCTCCTGGTGACAGATGATAAGGTGGAGGAGAGTGAACCTCTCCCGACCTCCTATCTTCCAAAGAGCAGAATGGGTTAGTGGAATGTGCTGTCCTCTCCCCTACCCTGACCCCAAAGCAACAGAGTGACTGCCACCACTTGCTGGGGTAGTTTGCTTCCCTATTCTCACTTACCCCAGGACTCACAACTTGGTGAACCCATGACATTGACACTTGGGACAGCATGCCTATTATGAACAAAATATACTAGCTGTCTGAAATAGTGAGGTCCACCATTAAGGATAAGGTGTCCAAACTGTTGGAATTGGGGGTGATTGAGCACTCCAATAGCCCTTGGTCCAGTCCTGTGGTTTTGGTACCCAAGGCACCCACACCAGAACTCCAGTTCTGTGTTGACTATAGAGGGCTCAATACAGTCACCAAGACTGACTGACGCTCATCCCATCCCCCAAACTGATAAGCTCATTGACCGATTGGGAGCTGCCAAGTTCCTGAGTACATTTGATCTAACGTCAGGGTACTGACTGATTGCCTTAAGCAAGGGAGCTAAGGAGAAGTCTGCATTCTCCACCCCAAAGGGCCACTTCCAGTTTCAAGTGATGTCCTTTGAGTTAAAAAAAAATGCTCCTGCCACCTTACAGAGGTTGGTCAACCAGTGCCTGGCTTAGGATGGAGGCTTTCAGAGCCGCCTTTCTAGATGAAAATGCAGTCTTCAGCTCTAGCTGGGAAGACCATGTATTCCACCTCTTGGAAGTGCTTCAGTCCCCATAGAAGGCAGACATGACTATCAAGGGGAGTGAGTGGCGTATGTGGCAGGGATCTGTGATCTACTTGGGCCACCAGGTCTGCTGGGGGGGGGAAGGTACAGCCCCGCACCCCTCCCAGGCCAACATCCATCCAGACCATTCTGGCTTGGGAACCCAGCAAGATCCAGAATGAGGTGAGAGCCTTTTTGCCCTCACTGGTTATTAGAGGAGAATTGACAAGGGGAGTGGCCCCATTGTTGCCCATTGACAGAGCTGACTTCCAAGTAGCAGCCCAAGAAGGTGATCTGAACGGAGGCATGCCAGAAAGCTTTTGACACCTTCAAAGAGGCCATGTGCACAGCACCAGTGCTCAAGGCCCCTGACTTCTCTGAAAAATTCATTTTCCACACAGATACCTTAGAGCATTGCATAGGGGCTGTGCTCTCACAGCTAAATGAAGAGGGCCTAGACCAACCGGTAGTCTTCATCAGTAGGAGTTTACATCCTAGGGAACAGAGGTATAGTGCAATCGAAAGGGAAGCCTTTGCAGCGGTTTGGGCACTGAAGAGGTTGAGACCGTACTTGATTAGGACTCACTTCCTGGTTCAGACAGTCCACAGACCCCCTCATATGTCTAATGCAGATAACATGTGAGAATTCCAAACTGTTGAGCGGTCCATCCCCCTACAGGGAATGGACTTTATGACGGAACATCGCATTGGATCTGACCATGCCAAAGCTGATGGTCTGTCCAGGTTCTTCTGCCTTAGGATTTAGTTTAATTTTTTTATAGTGTTTTATAAAGCGCAAACATGACCATCATGGTATCAGAGCGCTGTTCAAAGAGAGCGCTGACAAGAGTTAGTTGCAGTACATTAAAAACACCTTTCTTTTATGATATGGTGTACATATTATCCGTAGAGCAGGTTCTAAAACAATAGAATACAATATACAATAGGGTGAGTTACAGTTTCCAAAGGGTTGGCAGTTCTCCCTGATTTCAGCTGTGGGGACATATGTTGAGGCTGATATCTTTTACTCCTCTTTTGCTGATTTTGTTTTTTTTTGGCTTTAGGACTCTGCACTCTACCACTGCTAACCAGTGCTAAAGTGCTTGTGCTGTGTCCTTCAAACATGATAACATTAGCCTACATGTAATTGACACATTTAATTTGCTCATAAGTCCCATAGTAAAGCGTACTAAGTGTACCCAGGGCCTGTAAAATAAATGCTACTAGTGGTTCAGCAGCACTCGTGCCACCCATTAAAGTAGCCTTTTAAAACATGTCTCTGGCCTGCAACTGCAGCCTGTAGTCCAGTGTTAAACTGCCATTTCAACTTGGCAAAATAAACCTTTTTCCTAGGCCAAATTAAAATATATGAGATGGGTACTTAGGTTTTACGTCTCCAGGAAGTGAAAAACTCATAATATTGTTTTTCACTTTTGTAAGGCCTATCTCTCCTATTGACAAAAATGGTGTTACCTTATTACATTTAATAGGTGCTAACCTTGGAATGGGAGCAGATAGAAATATAATGTTTACTCTCAAATGAATTGTAATTTAAAATCCTCTTTAGTGGTAAAGCTGTACTTTAAGTCACAAATCTGAAAATGATACTTAGAAAGTTTGCATTTTCTTATCCTAAACATGTGTGCCTCCTGTCAGTGTCCTGGGTCACATAACTGTGAATGCCTTGCTGTTGGGGTTTGTGTATTTCTTCCAGACAGTAACACAAAGGGGGTTTAGATGTGGAAAGAATGGATCATCCTGGCGGGATCACTGGGAAGGGCTGTACCCAGCCCCACTTACACGGGCTTTGCCTCCTGCACACACAATGGAATTTGACACCAGGCCTGCGCTGCCTTTGTCACCCCAAGACAATTTGAAGTCTTGACTGGGAAACGGAAAGAAATTTCCAGAACCAGATGTGGGAGTGTAACAGGGAGTCCCCCCTCACAAAGACTGGCACCAGGCATAACTTTTGGCCCTCCAGAGCCACTCTTCAGAACACTTCTGGACTTGTGGGAGTCACAGAAGAAGGACTGTCCTGCTGCTTGAAGCACTGCCTTGCTGTCTGAGAAGGAAGACTGGACCTGCTCGCCTTCATCCCAGGCTAACCAGAGTGACTCCAAGGGTCAGTTGGCTAACCTCCTGTGTGAGCTAGAGGGACACAACAAGCTTCATAGGCCTCCCTGCAAGTTCCAAGCTTACCTGCTGCAGCTAGACCTGCCTGGACGTGCAACTGAATCAGCCTGAGCCCTGCTCGCCTCTGCTGGATTGGGTCCAGGATCGTCAAGAGGTGTCTCCCCAGGTACTGGACTTTTGGCTGGCATCACTGTGTACTCCTCTGCAAGAAAAGGTGAAAATCCTGAAGTTTGGGCTCCTCACAACTGCCAACGCGAAGCTCTGATGAGAACTGCTCTTCGCGCTACAGCAACTGCCAGTGATGACTGAAAACGCGAGAGTCACAGTTCGCGCTACAGCAACCACAGCCTGCGATAACCGTTAACGCAAAGCTACAGCAACAACTATCCACGGTGCCAAACTGACTCTTCGCGCTACAGCGACGATAGTTCGCGACAACCGACCTGCTCTTTGCGCTACAGCGCCAACCATCCACAAAGCTCTCTCTGCTCCTCCAACTCAAACCTAACTCTTCAGGCTGGACTTGGAAGGTATCTTTTCAGCGGGACTAACCTGATCCCTGTATCCGGCCCACACTCCATTGAGGCCAACCTGAACTTGTGACTTTCCCCCTGTCTAGCACGACCAGATGACTGTGAGTGGCGCTTTGTGCTTTTAGGCACTATTTTCACTTAAGACTCTAAAATGGAATATATCTGGTTCTGCTGGTATTATTTTATTTATTTAAATCTACTCTATCTAAGCCTGACTGCTGTTGTGTCAAGCTACCAGAGGGTTAAGCACATCTTAATTTAATAATATTTGTTGTTCACCTTGACAAGGATTGTGATTCCAAAACTTCCCCCACCCCCAACAAATAACCCAATTTCTTACAGACAGGAGCCCTAAAGTAAAACAAAGTAACACTATGTGCTACTTTACATCAAGGATGCAGAGCATGGGTGTACATGAACATTCCCATGCACTCACCCATGGATGTTGATGCTAATCCTTATCTACTAACTTAGATAGAAAGGGATTTTGCATCAAAAAATTACACCTCCTGAAGGCGTACATTTGGAGAAATGATTTATTTTCTTCAATCCTTTCCAACTTTGCGTGTGTATTGTACTGTACAGCACACATACAAAGTGGTAAAATGTTAAACTTTGCCAAACATAATGTTCTGCTTACAGAATACTTTTCCAGTATAACACCCATGCTTGACATCATGCACACACCCTTGTGCTATGGTGCAAGAATGTGTGCATTGGCACCAGACAGCCTAAGGTACGTCTCCACTAGAGCAGAGAGCAATAGCACCATATCTTTCAATAAATTTGGTGCTGTTACTCTCTCTCCTTTTTACGTAATGCAGCGCAAAAACGTAGATTGCTGCACATTGTAAAAACTTACAGGCTGAGCAGGTAATCAGTTCATGTTTGGTGCCTTTGGAATTGTAATGAAAAATCCTAGTTTTTGGTGAAGTCGGACTTTTTAAATACAATTTTGAAAATGCCAGTTTTAGAAAGTTGTAATTTTCCTGCCTTAGCCATTTGGTGTCTGCAGCTTGTCTCTGGGTCACATGACTGGGTGTAGTTGACAGTGGGGCTTTGTGTATTCTTCCTAGACAGCCACACACAATAGGGAGCTTAGGTGTGCCTGGATGGGCCATCACTGGCAGGATGGGAGGGAGGAGCTGGGCGCAGCCCCACACACTTGAATAGGCTGTGTCGTGCCACCACACAAAGGGCTGCATACCCCCTGTAATTAGTCTGAAGCTAGAGCCAGGAAGGCAGGACATCTGTGCACTTCAAAAGCATGCCTCTAGTAGCTTCTCCCCACATCAAAGGTAGAACTGGAGATAAATACTGGACCTCAGCCACCAACTCTCCAGTACACTTCTGGACCTGTGGATACTCTGCCACTCAGCTAGACCGCTGCTCTGAAGGACTGCTGCTCTGCTGCCTGCTGTCCTCTTGCCTGGGTGAGAAGGACTGGACCTGCATCTCTTGAACCTAGAACCCCAGAGTGGCTCCAAGGGCTAGTTGGCTGGCTTCCTGATCTGAAGCCTCAGGGATACAACAGGGGTCCAACAACCTTGCACCTGGACTCTGCCATCTACCCAGCCTAGTGGTGCCATCCCTGTCCTGGACCCTTGGAAGTGTGCTTAAGGTGCTCTATCTGTGGATCCAGCAGAACCGACTCATCTCCTCTGCTGCGCGGCACAGCCTCACGTAGAACCGATGCATGTCTGCTGCTGCGTGGATCAGAACTGTCGCAAAGACCTGCACAACATATCCTCGGTGCAGCCCCCTCGCATCCTTCATCGACGGCAGCCTTGTAGACGAAGCCGGACTCCTCATTGCAGCCTCGCAGCTCATCGGAACCGCACATCCTTCCGACTGTGCATCACATCCTCGACACTGGACAACCCAATTTCTTACACTGCCAATATATAAATCAGGCCTTTAGTTAATCTGTCCCTTTATTTCTCCAGACCAAGCACTCTTGAGATATAAAGCCCGCCAGTATGGATAATATGTGGCTCTTACACCTTGCAGTCCTCACTGGCTTAAGTAACATATCTGAAAGAGACACGTTAGTGATAGATTCCTTACCTTAGAATATCCCCAGGCGTCAGGCTGGATCCGGAAAGTTTTGCGTAGCAGTACCCTTGCGCGTCGGTAGGCGGCGTCGTGCGGCTCCGCGTCCGTCGTCGGCGTCGTGATCGCCGGGATGACGTCGCGGGCAGTACTTAGGCGCCGCCCCTGCGCGCTGACGTCAGTTCTTCTTTTTCCGCGCCAGCAAGCGCAGATCCGGGAAGAGCAGTGCCCTGGTCAATTTTTGACCATACTTTTTGGTGATTTTTTCACTGTTTTTTCCGACTTTAAGGTGTCGTAGGGATGCCCGGCTTCAAGCGATGCGGCGCCTGTGCGCGGATGATGTCCGTCACCGACCCGCATTGGGAGTGTCTCTTCTGCCTCGGCCGAGGCCACGACACTGAGTCTTGTCCCGAATGCCAGGCCCTCAACCCGAAAGCTTTGCGAGAGCGGTCTCGAAAGCTCCTCGAGGCCCGGCATTCGGCTCCACGGAGGCCCCGGTCGCGTGAGAGGTCCAGGGGTCGCTCGCGGAGTGCACACCGGTCGTCAGCGTCGAAGTCTTCTTCGTCCGGTAAGTCTAAGCACAAGAAGTCCAAGAAGCATCGTCGCTCTCGGACTTCGCCTCGCCGGTCTCGCGACTCGGCTGAGGCCCCTCCCGGCACCGTCCCCGCCCCGCGGCCCCGGACTTGCCTGTGGAGTCGCCCCCGACATACCCGCCCTTCCCGGGTTCGGGGCGGATCCGGCCAAGGTACAGGAGTTCCTGTCGGCCATGGCCCGCCTCTTCGGGCCTTCAGGCCCCTCCGGTGTTCCTTCGGGCCCCGCGGGCCCTGATGGGGTTGCTCCGGCGTCGCCGGCGGCTCCGGCCCCGGCGTCGCCCGTGCCTCCAGCCTCGATCCCGGCTCCGGCTTCGGCCCCGGCCTCGATCCCGGCTCCACAACCCCCATCGACGCCGGTCGACCTCACGACACCTCCGCCGGCGCCGATGTCTCCGGTGCCGTTCTCGACGCCGCCCTGGGCTCCGGGCGGCGTCGTCCCCAGTTCCTTCCGGCTCCGGACATGGACCCGGAGCGACGTCGCTCGACGCCGGCTCCGGCGCCGATGGGACCTTGGGTCCCAAATGTCCCTCCTCCTCCTTATTTTGAACCAGAGGAGGACCAGGAGGACTGGGAGGGGTCTGATGACCCTCTGACGCGCAACTGTCAGTATGATGAGGACTGGACAGAGAGTCTAGGGGAGGCCAGTGGTCTGGATACTTCCCCTGACACTGGCATGCTGTCTCCTCCCGTGGCTACGGAGGAGGGGGCCAATTTTGGTACGGTGTTGCGTAGGGCTGCTGGGGCCTTACGTCTCCAGCTCCCTACTTTGACGGTCAAGCCTAACATCTTGACAGAGGTGCTTCAGCCGGCAGCCTCCTCTGCGGAGACTGTGCTGCCGTTTAACGACGCCCTCACTGACGTTCTTTTGGGCGCCTGGTCCAAGCCCAACACAGGGGCTCCTGTGGATCGGAACGTGTCACGACGCCATCGCCCCGCTCCGGGCGACCCCCTGTTTCTTTCTGTCCACCCCACTCCTGAGAGCTTGGTTGTCCAAGCCTCCGCTTCCCAAACCGCCTTCCCTACCGCTCCTCCGGATAGGGAATCCAAACGCCTGGATCAGTTTGGGAAGAAAGGTTTTTCTTCCTCCAGTGCTGGCTTGCGGTCCGTTAACACCGCTTGTCTTTTGGGCCGATATACCCACTCCCTGTGGGATTCGGTGGCGGATGTTTTGCCCCAGTGCCCTGAGGAGGTCCAGGCACTGCTTTCCCGCGCCATTGCGGAAGGAAGGGATGCGGCCAAATACACTATCCGTTGTGGCCTTGACACCGCCGACTCACTGGGCAGGTCGATTGCAACGACGGTGGCGCTCCGACGCCACGCCTGGCTGAGAACCACTGGTTTTTCAGGGGATGTCCAGAATACTCTCATAGACATGCCCTTTGATGGAGTCGGTCTTTTTGGGTCCAAAGCAGACCATGCGTTGGAGCGCTTTAAGGACTCACGGGCTACTGCCAAGTCCCTGGGCCTTTCTGCTACACGCCCTCCGCTGCCTTCTGCTTTTCGCCCCTATCGTGGCCACGGTAGGGCGCCCCTTCACGTCAGCAGCCCAGCCACCGGCCCGCGCAGCAGGCGTCTTCGCGTGGCCGAGGACGTGGATTCCGCCGTGGCGGATCGGGCAACCAGCGTGCGGGTCAGGCCACCACCTCCAACCCGTCCGCGGCCTCCAAGCCCTCCTAGTCCCTCCTTTCAGGTGCACGGCACGCCAGTAGGGGCAGGGTCCGCCATCACCTTCCCCACTGGCGCACCATCACCTCGGACAGGTGGGTCTTGGACATTGTCCGAAGGGGCTACTCCCTCCCCTTCGAGACCACCCCCAGCCATGCCACCTCAATTCCACCGCATGTCAGGGGATCACTTGGTGCTTCTACAGAAGGAAGTCACGGCCCTCTTGACCAAGAGGGCCATCGAGCATGTTCCGACCCCAGAAGTAGGGCGTGGTTGCTACTCCCACTACTTTCTGGTGCCCAAAAGGACAAGGAGGACATGCGTCCTATCTTGGACCTCCGGAACGTCAATCGCTTCCTCCGGAAGGAGAAGTTCAAGATGCTCACCCTAGCTCAGGTCTTAACTGCCCTCGACCCTGGAGACTGGTTGGTAGCGTTGGACTTGCAGGACGCGTATTTCCACATCCCCGTCCTGCCGGCCCACCGGCGTTACCTTCGGTTCACGGTAGGCCCCGAGCATTTTCAGTTCACCGTGCTCCCCTTTGGCCTTACAAGTGCCCCTCGGGTGTTCACGAAAGTGATGGCGGTGGTCGCAGCTCATCTGCGCCGGGCAGGGGTTTCAGTCTTCCCCTACCTCGACGACTGGCTGCTGAAGGCGGGCTCGTCCCAGGCAGTCGTCTCCCACCTCCGGACTACGGCCGAACTCCTGCACTCGCTGGGGTTCTCCATCAATGTGCCGAAGTCGCATCTGATTCCTTCTCCACAGCTCCTTTTCATCGGAGCAGTTCTGGACACGACGCAGTTTCGGGCCTATCCTCCCGAACGGCGAGTCCGGGATATTCAGGCTATGATTCCGATCTTTCGGCCTTTATCCTGGGTTTCGGTACGGATGACCCTGAGGCTGCTGGGCCTCATGGCCTCCTGCATCCTGCTGGTCAATCATGCCAGATGGCATATGCGGGCTCTGCAGTGGGACCTGAAGTTCCAGTGGGCGCAGCACCAGGGCAACCTGTCCGATCACGTCCAGATCTCGGAGGGGACTGCAAAACAGTTGCAGTGGTGGCTCTCGAACCGGCAATGGGTCATGGGCAGATCCCTCTCCCTTCCCCAGCCAGAGCATACAGTTGTGACGGACGCGTCCCTTCTGGGATGGGGCGGTCACATGGGAGAGGCGGAGATCAGAGGCCTCTGGTCTCCGGCGGAGTCCCGGCTCCATATCAACCTTCTGGAGCTCCGGGCGATCCGGCTTGCACTCAAGGCATTCCTTCCCTCTGTCAAAGGGAAGGTAGTGCAGGTGTTCACAGACAACACCACCGCCATGTGGTACTGCAACAAACAGGGCGGGGTGGGGTCTTGGACCCTTTGTCAGGAGGCTCTGCGCCTCTGGACATGGCTGGAACATCAGGGCATGTTCCTGATGGTTCAACACCTGGCAGGTTCTCTGAACGCCAGGGCGGACGAACTCAGCCGCAGGTGCATGATGGATCACGAATGGCGTCTTCACTCGGAAGTGGCGCAAGGTCTCTTTCTGCAGTGGGGAGAGCCTTGGTTAGATCTATTCGCCACCGCAGAGAACGCGCAATGTCATCAGTTCTGCGCGTTGGAATTTCCAAGGCGGCACTCGCTCGGCGACGCTTTTCGTCGCGAGTGGAGTTGCGGTCTGTTGTACGCCTTTCCGCCTATACCACTTCTACCCAGACTGTTGAAGAAGATTCGGCACGACCGGGCCCAAGTCATTCTTGTGGCTCCGGACTGGGCTCGAAGAGTTTGGTATCCCGAGCTACTCAGTATGAGCATAGATCCCCCGATCCGTCTGCCTCTTCGGGAGGATCTTCTGTCGCAGCAGCAGGGGACGGTCCTCCACCCGAACCTGTCCAGTCTACACCTGCTTGCGTGGAGATTGAGCGGCGGCAGTTGATTCCTTTCGACTTGCCTCCCGAAGTTTGTGATGTGATTCTGGCAGCCAGGCGTCCCTCCACTAAGGTGGTATACGCCTGCAGGTGGAACAAATTTGTGGCATGGTGCACAGCAAAGGCTGTGAATCCCCTTTCTGCCCCTCTTTCTGAGGTCCTTCTGTTCCTTCTCTCTCTGGCCCAACAGGGTTCTGCCCTGGGTACCATCAAGGGTTATCTTTGTGCTATCTCGGCCTTCCTCAGGCTCCCTGATCAGCCCTCCCTTTCAAGTCCCCTGTTGTTAACAGGTTCTTAAAAGGCATTACTCACCTCTTCCCTCCTGTTCCGTTTGTAATGCCTCAATGGGACTTGAACTTGGTTCTTACCTTTTAATGTGCGCTCCCTTTGAGCCTCTGCATAACTGTCCTCTTCGTCTTCTGACTCTGAAGACTGCCTTTCTGGTGGCCATCACCTCCGCTCGGCGGGTGAGTGAGCTCCAGGCTCTATCTTGCAAACCTCCCTTTCTGTCTGTTCATCCAGACAAGGTTGTTCTTCGGACGCGTCCGTCCTTCTTGCCGAAGGTGGTTACTGCTTTCCACATTGGGCAGACCATCACTTTTCCCACCTTCTTTCCGCCTCCGCATCCTTCCAGAGAGGAAGAGAGGCTCCACCGTCTGGACCCAAAACGTGCGCTCTCCTTCTATATCGACCGCACAAAACACTTCCGGGTGGATGACCAGCTCTTTGTTGGCTACGTGGGCGCCAAAAGGTCGGGCGGTGCACAAGAGGACCGTCTCCCGCTGGGTTACCTTGTGCATCAAGACCTGCTATTCTTTGGCCAAGAAGGAGCCTCCTGTTGGGCTGCGTGCCCATTCCACCAGGGCAACGGCTGCTACCACGGCCTTGGGCCGCGGTGTTCCGCTGCCGGTTATCTGTCAGGCAGCTACGTGGGCCTCGCTGCACACGTTTACTAAGCATTACTGCCTTGACAGTCAGGTCCGGAGGGACGGCTTCTTTGGCCGTTCTGTCCTCCAGGACTTCCTTGTCTGATCTTTGTTCGCAGACCCACCACCGGGGTTGGTATTGCTGGGGTATCTATTCTAAGGTAAGGAATCTATCACTAACGTGTCTCTTTCAGATGCACAAGTTACTAACTTGTGTAACGATATATCTGTAAGAGACAGTAGTTAGTGATAGATTCCTACCGCCCCACCCATCCTCCCCGTTCTGCGAACTGATTTCTAGGGTTAAGGACATCCCTTTCAGGGCCCTAGTATTTTTCAGACACCTGTGTCAGCTTCTTGCATGGCTCTGCGTTCCTGGCGCGGAAAGTCGTGTACAGAACTGACGTCAGCGCGCAGGGGCGGCGCCTAAGTACTGCCCGCGACGTCATCCCGGCGATCACGACGCCGACGACGGACGCGGAGCCGCACGACGCCGCCTACCGACGCGCAAGGGTACTGCTACGCAAAACTTTCCAGATCCAGCCTGACGCCTGGGGATATTCTAAGGTAAGGAATCTATCACTAACTACTGTCTCTTACAGATATATCGTTACACAAGTTAGTAACTTGTGCTTCTAATACATTTATTTTCACACTTGTATGACTCATTGCCTCTGTATACCGTGTTTGTGGTGCAAGTGCAAAGTGCTCTGACAGTCTACAATGGGATGAGGAGGGTGTCAGATCCCCTTTCAGAGGGCCATGGGGCACGCAGGGGCTAGTGGGCCCAACTGGTGGTTGAGGCCTTTTACTTCTGAGGTCCCGGGGACCGACCTACTATGGATCCCGAGCAACTGGGCCAAGTACCCCTTCTGCACTTGACTATCAGTGGTAGCTGTGGTCGAGCAGTCAAGTCTCCCTCGGTGTGGGGGGGGGGGTAGAAGTGTAGATAGAGGTCAGTGACCGCGACTCATAAGTCAAAGGTCACACAATACGAACAATAAATCAATGTCTAGTCAAATACTTGCTTATATACAAACAAATTAATTATTTTATTTCTAACTCTACACATGCAAATGTATATGGCATTCGGAAGCAACAACACAATCCCACTTGAGGTCAGGGCTCTAGTAGTTGTCAGGCAAATCCCTGTCCCACCCGTCTTCGTGTAACGTGTTTGGGGTTATTTCCCATTCATTGGTGCCCGCATCCAGGGAATGACCACTATTTGACCATTCTCACAGGATTTCAGTCAAAAGTGTCTATGGTGCCGCAGTTCCGTTAGCAGTGTGTCCCCTGGGGCGCAATAGGCCCAGTTCACGTCTTAATTGTTCTTGCAGCACGGAGGGGTTCAGTGGAGCAGTGTGTGCCTTCGGAGCGAGCACCCCCGAGTCCTTCTCATTGCAGAGAAGTTGGGCTGCTTGCCGCCCACACGGCAGCAATCATCAGCACAGGCTCTCTCCTGAGCTGCACTGCCGGAGTGTTTTTCAGCTATCGAAGCTGCCCCCAGCTTGAGAAGAAGCGGTAAGAGGGGGAATCCTTTCTTGACTTCCGACTGGAGCCCAGTTGAGGGTTCAACGTCATTCACGCCGTCTTCGACATCCCTCAGGTCAGTCAGGTGCAGTTCCATCACAGTGCAGGCCCAACCCGTCGAAAGCAGTGTTGTAAGGTTCAACACCACGCACAAAGTCTCCATTTTAAACTACATGTTTAACTTGACATCTTTTTCTAACCATGACTTTTAATGTTTTGCACTTGTAAGATAACATACTTAGAAATTCTTCTGCATGCAGAAAATTTCTTAGTAAGCATTTTATCATGTTGCCTGTACACTCTGTCCAAGGCTAGGTATATTGAATGCTATGCCCTTGCAATTGGTTGTCCGGTTGGAGACAGCTCTGAGTCTCAAGACAAACAATCAAATCAGCTCTGCACCTATGACACAGTGCTATTGGAACAGCACTTTTATTATATAAACCGCTTCTGAGCCAAATTCTGCAGAGGAGGACTTCTGCTGGGGTTGTCCTAGAACACTGTGCACTATGACTGAGATGCAACCTTGCTGACTCTAACCTTCATCTTGCAAAGGACGATAGCCTGCTCTACACCAGATCGGCTTCCAGATACATCATACACAGGTATGGGGGTTAGGTTGTTCAAAGAAATCTGGCAGAGGGTACTCCCACTGTGCTCACTAGTATAGGTAGAATTAGAAAGGCATATAAGAACCATTATAATGATATAATCTTATAATCACACAATAATGTTATAATGGTTGAAGTGTTTATCTTTTTCAACATTCTTGTAATGCTGGTTACAATGCTATGTTTCCCCCTACTAATAATTGCAGATCATGCTTTTTACCCAATAATACAGTTGCTTCAATAAATGTTTGAAAAGCCAATTTGTATCTTTCTTGTGTCTCCCTTTGGCATGCCTGAGTAACAATTAAAGGGTAGATCTGTTTCCACGATTTCCTTGGGAAATTAGAGTGGTCATGTTCTGAGGTTGCAGATACCATCTGGTAACCTGGTCAAGTTAGGAGGTCAGATAGGGCACTGTGAGCTAGCTAGGAATTAGGTCAACATACTCTGATGATACTTGTGGACTCAGTCCCCATATTCTGACAGTTATGTTGTCCAGATACACAGTCTTAATTCATTTGTAGGAACTGTATGACATGGCACCACCAACCTTCTAGGTCAGGTACTTATTTAACGGGTCTCCTGAGTAGTTCTTGCATGCGCCCAAGATCCCTTTTCACAGTAAAGGGAGACATCTGTGGTGTTAGGGATTAATCCTCAGCTTAATTGGAACCCGCTATTTCTGTCTGAAGGTTGTTCAAGCTTGAACCTTTAAAAGGATCACCCCACTATAGTAGTTTCCTTTCTTTGAATTCCATTCATTAACTATGGCTCCAGTAGCAATTATTCCTATTAATTGCAGACAAGCTGGAACAACAATATCTAATAGAGACATCTAGCTGCAGATTCCTTATCTTAGAATCCTCCGATGGTGCCAGACTGGATCTGGAAATTTTCTCAGCAGTACTTCCGCGCATCGGTAGAGGGCGTTGAACGACTCTGCAGCAATGTCGTCTCCGATGTGACGTCATTGGAGTCCATATAAGCCTTCCCCAACGCGATAACGTCGATGCCTTCTTTTCCGTGCAACATGCAGATCCGCACTGCAGTTCCTCTGGCGGTTTTGGGCTTACTTGACATTTTTCATCAATGGAGCAGTGTGCCTTTCTTCAACGTCCTCAGGGTTCAAGCCCTGTGGGTCCTATGGTTGTCAAATGTCCGCCACGGATCCTCACTCCATTTGCATGTGGTGTCTGGGTGAACACCACGACTCTGACGAGTGTGACTCTTGTCAGCAGCTTCGACCGAAAGCGCACAGGGAATGTCGCGCGGAGCTCATGGCGGCACTGATGTCACAGTTTTCAAAGTCTGCCCATCGGCCTTGGTCCCCTAAGCGTTCTAGGGACCGACTGCGCATCTGTTCTAGGAGCTGTTCCCACGGGCGTTATTCGCTTTCAACTTCAGGAGGTAAGTCTCGGCGCCTGTGGTCGAAGTCAGGGCATATCCTGCCTTCGTTGCCTACCGCTGATCCCCTCTCTTCTGTTGATCTGCCGAGGCATGGTTCCGCTCACGTCCCCCCACATATACTGGGGCCATGGCATCTTTGACCTAGATAAGACAATATTCTCGATCTCTTCTTTTTGTTCTTGGGTTGTCACCTCCCTCTGGAGGACCCGCGGGCCCCATGGAAGTGCATAAGGTCGTGCCTGTGACTCCGCCAGTGGGTTCTTCCTCGGCTTCAGGTCTGCCTCTGGTGTCTGACACCTCAGTGGCACCGGTGTACAGCCCATCGCGATTTCCACCGTCGGCTCCCAATTCTGGTCTACCGACTCCAGTGTCGGCATTGTTCTCTTGTCTGCTGGCGGTGCTGTTGACGCAGCTGATGCTTCTTCCGACATCGAGGCGTCGACCGACTTTGGTTACGGTGTCGGATGCGGCGCAGATGGAGCCGACCTCTGACCTTTTGGTCAGGGACCTGCTCTCTCTCCCCGCAGCTCTGCTGGTAAGTGCTGCTGCCCTCACTGTGCCACGCCCGGTTCTGACAGGGGTTCGAGGCCCTGTATTGCGCCCGTATTTCTGCTTGGTTGTCTTGTCTGCTAAATTACTGTACTGTTACTGTATTGTCTTTGTAGCTGACTGTGCCGTTTTAACTTTGTTTTCTGCTCTGTTGTCTTTTCTGTTAATTTTTGTTACTGTGTTGTCTTTGTAGCTGACTGTGCCTGTTTTCATTTTCGTTTTTCCCCCCGTATTTCTTGTCCTGTTTTTCTCCTCATTCTCACCCCCCGCGGCGCCTCCCCCCGCCGATTTCCCCGCTCCCGCCTCCCAGCTGCGAGTCCCTCCCACTCCCCTACTTAATGGCGGACGCTGCGTGGCCGCGTCGCTGGCGTGCCGAAGGTGCGCCAAAGGCAAGCCCATCTGCGCCCGTCCGCGACCCAAATGCGGCCAAGGACCCTGGCTCTCCGACCCTCCACCGCTACAACTCAGCTGCCCTCCCTGCACTCAACCCCGGAAGGAACAGCAACTGCCAGCTGTCGTCACCGAACACCACCCACGGCCAATTCTCCTGCCGACACTGCCGGCATTCCTTCACCATCCACAGCACCCCTCCAACCGCCGCACCCATGCCGGACGCCCTCACAAATGAAGCCCTGAAATGCATCCTCCTCAACATGCGCTCCCTGCACAGACACACCGTAGAAATCTGGGACCTCCTCGACACCCTCTCGCCAGACGTCCCCTTCTTCACGGAAACCTGGACAAACTCCGCCTCAGCCCCCGACATCGTGACCGCAATCCCCGACAGCTACAAGATCCAGAGGAAAGACCGCCCAGGAGGAGGACTTGCCATCGTACACAAGTGCTCCCTCCGACTCTCCACCTCCAGCACAAGCGACACCCTCTCCAACACCGAACACCTCCACTTCCAGATCCGGACTAACCCCAGAACCACGCTCCGAGGCACCCTTGCCTACAGACCCCCCGGAACCCACGCTCTTTTCACCACCACCATTGCCGACCTCATCGCACCCCACACCATCACCTCCATGGACTACATACTCATGAGAGACCTCAACTTCCACCTTGACAACCGCAGCGACCCCGACTCCACCGCCCTTCTGGACAACCTCGCCAACCTCGGACTGAAGCAGCTCGTCACCACCCCCACTCACAAGGCCGAACACATCCTCGACCCCATCTTCGCAGGAGGGACCAACATCCACTTCAGCTACACCTCGCAGCCCCTCTGGACAGACCACCACTGCGTACACTTCTCCTTCAGCACGTCCACCGCTCGCTGCCCGCCCCGCGCCTGCCATGAAGGAATTGGAGCAGGATCACAGAAGAGGACCTCAACTCTACCCTTGTCCACGACCCCCCCTCCGCCACGACCGACGCCAACTCCGCAGCCACGGAACTACACTGCTGGATCTCCAGCTGCGCAGACAAGCTCGCTCCCCTCCGCCGCCCCGACAGACAACGCCCTCTGAAGGCCGCCTGGTTCTCCACCGACCTCCAAGAAGCTAGACGCTCATGCCAACAGCTCGAGAAACGATGGAGAAACAGCAAAACCACCGAGGACCAGTCCGCCTACAAGCACGCCATGACAGATTACCACCAACGCATAAGAACCACCAAGAGGAACTTCATCAGGAACAAAATCCTCACCAACACCACCAACTCAAAGAAACTCTTCAACATCATCCAGCAGTTCACCAAACCTCCCAGCGAAGCCACTGACATCACACCATCCCCGGACCTCTGCAACAAACTCATCTCCTACTTTCACCTAAAGATCAAGGCCCTCTACGACAATTTCAACGAACAGACTCCAGAGACCACCCTCCCCTCCAGCAATGACAGCCAGCCCACCATCACCACCTGGACACCGGTCACCACCGAAGACACGACCACGACCATGAAAAACATCCACTCAGGAGCCCTCACGGACCCCTCCCCGCCGCACATCTTCCACAGAGCTGCCATCGCGCCCAAACTTAGCCGCACCATCAACGCCACCTTCGAAGCCGGCATCTTCCCCGATGCCTGGAAGCGGGCTGAGGTCAAGCCCCTCCTCAAGAAACCCTCGGCCGACCAGACAGACCTGAAAAACTACCGGCCAGTCTCTCTCCTTCCCTTCGCAGCCAAAGTCTCCGAAAGATTCGTCAACACACAACTAACCACCTTCATCGAAGAGAACGCCATACTCGACGCTTCCCAATCCGGATTCCGCAGCAACCACAGCACCGAGACCGCACTCCTCGCCGCCACCGATGACATCCGCATGCTACTCGACCAGGGCCACACCGCGGCCCTCATCCTGCTAGACCTCTCCGCTGCCTTCGACACCGTCTCCCACCGCACTCTGGCAACCAGACTCCACAAAGCTGTCATACAAGGACTCGCCCTCGACTGGATCCGCTCTTTCCTCACCGGCAGAACCCAACGGATTAGACTCCCACCCTTCCTCTCCAAGCCCACAGAGATCAGCTGCGGAGTACCCCAGGGATCCTCGCTCAGCCCCACGCTCTTCAACATCTACATGGTCCCCCTCGCCGCCATCATCAGGCAGCATGGGCTCAGCATAGTATCCTACACCGACGACACCCAGCTCATCCTCTCCCTCATGAAGAACCCCAAAGACACCAGACTCAGCTTCCAAGCAGGAATAAAAGACGTCGCTGCCTGGATGAGCAACAGCTGCCTAAAACTCAACTCGGAGAAGACGAAGGTCCTTGTCCTTGGACCTTCCCCCTCCGCGTGGGACAGCTCCTGGTGGCCCCCCGCCCTCGGAAACCCACCCACCCCGACAAACCACGCCAGGAACCTCGGCATCATCCTAGACTCCTCCCTCACCATGACCCGCCAGGTGAACGCTGTCGCCCCCTCCTGTTTCAACTCCCTCCGCATCCTCCGCAAGACCTTCAAGTGGATCCCACCCGAAGCCAGAAAGAATATCACCCATGCCCTCATCACCAGCAGACTGAACTACGGAAACGCCCTCTACGCAGGAATCAACAAATCCCTACTACAGAAACTCCAGACCATCCAAAACACCGCTGCCAGACTCGTCCTCAGCACCCCACGACACGAGCACATGACCCAACACCTGCGAGACCTCCACTGGCTCCCCGTCAGAAAGAGAATAACCTACAAGCTACTCACCCACGCCTACAAATCCCTCCACAACATCGTACCCAAATACCTCAACGAAAGAATCTCTATCCACGCACCCAAAAGAAACCTCCGCTCCGCCGACCTCGCCTTATCAACGAACCCACGCATCCGCAGAACCAGAGCCGGGGGAACAGCCTTCTCACATATCGCAGCCAAAGCCTGGAACGAACTCCCAGTCAACTTCAGACGCTCCCCCACACTGCACACCTTCAGGAAGAGCCTCAAGACCTGGCTTTTCGGCCAACCCTGAGCTGCACCCCTTCCCCCCCAGCGCCTTGAGACCCTCACGGGTGAGTAGCGCGCTTCACAATCCCCTGATTGATTGATTGATTGATTGACCGCGTCAGACTCCTTTTCTCTGATGTTTTCTTCTGAGGACCATGGTTATGGAAGTACTACAGAAGGTGTTGTGTGTTCTCCTCCTTTTCCAGACACAGAACCACCCCTGTACAATCTACCTGGTTCCTTGACTTGGGTGACGCCAGTGGCTTAGAATCTTCACCAGCATTTTGTCTCCTCCTGGTTTGGTTACAGAGGCGAGTTCTACGCTGGCGGCCACGCTCAGTCGACTTTTGGTTGCCCTAGATTTGCACCTTCCTTCGGTTGAATTGTCAACAGACCCCTTAATTGGTGTTCTACACCCTGCACAGTCTAATGTTGAGCCTGTGCTTCCTTATAGTGACTGTCTTTTCAATATCCTGTTGGGTGCTTGGGCTAAACCTGAAACAGGGCTCCTTGTGGATCGCTCTATTTCTCACAGGCATCGCCCAGCACCAGAGGATCCCTCCTGTCTCCTTTGACATCCCTCTACTAGAAGCTTTGTGGTTCAGACTATTGAGTTTCTTCTCCCTGTTCCTCCGTAAAGGGAAACCAGGAAATTGATGCTTGTGGTAGGCATATTTTCTCTTCTAGCGCTGCTCTGCTCTCTCGGAACACTTCTTGTGTGCTCGCCTGCTTCACCCACTCCTTATGGGACTCTGTGGAGCGCCTCTTACCCTCCCTTCAGAGGGAAGCCCGGAATGCTCTTTTTCCCCTGGTACAAGACGGGCAGCAAGCTGCCACCCTCAACATCCGCTGTGGTATGGAATCTACAGATTCTGTTGGTCGGGCTATTGCCTCTTCCATTGCTGTACATCAGTGCACATGGTTATGTACTTCCAGGTTTTCGGAGGATGTGCAGGCAGCTTTGATTGACATTTCTTTTGATGGCACCTCCCTTTTTGGTGCGCACGCTGACTCAGCTTTCTGCCGGTTCAGTGATGGTCACGGTGGTATGGAGTCAACTCTCTTGTACTAAAGTTATCGGGGACAGGTGTTTCCTCTTGTTTTGCCTCTTTTCCACCTTCATAGGACGGAGTTCTTCTCTCCCCTCCAGGTAAACACCCTGTGTGGTGTTCCTGCTTTCTGCAGGTACTTTTTGTCTCATTTATGCTGTCGGTGACAGGTTTCATTTCCAGCTATCTGGAACTTATCTTACTATGCAACCTCCTGAGAGTCTGTTCTTTGGCTTCTTTTGCCGCTTGCATTTTCCTGCCCGAGTGCTTACTCTGTGGCAGATATTCTGTTTATGTTGTGCGGTTGCACTATAGTATTGTTCCCCATTTTCGGGGACCTTATTTTGTATGCCTTGGAGACATTTTTGTCAGCTATATATGCACTTAGTACCCCTTAAATGGGCTTCGCCTTCTTCTTTTCTCTCCCCCTATGTCCATCTGGGCTGTGCTGGTACAGCAGGCAGACAACCTCTTTGGACTGATTTGCTGTCATTTCCATCTTCCACCCTTTTCGGTGTGGCCCTTCTCTTTGCCTTGTTTACTCTCTGGAATGCATGGGTTTCTCATTTTGTGTTCCAATTGATTCAGGCTTGCGTTCTACAACTCCAGCCTTATCGGGCTCCTGAGACTGTTCGTTTCCAGCAGTTTGGTCTTCTTGTGCCCGTTTTATACATTTCTGCCATCGCTCCAGTGGGGTGGTTGTTTTGTCTGCTGTTCTTTTCGGTCCCCTTGTTTGTTTGGCTCCTTGTCTGGTATCCTTCTTTCACAAGCTGCTGGGTTTCCCTTTCTTCCCTGTACCTTTCTTCCCTCCACTCCCGCCTTCGGGTGCCCACCTTTTTCAATAGGGGAGGTTACATTTCATCCCCCCCCCCTTCTTGGTGGGGGCATTTCCTTGCTTTTTCTTTGGGCATATCTCTCTTTTCTCCTGTTTCCATGAAGCATTGGTCAGGTTTCTTACCTATTTCTCCTGCTTCCATCAGTTGGACAATGTGTGATTGTCATAATCAACTGCCTGTTGCCCCTAGTTTCCGCCGGTCCTTCGTTTCATCCTGGCAGTCTTCTTCTGCTTCTTCTTTTTCATGGTGAACCTTCCACATGCTGTTTATTTTTTGCTTCTCCTTCTACTGCCTGCTGGCATCCTTTCTCAGTTGGTGGCATTGGTTCTTGGACGGTTGCCCTTGCTTTCCTGGAGTGGGCAATGTCTTTCAGGTCCTATTTCTATATGGTATTTTATTGTGGTTTCCCAGCTTGTCTTTCTGTCTCCACTTCGGTTACTATCGTAACCTCTTCTTTACGACAGTGGGATGTATTCTCTTTGTCCTTTCTTGGTTACCCCTGTTCTTGGGGTGCTCCTCATTCCTCCACTACTCATCCTCCTGCTCACTGGTGGAGGATGTGGGTTGCCTTCGGAGGAGCGGATATGGGTTGCCTTCGCAGGAGCGGATATACTTTTGCTATAACCTGTATGACTTGTGTGTCCATATGCAGATATTTGCTTGTAGACGGTTATATTTAGATGTTTCGCCATGTACATGCCTGTCTCTTGATTGGATCTCTTGGTGAGATCTTTTACTTCAAGCATATCTATGTCTGTATTGCACATATGGTCGTCCTACACCTTCTTGGTGTCCTGGTTCAACCTTCTTGGTTGCCCTTGTCTGTTTCATTCCTTCCCTTCCATGAGCGTCTCCGTTACATTATTTCGGAGGATGCCTTATATATCTTTCAAAGTTCTCAGTGTACGAGCAGTTTCTTTTACCATTCTTCTTTTACTAGCGATATTCTTCGGCACTTATTGTTCTCTTTGGCCCCCTTTTTTAGACTCTTCTTTTCATGCTCGTTTCCTTGACGATCAGTGGGCGCTCTTCTTCGTTGTATGTGTTTGCTGCAGCTGAGCTCACTGTCTATTTCCTTCCTTTGGTTTTGAGCCTGGACTCTATAGACTATTGTCCTTGGTCCCTTTTTCTCCCCCTGTCATGGGTTGCATCCCTTTTTGGGGCTGCCTCCTGTTGCCGGTTCTATACCGTGTTTCTCATGGTCTTTCTACTCCCTACGGGCTTTTCACAGTCCTTCTTGGAGATCAACTTGCTTCATCTATCATTTTTCAGATAGTCTGGTCCCTTCTGTTTTTAGACAGGCTTCTCATCTTTGAGGATCTTTGGTGACGTTGGTACACAGCCCCTCCTCAAGAGATGGTATTGCTTGGGTATCTGATTCTAAGATAAAGAATCTGCGGCTAGATGTCTCTATCAGATGAACAAGTTACTTACCTTCGGTAACGCCTTATTTGGTAGAGATAGGATCTAGCTGCAGATTCCTTATCGACCCACCCATCCTCCCCGCTCTGCAAACTACGGGCCCTATGGTCTCCTAGATCCCCTCTTCTGTGGTTCTTTCTATATGTACTTGTTGATACAAGATTTTTCCCTTTTTGGCACACTGTTTCCTGAGACTGCTTCTCTATGTGGCTCTGCGTAGTTGGCGCAGAAATGGTCACAAAGAAATTGATGTTAGTTCATCAAGGGAGGGCTTATATGGACTCCGTTGACGTCACATCCAGAGACGACAACGTTGCAGAGGTGCTCTACGTCCTCTACTGACGCGCGGTGGTACTGCTGAGAAAATTTCCAGAACCAGTCTGGTGCCTGGGGAGGATTCTAAGATAAGGAATCTGCGGCTAGATCCTGTCTCTACCAGATATGGCGTTACTGAAGATAAGTAACTTGTCCGTTAGGTAGGGCTCCCTCTTATGGGGGAGATGTTAAACTTCGTGGTTGAGGCCCATGAAGCATATAAAACAGAGGTATTCTATTCATGGGTCACTTTTCCTGCAGCAGATGTCAATTAAGAAACATTTCATACATACATTCCATCAGCATTACTAGCCCAATATAGGGCTTATCAAGATTTAGAAATACTTTTAACATTTCAGGAACATCAAAATTGGTTCCAAGGTGTCCTACCACATCTACTAAACAATGTAAGACTAGGTCCCCTCAGCAATGAGGTAGCAACCTGGTAAGTCCTAGCCAGCTATACACCATACCCAACATTAGCACCATTAACTCTTGTAGAGCTAAGTGCTCCTTACTCCAGTCTAGTCATATTATACAGACGTTTAACACAGTTCGTTATGCGAACAATAACAGCAACCCCAGCGAGGGCTGTTCAAGCTGTGCAGCCACATTTAGCCATGCCTCCAATTATTCCAGTAACTATCAACGCCATTATGGTTGAAGTTCTGGCCAGAGTGGAGGAGAAACTGTTCTGGATTGCACAAAAAACAAACCAGCTTGAAGCAGTGTTTCCCTATATGGGACTCCAAGACAAACATAGAATTCTTACAATGTGCCTACCACTGGGGATGGTTCCCCAGTGGATGAATGTGCCACCTGGGGCACAGTTTTTGCTACAGTATGTACCATAACACATGGTACACCATCCATCGCTGTTTTGCCTGATGTGCTAAAACAGATTCAAAATGTATACGGGGCTGCCATTCCCCTGGATTTGGGGATGACATTTATTGGCAATTATGCCACAGTTGCCTTCATTATTTTAAGTAACATAAAAGGGGAGGCAGCAGCACTGGCCTCGCTCAGGTCCCCATAGGGGACCATGAGCGTTAATTACAAAAAACGATTGCTGAAACCTATACATCTATAAGTTATTGGTCGAGATAATTTAGGATCCAGACCAAATAAGCCACAACTTAAGGGTAATTCCGAAAAGAAGAACTCTAAACAAGCACCTGAGTCTTCTGAAAAACACTGGAACAAACAGAAAAATAAAGAAAAAACAAGGGGTGAATTTCCCAAACCGGAGTCCACTGAAAAACGTTATACTTTGCGTAATCAAGATTAATTTAAACAGCCTGATAGGTGTCAGCATACTGATACGTGTCCTCGTTGCTTTCAGGACTCACCCAAAAATTGCTCAGAGAGAGGAGGGCGATCGGAGCGCAGGCAAGAAGAGTATGTGAAACCAAGAAAGGACTCGCAACACTCATCTGAAATTACTAAACATTCTGCCACTGACAAAGGGAAAGAGCAACCAGCACTCCTGGCTGGATTCCTAAAATTGGGGATCTAGTTCGAGAAAAGATTACCAACAAGAGGGTTTGGCCTATCATACAGAGCACCAGTGCCAGTCATTGACGTTGCAAGTACCAGAACTGTGATTTTGCCACTGCTTGCTGGTTGTAGAAACAAACGCTTTGTGTCAATTGATCTTAGCAAACCACACCATGTGGCCAGTCCTGCACAGTAGGCCTCGAGAGCTCCTGGGTGGTTGTATGTTGGAACAACGAGTTCCTCAATGACTACCTTAACAACGCGGTCTCTACAACGACCGCGTCTTAACCACGATTTTGTTTACCACGCATTCCTTTACCACGAATACACCCCAAACCTCTCAAAAACTACCCCGATCCCCCCCAATCCCCTAAAAACTATCCCATACCCCCACCCCTTAAAAACTACCCCAAACCCCCCTGCCCCCTAAAAACGACCCAAAACACCCCACCCCCTAAAAACTGCCCTGAACCCCCACCACCTAAAAACTAACCTAAACCCATCCCACTCCCTAAAAACTAACCCGAATCCCTCCCACTCCCTAAAAACTATCCCATACCCCTCCCAACCCCTAAAAACTACCCAGAACCTCCCCACCACCTAAAAACTAACCCGAACCCCTCCCACCTCCTAAAAACTACCCCGTACCCCCACTCCCTAAAAATTAACCCGATCCCCTTAAAACTACCCCAAACCCCACCACCCCCTAAAAACGATCCCATTCCCCTCCCACCCCCTAAAAACTACCCTGAACCCCTGCCACCCCCTAAAAACTGCCCTGACCCCCCTTAAAAACTACCCTGAACCCCTCCCACCTCCTAAAAACTACCCCAAACCCATCTTACCTGTCCTGTTCCTGTCCTTCGCTCCTCTCTCCTTGCCCATCCCGAACACTAGACCGACTTAGCCTTAACCACGCACATGTGTGGTTAAGGCTAAGTCGTCGTTCGGGCAAGTCGTTGTTTGGCTTGCGTGACTCCGGAACTCGTTGTTCTGGAGTCGTTGTTCCGGATGTTTCCCCTCCTGGGTAGTTACCTGTCTCCCCTCACTACCATACAGGAAATTCCTCTACAAGCATTACATAATTAAGCAATTGCTACTCCCCGGCTGGGGGCGTCAGTTACTAAAGTTTTACTACTTCCTACTACTACTGGTAACATAGAAAACACTGAATATGTGAATTAACAGTCTTCGACTGCTACTCCTAACAACAAAGTTGTTCATTACCAGCAACCTTTGGAGGTGTCTACTAGTTTTACTCCACCCTGTGAGGTCCCAGTTTTTGCACAGATTGCCTCTGGTTATTTTGCCGACATTGGTGATTTTTCTTCAGATTCATCGCATACTTCACTGCATAGGATACGTGCAATTATTTTCTGGCTGAAACAGACTTACCTGATTTCACCATGGTCCTACATATGGATTGCCAATTAACAGATTTTCCTGTTCATTTGGATTAGATTTGTTGCTGTTTTCTTTTTGCTCCTAAATGGACATTATCTCCCAGAGTGCTCTGTTGTTGAACTGGTAGCTGAGGTATTGAAGCCTCATTCTTCTTCACATAAAGTGTAAAGAGAGCTGGCCCTTGTGAACATTTCTCCATTTCCTGTCCCTGTTGGAATTGTTTGGGATAAAATCCCATTTGTTATTTTTGATCCTACAAAAACATTACAAATTAGTTATGTATTTAAGATATCGATAGATGGCATTATCATTCCTGATAGTATTTCTGATGACTGGAATGTTACTACTGTCAAAAGCATGCTTTCCGCACTAGAGTCTTAAACAGTATTCAAAACTGAAGAATTATATTTGAATTCTGCTAATTATGGTGAAAAGTTTTATCATTGTTATGAACACCATTATTTACACAAAGCTAGTACTCCACATGCAGTTTTTCATTACACGCAATGGAAACATTGCTCGACACCACCAGTGGCTATTTCTAAAACATATTTGCAAAAGTTTGCATATTTTTCTGGTACTAACCTTTTAGATCCATTTCTTCTTATTATAAGCTTACCCCTTCTCCAGCGAAGAAAAATGTGCTGACCCAAACAAAATTATTCTATTCAGATTCATTCATTTCCCAGCTGACCATACAAGGCTATGAAGTTTGGAAAGAAAACATTGAGTTGAAATCAATTTGGAGAGCACGAAGCTGCCAAGTCCAGGGTAATGAGGCTATGTTTACAACTTGTCTAATCCCTAGACAAATGATTTTTCTCAACAAGATAGTGCACCAAACTACCTGCCTGGGTTTTGGTAAAATTAAAGACATGTATACACCTAACATTCCCTCCATTGCATGTTTTGACAATTGCCAACAGTTTGCAAATTTCACAGAACAGCTCACTAATATGATGAAGACTGGTACATACAATTCTTCACTTTCAGGTTCAGACGGGTGGTTAGTGTGGCCAGTCGACACTAATGGTTGTGATGCACATTTTTTGAAACGCCACAAAGGGTTTTGAAGCAGGCAGACCAGACCCCTTATATGTCCAGACACAACACTCAGCAGTGGTTACTACCTATAATGTAGGAAACGTATACCAGCAATGGTTACAACATTCCACTTTTTCTGCAATTAAGCAACATTTATTTCTCCTTTCTGATTACATGGATTTACAAGATTTCTTACTGGGTCCTAGATCACCATATTCTTAAATATTTCCTATACGCCGTTTACAATGAAATTTGATAGTTTCCCAGCAGGAAGGTGCTGAAATTTCTAGAGAAATTGACAGGGCTAATTTGGAAAAAGCTTTAGCTGTCGTGGATAATGGCATGACCACATTGTTAATTTGCATTTATTCTTTCGATATAATACATAATGACATGTCCCTCCTCCAGTATGGACAAAGTCAGCTAAGATCCATTATGCAATTGAGTTGGACATTGCTGATTTTAAAATTGAAACATGTGCCATGGATATACCTGAATGTGACCGATTTATTTTAGCCTTATAATTTAACACACACACACAAAAAGATAATGGCAAAAAAATTCCTACTTACACAATGTTAAGTATAGAGCATTTAGAGAAATTGCTCATCACAGTAGCTGAAACTTCATCAGCCGTATGGCTGATGCATGGATTCATTTCATTACCAATTTCGATGTTTCATTTTACATCTTGTTTGAAACACTCAAGTAGGCAGATATGAGGTGTTAGGGGAGAGATTTGTTCACAAAACTTGGGTTATACCATTTGATTACAGGTAACTGATTGGAGAAACTGAAGTCTTTCTCAGCGTTCGCCCATTCATTAGTCTGTAAAGATGTAATGCTTCATGGCGCGTGTAATGGGTCCATGGCCAATTTGGCATGTTATCTGAAGGGTGTACCTGCTGCCTTCATTCGGCAGTATTCAGATTACTTTCAAATGGAAGCTATTTTATCCTGAATAACCATGGTTGTTGTGGAATGAAACTGGAAGTACCATATGTGGAGACGGTTTCCAGGATCGTAACCTGTTTTATTAATGTGTTGTTACCACCTGCACACACAGTCAGGGAAGTTACCTGTAATGCCGCGCCGTTCCTGGGGGGGAATATAGACATGGTGGTGGAACTGCGGCGCCAGGAGAGCGAACACAGCACTCTAGACGTTTCAGCCGGCGTGACGCAGACGCGTCAAAAAGGGGGCCGGACACAAGAGGAGCGTTCGCGGAAGTCAGCGGGGGAAGGAGAGGACGCGACGGACCACGAGGAAGTAGAGACAAGCGCCGGGGCAAGAGGAGAGACGCTGACGCCGCAGGAGAGAACGAGAGACCCCAGGGTGCAGATCGGAAGCTGCGAAGTGGACAGCACTGCGGAGACCAAAGAACTGACGCCAGGTGGCACTGCGCAACAGTCAAGCCGTCCCGGAGTAGAGAAGGGCGGTGTGACTCCCACGGCCACGTCCACGGAGGGCCGTGGCTTCAGGCAAGTACCCTTCCTAAACTTCTTTTCACTGGCTAAGTGGAGGAATGGGCACAAATAGGGTTTTCTCTCAGGCACTGGTGGACTGAGCATGCAGCACTGCTAGGACACATGAGAACACCATGGGTGACGGTGAAGGGGTAAAGTGTGAGTTAAAATACGACACAGACGCCTGACCTTATCTTGTATTTGTTTTGCTTTGAGGGACATATGCCACACCTCTTCTTCTAAAGAGCCACGAGAAAGCAGAAGACGACGAACTGGGACCTTGAGAGAAAGGAATCACCCCGGTGTACAGTGAGGAAACAGACTCTGATAGGACTGTTATTTCCCCATATCGTCTGTCAAGACTGCCTATTTTCCCCTATATGTTAAGGAGATATCCCTTCCAGGACTGTCCTTCCTTCCCTTTGAGTTTAACCCATTAAACTATACAGTACACCACCATACGCCTGAGTGTCCTATATGACCAAGTGACCACATTACCGTATGGCCTTCAATTGCTATTTTTAACGTTAACTTTGATAAGCTAAGTCAACTGAAAGATTTATTGTTTCAAAAGGACGTCCTAGCATCTGCTAGAGAAACTATTGATATGCAAGTTGCAAGGTCTTCCTCTGAAATACAATCGCTTCTGCGCACAAGCTTGCCACAACATTTTGGTGAACTTGTGCACCACGTATTTAATGCTTCTACTTCCCAATGACCTCAACCAACCAGCGATCATCAGCCAAACCATTACCACCTTGTCTCTGCTCACCGCTCTGACCACCCAAGCCATCATGTCTTTCATCCATTCTGGGGTACCCACCAACCCTGCCCCCACCACCTCTACAATCTCGCAGTGCACCCAATCAGCACGCAACTCACCAGCATCCTCAACACCTCCATCTCCACAGCCATCTTCCCGGACAGATGAAAGCATGCAGACATCAGACCCCTCCTAAAGAAAGCCTCCGCCGGCCCCAGCGATGTAAAAAATTATCTTCTGATCTCCCTGCTTCCCTACCCGGCCACAGTACTCGAGAAAGCCATCAACCAGCAACTCACCGAATTCCTGGAACATAACTACCTACTGGATGTCTCACAATCAGGATTTCATGCCAACCACAGCACTGAGACCATGCTGATTGCCGCCACAGATGACTTCAGAGCACTCCTCGACCGCTGAGAAACTGTGGCCCTGATACTCCTCGACCTCTCCGCAGGGTTCTGCACTGTATCCCACAATACCCTCATCAACAGACTCTACGACATAGGCATACAGCAAGACGCCTCCCTTCACCTCAGCACCCAAAGACGACATATGAGGCATACCACAAGGATCATCCCTCAGCCCCACCCTGTTCAGCATCTACATGACCCCCCCTCGCAGACATCGTCAGATCCCACGGACTCAACATAATCTCCTACGCAGACGGCACTCAACTAATCCTCTCGCTCATCAAGGACCCCTCTTAGGCCAAAACCAACTTCTGCAATGCCATGACCAATGTAGCCGAATGAATGAGAAACAACTGCCTCCAACTCAACTCTGACAAAACTGAAGTACTGATCTTCAGGAAGAACATCTCCACATGGGACCACAGCTGGTGGCCTACGGATCTCGGACCTACACCCACAACGACCAACCATGGACGCAACCTCAGCATCATCCTCGACAGCCTGACCATGAAACAACAAGTCAACGCAGTCGCCTCCTCCTGCTTCCACACACTTTGCATGCTTCGCAGAATCTTCAGATGGATCGCAACCAACAGCAGAAAGGCTATTACTCAGGCCCTTGTCACCAGCCGCCTCAACTACGGCAATGCCCTCTATGCTGGCATTTCTACCCAGCTTCTCAGAAAACTCCAGACCATACAGAACGCTGCAGCCAGACTCATCCTGGACCTCCCCAAATTAACACACATTGCCGCCCCCCACCTGAGAGACCTCCACTAGCTCCCC
Source organism: Calotriton arnoldi (assembly GCA_963921515.1). Lineage (NCBI taxonomy): Eukaryota > Metazoa > Chordata > Amphibia > Caudata > Salamandridae > Calotriton > Calotriton arnoldi. The sequence goes on from CAWUFW010000883.1 coordinate 1,376,412, forward strand.
ATCCAGAAGAGATGCCAGTTCAAGATCCTCATGCATGCCTACTAAGCCCTCCACGACCTAGGACTTGCCTACATCAACCATCGACTGAACTTCCACAACCCGCTAGATATCTGCACTCCTCTTCACTCTCCCTCGCACACACACCCCGCATCCTTCGCAGCAGTGGCCGCTCCTTCTCTAAGACCTGGAACGACCTTCCCCTCCAGCTCCGTACAGCCTCCTCCCTGGCAGACTTCAGAAAAAGACTCAAGACCTGACTCTTCAATGGAGACACAGCACCCAGATACCCCTATGGGTGACAGTGTTGCACTTTACAAATGCAGTTTGAGTGATTGATTGATTGATGGTACACTTTTTTAAAGCGATTGGGTCTGGCTTTGTCAGCACGTTCCAGACTGTATTCGGAGTGATACGGTCCCTTATACATTCTTTGGTTTCCAGTGTATTTGGAGGCATACTGCTAGTGTTATTACTGATTGTTGAGATTTTGGTCCTATTTTTGGTGCTCCGCAATGGATGTTTCACCTCCAGGCCAAATGGCGATGGAAGTACCACATGTCCTGCTGTGTCGTGAAAGCATGATGCAGTACTTTGAAGTGTCTTTACTTCAGGAACTGAATGACAACTGGTTTTTGTCCTTTAGACCTATTTGGCTACACTGTGTACAGCCCGTGTTCCACTGTCTATTGTGCACTTTTGAGTGTGCACTGGATCTATATCCTGCAATGAAACTGGTTCAGTCTACGGCTATGGATCTGGAGGTGCATCTGTTGAGGGCTCATCTTCAGTGCTGTCCCATGAGACTACTGTTGCTACAGAATGTTAACGACGAGCCATTCCTGGATGCTTCGGCTCCTGGGTTCCTAGATACTGGCTCCTCCACTGTGGTTGCACTGCCGGCTGGCACATCATCAGTATCTGCTGATTGGGCTGGATATGACCATGTTTGGTCTTTGGAACCTGCAGTCCAGGCCACTGTGGAAACATCATCTGGAGAAGCGGATTCCTTCCTGGAGTTTCTTGAATTTCTGAACATGGAAAACTTTCAGGAGCCTTCTAGGTTTTAATTTGGCACCCTGTTGTTATTTCAAAATAACCTCTTATTCGTTTTTAATAATTACGTGCTTTTATTTGTAATTTCTTATGCATTATGGCTTTTGTTTGCTTTTATTATTAAAGTGCATTTTGTAATCCTTTTTTAATTAATAAGTTTATATTTTAAGCTGACATTTTAGAGTAGCTTTTAATTCTTTAGGTTAAAGCAGAGTCTCCCTCTGGCCAAGGAGTGGGTTTTGTAAGGTTCAACAGGGCCTCCGCTCAAAGCCTCCATTTTAATCTACATGTTTAACTTACTATCTTTTTTTAACGGTAACTTTTTAAATGCTTCACACTTATATGATAACATACTTCGAAATTGTTCTGCATGCAGCACATTTCTTAGTAAGCATTTTATCATGTTTCCCGTGCACTCTGTCAAAGGCTAGGTACACTGAGCATGATGCCCTTGCAATTTGTTGTCCGGTTGGAGAATCGAGACAAACAATCACATCCGCTCTGCACCTTTGACACAGTGCTATTGAAACAGCACTTTTATTATATAAACTGCCTCTGAGACAAATTCTGCAGAGGAGCACTTCTGCTGAGATTATCCTGGAACACTGTGCACTGTGACTGAGATGCAGCCCTGCCGACACTAACCTTCCTCCTACAAAGGACGATAGCCTGCTCGGCTTCCAGAAACATCATACACAAGTACGGGGTGTTAGGTTGTCCCAAATGAAATGGCAGAGGGCATTCCACTATGTTCTCACTAGTGCAGGTAGAATTAGATAGGAGTATAATTACCAATAAAATTATATAATCATATAATCACACAATAATTTTATAATGGTTGAACTGCTTATCTTTTTCACCATTCTTGTAATGCTGGTTACAATGATATGTTTCACCATACTGATAATTGCAACTCACGCTTTTTATACAAGAATACAGTTGCTTCAATAAATATATGAAAAGCCAATTCGTATCTTTCTTGTGTCTCCCTTGAGCATGCCTGAGTAACAATTAAAGGGTAGATCTGTTTCCACGAATTCCTTGGGGGGTTAGAGTGGTCATGTTCTGAGGTTATAGATACCATCTGGTACCCTGGTCAAGTAAGGGGTTCCGATGGGGCACTGTGAGCTAGCTAGGAATTAGGGCGACATACTCTGATGAGTCCCCATATTCTGACAGTTATGTTGTCCATATACACAGTCCTTCTTGATTAGTAGGAACTGTATTACAATAGCCTAAGTCTCTCCTTTCGGTAACAACCCGAATCCTTTGGCACATTGGTACCAGCAGCCCCTCCTGCATACTTGGTTGCCACGGTACTTGGACAACACCGGCGCAGACTTTCTTGGTGCAAACGCCCACGCTGAGACGGTCACTGGTCCCAGTGATTCAGCAGTGGTAACTTTACCAGTGGCCCCCTCTGGCATACGGGGTCACCGTAGCGTGGTGGTACAGGTTCGCCATGGCCCACACAGCACTTAACTCTTGGCTAATGTATGTCTTTACAGAGGCAAACAAATTCTACCAGTGTGCCAGTCTGTTCTTGCCCAGATGGAGCAGTGTAACTGAAACTAATGTCATGTTTCTTACACAGTGACTGAATACGCAGGCACCCTGCCTTTTGTCCGCAACAAGATTTGTCTGTAGGGATGTTTAAAATCCACTGGCATTCAGTGGGACTTATCCACGTAAAAATATGGTCATAGATATCTGCCTCCGCCTAAATGTTAAATTCTCCATAGCGTTTAAGGCAGCGCTGGGGTAACTGGGGTAATTTGTGCAAATACACTTTTTTGTTCTCTTTGGGGGAATATTTTTCCCCATAGAGAAAGCCTTTACCCTACACCCCCACTAAATCAGGGGTGATCTGTTGCCCTTCCCACCCTGAAGAAGAGAGGAGTAATCCTTTGACGATTTCCAGGGTGGGAAGAGATCTTACAGGAGTTGGGCATGGCTGGGGTCAGAAAGATATAGATATGGCATGTTCCCCTTTTCAAAGGTATATGTAGAACAGGACAGTGTCAAAATATGCAGATTCTGAGATCTCAGTTATTCCACAATCATCTTGTACATTCTTATTGTAAATGTTCTAGTGATTAGATGAAATATAAGTCATAGTGTGTATTTTGACATGGGTGTTTATTGCTTTTATTTCCCTACCCAACAATGAAGGAGCCTGGTTCTCTGTAATAATCGTAATTTCCAGAAAAGAGTGCAATTTAGCCACTGATTATTTGCTAATCCTTGTACACGTGACGTTTGAGGTAGTTCTTTGTTTCTTGTACCTGGGAACATCCTAGGAGAATATGAAAAGTATGCATGGGATTCTGCTGCCATGTAAATTGCTGCTATATTTGGTGTCACTCAAAAATGATATTTTTTAATACTCTTGCAACACAGAGAATTTAGCTGAAATTATTGACACAATAAAATCATAAACTATTAAGACAACGCAATGCCCGCCGCTTATTAATCGGAAGTGTGAAGTTGCAGTGACTCTTGTGCCAACTATTCAGCAGCCTACTTTTCCAAATGTGTGTTCTATCCCACAGACACCAACGACTCATTCGCACGTGATAAGTCAGTGCCTATGAATTAGAGGCTTAATTAGTCCTAAGCCAATATATTTATCTAATATGGACAAACCCACTATTTTTAAACAAGCATTGACAAAGCCAATGAGTCTGGCTTTAATGTGCTAACACATGGAACTCAGGCATGCACAAGTGCTATTTGCATGCGTCAGCGCATGAAATCCAGACCTACCAGCTTTGCTAATATTATGGACCTGATTACAAGGGTCTCTTTTACCAGCTCTGGCCTCCACCATCAATCAACATATTAACAAGGTCCTGAACTCCTCATTGGCTACAGGTATTATGCCGCCTCTCTGGAAACAGGCGAAAATCTTGCCCCTTTTAAAGAAACCGAGTGCTGACCCACTCATACACACAAATTACAGGCCTATCTCCCTCCTTCCTGCCTTCTCCAAAGTGCTTGAGAAGCATGTAAATAAATCTATGATGGAGTTCGCTGAAGCTCACGATCTCTTACACCCCACTCAGTCAGGTTTCAGGGCTGGTTATAGCACTGAAACGGCATTGTTGGAGGTGACAGAATATCTTAAGGAGATCTTGGATCAGGGGGGTAGAGCGATCCTCATATTGTTGGACCTGTCAGCAGCGTTCGACACGGTGCCGCATAGGAGGCTCCTCGATAGACTGGAAATGATGGGTTTTGGGGTACAGGCTCTAGCCTGACTTACCTCCTATTTGGAGGAGAGAGAGCAGGTGATCTGGACTCCTCCGTTTTCCTCCCCCTTGCCTAGTCTACAAGTTGGAGTCCCTCAGGGTTCTTGTCTTAGCCCTACGCTTTTTAATCTATATATGTCCCCTTTAGCAATGCTGGTAGAGTCTTATGGGGTAAAGATAATTTCATACGCTGATGACACTCAGCTGGTTTTCTCTTACTACAAAGGAAATGAGTTCGATGGGGGCATGATTAGATCTTGCCTCACCGACGTCTCCGGGTGGTTGGAGGAAAACCAGCTGAAGTGCAACTCTGACAAGTCAGAAATAGTCTTCTTCGGCCTGCCTACAGTACACGACTGGAGCCAATGGTGGCCGGAGGAATTCTCTACTCCCAGTGTGGCTCAACCTACAGTCAGAAACTTGGGAATTTGTATCGATGATGCTCTTACTATGCGTTCCCAAGTTCAGGCTCTGGTCGGGATCTGCATTGGACTGCTACGGATGGTGAGAAAGTTTCTTCCACTTCTTCCGTTAGACTGTAGGAGGACTGTGATCCAGGCACTGATCACATCAAGGCTGGATTACGGGAATGTCCTTTATCCGGGTGTGTCAGACTCCCTCCTTCAACGTCTTCAGGTGCTGCAGAACGCTGCAGCCAGGGCGATTCTTCGCCTAAAACCGAGGTCCCATATGGCACTGCATCTTAAAGCACTACATTGGCTCCCAGTTAGGGAGCGGATACAGTTTAAGACCTTAGTAATGTTCTTTAAGGCTCTTCATGGTAAAGGGCCCAGCTACCTTACAAGACGTGTCGGCTGGTACACTCCGACTAGGGAACTTAGATCAACCACGGGGGTGCTTGTCTGCGTCCCGAAGGTTCGCCTGGCACGCAGGGGTGGAAAATCCTTCAGCCTCTTGGGGGCACAGGCATGGAACAAACTTCTGCTGCCCCTTAGACGTTTGAGGGATCTGATGAGTTTTAAAAAACTGTTGAAAACTTGGCTCTTTGGAAGCTAAACCATCTTTAGGCTAGCACCTATGTGATTCTGCAGCGCCGGGACACTCCTTTTGGAGTAGCTGAGCGCTATATAAACTCTTTCATTCATTCATTCATTCTTCTAGGATGCCATAATTATTGCACCCAATAAAAGCATACACCGAGGTGTTCAGAATTTATTGGGTGCTATAATTATTGCTTATTCTGACTTTCCGCAGAATAACAAGCACATTTTAGTGCTCAACGGATCAAAATCCACATCTTCTGGTAATAACGAGACTTCCCCCCCACCTCCCCCTCCATGTAAAATTCCAGCAGGTACAGCGGGTCAGGAGGAGGTGTTGCGTGGCAAATGCCACTTATACTTGTAATGCCTACGCAAATGGGTTTACGCTGCGATTGTAATTTATCGGACACTTGTAAGCAGACAAAGATTTTCAGTGTCTCAAAATAAATGGTGTTTTGCCATTTGGTCATACCTTTTGTACTAGCAACAAAGTCTTTTTAGGCATTTTCTTGCAATTTGGCACCATCTTTGGGCCATTTTTGGTGCCACTGGTAAGAACCATCTTACAATAACCTTCATACAGCCCCATCCATCCCTGGCTAGCACTGCAGACTCAGTGCAGCTACAGACCTTAAAAGAAAAGAACCTCCACATGCATTAGAATTGGTAGATCTACGTGGACAACAGTCATGGCACACATTTTGCAATACCATGTAAGCATTAACAGTGCTGATCTGATTGCCCAGTGACACATGCCTGATTGCTAACGATTTTGTTTCTGTTCACCGTAAAAACGTACTAGTGTGAGGGACGGGGCATAGCTTCAGGGGGCGTTTGAGGTGTTACACTCCCCCTAAAAAATGTATTCTTTAGTAAATAGTTGGGTGCATGTGCTTTCAATCATGTATGGTGAGGTGTCTGTCGGATTTCACCTTGGATATTCACATATACACACAGACAAAAACACACACACTCGCTCTCTTGTCTCTGTGTTGAAGGTCTCAAAAAATGTTGGTTAGTTTGAAAAACATTGGGGCATATTTACTAGGAATTGCCATAAGGCCGCTCCGCAAAGACAGGAATGCACCGTATTAACAAGATACGGTGCATTCCTGTCCATACAGCCAGCGCCGGCGTACATTTTGCTGCTGTGAGCCAACGCAGGCACCCTTGCACCATGGTGCAAGGGTGTCTGTGTTGTTGGCATGATTGTATTCGAGCAGGAAAGGTCACCCTCCTGCACAAAAATATTCACAAGAGGCATTTTCCTCTTTTTATGTGTGCTGCAGCAGCACACGTGGAAAGAGGAAAAAACGAGGAGAAATGTTTACACCTGCTCTAGGAGGCGCACGATTTTGGCACTGCCCCAGGTTTACCTGATGTAAATTTAGGGCAGCGTCAAATTCCTTGGGTGTTAAGTGGGAACACCCACAGCAACACCCATGGAACGGCAAGGAAGCGACTTACGCTGCATTCGCCTTACTCCATATCAACAAGGCGATGAAAAGCCACACAGGATGGCTTTGCGTGGCCTTGTAGATATGGGCCTGACTGTGCGCCATAGTAGTGTTGAAAAAGTGACGCTACAGTGTCGCAAGAGATAGAGAGAGAAAGTAGCACGCCTACACTGCTGTTGCACATGCTGTAATTGTGCTGTCTGCTGCATTGATAAAACAAACTAAATAAAGGCTTGATATCTGTATACTATATTAGATAAAGAACTTGATGTTTGATTGAGATTGAGGTAAGATGGGAAATAGTCCCACAAACATTGCAGTACAAGCAATCCCTAGGAGATGGTGAACAGGCCATAGCATGAGATGGGAGTGAACTAGTTCTCTGGCAGATCCAAAGCCCATACTATATATATTTTAAAGAACTGATAACAATAACTGTTCTAGAAAGCGGCACCATAATGATTTGCGTCTGTAGTTGGAATAATGAAGGAACATTTGGAGTGGTTCGGCCCAGTAGGTCTGCTGGAAGCACTGGCCACCAGGCGACTGTCCCAGGGGGTGGGGGCTGGTTTTTGTTTTTAGGGGCCGACCTTGTTACTGGCAGTGCTTTTAATGGGCAGGTACCATCCTAAACTGAGTGCCTGCACTACTTTCATTTAATGGGAGAGTACCATCACTTCTCAGGGGCAAACGAGTACTGTAAATAGTAAGTACATGCACTTCTATATTTCCATTTAAAGCAGTCCTTACTAGAGGCCGATTTTGCAGCAGTACTGCAATATTGGCCCACAGTAACAAAATCAGCAGGCCAGCAAATCCTTTAGTCCTGTTCATTCCATTCCAGCCTTCACACGTGCACTTCACTGCGGCTGTTTTGAAACCGTGAAAACATTTCAGTACGGTGGTATATTTACTCACATGGCCATAAAAGTTGCAAGCTGCAAATAGTACATAAATTATATTCTCTTTTATCTCCTGACAGTTTTGTTTGGTACTCCTTCGCTGGGATTTTATCGGGTATTTATTAAGAATTGATTGGAGGGGGGTGCTAGAGTGCCTATGGCAAGATGGCCGCACTTTAGTGCAGCTCTGCCGGCCGGAATTTGCAATCCATCAGAAATGTGTGATAAGCAGTGGTAATCAGCTGCATTAGCTCTCGGAATTTAACAGAGTGAGGGAGAAGAGGAAAGGCCGGCCGAAATGAGGAGCTAAAAGTAAAATATGCCGGCGACTCGCGGTGATGAATGACGTACAGCAATAACTGCCTGCGGAGCAAGATGGCGGCCCGAGACGGCATCGGCAAAATCAAAGCAGTCATCTCCCGCAAGCTGGACAGCCTGACCGCGATCTTGGGAATATGTACGCTGCATGATTTTTGAACATCGACCCCGCGTGGAGGCCTCTGACACAGCGGGTTAGGATTGCTGCGGCATCGGTGTGAGGCGCGAACGAGGTGCTTGGAAGAGCAGCTGTGGTTGTGTGGTCTGCACCGGTGTGACAAGGGGTGAGAGTGGAATTATTGCATAGCTGCCCCCGGGAGTGAGACACCAGCGGGGGACGCAGAGGCGGGGCAGCGGGTGTTACAGCTCCCCCCGGCCCGCCCCATCGCGGGTGCCAAGTGATCGTCTGGGACTGTGGACTCCTTCGCCCGAGACCACGACCTGCCTGGAGGAGGTGCGCGGGTGTCCTGATGCAGCGATGTGGGAACAGGACAAGCCTACACCCGAGCCTACGATAACAAGAACCCTCAACCAGGAGGCAGTGATCGGCTCCTGTTGCGGCACTGGGAATAACGGCGGTGGACTGCATACCTCGGAGAAGGCCCCAAGGGAGTAGGTGCTGAGATACCACGTGTCGGGGACTATACAGGTGACGGCAGTGCAGGGGGTTTGGACCATTGAAAGTGCATCGCTGGGGCTACAGTTTACCAGGGTTGGGCCCTGCACACGTGCTCCCTCCACCCCCCTCGTCCATCATAGGTTATGATGATGGGTGTTCGGCGGCCCTGACTGAGCCTGTGAGGCAGCATTGGCTGTAAGGGGCCAGCTCTATGACCGAAGGAGAATCTGTGAGCCAGGGTCTTATACACATTGCCATATGGGAGTTGGAAGCACTTGGTGACCTGGAAGACTGCCGAGCGAGGTGGGCAGTGTGCTGTTATCAACGGCTTGTTTGACTGCACATAGGGGGCTAAACTCAGGACGCTATTCCCAGACATAGGTAACATGCCACCCTCACAACTGGAACTGGGCATTCTGGAAGCATGTGCAAGACTAACAAGCAACAGTCAAAATTAACTTTTGAATCTTGCCGCTCGTCGCGCCCTTCAACTGCACACTCTGACATGGAGTTGGAGGCCAGACATGCCCCCGTTGGAGTCTGTGTTGCTGGCGATGCAGCAGAGCTTCCAGGCCATAGACGGAAAAATAGACACGCTAACGCTACGTATGGACAACATGGCTGCTAAGATGGATAAACAGGCGGCGCGCCTCGCTACAGCAGAACAGCGAATATCGTCAGAGAAGGATGAGTCCCATGAGACAGCGGACAGATGCCGGGACATGGGGAAAAGTCTGGAGGTGATGAAAGCCAAAAATGAAGAATTGGAGGTGCGATCTCGGCGCAACAACCTCCATATCATGGGGATTCCAGAAAATACCAACACCGGCTGCATGGAGGACTACATCGAAGCAATGCTAAAAGAAATATTTGGCACAGAGCACCTCTCCCAGGTCCTGATCGTTGGCCGCACAACCGCCGCCGGGAGCCCCTCCGAGACCTATTATAGCCAGGCTCTTAAATTACTGTGATTGTGATACTGTCTTGCGCCTCGCACGGGAAAAACAGAATATCAGCTATCAAGGGAACAAAGTGGCGTTTTTCCCGGACTTCACCGTCGCAGTCCAGACAGCCCACAGGGAGTTTGCAGCAGTCAAGAAGAAATTTCGCTCGGCGAACATCCAAAATGCGATGATATACCCTGCTCGTCTCCGGATTACGCATGAGGGTAAACAAACGTTTTTCACTACGCCAGGAGCGGCTACTAAATTCCTGAGGCATATGCAACGAAACCGAGCAGGTCCATCACAATCCACATCTCCCACGCAATCAGAATAATCACTATCTGTGCAGGATAGCCAAATAGGGATTGAAGAAGTATCCTTAAAGGTCCGTTGATGCCTAATAGCATTGGCCTATGCTTGGGGTGTTGAGACCATGCTCCTGTAGCTGGAACTGAGCGACTAACTGTATAGCTGCCAGGCTGAACTTGGATGGAATTGTAGTAAATTGGGTGGACTCCACAGTGGGAGCTGGGACAACGATAATTTGGCAAAAGTGGCAAATGGCATAGCACTGTAATGCATATGAGCCTTATCAGCGACAATACATGTGAGATATATGAGGGGCACGGCTGGGAGGGGTCGAATGGAATTATAGTCCTAAGGCTGTTGAAGCGTGACTGATAATGTATACAAAGTTGTGGAATATATATAAGGTGCTAGGACGGCTTAGCCAATGCACACTGGTAACTAGACAGCACAAGCTCTACAACATGTCGATACTCACCCACAATAACTACTTTCCAGCCACACCCGCACGTTGGGTGGAACTCAAGGCCTTTGGCTGCCCCTATGCGGGTTTACCCCCACAGGGATTGTAACTTTGCTTTATGAAAACGGGGAATCTCAGCAACAGCTTGATGATTCTACAGTTATTTGATGTTAGGTTATATTGGGAATGTCTTTGGCATGATTGGGATGCTGAAGTGGGAGGGTAAGGTTTTTTTTTTACTGTTTGGTTTATGCAGAGTTCATCACTGCCGCTCAAGCAGATCTAACACACACATAGAGTTCTTGGAACATCACAGGGAAAAGCGCACACATGATTGATTTATGATTGTTAAATGTTAGAGTGGATTAGACTTATGTCTTGGAACGTCAGGGGATTGAATAACCCCCCAAAAATTAGACAGGTATTTGCCTATTTAGACAGACATCACTGGCATTACTGCAGGAGATCCATCTCACGAAAGCGGGGGAAATGAGGGTGGGGTCAAAATGGGCGGTAGTAAGGGCGGCATCCTCATATTCCAGGGGGGTACTTATTTTAGTAAAAAAGGGCACACCCTTTGCGTTTACTTATATGGATTCAGACAATACTGGCCGCTTTCCATTACTGCAGGGTACCTCTCGGGCAGTTAATTACAGTTATCACTACATACGGGCCGAATGTTGATGACCCCGAGTTCTGCCAACGATTAGAGAGTAAACTGCACACCCTGCAACCTGAAATAATATTGTGGGGTGGGGACCTGAATACATACCTAGACCCCAGTATAGATCGCAGCGCGGTGAGTGTATGGCAGGGGAAAAGGGCAACACGAGTAATTCATGAAATTATGAACACACACAAACTGGTCAATATATGGAGGGCAAGACATCCGTTGGCACAGGAGGGTACCCATGTCTCCTCAGTACATAAAACGTGGCCCAGACTGGATTACTGGTTAGTATCTGAGAAAGCAACTACCTGGGTAAGCGGGGTCACCCACCTTCCACGCACCCTCTTGGACCACTCGCCGGTGAGGTTGGACGTGGCAGTCCCCACACAATCTTCACAAATGTTCCAATGGAGGTTGCAACCAACATCGCTTTTGGACCCAATCTTCAGGTAGGGCATACAGGAGGCTAATATTCAATATTTTATGGAAAATTAGGGATCCGTGGAGGGGAGGATACACTCTGGGAAGCTTTTAAAGCAATGATAAGGTGGACATGCATAGGACTGCAGATGGATGTACTAAAAGACTTGCGCTCCAGGATGCAGACATTAGAGAAGACATTAAAAGGATTGGAAAGAGAATATGAGGCGAACCAAAGCATGCAAACCATGGCGGAAATTAGGGATCTGATTACTGAATATAATGAGACAGCTGATCAAGAAATAAAACACATGTCTAGGCGCTGGATGGCTAGAGTTTACGGAGAAGGTGGGAGACCTGGCCGAAGTTTGGCCTCTAAGATCAGGACGCCATGCGCACAAACATACATTACAGAACTAGAGCGTCAGGATGGTACAAAATGCTATAGCACGCCTGAAATATTAACCCAATTTGTAGATTACAGCATTATATGGCCCCCGCGAGGCAGCCTCTGGAGATGAGATAAACTCCCATCTGGAGGAGCTAGCGCTTGCGTGGCTGTCCCCGGGCCAACGTGAATTTTAGTGCAACCAATCACGGTTGAGGAAGTGAAGGAGGCCATCCAAGCGTTGCCTGGTGGTAAGACATCCGGTAGTGATGGACTCCCCAGTGGATTTTAAAAAACCTACTCAGACCTATTGGCACCACATTTGCATAAAATGTATACAGAAGCGTACGTGGAAAAAATGCTCCCACCAACTCTACGGGAGGCACTTGTGACTACATTACTGAAACCAGATAAACATCTAGCGAGATGCAAGATCACTACTGAATATAGATACAAAATCATTGCTAAGATCATAGCATCCAGGATGCGACCATTGCTGCCTCTTCTGGTACTACCAGACCAATCGGGATTTGTCCCAGACCAGTCTACCACACACAATCTGCGAACGATCTTTGCTGTGCTGAATCAACTTGAACCGAATGCAAGGGCTGCGGCTTTGTTACTAGATGCAGCCAAGGCATTTGATTCTATACAGTGGGGGTTTATGTTTGAAGTGTTGCATCGCATGGAGATGCCGCAAGCATTTACGCAATGGATAAAATTACTGTAAACCGCACCGGTAGCTGGAATATGGGTAAATAATAGTCACGCTTTACTGGTTCCGATATGCAGAGGAACGCGACAAGGCTTCCCAGTATCCCGTTTACTTTTTGCATTTGCGTTAGAGGCCTCAGCCTGTAGAGTGCCCCAGAAGCATGCAGATGCTGCATTGAGGTTTAAGCAGCAGCCTCTCGCCAAATCGGTGTATGCAGATGACATGGTGCTCTATGTCCGTAACCCGGAAGAGCAGCTGAACCGATTGATAAGAGAATCGTAATATATTACATATGAACTGCTCTCTGGGCTTAGTATAAATTGGGATAAATCGACTATCTTCCCCTTGACAACTAGCACAGTGCCTCATGATCTGGATTTCCCGCTCTAATGGTGCACTGAGCCAGTCAAGTACCTGGGTATCTGGAGTCACAAAGATTCTGAGATTGTTCTCAAAGAGAACTTTGGCCGCTCACTAGGAAAATTAGAGGACCAAGTAGAGAGATGGATTAAACTACCTCTGTCACTAGCGGACAGAGTGGCAGTTATAAAAATGGTAGTCCTCCCAAGATTTCTCTACCTATTCACTAATGTACCCCTCAAACTGACTCAAGCATTTTTTGCTACATTACGATCCAACTTAATTAAATTAGTATGGGCAGGAAACAACCTCGGTGTCGATGGGATGTACTTACCAGACCTTACATACAAGGGGGGTTTGGGGCTCCTGATCTATACATGTATTACCTATGTGCGCAAGCTCACTTTGCACACTATTGTTATTATCCCCCACCCTTTCTCCCCCATCTAGCGGTGGAAGCCGATGGTGCACATCCAACATCACTTACAGCTATGTTACCACGGACGCAAACACTAAGTCCCAGAATGGAAATTAACACGATCAACTGTACTGGTAAGGCCTGGCAGACGCTAGCAGTCCGGGCGGGGAAATTACCACTTTATGCCCCCACGCTACCACTAGCCTACCATCCTGACATTTCCGTTACACAAGACTCTAAAGCGCTATCTATTCTGGCGGATATAGGAATCGTCAATATGGGGGATGCATACCAGGAAGGTACGTTCATTACCTTGGAGGCTATTAAGGCACGTACAACCTGCACTCCTCTGATGGTATTCACGTGTCACAGATTGAAGGGAGCCCTCAGAACCTTAAACTCACTACACCCAGCTGCGCCTCCGACACTAAAACCGCTCCAGGTCATGCTAGCCAGCTCTTCCCGCGCGATACTGGTCAACCCATTATATACTGCACTGCAAGCAGACACTTCCCCACAACATAGTAGAGGTATGGAGAGGTGAAATAGGGTACTAGACATTCCAATCACAGGAAAGGACTGGGAATATTGTTGTGCTTTAACAAAACTCCTAACAGCTAACTGTAATCTGCGTATCATTCATTTTAATTATATAGAACAACTCTATTACACCCCAGTGCAGATACATGGATATGGTCTAAGAGGATCTGCTGACTGTAAACGATGCAACATGCCGGATGCAGATTTTATACACCTGGAGAGAGTGCTCACTATTGTGAGAGAGTGCAAGAGTTTTTGGTACAGGTCACCCGGGTGCTATCTGATGTGGTGTTGGAGGCGGTGGGCTGTACCCCACGTATATGCTTGCTGGGGCTTGTTGGACAGTTGCAACCTCAGAATCGGAGACTGGTAACGATTGCACTCCTACTAGCCAAAAGGAAAGTGGGCCAAAACTGGGGCGGCAGGAATGCCCCAAAAGTTCAACAATGGTTAATGGATATTACGTACTGTAGAGACCAGCTGGCTCAATATGCGGAGGAACTCCAGTCACGTCTAGATCTAAAGACATTTGGGCCTCTTTACAGCATACTTACTGACAAATCACAATGAAAACTCACATGACAACCTTCCGGATGGGTGAACTATCCTTACTTTTCCCTGTCTCATCTGAATGAATATACTATGCTGTATAAAAAATGGTGTGTTGGGCCGTTGGCCTGAATTTAGCAAGTGCAATGTGATTGTACTTTTGTTTGTGATATGTTATTAAATTTGAATACATTTTTTTTTTTTTTAAGTATTGATTGTTCTATTTTGGGTGTATGCTCTTAAAATTTGTCAGAGGTATTGTTTGGCACACGAGAACAAATAAAAAGATCTTCACACTGAAGAATAAAATAACATAAAAAATTCATAGGAATCATTGCATAGAAATTCCTTAGCCACGAAAGCAACCAAACAAACGTATTAAAGACAGCAACTTCACCAGGGTAAGGAGACCCGGAGAATGGACAGGTCCACGGCCCATATTCTGATCTATCTGACCAGCCACTCGGCCGCTTCCTGATTGTCCTATAGGCCAGTCCGACCCTAGACCTGTCCAATCTCGGGGTCTCCTTACCTGTGGAAGTTCCTGTCTTTCAATCAGGCAGCGGCCGAGGAGCTGGTCAGATAGATCGGAATATAGGCCGTTTTGGGGCTCTTCGATGGCCTGTTTTAAGATCTGGTGAGCCAGTTTTTACTGTTGATTTCCCTGATATTACCACAAATATTGCCTGTGGCAAGCACAAATGCATGCCGCCTCTCATACCTTCAAAACACCTACACAACTTGTCTTTACAAGTTCAAAACTGCCCTATTTGCAAACGTGGGCCACTTTAGCTGTGTGATTCACAAACGGGGGCCACTTTCCTTTTGTTGCCTGGGCCTATTTTCTGCCCCAGGCCGACCCTGGACAGGTCACAGTGCTAAAATAATTCATGGCTTCAAAGACTAGCATCTACACCAGGGCACCAGCTGATGGGTCCACATACTTACTTCTCATACCCTGGACACTTGTGTCCATCCTCTTACCCATAAGAATCCAACAAGACGTGACACTTTATTTAAAGCTGGTGTCAACGCCCATTATGCTGAACATTATTGAATCACCACCAACCATTGCACGTAAGACAGGCAGGCAGGATATCATGGGCCAAAAGACAAACGATAATCAACCCAAACACCCCGATAACATAGTAAGACAACCAGCTACACCGGATGCCACATGCCGATACCAACTTGAAACCACACTATGCACAACAGAGGATTCCACACAAACAGGCTACAAATGTAAGAATGATAGACCCTGCCCAACAAAGCCTCCCTTACATCCACCTCGAAACAGTGCAAGAAATCCCTCTGGAAGAAGCATGTGACTTGCATCATGTAAGAAGTACACTACCCCTAGTACTAAGTCACAGAGCCACATCAAAGGATGCCTGGCATAAATTAACAGCACTGGCTTGGAACAAACCACAATCAACACCGAGCAGGGAGATTTAACATAAGTAGCACAATGGTGAGGTCGCTTAGTTGTAAAATTAAAGCAGAGCAGCTATGAAGACACAAGATTAGTGCACGCATAAAAGCAGAAACGTCCAGGAAGAAGACACCATCCTCAAAGGCAATGGCAGAACGAATGGCACAACAACATCTGCCCCAAGAGGAAATAACCGCACACAAAAGAACGCCTCAGTAGAGAATACCTGAGACAAGTAGTACATCACAGTTGACCTACTCCACCGATATATCCTGCTCCATTGATGACGCTGCTGCTTACATCAGCACCACAAATAGTGACTAATAGCCACATATGCTTACAAAGGAGTAGCTGCACAGGCATATATGAAGTACAAAAATGGCAAATTTAATCTGGCATTTTCATTTTTCACAATGGAAAAATATACCCTCTGTCCACCTGTCTACCTTTCAAGAGACACTCAAAGTCTTGCAAAAGAAAACGTGAGAGGAAATCTGCTCAACGTTCTGTTTACAAGCTCCACACAGTAGAACAGTGGCACAGCTCAGGATCAAAAATATTCAAATTGGCCTCCCTGTCAAACAATTCATATGAAAACGGGAACTCACTCAAGCAGCCAGAACAGAACCGCAGACAACAAGCAACAAAACGGAATGGGAAGAGATCACAGTGATGAAATATGATTAGTGCCAGAAGTCCGCACAAAAGAACACGATCAAGAGTAGCATAACTTTGTAGTATATATGATGGTGATACTCAGTGCAGTGCCAGCTCTCATATGTATCAGACAGCAGTGAGTGGGGGTCACCCAAAAGACAGTGCCACATCAATTCTGTCTTGTCATTCATTGTACAGCACAGTCATCAACGTATGCATCACAATAGGAACACGGGTCACTAAGATTTTGGTGGAATAGGGGAACTGTCATAAATCATTGATTATTCATCACTGGGTTTGCCATGGTGGTGCCGCCAAGCAAAAGCCTCCTCCACATCTGCCTGCCGAAGGGCCACTCGCTTCAGAGGGTCTGTGGTCCTCCATATACAGGCGAGCACTTTCAGTAAATTGACACCTGCCAATATGGTAGGGATCTCGTAAGTATGACAGGCGAAATAGGAGGATGTCAGCCATATTCTAGATGAACCCAAAGTCATGACCTCGTTAACAGTAGCACAGAAGCATGTTGATCTACAATCAAGTAGGGTGACGCCCTGACCTTATTGCAATTTGTGCACAACTCTGACTGGCCAATCACAGAAGGCCATGTGCAGGGATGAATGGTGGGGGTATCATCTCCCCTATGCAACTATAGGTTCCTATGTAATGCCATGTTTGAGCACTCTGTCACAGTATGTGCACTATAGTTAGTATGGTACGTCTCAACTGTTTGCTCATTGCCTTATCTCATACAGAAAGACTTGCACCTTGTTACATGGTGGGGCACAAGGGAAAAAAGTATTGATAAATGTCCTTCCCTTGTCACTTGACTACTGATCACAGTTGTAATCCCATTTGCTCATGATAGGTAACCAAACCAAATGAGCCGCAAATCTCCATGATGTGTTTCAACAATGTTCCATTTGATAACTACAGTTGTGATCATATGTCAAAAATAACAAATATTACTATCAGCCACTGCCAATGGATAATTTCTTGCAACCTTTACCATACATATGATGTCACAAGTGATGGGTTCTGCTAAATCAGACCTCAGATGCAAAACTGTTGCCTTCACTGCTATATGTTCCCATTATTGAACCTGTTCAGTGTCACTTTTAGGTGACTGTATCTACCTATTTCCTTACACCAGAACCTTGAGGGGTATTGTTAACCACACTATTTCAGTACATACACCTGGGAGTGATGTTGAAGGCTCACCCATAGCGTATGAGGATAAAATGGGCACGTCGCAATGTAGCCTCTGTATGTTTATGCCTTGACAAGTAGGGAAAACATGAAGCAGGTGGATGCGAGCATCAGTGGAGAGGGTGTCCTGATTGGAGAGGGGGGTGGCACTGAGGCGAAACTGCTTGGACTGTTGGCATGGGTTCACTCACACACAGCAAAATGAAAATGAGAAAGACATTCAGTGTTGGAGAATGAGCCAGGCAGTGAGTGTTAGCGCAAAGTTAATGGAAAAGGTGTTGGAAATTTAAAAAGAAAGCATTGTGGTGCGTGTGAGATGCGATGCATTGCATAATTGGCCTGTGGCTGTCAGACCTCATGCTGCGCATGGCATTACTGTAGTACCTTTTTATTAGGGTGAATCACCTCAACAGCATTGGGCGTAGCACGCAACGATGCACGTGATGCAGACAATATGTCTTCCCGTACTGCAATGTCTCCCAGGATGTCATATCGCCCCGATCGTCAGCACCAATGTGTGTGGTATATCAGTGCTGGCCATTGGCCACTTCTCCTCATCTGAGAAGAACTTGCAAGCTGCTAACATATCCCACACCACTCTATCAGTGCCTTTTCTGATCCCTGCAACCCAGCTGAACTTAACTTATTGGGAATCCTATGTATGGACTCATTAGTAGCCCAGTAACAACCATTCCCCTACTAGCCAAAGTACTAGAAAAATGTGCGCATAATCAACTAAGTCAACATATCACGGAATTTGAACTACTAAATGACTGCCAATCAGGGTTCAGACCAAACCACGGCACGGAAACAGCAATCCTACACATAGTAGATGACGCTCTACTAGCCCTTGACCGTAATGAAACCTGTCTCCTGATCCTTCTGGACCTATCATCTGCATTTTACACAGTAAACCATCCCAAATTACTAGAACGTCTGGAAAATAGGATGGGCTTATCGGGAACGGTACTGAAATGGTTCTACTCCTTCCTAGAGAACAGATTGCAAAGATTCCTGGTAGATAACAAGCTATCCCCACCATCTCCGATTCAAATTGAGGTCCCACAAGGATCAACTCTATCCCCTTCACTATTTAACCTATACATCGAGCCATTAGCAGAGGTACTGCATAAGGCTAACATTTCCTTTCACATGTACGCTGATGACACCCAGCTGTATATGAAGGTATCCTCTCCGGAAGAGATCAACACTATGAACCAAGCACTCAAGAAAACCGTTGAATGGCTAGCTGACAATCATCTTAAGCTCAACTCTCAGAAAACCGAATTCCTTCTGATCTCCCCTCCTAAATGTTCAGCCAAGATTAAAGAATGGACCAAGATGATTACAGCACTAAACGGTACACCAACGATAGTTGATTCAACCAAATCCCTCGGTATCAAACTGGATAAAGATCTAAACATGCGAGCACACATCAACGCAATGGCAAAAAACGCTCGTTTTCATCTGAATTACCTCAGAAAACTGAAGCCACTCATCGATCCCGGGGATCTGAAAATGGTAGTACAGGCACTGGTCATATCAAGAATTGAATATGGATGCGCAACTCTATCAGGACTCCCTAAGATCTCAACAGCTCCCCTAAAAGCTTGTCTTAATGCAGCAACCAGACTTATAACGGGATCAAAAAAATACGACCACATCACCCCACATCTGAAAGCGCTCAACTGGCTACCATTCGAGGCAAGAATAGAGCTAAAAATTGCATGCATTACACACAAGGCAATACACCACAAAACTCCTCATTACATAGCCCATAAAATTACGATGTCCGGAGGCACTAGACCCTCGAGAGGAGCGGAGGATTTTCTCCTGAAACCAGCACTATTCCGTAAGAAAAAAACTTACGATAGAGCGTTCACGGGAGCTGCACCAAGGATTTGGAATTCGCTCCCACAGTTTATCAGAAGAATCACCTATGCTCCACGATTCAAAAAGGAGACCAAGTCCTTTCTGATGGGTAAATTTCTCCCATAACGTATCAATGTGTTTAAAATAACAATACTATAACCAACTTAGATATAGGAGAACTCAGGAATGGTATTATCTTAAATTTAAGTACGACACGACAAGCTTTTTTTTTTTAATTTCTTTTTATTTACTTTTCTCATAACTTGTACAACAGTTACATTAATTGCAGTGTAATACTTATCATTGAGTCCACTGTTCCGTTCAAAATACAGTACTTTGCCCACAATCCGAGCACGCCGCCACATCATTCGGACCAAAAAGAAGGAAAAAAGAAAGAGAAAAAAGAAACAAAGTCCCAATTCAACTACATCAATTAGTACTGTACATGTATACGCATTTCAAGAACAACATTTTCATCACCATATTGGGGGACCTCCTTCTCATATACATACATTACATTTTGCTACTTCACGGGTCATCTGCAGCCGCAGAATTAAGCCAATTCACAAAGGGTTCCCATATATCTCTTGGACGAGATCTGGTCGGTAAAAGCTCCCAATAATTTGTCAATTGTGCCCTACAGTGTGATACATTCTTAACCCGCTCTTGCGTCGTTGGAGGTTGGATCGCTCCCCAGTGTACTGCCACCTGTCTTTTAGCCATTAAAAGTAGCATTTCAGGTAATTTACGTGATTTTGGTGGCACCATCTCTATTATTCCCAACAGGGATACTAATGGTGTGCAGGGTAAGTCCAGCCCAGTAATGGCTTTTATGTGACTCATTACGGTAATCCAGAAGTTTGCTATTGGTCTGCACTGCCATGCTAAATGTAAAAAGGTCGCCCGAGGGGCACCGCAGCGCCAACAGCCGTCATCCGCTCGTAGCCCCATCTTATGTAGCTGTATGGGATTGCGATATAGGCGGTGGAGATACTTAAAATGGATGAGCCGGAGACGATAATTGGGCGACAGCCTCTCTAACTGCCTACAGCTGAGGTCCCATTGCGTATCTGTTATGGCTTCCCCCAACTCCTCCTCCCAGGCCCTACGAGAGATTGGGACAATTATGGGAAATTCCTTTTGAGTGATGTTGTAAATACGTGAAATGAGTTTATGCCCCGATTCCACCGCCAATAGGTTTTCAAGTGCCGGCAGCGTTGGAGGCGGGTCCGGAAATGTTGGGAAGTTTCTCTTGCAGGATGCCCGGAGCTGATAGTATAGCATGTCGAGCGCTGAGGGCGGTGTGGGCTCGCACATTTGCTGCAATGTAAGGAAGGTGTCCTTTGGGTAGAGATCGCCACCTGTCTTAATGTGATGCATGGATATGCGCTCTCGTGTCTTGGGTTCCATAAGCGGGGGGACCAGGGGATTGTTTGAAAGTGGCATGGACGGGGCGTATAGTACATCCAAGTGTGCCCTTTTTACGAAGGCCCTCCCACGCCCACCTGATGACTTGTACCGTGTCTATTTCATCGCAGGGACGCTTATATGGGTGAAAGAGCGCTGTTGACAATGGTAGTGGCGCCGCCCTATCTATTTCGATAGCAACGTGTGGCTGAAAAGGTGTGGGGTGTACCCAGAAATGTAAGAATTGTGCCTGTGCACTGTAGGCGTAGAGGGCAAAGTCCGGGGCTGCCATTCCACCCTGCGCTTGTGGTAGCGTCAAAACTTCCCAGGATCTCCTAGGCTGTCCCCCGGACCACACCAGCTCAATCATAAGCGACCTGAGGCGGTTAAAAAAATGCACTGTGAGCGGTAAAGGGATGTTGACAAAGAGATACAGTAGCTTGGGCAGAATGATCATCTTGGCCACCGCTATGCGGCCGGCCAAGGAGAGGGGAAGCGTCTTCCATCTTTTTACTCGGTCCTCAATCCAGGCCACGGCTTTACCATAATTGGCCGTCCACAGTTCCTGCAGGTCATTACTGAACCATACGCCCAGGTAGCGAACCGGACCAGATGCCCAGACCAATGGGTAGTCAGTCACGAAAGCCTTAGTTCCAGATGTGAGCGGGAGGATCACGGATTTGCTCCAATTGATGTTTACTCCTGAGAGTCCCCCATATCGCACAACCTCCCGTGTCATAGGCGACAAATTTTCCTCGGGGTTCACCAGATAGAGTTATATCGTCCGCGTACATCGACACGGTTAGGGCCCTGGTGGTGAAACCAATCCCTCTGTTGGTGTGGTGCTGTCGCAGGCGAGCTGCCAGGGGTTCTGTCGCAATTGCGAACAATAACTGCAACAGTGGGCAGCCTTGCCTGGTTCCCCGTGTGATAGCTATTGGCTCCGAGATCAATCCATTGACCCTTAACCTGACAGTGGGTCGCGTATAAAGAAGCTGGACTTGCTGAATAAATAGCGGACTTATGCCTAGTAGTGGAGAGGTGTGGTGCAGCGGCCAGGGCAGCTGACTTCGGAGCACAGGGTTCACGGTTCGATCCCCGGCTCCGGCGGCAGCTCAGCTCAGCACCATGTGACTCTGGGCAATAGCTCACTTAATTTCCACGACGGCCCCCAGCGCCTTGAGACCCGTAAGGGTGAGTAGCTGCGCTATATAAAAACAGACTTACATTTAGTCGTCTGAGAAGTGGGAATAAAAATCCCCACTCTAACGAATCGAACACCTTAGTGGCGTCTAGGAGTGCTGCGTTCACGGAGACATGCGGGGCGAGGTAGTGCAACAGCCCAAATAGCGTTCGCAGATTGTGTGAGGTCGAGCGACCAGGCACAAAACCGGATTGGTCCGGTCTGACTATTAATGGTAACAATGGATGAAGCCTTGTGGATAATAGTTTTACGTAAATCTTGGCATCTAAATTGATTATTGAGAGTGGGCGATATGAATCACTTTGTTGGGGGTCCTTATCTGGTTTTTAAAGGGTAATTATAATAGCCTCACGCATCGATCCAGGAAGGATCCCCTCCTGCAAGGCCTCCTGGTATACCGCCAGTAGGTGAGGGGCAAGCAGCTCAGAGTATTCTTTGTAAAATTTTGCGGTGAGGCCGTCCGCACCCGGAGCCTTATCTGCCCGCATACTACCGATGGCCCTTCGTACGTCCTCCACGGTGAATGGAATGTCTAGGTACTCCGATGTGCTCTACTAAACCACAAAAGCTCTATGGAGTCAAAATAATCTTCTAGGGCCGAATCTGATGGAGTTATTTGAGATGTATATACTTGTGCATAGAAATCCCGCATAGTGTCAAGAATATCCGGCGGAGAGTGCACCAAGCCGTTTGCCGGGTTATTTAGTGCTGTGATAAAGGAGGATCCCCTGGGTGGGCGCAGGAGATTTGCAAGTGTCTTTCCTGGCCTGTCTCCCTCCCCATATCTACGCGCGGTTGCATATTTGTGTAAAAATTTGATCTCTCTGTCCGCTTCTTCCTGATATTCAGTTAGTTTACTACGAATGTTCCCCAGTGTCGTAGTGGACGGTGTTGTGAAATATTGTGCCTCTAGGGCATGCAACTCCAAGTCGAGCCTACCTAAACTGCCGCGTATGTCTCGGAGTACCCTGTTCTGTCCCGCTATGCAGTGCCCCCTGATGACCACCTTAAATGCCTCCCAGAGCACTCCTGCAGACTCTACGGAACCCACATTATGTTCAAAGTAGCTTGTAATCTGCTCGTGAATCTCTTCCCTAAAAGCCGCATCCAGCAGAGCGTTAGGTGGTAGGCGCCATGTGAAAGGTTGTATGTAGGGTTTGGGTATCTGAAGAGTCAGTGTGACTGGTGAGCGATCTGAAAGGGTGCGGGCATAATGGGCCGCCTCCAGGACCCAAGAATGTAGGTCTTGAGATGTAAGCCAGAAGTCTAATCTGGACCATGCTAAATCTTGCTGTGTGATACATGTGCCCTCCCGTGAGTTAGGATGGAACACCCGCCAGGAGTCTACTAAGTTATAGTCAGCAATCAATCCCTTCAGCGCTGCAGAGGCCTGTGGGTGATGTGAGCGGGAAGTTCCGACCCTGTCCTCCTCTAACAATAGAACAGTGATAAAGTCACCGCCCCAGAGTATCGCAGCATCTCCCATAGACTGAATGTGGTGCCATACCCTCTGAAAGAAGGTGTGATCATCCACATTCGGGCCATATATATTTGCGATGAGAACCCGGTGGTGAAATAGTGTCCCCAATACTAATAGATAACGCCCTTCTGAGTCGCTGACTACCTTAAGCGTTTGCCAGGGAGTTCATCGTTTGATCAACGTTGCCACCCCTCTGGAGTAATTGGAGTAACAGGATGTATAGACCTCGCTCCATCTAGTGGATTTCAATCTTTTGCACGTTGTATCCCTTAGGTGGGTCTCCTGTAGGAGGCACACATCAACCGCATGTCGCGTGAGATATGACTGCACCAGCCGTAGCTTTCTGTGGTCATTAAGGCCACGCACATTCCAGGTGATGCAAGTCAATTTAGACATTAGACTTGTGGAAAAATGTTGACTCTATTGTGACCAGAATCCCAGTGTGTGATATTCCCTCCAGAATTCTCGGTATGACCCCTCGTGATGTGTGACGGCGAAAGCCGGACTGCGGCAAGTGATTTCCCCTTCCATACGGCCCAGTAAAGAATATGACATGCACTGCAAAAATAACAAAAACAAACAATAACAGTCCCAACCCGCCCACCTCCCACTCCAACCCCCCAATCAGGTTGAGTAGCCAGATCCGCCCACCCCAGAACAAACATAAGCCCGCAACAAGTGAGGCTAAAGGGAATCATCCCAGAGGGGGCGTGAGGTTGCCGGCATACTGCCCTGTCACAATGCAACAGGGTGGCCGAGCATCGATAGGACTACCCAAAAGCATTTACATGCACGCAGTCAGGAATCTGGAAAGTGTTTACAGTTCCTCCCACCAGCACCTTTAGCCAAACCCATGGGTAGTTCAAGTTTGGGACTAAGTGGAGGGGTGCATGCACTAGTCATTGTCACTTAGCTGACTGTGTGGCGAGTTGTCCTTCTCATGGCTACTGGAGCGCTGTTGGCGTGCGTGTTGCTTCGCGACTTTCAGCGCAGCTGCCGCTTCTGTAAAGAAAACAGGCTTGCCTCCAGTCTGCACTCTCAATTTTGCCGGATATAGCATTGCATATTTAGTTCCAGTTTTTTTAAATAACTTTTTCGCTGGTATGAATTCTCGTCGTGCCGCCTGCACTGCCTGGGTGAAGTCTGGGTAGAATGCGATGCTGTTTCCCTGGTGCCGCAGTTCCCCCTTCTCCCTGGCCACTCTCAAGATGGTATCCCTGTCCCTGTAGTTGAGCAGGCGAGCCAGGATCGTTCTAGGTGGAGCTCCCGGGGATGGTCTGGGTTCTAATGTTCGGTGTGCGCGTTCCACAAGAAACATTGGCGATAGCTCAGGGTCGAAGAGATCCTTTAAAAGGCCCTCCACAAATTTTTCCATGTTCGTTATGTTCGTGGATTCCGGTATTCCCGTAATCCGGACATTGTTCCTCCTGGATCTCGCTTCGAGGTCTTCGTTCCGTGCCTTGATGACATCCAGCACTTTATCCATTCGGAGGAGGTGTTCCTGCGTCTCCACTTGGCGATCGTCCGAGTCCGAAACTCTGGTTTCCAGAGCGTCTATTCTGTCTTCGTGTTTGTCCACTCTTTGGGAGACCTGGTCCATCCGCAGCACCAGGGAGTCCAGTTTAACGTCTATCGCTCTAAGGCTGGCCTTCACGTCGCGGAGCATGGTTTTGATATCGTCCTCCTGCTCAGGTTCTAGCTGCGTTTCAGGCACCACCGTTATCTGTGACGAATCAGTGTTTTGCATTCTAGAGGCACGTTTCTCGAAATTGATTTTTGCCTGTTTATTGTCTGTTTTCCCCATCGCTGCTTTCCTCCTGTAGCGTCTTTCCACCGCTTGTGGAGACACTAAATCCAAACCTGCCAGGGCGCCCCACGCCCGAGTTCCCAAGGATGAAGCTCCGCGTCTTAAAGTGATAGCTCTGAGTGTGCGGGTCAGCTGATTCTTCTCAAGCAATGTCCCTTTCATACACCCTTGAAGTTCCACGATAATCAGGGGATCAGGCGCTGGTCAGCGCACCGCACTATTTCTGTGTGCGCTTAATTCGGCTTGCGCCCGCCTCGGTGTATTGCGGTTTTTTGATCTGTTGTTGTGGGCATGAGTTTTTTAGTCACGCACCGCGGGCCTCTGTGGTTAGTGAGCAGCGGCTCTTCGGTTGTTGGCCCCCCAGTCCCCAACCCTCACAGGCGTGCGACAGGGAGAGCACACCACGCTATTAGTGTTTGCTTTACTCATTCCAGGGCACCATTCCCGTGTTGATTGGGGACCTCCTCTGCATTGCTTCTTGCTGCTTATCGTAACTGATGGAGGTAGTCCGTCCTTCACCCCCACTTGTGTAGCTGAACAAAGAGTGTCCAGCGCAGCGTCAGCAGCAATTATTGTCCCCGCTGTCCCCTGTCACCAGCTAGTCTCTGTGGATGCTCTGCTTCCTAACTGTTGCCAGTGCGGTGTGTGCAGGAGAGCGTTGTGATGCCCACGTGGTGTGAAGCGCCTTGTTGGCAAGCGTGTTTGCGCTGCATAGGAGTCGTTGTTCAGCCAGTAATTGCGTCCTCGCGCTGGTGTGACTGGGGCCTTTATCCTCACTTCGTTCTGCAGTGGTGCCTGTTAACTGGTTGTTTACTCCTGCTCAGTGTACAGCTGCGGGTGTTCCGCTCGCGCCTCCGTCTTGAAGTCGGAGCGCGGCATTGATCCCGGAGTTTGTCCGTCTCACCCCCGCGATCGCCTCACGGGGGTGCGTCTCCTGCCTCACAGGTCCCCGGCCGGCAAATGGGTGCGGGGGAGGTCGACTGCGCTGTTGTTTCTTGGCGCCTGTATCCACTCTGCACTTTGGGCCTCCCAAGCCGCCCTAACGAACGCCAGGGGATCCAGGCGGGCCGCGCGACAGCCGCTCACTCACCCGATCTTGCCTGCATGGACTACGCACAGCAGCGGTCTTCGGCCGAACCGCCCGGCGCCTCCGCCGGTCACCGCAAACTCGTCGATGCTCCCCTGTAGGCAGCGCCGGAATACCGTCCCGTCAGTCGCTGTGGGTATAGTTCTGTTTCTTCCTCACTGTGCTTGCGCCATTTTGAGCATTCCGGCCGGAGGCGCGCGCCGCAGTTCCGCCACAGTTTTTTTTGCACCACTTGGTTCCCCGCAGCCGAATTTCATGCTGCCTGGTCAGTCGCTATTTCTGCATCTCGTGGACTGTTTTTTGGCCCCGGTTTAGCAGTTGGGTCCCGGATAGTTGTCGGATGCCTAGCTCGGCCGGCAGAGCCACACTAGCGAGCGGCCATCTTGCAGCTCGGCTCGGCCACGCCCCCACGACACGACAAGCTTGATTGTAATCTAATGATCTCTATTATTTCCTCATTATATTTGTTTGATGTATGGATAAATATATGCCAATGTTAGTGAATACTTAGACTTATTCTTGATGTGAGAGAATTGGATATCTGCGAATATCAAAAGTGGTTGAAATGTAAAGCGCTCAATATCGATAACTGGGAGGGCAGAGTGAGCAAAGAGTTCAAATACCTGGGTATTACCATAGTTAATGACCTGGATAAAATTCCTCAGATCAATCTAAAAAAGATTATTAAAGAGGTGGACCGTCTATTTGCTAGATGGAAGAATCTCCCTTTAACGATATTCGGCAGGGTTAACTTAGTAAAAATGGTCATTCTCCCTAAGCTAACTTATGTGTTTAATGCTATCCTCTTAACTTTCCAAATAAGGATATTGGTAAAATTCAAAGTAAGATTGGAAGTTTTAACTGGGCAAATAAGGGTGCTAGACTAACATGGAAGAAGCTGAGACGTAAGCTCTTAAAAGGGGGGCTTGCCCTTCCGGATATTGCCTGGTACTCTGCTGCCTTCCAATTCAAAAATATCCGGATGTTACTTGTAAGAACAGAGGAAACGAATTGGGCAGGCTATTGGGAGAAATGGTCATGGTGGAGGGCGGGGGAGACGGCTTCCTGTATAACTTTGGGGCGCCAAGGTATCTCAAAAAGGTGCGTTTGAAAGTTCTCAGGGCTGCCCTTAGCCTGTGGTACAAGGTCAGATGTCGATGGGGGATTGGCTATTATTCTGATTTTGCCCCGATTTGGGATTCCCCGGGACCCCGGCATCCTTGAAGGATAACCTTGCGAAACCAATAAAGAGGGCAGGTATTACCATATGGTCAGAACTTCTATCCTCAGAAGGTGTCCACCCCTGGGAGGTCTTAAGAACTAAAATTGGTAGCGGCTTTTCCAGATTTAAATATTTGCAATTGGTCTCCTGGTTTACATCAGAAAAGGGGTCCATACGAGGTGATTGGGAAACTGAGCATATCCTGCAAGAAACTCATCCTAGGAGAAAGGAAGTTTCGTTATGGTATAAGAAGTTCCTGGAGGCTGAAGATGTGGAATACCCCCACAGCATGCAGTCTGGAATCAGTCCCCCTTGACTCTGTCATTGAAGATCTGTTTGACTCGTCATTGAAACTTCTATATAAGTATGTCAAGCCTGCAAGTTTAAAAAAGAACCACTTTTTCGTTGTTAATAGGCTTTACTATACACCGGCGAAGATAGCTAAGTTTGCCCCACTATCCTCCCCCAAATGTCCAAGATGCGATCTCCTCAAAGCCGATGATATTCATATTTTTTATGATTGTTCCGAACTAAGAGCTTTCTGGAAGGGTGTGTCAATCTCAAAGTTAATCCCACTCTAGTAATTTTTGGGGAGGACGGTGAGTCCATTAATGTCTTACAGCCGTTACATAGAGGTTTATTGTTATATTTGGTTCTTATTGCCCGAAGGGAAATTTGTAAGAACTGGAAAGACCCGCGGCCTCCTCAGTGTGAGGATTGGCTAAAAGCTGTGTTTGCTATGGCACGTTTGGATCAGAGGGGTATAAGTGAGCATGGTACAAACATCTGGCAGGCCCTTATATCCTGGGGAAGAGAGAGGAGACTGGTAGAACCTCCCCCGGTCCTATGATTACACCAAGCTTCGAACAAAGGGGCTGGCCTGGTCTGGCCTAAAGCGAATGCAGTAGCCGTGGGGCGCAAAGGTTGGAAGGACGGCTTCTTTTAAGATTTGCAGACGCTTAATGGTGAGATGAGGACAAAAAAAAAAAAAAGAAAGAAATGTAAAGCGCTCTGACACCCAATCTCTGGGTCTGGTTCGCGCTATAGAAAACATTGAATGAATGAATGAATGAATTAGGTTCCTAATGATAGAAGACCCCATCGTTGCCACTCTGGCTTCTGTTGCACAAGCGCCAGAAGACTTGATTTTATATCCAACCATCACACACTGGGTGTATGCATAGGAAGTCATATTTGCTGTGTCCTACCTAAAGGTACCATCCCCCAACTCCAGTTGTGTTTGCCTTGCCCAGGCATCTAGGGGCAAGACTGTTTGCTTTCAAGTAGGGCCTGACATCACTATTCACAAAGCATCTATTGGTCTTCAGCTTGGTCACATCCTGTTTAAAGATGTTTCATTTCTAGTTTCTCCATTTCATAGGTAGCCACTATCCCTTCGCCTTGCCTTTCCTTTGGCTAGGAAGAGAATGCAACACGATTATGCGTTTCTATCTGTGTGACCTTTTCTGAAACTCACACGTATTTTGGGTGCAGCTCAAAACTCTTTCTTTTACTTCCTCTTCCAGACAGGGCCAGACTGTGAACCCAAAGCCTCCCTGGCACATTTTGTCAGACCAGCCCTCATACTGTGCGAAGCTAGGAAGTGCAGCGAGTGAACCTCACGTCAAGACCTTTTGTTTTTCACAAAAAATCCTTTAATAGTACATATATACAGAGCTTTCAAGCACTCCTCTTCACCCATTGGTCTGTTGTAGTGTAGTGTCCTTCTCATTTTGCTTCTGCCCACTACATTTTACAGTATGGGGCAATTGATTATCCCACTTCAGCCATTGGGTCTCTTCTGTATGAGTGACAGCATTTTTTCAAAGCACAGTGTCGTCATCCACATAGAAAACAGAGCCCTATTCAGTGCTACGGACTGGTATGTCAATTTTCTCTTTTTAGTAAGTTATTTCCTCTTTTTCAAGTTTTTTTTGTGTGTGAGGGTTTCGGCATTGCCCCTGACACATTCTTACAGGGCCCTCACTATTGCTTGTAGTGCACAGCATCCCACACAGGCACTGCAGGCAGGTGGTGCCCATCTTTGAACAAGCTTTAAAACTATTCAAAGATGGGTGCCATCTATGAATATTTTTAATTGCTAGCTTCCCACTTGCGTCCTCATACTCACCTGCTACAATATGCATAGTATATATATTCATCCATTCTGCATGGTTGTTCGGTCAAATCGAGCGTCACCACATTCTTTAAAAGTCCATATTAGTTGTTAAATGAAAGTCTCTAAATTACCTCCACCCAAGAACCTTGTCCTATTTTCATATCTAAGGTTTCTGGTTTGGCTTCTGCTTTCACGTCCAGTGCTGAAGCTGCAGGAATGCTGTGATTGCAATTCTGCCTCAGACTTTCATAATTAAGTGAGGTTGTGATTAAATGTAATGCCTCTCTGTGAAGGAAAATAAACTGACCACTGCAACCACTGTGAAGTTTGCTTGCTTTCCGAACAACCATTGGTAAGTGCAGGAAACAGTATACTACAGCCAATAGAAATGGAGGAAAAGTAAGTGGCAAGCACAGGAACCAATAAAAAGCAAAGAAAGCAGGTAGGCGAGATGTAAGCCCCTTTTAAGATTTATATTAAATACAATAGATTTCACAAACACAGTGCAAGTGCTGTGTAGGTAAAACCTAAAATGACATGTGAAGCAGTACAATTGTAAATCCAGACTGTCAAGCAGTCTTGTTACATTCGTGTGTTTCTTAAATTGAACATCGGATCATGTTCCAGCTGTCCAGCAGCTTTTTTTAACGTTCCTATTCTTTTAGCATAATGGGGTTACAAGTGCACATGAGCAGGCGAGGCTCAAGGTCCTAAAGCAAGTTTA
This sequence comes from Calotriton arnoldi, assembly GCA_963921515.1. Classification (NCBI taxonomy): domain Eukaryota; kingdom Metazoa; phylum Chordata; class Amphibia; order Caudata; family Salamandridae; genus Calotriton; species Calotriton arnoldi. The sequence continues at coordinate 1,407,009 of CAWUFW010000883.1, forward strand.
CCAGAGAGCATGTCAGAGCTCATGTACAAAGCATATCATCTGAGAGCACTACAGCTGCCCTAAGAAATGCAATGCAAGAAACCTTGCCGTGTTTCTACATTGTAACATTCTGGTGATTTATTACTGTGGATTCTGGTGATACGTTAATCTGATTGACTTTGTACGTCACCTTAAGTGCTGTCTGATTTTAGTGCTTGTACTTAATTGCTTCTATTTTGTGCTTTTCTAACATTCGTACACTCAGTAGTGCATGCAGACGTCCTTCATCTCAAGGACACAGCAACCCCACAACAGGGTTTGCTAAGGGTTAAACAGCAACTCAATGTCTTACACATAGTCCATGCTTGAGATTTTGGCAGTAGTTTGTAATCCTTGACTGTCTCACAACCTAACTCTGATGGAACAGAACTGAGCTTCATTTCAGTTTAGCGCCTCAAACATTCTAAGTCAGGTGTATTGGTGTTATAGTGTAGTACACTATTCTGTTGTGCTAGTTTTTGTGTTGTGATGTGTGGTGGTGCAATTTTCTGTACTGTACTGTTTGGATATGATATGAAGTGACACACAGATTTAGTGTGCTATCCTGTGCTCTTGTGTAATGTGCTTTTCTGAAATGAAATGCTGTGCTGTGTTATTCCATGAAAGCGGTGCTGGTGTTATGCATGTGTTTTGGTGTTATGGGAAATACTGTCGCTGATGCTGACATCCTTGGCGTGGTTTTCTCCCAACTTCTTGACTTCCATCCTCTTGTTTTTGCTGTCGTTGTTTTTGCTGGCCTTAGGACTCTACACACTTTGCTACTGCTAATCAGTGTTAAAGTGCTTGTGCTCTATCCCTTAAACATGGTAGAATTGGCTTGCATCCAATTGGCACATTTAATTTACTTGTATGTCCCTCGTAAAGTGGTACTGCATGTACCCAGGGCCTGTAAATTAAATGCTACTAGTGGACCTGCAGCATTGATTGTGCCACCCACTTAAGTAGCCCTTTAAACATGTTTCAGACCTGCCATTGGAGCCTGTGTAACAGCTTTAAACTGCCATTTCAACCTGGCAAAATACACATTATGCCAGGCCATAACCATCCTTTTTAATACATATAAGTCACCCCTAGGGTAGGCCCTAAACAGCTCATAGGACAGGGTGTAATGTACTTCAAAAGTTGAACATGTTCTTTTAACTTTTACATGTCCTGGTAGTTTAAAAACTCTTAAAGTTGTTTTTCACTACTGCAAGGCCTGCCTCCCACATTGGATAACTTTGGGTTACCTTATTGCATTTAATAAGTGATAACTTTCTATTGGGAGCAGTTAGGAATGTCGAGTCTGGGCTCTAAAGAATTGTAATTTAAAATCTTCTTTAATGGTAAAGTTGGATTTTAAGTTTCAATTCTGAAAATACCACTATTAGAAAGTTGGCATTTTCTTGTACCAACCATTTGGTGCCTGCAGCCTGTATCCTGAGTCTCACGACCTGGCGTAGCTGGCAGTTGGTCTTCATGTATTACTCCCAGACAGTGAGAAAAAGGGGAACTAGTGAAGGCAGGATGGGCCATCTTTGACTATAGGGGAAGAGCTGTCACCTACCACACTTGCACTTCACAAAGACTGTGTCTCAGCACACTCACAATGAGTTTCACACCAGTTTTTTGTGCCCCCAAACAAGCTGGGGCCAGGTCAGAGCGGAGGGTGGAACCCTCTAGAAAATTCTCCTACCTCAAAGCTCAAAGTATAAATAGTGGACCCTCTGACCCAACTCTCAGAACACCTCTGGAAGACTCAGAAGGACTGCTGTGCTGGTCTTATGCAAGAAGGACTGCTACTCTTCTGCCCTGATACTATGCTTCCCTACTGCTTGGGTAAGAAGAACTGGACCTGCATCTTGATCCCAGGACCACCAGAATGCCTCCAAGCGCTAGTTGGCTGGTCTGATCAGAGCCTTGGGGACAGAAAAGTCTCCAACCACCTTGAACCCTGCCTGCTGTGAGTCTTACTCCCGCCCAAGTAGTGCTGCCCCTGTCTTGGACCCTTGAAAGTGGGCCTGAAGGTGCTCTGCCAGCCCATCTGTATTCCTAGAACGGACGCTGTGCGACGCATCACCTCACAGCTTCGCAGCAGAACCGCACCTGCGTGACGCATCCCTGACACAGGATCTTGCAGCTCCTCGGAACCGCCCCAGTGCGCCTCATCCTTGACACATGACCTCACATTGCAGCCCTGTAGCTCCCTGGAACTGCCGCTGCATGACGCATCCTCGACGCAGGACCTAGCACCTGCCGCTGCACAACTCATCCTCGACACGTGATCTTGCAGCGCTCTGCAATCAGAATTTATTGTACTTTGTTCAGCTGGCCTAACTTGGTCACTGTATTTGGCTCAGGCTCCATCACAGTCGGCCTAAACTTGTGACTTTTTCCTGGTCCTGCACAACCAGATAACTTCAGTTGGTGCTTTGTGCTTTTACGCACTATTTTACCTAAATCTTTAAAATTGTACAAGCCGGTTGTATTGATTGTTTTTTTGTCACTTTGGTGTCAAATAATTTATAAAATTTCACTCTATTTTTCAAAATTCGTGTGGTATTTTTCTTGTGATGTATCTTCACGTTATTACTGTTTGTGTGCCGCATAAATACTTTACACGTTGCCTCTCATTTAAGCATGACTGCTTTTGTGCCAAGCTGCCAGAGGGTTCAGTACAGGTTAAATTGGGGTTTGCTTATGTTTTGCCTTCACAAGAATTGGGTTTGCTGCTTGAGTAGAGTTTCACCCCATCAACCAGTAACCCAATTTCCTACAGCTATGCTCTGTTCTGTGCCCTGATGTGTGATGATTAGGGGTGGGCGGAGCTCGCAAAGTTGTATACAAACCCTGAGAAATTCCGCTGAGTTCCGCCGGAGCAGTGCTGAGTGATCAAAGTGCCTTCATGCATGAGAAAGGGTGCTTAGTCTGCACTCGTGGGTTCAGCTACATCCTAAGATAGCGCAGCGGGAGCCTTAATGTTTACCCCCATGATGATAACAGCGTGCTTGCCTTGTTCCCATGGCAAGACCGCAGCTCCATAGCCACGAACTCGAGTAAACAACAGAAAGGTGTGAAGCGATAACGCCCTCTGCAGCGCTATGGCTTGGGACATGTTGCACAACTTAAAGGGCTGTCTCTGTAAAATGTGCTGTACAGATTGGGAAGGTAAATAGTACACTACAATCCTGACGGTAGGCCAAATAAATTCCCAGACGCTCAATACCCCCCACAGCCTTCAGCCAATATTGCGATGCTCCAGCCCACACTACAACCAAGGCCGTCGCCATCTTCCTTGTGACAATAGCAGCCTCAGGCCCGCCCACTGCTGTCAACTATGTCCATAGAGACATCATTTCCATGTGACATGCCTGCCTCAGAGCCATTTTAATAAAGGCGGCATGCCTACCGTCAGACACACAGGAAAGAGGAAACACTAGGTTCAGTAATGCCTGGCTTCGACCATTTTAAAGACTGGCATAACCACTTTTATTTCAGTTTCGATCACTGTGACACTTGCGCGAAACGGACTACGCCTTATTATAAGCCCACATAACTCCAGCAATATTATTTTTAGTTATTTCTTTTCAGAACCTCTTTTGAACAATATTCCCACAGAGTACAATGAAAGAGGAGCTATTTAACTCCCCACTGAAACATTCTGGGTTGCAGTATTTTTAGGGCCAGCCGAGCACCACAACAGTTTTCATGTTCTACTTTAATAGCACTTTATAAGACTTGCACAGATGGCACACCTTCCCCCTTTCAAGAGTCAGACTTAAGCAGTGCTTTAAATGGGAAAAAATAAGTGCAGGTACTCATCAATTTAAGCAGCGAATGGGGGAGGGGCAATTGTGGGTGGGACTAGAGGCGGAGCTTGGATGCAGTCATTTAATGGGAGCCACATTTTCTTGGTGCCAATTGTGCTTGATAATATAGAAATATTTCTGCTATCTGTAGAGTATTTGTTTTTTCCTCCCATGTGCAAAAGGACACGTTTATTATTTTGGTAATTTGATACTAATGCAGATTGTCTCTGAGCCTATTCACATATGAAACATAAAAGTCATTAATTTTCTCATTGCACACAACAACAGCTATTGTAGGCAATTTGACTAAGAAACCTGGATAACGATAGGCCTATTCCTTTTGTCCTCCATTCTTTAGGGTACACCTTCCACCTTGCATCTTTACATCCTAGTCTTCTCTGTTGCCTCCTCCACTTTTCACACAGTAAACATCAAAACTGAAGTCACAGACCCAACCCAAATGAAAAGGAACATTTTCATTCTGGCCTTCAACACAATGCATACTACAATACTGTCTCAATCATCATTATACAGCAGGCACCTACTATGGTCAATAAAAATCATCCACAGCTCCTTCAATGAGAGCACAAGGTGCCTGACGTGAGCAGTGGGTAAGTGAAGTGATTACAGGGAACTAGAGTGATTACACGTGTGATGAAGGGCATAAATAAATGGCTGAGATGAATGCAATGGGATGAGTTGAGCAAGCATATGTCAATTGAAGGTGAATAAAATGAACAACGAGGCACACCAGGGTAAGCAAGGCAAGCACAGGGCAAATGTGCCTTGAACTGGCTGGGTTAGGTGAGAATTAACTGAGTAGAGAAAGGATGGGTCAGTTCAGGTAGGTTGAGTAAATCAAACAAGGTGGGTCAGTGCAGAGTGGAAGAGCCAAGCACATCTTGCTTGATGTAGGCAAGGGCTGGCAAGGTAAATAAAGGGAGGGGCGGGGTGAGTCAACCACAGGTGAGCACATGGTGGTTTGGATAATGACTGGTTAAGTAAAGCAAGTAATCTGAGTCTGTGGGAGAGGCAAGCACAGCTTTCATAAGGCAAAGAGAAGATGTGCAAGGCATGTACAGGCTGGATAAATCCTGCACATTGTAGGTACAGTGGGCACATAAAGATCAGGAGACCATAGGATTTTTAAGTGTTTTTTTGTAGGGTGGACCAGGCCTCCTGGGCATTGGAGAGATGCAAAAGAGATGTTAATACAGTTTTCTAGCATTTGGGTGTCCCCTAAAACATCCCTCAAGATGGCACATGCGTAGACATTGGGAAAAACATTTTAGTTTCAGAAAAGAGCTTTATATGGAAGGTGCGTGCAAAAAAAAAGGGTTCACCCCTGATTCTCTTCTTTCTAAAACAGTGGACCACCAACAAAAGATTTTATGCAGGGTTTGGACTTTATGCGCGGTCTCAACTTTATGCGCAGTCTGACTTCCTCAGACAACAACAGAGACACTGACTGTAATACTGTCCCAGAATTCAAGGACTGTGTTGCTTTTCACTAAATGTAATTAAAGCTTTGCTTCACCTCAATATGAAACACAGGCAAACTCACCTGTGTCTTGATACCTCTCATTGAAAAACACACAAACAAATTAAAGGGCCATCTAATGAATACTGTCACACTAGATCTCAAAACCCCTACTGACATCATCAAACATGCCTTTTTTTTTAGAGAGAGATCCTGGGCTAAGAGAATTGTGTTTTTTTCTTAGACTAGAGAGTCCCTTTAAGGGGTATGAGGTCATCAGATTTTCAAAAATCAGACAACACCACTCTTAATGCATAATCACAACTGTTCAAGATCACCTACGGTGTGAGAAGCTCAGTTAAAACAAAAAATAATTTTTAAAAGGGGGTTTGAGGAAGTGCCTGAACAAGAAGACAGAATGTGAGAGGGTTACACCTGGACACAATCACACTAGTCACAAAGATCAAAGTCAGTATGTATCATGGAAGTGTGCATTATTTTGAAGACTACTGTTGGTCAAACCACTCATTTCCCTTAGTTTTCTTGGCCATCTCCTTCTGTGTCTCAAAATCCATGAGATTTTATTCAGCATCTCTATTTCAGTGCCCAGGAAACATGTTTATTATCCACTCTCTGTTCAGTTCTAGCATCCATGAGTGACCCCCCCCCCCACTCCAACCTCTTGCGTTCTCACCTGTTGTGTTCATTGACTGCCTGCGCTCCTATGCATGGGGGATCTTTATCTTGTGTTTTGCGGGGCCTCTGCCTCTCACCATCTGTTTGGCAAACCAAGTAGTATGGACTCATGCTGCCTCTGGTTCACACACACATGGCTGGACTCCATTTAGGAGGTTGTGAGCTTGTCTTCCCAGACTAAACACATTTATGCACAAATACTTTACCTATCATATAAAAAAAACACACATTCACAACCACTCACACACAATTTGATTCAGATCATTAGCTTGCACATATTACCTCATGTTAATAGCCAGGAAACAGGGACTTGAACTGGCCCTTCTGGACTTATGGTGAACACCCCTTGTCCACAGTAATCCCTCAAAAATCAGAAAAGGTAATATTCATGCACACAGTGAAAGGCACCCAAACATGAGGTGATGTTGCAGATTACAGTTACAAAACAGACGATGGAGTTCATTTTTTAATGGACAACTAAACCAAAGACATGTAACCCTGATTTTACGGGCAGGGGAATTTAATTAATTGTTGGTAGGTGGATATCAGAACATAAGATGATTGTTTGTAGAGTACTCAATGCCCCAAGGGGGCTTTTTGGTATTTTCAAATCTTTTGTTAATGAAAAGGATTAACCTCACAACTGTAAAATCAGTTTTCCCTTCGAACCTAAAGTCTGTCTCAATTACTCCATCCCAAAGTTCTGTTATAGAAATGTGTTGTGGATTCCCAAGTTGCTTGCTTTAGCGCACTCTGCCCCCTTGAAAAGTCAATGGAATAAGTGGAGCGGGCATGTCACTTAACTAGATTAATACTGCAATTCGGATGACTTCATACAACTTGCCAAATGGACAAAAGTGGGCTGGGACGGGTAGAGCCAGTAGTGTGCATGTTGATGGACTGTCTGCCTGCCCTACAGTCGATTGCCCAGCTGAATGATGATCAGCCAATGTATGATAGCCGGTGATACACTGCCCCACCATCCCCAACCCCTCCCTCCGCTTCAGCTGCCAGCAGACTGCAGCTGCGAGGTGCAGTCTCATCTCGGGTGTCACGCTGTAAGTAAATTTGATTTAATTTTCCCCAAGACATGGTAGGGGGTAGGCCCAGCGTCACACACACCTAAAGTGTGATCGACTGGGCAGGGTCTGATTAGACCCTGGACTTTCATTTACAGAGGCCGCAGGGAATCTAAAACCCCAAACAACCCTTAAAGTGATGCAAATGAGCCGCTGCGGGATTGCTCAGCAGGGGCTCCATTCAGAGGTGTAAACTGGCCCTTCCTCAATTCTGCCTTTTCTTTTTCGGCAGCATTTGAGCGGAGCACCTTCTGCGCAGCTGCACAGTCTCCAATGCAATCGAGCCTGCCCTGCCTGCCTGCCTTTCCCCTAAGAGTACCGGTACTCTCCTTGGCCAAGGAAAAGTTCCGGGACTCAAAGGGAGAAAATTAAAAGGTGGCGGTACTCAGTACCGGTGAGTATCGGCCCATTTAAAGCACTGGACTTAAGACATGAACAGAGCGTTTACAAAAGGTTAATATTTTGCAACTGTAGTTTGTAGTGCCAGCCAGTGGGAGAATACTTCACTATTATATTACCTGTATGGGAGAAGGGGGTTCGTTAAAGTCACATTTATTACTGATATGTGGAGGCCCAGAGAGAGTGATTTACAATTAAAGCTGATCAGTGTAGTAGTCAGTCCAGGCCTTGCCTCCATGAACTCGGTGTGCTCAGGTAATTATGGAATCTCTGCCGGGATTGGGAACAAAGACGGCGTCACAGACTCACGCAGTGCGCATGAGCAGTACGAGCTCTACAGCGCTTAGAAGAATACTGAGCATGTGTGCATGAGAAGTGTCTTGACAATGCACATGTCACTGCAGTAGACAAATTGAGCACGTGCGCATGAGAAGTGTCTCAATGATGCGCTTGTCACTACGTTAGAGGAGACAAACTGACAGTCGCGGCTCCTGGTGGGAGTGCTGCTGGGCGGTGGGGCGGGAGAGGGGTAGGGGTAGGGTGGGGGGTAGTAAACTCCGGCATACGGCCGAATGGAGGTAAGTACAGAAATAAATAAATAAAACGAATTACATTGCTCGCGCCGCATCGCCATTTGGCGTTGCAGCGCGCGCAATGTAATTTGTTTTATTTATTTATTTCTGTACTTCCCTCCGTTCAGCCGTATGCCGGAGTTTACTACCCCCCACCGCCCCGCAGCACTCCCACCAGGAGCCGTGACTGCAAACTGACCGTGTGTGAGGGCTATCTCATGCTAGGGGTAGGCTGCGGGCACAAACTCCGCCATGCGGTGGTATCAGAGTTTTTTTTGCTAAACTCCGCCCTTAAAGCGGAGCGTGGAGTAGCAAAACTCTACGAACTCTGCTCGCAGAGCGGGGTTTACCTCCCACCCTTAGTGGTGATGTATTGTGCTTCCTATTGTGAAGTGCTGTTATTTGTTTCATTGTTGTGTACTGTGCTTTCATGTTACATACTTTGGTATGAAGTGTTGTGCTGTAATGTGATGGGGTGTGCTGTTGTGTGATATCATTTGGTATGTTGCTCTATGCTGTGGTTGAATATGATACATTGTCATACGGTGTGCTGTGCTGTGAAGTATCCAACTGATATCTGCTGTGCTGTAATATTCTGGGCAGTAATTTGGTAGATGTAATTTGACAGACTGTGATCTGGTGCACTCTGATGTGTTTTTCTGTAATCTAATGAGCTGTACTGCTATGTGCACTGATGCGCTTTGTTGTGCTCTGTGTGCTGTGCTGCTCTGATGTTCTGTGTTCTTATCTCATGTGTATTGCATTATAATAAGATATTTTTGTATGTTTGTACGCTACTGTGCTTTTGCCTAATATGATGTAAATTGATATGTTCTGCTTCGAATGGCTGTTATTGGATAATGCTACGGTGTGATATGATATTAAATGCTCTGTTGTTTTGTGGCCTGTACTGATCTGATGTGATATGCCATAGTACACTAGAATGTGTTGTGTTATTTAGTGGCATGCTTTTATATAATGAGCTGTGATATCAAGTGTTCTATAATTTGATGGCCTGGGATGTGCTGTGGTGTACCGTGATGGGCTCAGATGCAACATGACATGATGTACTGTATTAAGCTCTGATGTGCTGTGATAGCATGTGGGTCGACAGTCAAAATATCGATTTTTAAATATCGAAGCACAGTTATATCGAGTTTTAAATATCGTAGGGACAAAATATCGAAGTCAAGAATATCTACAACCAGAATATCGAAGTTAAGGTAAGAAATATCGATGTTGCAAATATCGATGTTAGTAATATCGATAGTTAAATTATCGATGTTAATAATATCGATATTTATATGAGTGTTATGTATTTTAGTATGTATTTAATATGTATGTGTTCTATATTTTTTGTTAAGTATTGTACTGTTTTTTTAAATATATGTATACATTTTTTAGAAATTAGTAATTTTTTTTAAAGTAAATTTTGCGTTTTAGTACCGTAGCGGGTTGTGAGTTTATAGGGGAATAGGGTGGGAAGTATTTTAATTATAGTAAATTAAATAATAATTTTTGGGAATTATTAATTTATTTTAATTAAATTTTGTGTCTTATTTATGTAGCGGGTTTGGGGTTTATAGGGGAATAGGGTGGGAAGTAATTTAATTTTAATTAAGTATTTATAAATTTTTAATTATTGTTATTAATAATTAATGTATTGTTAATTAATTATTAATTGGTAATGAATTATTATTAATTGGTAATTATTTTATTTGTATTAATTTATTATTGGAGTGGGTTGTGTGTTTTTAGGGGAATAGGGTGGTAAGTAAATTATTTGTAATTAAGTAATTAATTAAGAAAAATTGAGTATTGATTAATTTTTTTGTAAATTAATTTTTAATTGGTTATTAATTTTTATTAAATATTCTTTATTGGTATTGATATTTTTCTTTGTTCATTAATTATTAATTGGTTATTAATTTTTATTAAATATTATTTATTGGTATTGATAATTATTTTTTTTGTTAATTAATTATTGGCTCTTAATTTTTATTAAATATTATTTATTGGTATTGGTAATTATTTTTTTGTTAATTAATAATTGGTTATTAATTTTTATTACATTATTTATTGTTGACATTTTTTTTATTTAATTATTAATTGCAAATTTATTTTTATTAATTGGGAATTAATTTAATTGTGTGAAATTTTATGTGGAGTGTGTTGTGTGTTTATTGGGGAATAGGATGGGAAGTATTTAATATTATTAAAGTAATTATTATTTTTGATATATTTGAAGTTGTTTTTTTTTTCTAAATGTATTAATAAATCATTATTTAATTACAATATTTATTTCATTTATATGTATGTTATTTTTAACATCTACGTTGTCCAACGCTTTCCCTACTGTTGCACTCACTGGAGTGGGAATAGTAATTTTTACCCCTACGCTATCCAGCGCTTTCCCTACTGTTGCACTCTCTGGAGTGGGAATAGTAATTTTTACCCCTACGCTATCCAGCGCTTTCCCTACTGTTGCACTTACTGGAGTGGGAATAGTAATTTTTACCCCTACGCTATCCAGCGCTTTCCCTACTGTTGCACTCTCTGGAGTGGGAATAGTAATTTTTACCCCTACGCTATCCAGGTCTTTCCCTACTGTTGCACTCACTGGAGTGGGAATAGTAATTTTTACCCCTACGCTATCCAGCGCTTTCCCTACTGTTGCACTCTCTGGAGTGGGAATAGTAATTTTACCCCTACGCTATCCAACGCTTTCCCTACTGTTGCACTCACTGGAGTGGGAATAGTAATTTTACCCCTACGCTATCCAGCGCTTTCCCTACTGTTGCACTCTCTGGAGTGGGAATAGTAATTTTTACCCCTACGCTATCCAACGCTTTCTCTACTGTTGCACTATGTGGAGTAAGTATATATATTAATTTATATGTATATGTTTAATTTATTTTAACATTTAGGGGCCGATTCCGATCGGAAATCTCTCCGACCGAGCCGGACCCGGAGAGATTTCCGACCGAATCGGACCCGTGCAGCCCGACCGAACGAGTATGATGCGCACGTATGCCATCGGACTCGAGTCGGTCGGACTCTCATTGAAGTCAATGGGAGCCTGTCGTACAACGCTACGCGGGCTCCCATTGACTCAATGGGTGCGAGGCGGACAAGGGCGCCCCTACAGCGTGTATGCGGCGAAGCGACTCGCGCCGTACACGCACAGGTACAGGTACGGCTACGCGTACAGGGGGGTCCGACACGGACCCCCAAAGTACCGCTCCGACTGATCTTTCGAGCCGGAGTGCGCGGCTCGGTCGGACTGCTCGCGGCGCGCATCGAACTTACCCGGCCGGGGAACGTCTCCATTGCGCGGTGCGAGTCGAGTCCGAGCGAGTCGGTCGGTGCGGTTAGACCCGGGAACGAGTCGGTCGGAGCGGTCGGGACGCCCGGACGAGTCGGTCGGCGATTTCGCATCGTACTCGCTCGCCCGGACGCGCGTACGAATCGGTCGGGCAATAGGGCTCCGAATCGGATCCGGTTTGATAAGGAATGCCGCAAAGTAAAAGCTTGTATTAGGCGGAAGGAAAGAAGACTTAGAGCAAGGTATAGTGAGGAACTGCTAATTACCCTCCAGAAATTAAGGATAAAATATAAAACAATCATTAGGAACAAAAAAAGAACTTATAAAGATAGCTGCTGGGCAAGCTTGCTAGCGGTAATAGAAGCCAAAAATGTGAAAGGGTTCTGGAAGTTGGTGCAAGAAAGCTCCGGTAAAGTATTAGGGCCGCTGCAATGTTCAGTCCCCGAAGATAAATGGGTGGAGTACCTAGGGGAAATTTATGGAAATGGCCAAGGGTAGATAAAGCAAGTATAATAGTATGACCAGGTGTGAAGGAAGAGATAAAGGAACACTTTACCCCCAGTAACATTAAGAAAATAATATCTAGTTTAAACCTAACCCGAGCATCCGGCCCAGATAATTTGCCGGCAGTAATTATAAAAACTAAACCGGAGTGGTGGGCGGAGTTCTTTGCGAATATGTTCCAGGCGATCCTTAATACAGGGATTGTGCCTAATAACTGGAGAGGAGCGATTGTAAGGCCAATCCATAAAAAAGGAGACGTAAACTCCCCCCAAAATTATAGATTAATAAACCTTCTAGACATAGGTGAAAAAGTTTTCGCCAAAGTGATCTTGGGATTACTTAAGGACTGGGTGGAAGGAAACCGGATTGTGCCCCCAAATCAGGGAGGGTTTAAAGAGGGACACTCAACGGTAGACCATTGCTTTGCTCTCTGGTCCATTGCGCGGAAGTCGATTGAGCAGAGGGGAAGCCTGTTCTGCAGCTTTGTAGACTTCCGCGCAGCGTTTGATCTGGTGGACAGGGAGCAGCTATGGGAGACCTTGATAGGGTATAATATCCCAGGGGATATATTGGGCCTGATTCAAGTACTGCATACCGAAAATTGGGCCCGGATAATCCTAGATGTAGAAGGGAGTTTGTCTCGAAAAATCCAGATAGGTAATGGGCTGAGGCAGGGGTGCGTATTGGCCCCCCTGCCTTTTTCCTTGTTTATTGCAGACCTGCCTAAAATTCTAGGTAATGCTAGAGGGGCAAGCCCGAAGCAAGATGGGAAACATATCTCATGTTTACTCTATGCGGATGACCTGATAATTATGGACCAGACGGAGATTGGCTTACAAAGAAAATTAAACAAATTTAATGAGTATTGCCACGTCAAAAAACTTGGTGTTAACATGGATAAGACAAAGATCTTATGTTTTGGTAAAAGGAAAACACTGTTCTCTTGGTCACTGGGTATCGAGAAGCTGGAAAAGGTAACAGAATATAGATACCTGGGGATGTGGTTTGAGAGAAGCCTGCAATGGCATACCCATCTTGATGCGATAAAACTAAGGGCATCGGCTTCTGTGAAGGGTTTAAAAAGATTTAATAGTGCGTATGGCGAAATGTCTGATAGACCGTCCTAAAGGCTTATCTTGCAATGGTACCACCCCAATTTCTGTATGGTGCAGAGGTACTCTATTTGAGTGGCAAAAAGGGGTGGGATGTGGAGGAGGGAAATGCCCTGAAAAATCTATTCTCCCTGCCTAAATCGTCAATGGTACAGGCAGTGAGATTAGAATTGGGAATCACCTCATGGGATCCAACAGCCTGCATGGCTCTTTTACGTTTCTGGCAGCGTTTGGGCTCGGGAGAAGATTGTAAAATCTCACAATGGTGCAGAAACGAGATATTAAAAAGTGAGCTAAGGTGGGAAAAAGAGACTAGAGCTACAATCAACAAGGCGTGTTGCCTGATAAAGCTTACGCTGTGCCCCCAGTCCCTCCAACCTAAGATTGATAAAAGGGAACTTAGGATTCTGGGTAAAGAAACCTCGCGATCTCAAGACCAAAATTACCTCTTGAGGAAAAGCTCGGTTCTTCATATGGCCCTAGCATGGCAAAATGAATTGCATTTTCCTTATATAGACAGGCTACCTAGCTGCCAGCTAAGGCGAGAAGTGTTAAGGCTAAGAATAGGGGTAAACCCATGTTACGTGAATAAAGGGGTAAAAAGTTTTATGATAAATAGCAAGGGTAAATGCACCTGCACTTTAGCAACAACATGTGATATTATGCATATATTATTGGATTGTCAGAAGGTTTTAGAAATTCGAAGAGTTTTTATGCCCAATTTTTTAAAAATATGATATTAAAAATAGGCCGCAAGCAGTAAATCTCTTAGTGGAAATGATTCATCTGGACATAGCATGTGCCATGGGAAAATATATTAAAAAAAGTTAAAGAGTTCCTTAAATGTAATGAGCCGTGAGTCGCCTATTTTAAAAAGTTTATGCGGTGAATGTGATGGGAAAGGGAAAAGTAACGTGGAGTAGAGTACTTGAACCTTTTTATGATATTAAAAATAAAATGTGCCTTTTTAGAAGTTTAAAAAAAAAATAATAATAATAATTTGAAAATGCTTGGTGGATTCTTGGCCCAAACAATCCGTATTGATTATAGTGACACCACCTTTGGCATAGTTTATAAAGTGTACGAGCGGGCTGCCGAATCTACGGGATTGTATTTGTGATATTATGAATTACAGGGTAGAATGACATTTTAATACTTTTATATATTTATGTTTTAACGAATGGTATGTTGTCTATTATGTATACTTTTATGGTTGTAAAAGACTGAATAAAGTTTCTATTGAACTGAACTGAATGTAAGATTAAGTAAAAGAAGTGAAGTGTAAACAGGAACTACATTCCTGGCAAGGAATACTGTAGTATGCTGTACATAGCACTTTAAGCCATTGTAAGAAGTAGAATGTCATCCAGACATAATTCCAAATGACATAATGTTAGAGTTAAGACCTGTTCTTCAGAATGTTGTGATTTAAGAGAAAGCTGTTGGGTGGACTGGAGCTGTGTAAGCAGGCTGAGGTGTAAAGGATCTTCCTAATAAATCTCTCTTGGATTTATCTACCTTTTCGTGGACTGATCTTTACAAATGGTTTTTCGAGTATTACTCCACTATGCAACACTCAACTCTATGACACTCTACTCTACGACACTCCACTCTATCCCAATCCACTCTATTCTACTCCACTCTATGATACACTACTACGCTCTGTGACTCCACTCTACGCCACTCTACTCCAAACCACTCTACGCCACTCCACTCCAAATCACTCTACACCCCCCCCATTCTATGAAAATTTACCCCACTCTATGCCACTTAACTCTACTCCACTCCACTCCATGACACTCCACTCTATGACACTCCACTCTACGCCACTCAACTCTACGCCACTCCACTCAATGACACTCCACTCTACAACACTTTACTCCACTCTACGGTATGCCACTCCAACCTACAACACTTTACTCCACTCTATGCCCCTTCACTCTACACCCCTCCACTCTATGCCAGTCCACTGTATGACTCTCCACTCTATGACCCTCAGCTCTACAACCCCCCACTCTATGCCACAACGTGCCACTTTACGCCACTCTACGCCCCGTCATTCTATGCCTCCCCACTATACACCTCTCCACTCTACGACACTGTATTCCACTCTGACATTCTACCCCCCTCCACTCCTTGACACTTTACGACACTCCACGTGACACTCCACTTTATCCCAATCCACTCTATTCTACTACTCCACTCTACTACACTCCATGATACACTACGCCAGTCTATGTGACTCCACCTTACGCCACTCTACTCCACACCACTCCATTCTACGACACTCTACATCACTCTATGCCACTTAACTATACGCCACTCCACGCCACTCCACTGTACGGCACTCCACTCTACGACACTCCACTCTATGCCCCACTGCTGTTTGACACTCCACTTCATGACCCTCTGCCCTACGACCCCAGCTCTATGCCACTTTACGCTACTCTACGCCCCTCCATTCTATGTCCCTCCACTCTATTCCACTCCATGACATTCTACGCCCCTCCACTCTACACCATTCTATTGTACTCCACTGTATGCCACTCTGACACTTTACTCCACTCTACACTGTGCCACGACACATCACTCTATGACACTCCACTCTACGCCACTGCATAACACACCACTCTATCCCTCTCCAGTTTACACCACTCCACTCTATGCCACTCTACTACTGGCCACTCTACGACACTTCAATCTATGACACTCTACTCTATGACATTCCACTCTATGACACTACACTATGACGGTCCACTCTACGACACTCCACTCCACGACACTCTACAATATTTCACTCTATGACACTCTGCGACACTCTACACCTCTATATGACCCTCCACTCTGTGCCCCTCCACTCTATGCCCATCCACTCTATGCTCTTCTATTCTGCAACACTCAATAACATTCCACTCCATGACACTCCACTCGACGACACACCACTCTGTCTCACTTCACTCTACTCTATGGCACTCCACTCTATGGCACTCCAATCTACGGCACTCCACTCTACTCTACGACATTCTGCGCCCCTCCACTCTATCTTTACTCAACTCCACTCTATGACCATTCATTCTGTGCCGCTCCACTCTACACCCCACCACTCTACGACCTTCCATTCTACTCCTCTCTACAACACTCCATGCCACTCTGTGCCATTTTACTCCACTCTATATTTCTCCACGACACTCTATACCACCCAACTCTATGCCACTCACTCTCCTCCAATCTACTTCACTTTACACCACTCTACTCTGCTCCACTCAATGCCACTCTATTCTACTCCATGACACTTTACCCAACTCGTCTCTAAGCCACTCCACTCTACAACAGTCCACTCTGCGACACTACACTCTATGACACACAATAACACACCACTCTATGACACTCTACGACACTCCATCCTGTGACACTCCACTTCACAGCACTCTAAAATACTCCACTACATGAAAATTTACTTCACTCTACGCTACTCCACTCTATGATACTCTACCTCACTCTCCGACCCTCCACTCCGCTCTATCACTCCCCACCAATCCACTCTACGACACTACACTCTGCATCACTCCACTGTATGACACTCTACTCCACTCTCCGCCATGACACTCTACACTCCTCCACTATGCCCCTCCACTCTACGACACCCCACTCTACAACACTCTATGCCACGCTACTCTACTCCACTCTGTGCTGCTCTATTCCACTCTACGCCATGACACTCTACGCCATACCACCCTATTCCACTCTACGCCACCTAATCTATTCCACTCTAAACAACTCCACTGTACTCTACTCCATTCTACAACACTCTGTCACTCCACTCTATAATGCTGTATTCCACTCCATGCCACTCCACTTTACAACACTCTACTCCACTTTACGCCCCTCCTGTCTCTGCCCCTCCACTCTACCGCACTCTGCTCCACTTTATGCCACGACACTCTAGACAACTCCCTCCATGCCACTCCACACCACTTTACTCCATTCTATGCCACTCCACTCTACTATGCAAGACGCTACTTCAGTCTACTCCACTCAACCTCACTCAACTCTAGTGATGAGGCTGAAAAAGTTATGTGCCAGGAAAAAAACCATTCAACTTTTAAGAGCAAGAAGACTGGCGAGTGGCAAACACTGAACATCTATTTGAGAATGAACAGGAACAGATGGTATCACAAAGGTATAGAGCTTTGGATGGCTTTTGGCTTGTTGACTCCAATGAGAACCTTGTGTGAAAGAATCCATTTTTCAGGGGAGCTCTTTCAGATATGTGCCTGTGCTCCAAGCAAGGAGGAAACCTGTTCACAGATCAGGAAGAGAGGGTGGTTCCTCCATAGAGACAAATGCAGTAAGTGACAAGGATCTCTACAAGGATCTCTATGAGGAAAGTCTGGCTTCTGCTATTTTGAACAAAGGCTTGTGGTACAGTCTACAATCAGGTGAGGCAAGAAGTGCTGTAAAATGTGGATGGCAAAAGATGTGAAAACTGGATGGATTAGCCCTTGAAAAGTCACGACTCACTGGCTAGTGCAGTGGGAAAAAATGGCACCTCATCACCAGCTCATCAGAACACTCCTGGACCTGGAAGAAGAAATAATCCTGCCTACCCTGCATATAAAGAAAAATAAGGTGGTTCATGCACTTCACTTGAACCCAGGTTCTGGAGTTGTTCTTCAGTTGGCTGCCACCCTGTACTGTCTCAGTGATACAAAAGGCCATACCCGTCCCACTTAGGGCGACACACTGAGGTGTACAAAAAGTGGTGAATGGGATGCTTGAATTAATCTCAGCCACTGATCCAAACTGAGGTGGCAGGGTGTGCAAAATAACAATTTATGTATTTGAAAAGTTTTATCTTGCGCGAACATGACCCTCATGGGTATCAGCGCACTTTACAAATCTTCAAAGAGCATAGACATATAGAACCAATAATCAATAATGGCATAGTCAAGAACAGTACAGGATATGGCAACTCCCCTGATGAGGGCGGGATCACCTCAATGTTAAGACAGATAGACAATGTTAAGACGATGGACTGGGATGTGGCCCGAGTAATTACCAGTGGTTGAGATTAATTCAAGAATTTCATCCATCATTTTTTGTATACTTTAGAGAGAGATGTGGACAATAGAAGCTTTCGTGGAACCCTGGGAGCTGTATAAGAGACTAAAAGTGACTTTTTCCAACATCCACCGCAACAGAGAGACTGTCATTTTTTTGTCATCTGGAGGACTGGTATAGCGTACCAAAGCTCCATGAGAAAGGCATGACCTCTCAAGTTAAAGATTGCCTGCTTGCCCTGCTCAGAGCTTCTTCCAGAGTAGGTTGAGGCTAAAGTAGGAAGACTAAAAAAAAAGTATCTGACCCGATGGATCAGAATCAGTCGTTGGCAAAAGTCTCCTGTCTTACACTGCTGGGGAAATCAAAGGACCAAAACACTTTTAGGGGCCATGAGATGTCCCATCTATCTATTTAGAGAGCACACGTCTGCTTTTGGAAAACAGTCTGAAGGCTGGAGCAGACGATTGTGCTTTGGTAGCACTTTCTTAAAATTATCCAAACTTTAAAAATACATGTACCCTTGAAAAATGAGCCATCTTGGTACTGCCATTGAAGAATTCTGGAAAACACATTATTAGTAATCTAGCGGTTCACTAGAGAAAAAGGCTGCAGGCATCAATGTGCCCCGGTTATTAGGGGCCAGCAGATACACAGATGAACAAGGGTGATTGGATCAGTCATGGATGTACTGCTGAGGAGAGAGATGATTGGGTGGATGTAATGCTCCTCCCCGGTTCTTTCTCACTGCCTCCAACTTTCATTAGGATAAGGCTGTGGTGTTTGCCCAAACTGTCCCATGCCAGGTTTCAGCTGTACCAAGCCCACAGAATAGCACTTATAATTCTTGAAATACTAATAAGGCACTAATGTGACCCTGAAAAAAAATCTAATAGTTTGTGGTTTGCATTTGTATATACTGGCTCAAAGATAATCGAACTGCTAACAAAGTCCCCCGTGCGCGGCCCAGGGGGCCGATTTTGAAAAGCAGCTTCACTCCAATACTTGAATGTTAAATGTAGTTTAATTATCAGTAGGGGATTATTGTGCGGATTTATGTTAGTAAGCGTTACTTCTAAGTTAAGTACTCTTAAGAGTTATTACTCTCAGAAAAATATATGGCATGCTAACAAATGGATGTAAACATTTACAAATGCTTACATGCATGTTTAACTAACAAATAACTTTCCAAAACAAGTCCGGGGCCCGATAAGGATAGTCAGTACATTTGGCCATCAAAGTCAGTCAAGGCACATCAGTTAAACACTTTCTCATAGATCTGAAGAAGGTGTGTCACAGTATCTAGTCATGGTACTACAAAAAAGGAGTTCAAAATTGTTATTTTCTTAAAATATATTTATAGCATATCACAGAGATTGATGGTGTATCCATGACCACCTGGTTTGTAAACGCCCTTTACTAATTTGAACTGGTACAAATATGCGGCAGTAGAATGTCCTAGAGAGAGAGTGAGAGAGAGACAACTACGTAAACAAAAGAAAACAACGTGTACAGATTTTCCACAAGCTTGAAAGTTCACCAATTAACAAACTTTTTTTAAATTTAATTTGAATCTTGAAAATGGCGTGAAAGAATCATTTACACATGTAATCATTGAACCATACGGGAGCCCTCCTTTGTCTTGCAACTCCACTCTCGTCAGCATTGGAAGACAAAGACCCCACGTCGCTTCTGTGCCCACAAACTTTTGGTATGAACCAGCATCCCCACATGCCCCACCTCTGAGTGGAAGCTGGTGCAACCATTCCCCGAGCAGGCACTCTTCCTTTTGTACTCATCATCTCACTATACAACATAGTATGACACTACTGCAGCCCTCATCATCCTCTTCTTCCACCTAACCAGGACACTGCCCACTCTGCTCATACAGGGATACTCTTTGCCATTTCAGAGACCATTGTCTAACTCACAAAATCTCTTTTGACAGCCTTGGCGTGGGAAAGGCCACAAAACTTTGAGAGACTTGCCTTCACCGTGCCAGGTTTGACCCTTACACAGTCGCCCACCGTAACCCAAATTCTGCTTGGGTTGATCTCTAGGGTCTTCATCCGTCTACTAACACTTTGAGCCTAACAGGGGTTAACACCACTCATGGAGAAGAACCGAGTGTGCTCTGTATATTGAACGTGATACTTGAATGGTAGCTTTAACTATCTTGTTGGCCCTTTCAACCAGACCATTAACCTGAAGATTGTAGAGAGAAGTGCGACAGTGCTTTAAACCATACTCATCAAGTAGTTCTTCATTTTTTAGAAACTAATTGGGTACCATTGTAGGTGACAATGTAGTTTGGATGGCTCTGGATAGAGAAGATTCTTCTTATCCTCTCAATAGTGCTGTTGGTGGTGAGGGCCTTCAAAAATGTGACCTCCAACCACTTCCTATTGACATTCATGATTACTGCAGCAAACCACAAATTGCCTGGTAGGCAATAAAAAGTCCTTATAAAGTCTAAGAAGATCTTCTCCCAAGGCTTCCCAAGATCCTCAGTGTGCCCTGAGGGACATCCTCCCACTTTCAATCTCTCCTTGCCTTCCTTGGCAAAGCATGGAAACAACTTAGGAACAGCAGCTAAGAGGGTTGATGCAAGGCCCACTAGTCTTTGCATAGTACCATATTGTCCTCTTTTGAAAACAAATATGACATGAGGTCCACCAGACACCTAAAGCTGTCATCATCCAGACCTAAGAATCAGCTTTGAGCATAAAGATGTGATAATTTTTATTTTCAGTTTGTCGTGTGTTTCCTGCATGGCTCATTGTAGTTTTTCCTATGTTAACCTAACTGTGCACGTTGTAGGCCTCGTTTATTTTGCACATGCTACTATATAAACTCATTTTGTGCCACATTATACTTTCACACGGAACCTGCATATGTTTTCGCGTTCTGTTCTTTTCCTGGGATTTATTCTGAACATTATGGACAAGGTCAAACAACAATGTTCCTTGTTATTTTCTCCGGCCAGACACTAACACCTAGACATGACACAAGACTGCAGTTGTTGTTTATGTGCAGACAGGTCCTGTCATATACATGAGCACAGGAGTAAAAAACAGACACTTGGAATGAGAGTTCTGAGACATTAGCACTGCATCTGCTGAGATGTAGAATATCCATCTGTGAATGCTAAAATACGGGTTCTGCCAGTAATCCCAGAGATCTTTGATATGTATATATATATATATATATATATATATATATATATATATAATTGAAGATGAAGGATCACAAGAAAACAACAGCCAGCCATATATATATATATATTTTAATTTAGCTTCCTTAGCGGGGGAGGGGGTTTAGGGTACTCTGTCCTATACAATGACAGAGCTTTTCATGATATATGGATTATTAACCATGCTAATCGGTATTTTTAGTTTGTATTTGTTTTTGCGGCACGTTTACTGCATTTCAGAGCACAAGAGTTTAAATAAATATTCTAAACTTCCTTCATGTCTCCTGCTTATCTTATTGTGGACTAGTTTGAGTGAGAGAGTGAAAGGGTGGGTCCTATTACCGCGATCCCTGAGAGGGTTATGTTCTGGGGTGCCAACTCACTTGTTTCTCTGGTAAGGTTAGGAGGGCTGTGGGGCACTACAGCTAGTCGGACTCGGACCCATAGTTACTGAGGTGGTATGGTGACTCAGTCCCTACATGCTGATGTTCTTTGGTTCTGATCCAGCGATCAGGGATCGATAATTTTTCACAAACATAGGCCCATTTACTTTACCCAACTAATCCCTTCCCGCTGGGGTTCAGTGTGATGCAAGTTTATTTCTAATTCACTATATACACTTCAGAACCTGCATTTCTCCTAACAAATAATTGTGTCAATGGACCTAAAGTTGAGTAGTTGATTTCAATAATATGTACTTATCTATGCATTAATTTTTACTAAATAATAACAGACTCAATGTGTAGCTTTATGTTGTTTATCATAAATAATGTAAGAAAATACTGCTCATCAAGTACAGTTACACGAATGCAAACCATGAATTATCACAGAGAGAAAACATTGGTAATATATCAATTCAAACTCATATCAAATAAACAATGCATTGAGGAGTGGATAGGCGAAGAGAGAAAAGTTTCAGAGACAAAAATACATTTGCAAATGTATATGCAAATTAATAAGATCATCTATACTAACCCAAGTAAGATTCAGGGAAACTACCCCACTGGCCAATTAGGGCAGGAAGGCCACTCAAGTAGAGTCGAGTGACAAAGATTAGGTCAGGAGTCAGGAAACAGGTAGGCCTCTATCTGGAAACAGCAAACCGACGACAGCGACGATCTCCCGCTAGCTAAACACCAGTCGACCCAAACCACTCCCCCCAGGGACCTTCAGTTATACCCTAAAACCTAAATGTCCAACCCACATTTGTTTCATTTTTAAAATGCACTCCATTTCCCATTGGCTAAAATTGGGGGTGTTTTGTCACCCCACTCTCGTCATGTCCATTTTATTAGACACCCTTTTGTTCAAACATTAAACATTACAACAGAATCATCCCAAGAAACAATTTCTGAACATGATCATAGTAAACAGTTCCTGCAGTTCCTTGAATGTTGCAAATCTCTACGCCTCTTTTGTTCGTCTCTGCCATCTCTTGAGGAAGTGGCATCGCTTCCATTTGCAATCTTATCCTCCTTCTTCTTCCGTAACCTTGGCAGACAGTCAGCACAACACAAAGGACATTTCTATTACCTCTGCATTCTCTCCTCATTCAAAGCTCATTTATTTCGTATTTTTCTTTTTCAGGAATAAAGTTAACCCAAAACTGGAATGCTTAAGTGTAGGCCCATTGCTTATTTTTCTAGAACAGAACACAAACATTTATTATTTTCACGAATATGTAATTTCATTTTGTGCACCATCCCAGCATTTGCACTAACCCATGCACACCCCATGTTATGTTATTCCTAGCGAAATATTATTAACGTGCACAAAAGCAGCATTAGTTTTTATCAAGCAGTTTGCGGCCTAGTTTTTATGCATTAATACACGCATTAGTTTTACGCATGCGCTAAAGCATTTCCCCATGTTTTAGCATTTATTAATAAAATTTTCACCGCACACTGTTAATATGTGTTACTGAGGGTTTAATCCGAGCAGGTTTTATTCACGCAAAACCCTGCTCCATCAGTTCCAAGCATAGTTCTGTTCTAAGAGCAGAATCCGTGCAACTAGTTATTATGATACAACAATCAGTCAACAATAGAATAAAAGGAGTTCTTTTTTCCTACCTTCTGTAGCAGCTTAGAACGAAATAATGATGTATTATAGCATCCTAATGATAATAAAATGTCTGTGAATTGAAAATTGTGCCAGGCATGAAGGGCATTAGTGTGTGCACCTCTGGACATATGTCCATAATATCATAAGTAAATATTCTCCCAAAAATCATCACAATATAAACTAGAGTCCATCATTCACTTCATCTATTACGTGTGTGTCCAAGGGCCAGAAGCATGAAGAACTTTTGCGATTTCAATGCATGTGATTAACAAAATCACAGAGTTTGCAACTATTCCGCACAATTGATGGACAAGCACAAGGTGCCACAACATGTAACTCCCGAAATTAAGGGGCATATATACAACGCCTCTGCGGCACTTTTACGCTGCCGGAGCGTCACTTTTGTGACGCTCCAGAGGTGCAGCTTGCCGGACCATATTTCAAGGCCACATAAAGTCCCCCTGCGTGGCTTTTCATGGCCTTGTAAATATGGAGTAAGGCAATGTCTTATTCTGCGTGGAAGGGGCGTTCCATGGTTTTTGACACTGCCCCAGATTTACAGCATAGCATAAATATGGGGCAGCGCCAAAACTAATGCCTTCCAAAAGCAGACGTAACGAGGAGAAATGTTTACATTCCTCCCGTTTCTTCCTCTTTCCACGTGTGCTGCACGAGGAAAACACCTCCTTTGATTGTTTCAAAGCAATCATGCCAACAACACAGGCACCCTTGTACCATAGTGCAAGGGTGCCTGTGTTGGCGCTAGGCTGCAGTTTGTGTCCCAGCACTGGCAGAAAGGACAGGAATGTGCTGTATCTTATAGATACAGTAATAATCAATAGGAGCTAACTATATGAGTAGAAAAAAACTCTGATGATGTATGTCTGAAAAACAATTCTGTTTTGTATGAAGGCCCTCACCCACCAACCTAGTTGGTGGCATGCTTCATCATCGGGCCCCACCCGATGGTACCGAATGTGCCTCGGGTGTGCTGCGACGTCTGCTTACAGCGGAGCAGATTTTGTAAAGTGAGTGTGCAGTGATGGCAGTGGTGAATATAAAAATAAAAACTGTCCAACGAGTCCCAAGGTCCACAGGGGAAATTTATTCATGGGCTCATGGCAGTGTTTAAAAACAAGGCTACGGATGTTATCTGGGGGTAATTATTGCCCCTTACATCCAGTGAGGTCAACTAGTTTCAGCCAGGCCTTATGGTAAAACTGGCTTTTATCAGGACCGGTATGTGTATGGTGAGTTAAAAGGGAGTCTACAGAATGTACAGGCTCCTATGTGCCGCACGCGCTATGGTGCGAGAAGTGTAAGAGGATGGTTTCCTCTATAGTCGTACCTAATAAAAAGAGACGAACAAACATAGAGAACAAACAAACATCCAGAGTAAGAAGTATGGTAAGGCACCGTAAAGATCACAGTGACTTGATATCATAGTGCCTTAAGTCGGAGTAATGCGATCCGTGTCGGCATGTGAAGGTCAATTGTCGTGGTTGTAATTATGCGTTACCGTGCTAGTCAATTTCAATAATTTCAATCTACTCATATAGTTAGCTCCTATTGATTATTACTATAATTCCCTGGGGAAATGAACTAGTCTATTTTATTCCTCTCTCTCCTTTTGATATTTATTTATATTCTTATAGATACAGCACATTCCTGCCCTTTTCTTTTGACATAGGGCAGCGCAGCTAAAAGGCTTGTGGCGCTGCCCTACGCCAAAATATTGTAAATATGCCCCTAATTGTAGGACTGCTGCAGCTGATTGTTTTAAATGTAATTTCTGCATTAAGGTTTGAGTAGTTAATGCATAAACGTTCCTTTGCCCATTTTCTCAACTTCATAATGACACATTTTGTTATCTACTGCAAATGTGTCAAGAAGCCACCTAGTTTTGCTTTTACGACTTGTGGAACCATCCATTCAAAGTAATGCTGAGCGAGAATTGACTAAACCAAAAGGTACAGTTACACCTATTCACTGTTGATGGTCACTTTTAGTTGTGTGATCCAGCCCTCGGAGGACTCTACCAACAATCTCAACGAGGAATTTGTTTCACTCAATGATGAGATTCCTCTGATGCTCCTTCTTGACATGAGCCAGTTTAGAATGGAATGGATGAAAGTCTTAGCGTGCGAAGCAGATGTAGTAAGCTAGTAAGAGAACTGGTTTTCAATTCTTTCTTATGCTTATGAACATATAATAGCCATGAAAAGTAACATTAAATACATATTGCAATCAATTCTAAACC
Source organism: Calotriton arnoldi (assembly GCA_963921515.1). Lineage (NCBI taxonomy): Eukaryota > Metazoa > Chordata > Amphibia > Caudata > Salamandridae > Calotriton > Calotriton arnoldi. Next base: position 1,432,578 of record CAWUFW010000883.1, read on the forward strand.
CCTACTTCAAGATCAAACTGGCTATTAATGTGCCAGCCGCTGCGCCCCATGCGTTCCAGCTTGCCTTATACGAATGTGCACTGAAGATGATGGAAAAGAAATTGTTGTGAGGAGTGGAAGAAAGTAACTACTTTTCTTTGCCATCAGTCTGTAGCTCTGGGAGGAGAGGGGGGGGGGGGGTACACTTGCTACCCATGCTGCTATGAGGCATGTATGCGAGTTGGACCTAGTTCTCGATCCTGAACTTCTGAATGTGTCCGCCGATGCTCAGGATACTTCACAAGCTAGACCTCCAGCTGCACAATTGATGGCCACCTGTCTAATGGACACATGCCACATGGGATGGTCTGAAAATCCACTCCAGTACTTGTTCACCAAGTAGTGCAGTTGTCCAGCATGGTTCGTTTTCAGCCGATGCTCTTGATACTTCACAAGTCAGACTTCCAGCTGCATAATTGATGGACACCTGTCTAATGGACGCGTGCCAGATGGGTTGGGCTGAAGATCCTCTCCAGTGCTCGTTCACCAAGTAGTGCAGTTGGCCAGCATAGCTTGACTGAGTGTCAGTCGATGGCCTCAACTGCCCTCTGATCACTGAACAGAATCATGTTTATGTGAAAAATAAAGTGTTCACATGCACTGTGCGCTCTGAAATCAGCAGACCACATGGGATATGCCCGTGAACCTCCTATGTGAACATCCCACCACCTAGCCCTCTTTCCTGCACTGTCTCTGTCTACTTGCTCAATGCCAAGCTGCTGCTGCTTCTTGCTCCCAACACCAAAACCATCTGAACCTCAACTATGTTTGTCAGGGCACTGCTCTTCTCGCCTTTCTCACCCATGGATCCTGCTGCTGTGTTCCTCTCATTCTAAGGTTAATGCCCACTATTCTGTCTTCTGTGTTGTGTTCCACTTACAGTCCCTTTCACTTTAGCTCATTTACAGCTGTGTGGCAATGGTAGAAATGTGTCCTAATCAGCAGTCCTGATGATTTACAATAATGTGATAAGGCTACTTCGAATCATGGAAAGTCAATCTGTGACTGGCTACCACTAACAAAAATGTAGTGCCGACAAATTTTATCTTATTTATTTTTATTTATAACGTTTTACATAGCGCAAACTTGCCCCTAGTAGGGTATCAGAGCACTTTACAATTGGTTAGGCAAGAAGAAAACAGGACAACCAAGCAACAAAATCGTTGTCAATACTTGTTGCAAATCGGGAGAAGGTCAGTGAGTTATACAGCCGGATGTCAACGGCGAGTAAGAACCCAGGTTGAGACACTGTGTCAGCTAATTATCCATATACTGAGTCTGAGAGTTCTAGGGTAGAGTTTTGTTCATCAAAAACAGTTTGACTTCTTTTTTTAATGATGTGATTGACGGGTTCAGTCTGATTTCAGGGGGAAGGGAGTTCCAAATTCTAGGGGCCATTCTGGAGAAGGCTCGGTTGTAGGTTTTCTTTTTCTGAAATTTCTGAGGTTTTAACAGTAAGGTGTTGGTGCTCCTATAGGATCTGCAGCCGCCAGACAGCTCTAGGTACTTTGGTGTGTTGAAGTGTAGGGCTCTATGTGTCAAGCAAGCAAGTTTCAGCTGTATCCTTATCTCATAAGGGAGCCAGTTCAGTGCCTTTAGATCAGGAGTGATGTGGTTGTTTCTCTTGGATCCAGTGATGAGCCTTGCAGCAGAGTTAAGGGACGCCCTTAGTGGTGCCATCTTGGATCTCAGTAGACCACATAAGGTAGCACTGCCATAGTCTAACCTGGGGATCACTAGAGCTTGCACAGCTGTTTTGAGGTCGAAGGGAAGGGAGGGATTTATTTTTCTTAGTACATTGATTTAAAGGTTGGCTCCTTTCTTCGTATTCTACCACTGAAGCCGCCCTGACGTTTTGTTTCATGTCATAGATGATTAATGTGGCTGTTATCTTAGTTTATATTTGCTCTTCTGATTACACATTAGTTACGAATGTACACTGAAAGAGACATGAAAAGCATTGCCCTTTCTTATTACACAAGCTTTCGTCACATGCTCGCCTCCTGCAGAGCGCATTTGTGGCGGGAATTGATGAGACGGGAAGAATGCAACAGTGCTCATTTACTTACCCCCTTCGCTCCTCAGATGGTGAACCTTGCACGTGGGCATCTGTTTATACGAATATGTGTTCTGCTCGAGAGAATGATAGGGTGGATGGGCTGGGGGAAAAAAGAGCAGTGCAAACGATGCATTCAAATATTTTGTTGAACAGTTACACACCAAGAATGAAAAGGGGCCCAGATAGGGTGACCAACCGTCCGTAAATTTCACGGACCGTCCGTGATTTGGATCTCACATCCGTTGTACGTGATGATCCCTTTTACGGACGCCTTTTGTCCGTAATTTTAAGCATTGCAGGGAGCAGCGCTGTTCCCCTGCAAGAAGCCTCAGCTCCCTGATGGGGCTGCCTAGCACTCATCCTCTGAGCATAAAAGCAGCCCTACCCCGCCCATTGTCATTCTGTCTGCCGGCTGATTGTCACATACAGAATGACAGTGGGTCAGTCTGGGATGTTACTGCATGTGGTGGGCCTCCTCTAGCCTTGGCCTAGGGCAGGGCATTCCGTTTTTATCCAGGAAACATTTTTTTCACAGTACATAAAAAAAAATGTTGCACCTCACCAGATGGAAGAAATGTAGGAGAATCCAGTTCATGAAAAGAAGCCAGCGAAATAAGTTAAAAAGAAGGGGTCATAGTTCTTTCACAATCTCGTCATTTTAGAACTAAAGCATTTTCAATATTATATACAACGAAGCCATAGTTGCTGCTTTTTTATTTTATGCAACTAACAAGCATTGACAAAGCCAATAGTCCTGGCTTGTTGTAGGTGTAATGTATTATATATCTGGATGCAATAACAGAAGTAGCAGAATACCAGTTGGGCAGCACACTATGCAAAGCACAGATTTTAAGCTTAGGTGCTTTAAGCCAACTCTTAATTACATCGGACGCGCCCTTTGGAGAGACCCCCAAGTTTTGTCAACCTACTTAAAGCCCTGGAAACAACACCATATCACAGTCACCCCACGTCCTGGCACTGTGCATCATGCATGACTCATGACTTCCAAGTTTTCACATTGCCTATGTGTAGGGGCATAGTGAAACCTCCCCCCACCCCACACCTTGCATTAGGAACTACAGCGAGGGTGGAGTCCTTGATGGGCCTCTTCTGTCTGCAACTCTGCAGACAAAGGCTCAGTTCATAATTAATATGAAAAGGTGGGTGAGTAAGTAATGAAGGAATGGGTGAATGGCTGGATGGATTAGTGCAAGAATGAATGGATGAATGAAAGGGTGAGTTGGATAATGAGAGAAAGGATGGATGGATGAGTGATTGGAAGGATGAATGAGAGAAAGGGTAAATAAATAGATGTATGTGTGGAATGGTGAATGTATGGGTGAAAGGGTGGATGGATAGGTAAAAGGGTGAATGGATGGGTAAAAGGGTGGATGGATGAGTGAAATGATGGATGGATTGATGAATTGATAAGTGAAAGGGTGAATGGATGGACGGATGAGTGAAAGGGTGAATGTAAGGATGGATGAGTGAGTGAAGGGAAGAGTAGATGGGCAAAAGGATGGATGGATGAGTGAAAGGGTGGATGGATGGATAAGAGAAAGGAAGGATGGATGAGTGAAAGGATGGATGAGTGATAGGGTCAATGGATGGATTCATGAATGGATGAGTGGGTCGGTGGATGGATGGGTGAAGGGATGGCTAAGTAAAAGGGGGGTGGAGAGAGAAAGGGAGGATGGATGGATGAGTGAAAGTATGGATGGATGATTGACATGATGGATGGGCGAGTGGGTGTATGGATGAGTGAAAAGAAGGATGTAAGGATGGGTGAGTGAAAGAATGCATAGATGAGTGAAAGGGAAGGTGAAGAGCTGGAAGAAAGGATGGATGAGTGAACTGGTGAATGGATGGACAAATGGACGGATGAGTGACTGGGTGAATGGATGGATGGATGAGTGAAAGGGTAAATGGTTGGATGGATGAGTGAATGGATGGGTGGGTGGAAGTGTAGATGAATGAGTGAAAGGATGGATGGAGTAAAAGGATGGATGGATGAGTAAAAGGGTGGATGGAGGGATGGATGAGTGAAATGATGGATGGAAGGATAGATGATGAATAGGTTTGGAAATGGTTGAATAGGTTTGTATATGGATGGGCACACAGATGGAAGGACAGAATGAATGGTGAAAGACTAAATGATGGATGAAAGAATGAATGGATGCCACACCCCCGGGTGACTCAACCCGCCATGCCAAACCGACACATGACGTCAGGCAGCAAGCGCAGAACTCTGGCTTGAAATGCTCTTCCTGCCTGCCAAAAAGCAGAAACGAATTCCTTGTACGGTGCCGTGGTACCACAAGAGACATTCTGCTGTTGTGCCACTGGGCAGCGCTGCCACCATGCCACCTGGAAGCAGCACGAGCAGCCCGCCACTTGCCTGAGGCCAAGAGAGATGCATGAGGGCACAGTTCCGTGCAGCCCTTCTGTGTGCAAAGGCAGGCAAGACAACATAACCTGCACTTGCAGACAACAGCGCTGACGTGACTCGAGTCCCTTCCACCACAATTTTTTTATCTTTTAAAATTTTGCACCCCTAAGAATATTGTGCCCTGGGGCAACCGCCCCTGTGGCCCCACCCACACTACGCCACTGCCTACCAGTATGGATGACATCTGACTCTTACACCTTGTTGCCCTCATTGTCTTAGGTAACATTTCCTATACATTGACTTTCACATTTATGAGTCTTTGTCTCTTTATAATATGTGTGTGATGTAACGCACTCCGACACCCTGCCTCACATACTTTGGATGAGTAGCTCTATATAAGAAATTAAATACACATGAGAGAGGGTCTATGTGAAGATGAGGGGCACCATTGGAGGGTGGTAGCAAGGCCGGACTGGCCATACCTGACATTGGACGTTTCCCTGGGAGGCTGGAAGGGTGGGGTGGCGGTTTTGTTACTGGGGGCTGGCACTGCCAAGTTCCTTGTATATCCAGCAGTTTTCTGGCAACAATAAAAGTGTCACAATAACTCTGGTGACTAATGTAACTGCTGGAGAGAGATGGGAATTTTGATTAGAGGCAGTTTTGAATCATTTAAGGTAACACAAAGGGTTAATATGCCTGCTGCAAAGAATGTGTGCCATGTATATCAAAGAACAGTATTTTATGTGCAGAGCTCAGTGGGTTACTGCTTTTGTCACTGAGATTCTTTTGTTACTGTGCAGTTCATAAGTTACATACGTAATCTAGCACAGTGAGCTATGAACTGCCATCAAAGAGCTGCATGCAAGCTGCATGGTACAGGTTACAAAGTTATGTTTTCTTCCCAGTTTTTCATTATCCTGATGTTGCTAAAAAAGGTTTGTTTGGGTAGTAATAAATTACTATCATTAAAGTCAACACTAACTACTGTGTTATGTTCTGAATCCTGAGTTTGATCTTCTTTAGACGAAGCACTATAAAAAAATGCATACCAGTATGGGTGAAGTGCATCATACACCTTGTAGTCCCCGGTGCCTTATGTAACATTTTCTATACACTGATTTACATATGTATGATTCATTGTCTCTGTATGTGTGTGTGATGCAAAGTGCTCTGGCACTCTACACTGGTATGAGAGGCGCTATAAAACAAATGAAATACATGTGAGAGAGAGGCACTGTTGGTCATAGTGAGGGCCCCATCAAAGATTGTCGTATCCTGGTGCACAGTAAAGTCATCATTTACTATGCTTTAGAAGCTAATACAATTGATATATAATGACAAATGTGTTGTAGAATGCACCATGTTTTTCCAAATTTTCTTGGGGGTGCGAAAACAAAGGCTGTAAGTTGTCAGTTTCTTTGTAACACACAACTTTTAAATATCTGCAAATGAACTGTGCAAATGTTTCAAAACATATCAGCAGTTAGGAAACCACAAATGGGCCACTTGTTTGTAATTCAGAAGTGTGCTGGAAACAGAGTTGAAATAGATCAAAACAATCAAGACACTTTACTTGGTGATGTTCAAATGATACATATTTGCCGAAACCACATTTCCACATATTAGTATTTGTGAGCTATACAGTTTTATCAGTAAAACTGCATGTTGGCATTTTGCTTCCATTCAGTAGAAAATGTTCTGTATGTAAAAGACAGTGCCTCCTTCTGCCCTACAATTATGCCCTAACAGTGAATACAGTTTCCAGTCTGTAGCACAATTCTGTGCATCAATGAGAATCTGCAGTATACAGCTCACAGAAATTAAGCATCCCACGCAGTATACTATTTCCAATATACAGGAAAAATTAGGAGGGCTGATATATGGCTAGCCACTAGCCAGGTCATTATATAGTAATGCCAACTCCTATCTAACCACTCTGACCCACAATAATACCATAACGCTCACCAGTGTGCAGCCAATTATAGCTCATGCAGGCTGGTTAACAACTCCCTTTTCCTGCTTAATGCTCTTACCCTCACACAAGAACTGTCCACTATGGGTCTTAGCCATTACTCAGTACTGTACCAGCCCCTATGAAAGTCATCACCAACTGAACAGAAATGGAATGCTTGAAGCGACCTGACACATAAAGCTGGCCACTTGGAGGACTGCCCTCTAGTCCAGCACTGCAGGTCCCAATTAGCTACATCCTATGTGTGCCGCTTTACATCTCACAATGGCACTTATGTGTCTGTAAAACATACCTTTTGTCCCGAAGTTTTGTCCTGAATTTTGACCTTCTGTCCTGAATTTTTGTCTTGAATTTTGACCCTTTGTCCTGAATTTTTACACTCACCGTTCTGAATTTGCACCCATGCCTAGGCCCAGAGCATTATTGATGAATGAAAACACAGATATCAGTAGCAAGCTGGAGATTGTGGTCTTTCTGTAAATGGGAATGCTGGTGACACGACAGAGGGATCGAGAGGAAATATTGCATTTTTTGATCCATCACAACCAGCAGGACGGATTGAAGTAAGCTCCCATTAAGCCAGAAAGGTTTAACCGTGACCCTAGCTTCAAACAGAGCAACCTTTGAAAGGGCGAGCTGCTGGCGTGCTAAAGATCATCGCCAATTTCTGTGACTTCGGAGGACATTCAGAGTACATTTATATGTCTTTCTGCAATGAAAATACATTGCCTTCAGCAAGCAGAAACGCACATGTACTTGCAAAACACCTATACAGCAGGTCGTTACAAGTTTAAAATGTACCTACGTGTTATGACCTAAAACAAGCACATTAAAAATCTGTGTCATTTTATGATGCTACTAACCTGTGACCAGAGAATGCATCCATCTCTCAAGAAAGTCCATTAACCACCAGAGTTAACTTTCCATTGTTATAGCCTGAAGCTTGCTGGACAGATAGATCTGTGCAGTAGGTACCTTAACCCCAGTGTTTTCTGTGTGCAGATCTTACAGGTGCTCAACATCCCAAATGAAAAACAAGCATTGGCAAAGCCAATAGGACACACTTTTGGACCGTTTGCCTTTGCCTATGATTCTAGTCATGCTGTACAGCATCCCAGATGCTACGCAGCATGACTTTTAAAAAAAGAAAGAAAAAAAAAAGACATGCATGAACGACCATGTCATTATTTAGGAGCATGCACCAAGCATGCATGCAACTACAAAATGACGTGAAAACAATATCACCCAAAAAAATATATAACTAAGTAGAGCGGGTGGGGGAGGGAAGCAACACAGAGGGGGGGGAGCAATAGAGGGTAAGCAACACTGAGGGAGGAAGCAACATTGAGAGGGTAAGCAACACTGAGGGAGGAAGCAACATTGAGAGGGTAAGCAACACTGAGGGAGAAAAGCAACATGGGGTGTGGGTGGGGTGAAGCAACATGGAGGGCGCATCAAGGAACGTGAGGTGGGAGCAAATGGAGAGAGGAACATTAGCGGAGCAATCACACAAGAGAGAGTGTGCGAGGTGGAGGCTGAAGCACATGTCCGAAACAGCAACGCTGGGGTGGGTTAAGAATACACGGGCAGGTGGAAGCACATGGGCAGTGAAAGCTCAACAAAAGTGAGCACTGCAGGGGGCGTGGCCAAGACCCGGAGCGAGATGGCCGCCTAAAACGCAAGCTCCGTGATACCTGATCCCCCCCCATATCAATCCGTTGCACAGATCCATGTTCCCAAGGGTGGACGACGCACCGGAAGGCGGGCGGAGTCGGTCGAGCCGTTTGCGGGAGCGGAGCCTTGCTTCTGTCAGCTCCGGCCGAGCCTGCGAGGTTGGGGCCTGGTGGTGCGGTGAAGCCGGGGCCTCGATTTTGGTAACTGACCGCGGTAAGGTGGAGTGAGCTGGACCTTGGTCCCAACATCGGCCGGACGACACACAGGTTCGGACCCCATCGCACAGCGAGAACACTGGAGCTGGGCTTGCAAGACCTGCGGTGACCGGGGCTGGAGAGAGCTGCATCGGGGACCCGGGCAGCACCGATTGCACAGCCCGAAGTCGGGGGATGGATTTCGTGACGCGGGGGAAGAGGTGAGGAGAAAGGAGGTCTCCCCCCCCAAGAATGTAAGTGGCGGAAAGGGAGCCCAGTAACTGAAATAAAACCTACCCTCGAGGGTCCCCGTCTTCCCCCCCCCCCCGCCTCTACTGAAGGCCGGATCGGCAACTTTGTGGGCAGTAAGAGGTAAGGGGAGTCAGGTACGGAACCACGGCCCAGTCAATCTCTGAAGTGTGACTGGGGGCCCGGAGACGGAGTGGGGCTCCCCCCGACACTGGCGCCGGCTGAGTCCGCAAAACTGAGGCCTGGTAGACTTGTGGAGCTGGGGGCTCGATTTGTGCTGTTGACCACGGACGTGGGTCGTGCCTTGGGACACTGAGACTGGACCTCATTGGGTTGCGCCCTAGCCCGGAAGTGAACCGGACTGCATGCACGATTGGTGGGGGCCCTCCACGGACAGTGGTAACTGCATTGAGAGGCCGCACCAGGGGCCTGGTAGGAGTGGTGCGCACAGCCTGGAAATAAAACAGTGGACTTGAGACATCCGGGGGGAACAAGGCTGCAAGGGAGACCCCCCAAGAAGGTGAGCAACGTAACGGGGGCCAGCCATCCGGAATACCATCCACCCTGGGGAAGGGGCCCCCTCCCCCCCCCTCTACACTCAGCAGGTGCCACTGTGGGACCACAATAAACAGCAAGAGCAACACTCAGGACCAGACACCAGAGCTACTCGGGGCAGGACTTGCGACCAGGCGGCAGAACGAGAGCGGGCACAGGCAACGGCTACAGCACTGGGCCCTTTTGCATGAAGCTTCACAGACGGCCTTCATTGGCACGGCGTATCAGAAAGAAAGACAAGCGTTATCGGTCGGAGGGGTGACAGTCACATCGCGCCGCCTCCCCCCGCGCCGGGCCAGTAACCAGCCGTAAAACAGGATTGGGCAGAATAAGAGATTGTGAAAGGGGACAAAGTCGACATTGATAGTAAACGACCCCGGGAGCCCAGGAGGAGACCTCCAGCAGCAATGGAGAAGAGCAAGTCAGCGAGTCAAAGGGGTCCAAAATGGTACAATCAAATAAGCTGGACCGATATGCCCTCCCCAAAGATATGATTCAGAACTGTTCGTCTAAAGGTAGCCCAACGAAGGAACAGGAAGGCGAAGAGCAGGAGCTGTCGTTGAAAGACGTGGTGAAAGCCATAACCAGCATCAAGACCTCCCTGGAGCACAAAATGGACACCATAGCCATCGATGTAAACTTAATCAGGACTGATCTATCCAAGCTCAATGAAAAAGTCAAACAGGTGGAAATCACCACTGCTAGCCTGGTTGGGGATGTGGCTCAGCTCCAGGGAGAAATGCAAGACATGAAAACGTTCCGCAAGTTTGCAGAACTAAAGTTGGACGACTATGAAGGCCGCCTACGCCGTAACAACCTGCGAATCATAGGGGTACCGGAAAAAGCGGAGGGGCAGGCCCGGGACCTGTTTGTGGAGTACCTCATCCTGCAACATCTACGCCCTAAGGGCCTAAGTAAGTTCTTTGTGATTGAGAGAGCTCACAGGGTTCCAGGGGGTCGACCCAGGCCAGGAGCACCCCCGCATCCAATGTTAGCGAGAGTTCTGAACTACCGGGACAGAGACATAATTCTACAGAATGCTAGGACAAGTACTGCTCTTCGATACGAAAATGCAGATATCTCTTTCTTCCCGGATTTTACACAACAAGTGCAAAGGCAGAGACGATCTTTCCTTCCAATCAAACGGTCACTGAGGGAGGGAGGATTTAAATACTCTATGTTGTTTCCTTCACGCCTGCGAGTGGAGGCGGAAGGGAAAACTTGGTTCTTTGAACAACGGGAGGAAGCAACAGAATGGTTTGAACGACTCCAGAATCGAACCGCACGGGATCGCGAAGCTGAAGTGGGGGCCTCCTCCCAATCGCATTGCTGATGGGGCCGTGCCACGAACAGTGACTCCTTCGAGAAGATATATCCTTACTTGGGCCCGAGACAGGTAACGGGCAGTGTGATAATCAAGAACTGATGGGGAGATCTTCATTAGCGGGCCCCGCTCAGAACTATGGTGCGGGACTTTCTGAGGGAGATGTATAGTTATTTTCTATAAAAAGGGGGGGGGGGGATCAGGCGAGCGGCATGCCACGACCCCAAGTTTTCTACGTTTAGTGCAGACACAGGGCGACAGGCACTCTGCAGACTTTTGTATTGGCAGTTTTAAGCTCAAAGTGCAGGGCAGCAGGGAGGGGGGTTGTTGGGCGGGGGATTTGTATGCATATGTTGTTTATGTTTTCGCATCAGAACTTGCATTCGTATCAAAAACAGAGGATACCGTGAGCTTTGTATTGACCAATGGGTACACAGGGAGACAAAAATGTTAAGATATTAAGTTGGAATGTTAACGGTCTTGGGGACAAGATTAAGCATAGCGTAGTCCTCCAATATGTCAAGACAGGCCCCAGATGTGGTTTTGCTGCAAGAAACGCATTTGATAGGAAACACATGCAAAGCAATGCAAAGGTGGGGATATAGGATGGTGGCGCATGCTGGGTTTACTTCTGGTTCGCGGGGAGTGGGCATTATGATGAAAAACTCCTTTCCCCTAACAGTGACTGCGACGTGGACCGACGATAGGGGTAGGTACATTGGGGTGTCTGGTATATGGGAGGGGCGCCAGACCACATTTATGTCCATTTACGTGCCACCAGGGTTGCAAAACACTACTTTTGCTGATTTGGGCTCTGTCCTACTCACTATGCCGGATAGCCTCCTAATCCTTGGGGGTGATTTTAACGCAGTGGTATCGGGAACACTAGATCGGTACCCCCCGCGGGAGGTGGGACATTCGTCTCAATGGCTGCCTGATTTTCTCGAGTCCAGGGGGTTGGTGGATGGGTGGAGGACTCACCATCCAGATCAGATACAACACACATTCCACTCCGGAGTTCACCATAGTCTATCCCGCCTGGACTATTGCTTAGTCCCAGCGGCACAAGCCGCCTACATACAAGAAATCAAACACCTACCCAGGGGAATCTCGGACCACTCACCGTTATGGATACACATAGCCCTAAGTCATGCCGCAGCGGGAAGAATAGCCCCGATTAACCCATGGTACCTCAGAGATCCTAAAATCCGCAAAGACCTAATTAAAGCCATCGACAGCTACTTTTTAGATAACGAGGGATCAGTGTCCTCGTCCCAATCATTGTGGGAAGCTTTTAAAACAGTAATCCGTGGCCAGGCTCTATCCCAGATCTCAGGTATGAAAAAAGAAAAGCAAAAAGAAGTAATAGACACGGAAAATGAAATACAAGGGCTGGAGGATGACCTCGAATCCGGCATAACGCCAGAAAAGCTCCATTTACTAAATTTGAAGCAGCACGTCTACAAAGCGTTAGTGACAGATAGGGCGAGGGCGTTGGGCAGGGAGAAACAGGGAAGGGTGTACGACCTAGGAGATAAAGCAGGGAAACTCATAGTATGGCTTGATAAAAAGGAACAAGCCAGCAGGCTAGTCCCGGTGCTTAAAATAGACGGGGACGTCTCCCTGACGGAGCCTCAGGCTATAGTCGACAGATTTGCCGGCCATTTTGCCTCAATATATACGACAATATCCCCACATACGGAGCAGGACTCCCGGGAACTACTGAGGGATATTAAGCTGCCCAGACTCTCCCCGGAAGACAGGGAATACATGGATAGTGACTTGACGACAGATGAGATAGCGCAGGCGATCAGATCCTTGAACTCTGGGAAGGCCCTCGGGCCTAATGGACTCCCAATCGAGTTATATAAACTCCGCCCCAGAATACTACCCAGGGATCAGAGGATCGCCACAATAGTCACAATACATAAGGAAGGCAAGACTAAAACCGATTGTGCCTCATACAGGCCCATCTCCCTCCTCAATGCAGAACCTAAAATACTGGCCAAGCTCTTGGCAACGCGGCTGGTCAAGTTGATTGGAGCCCTGGTCCACCCGGACCAATCCGGGTTTATGCCACATAGAAACACGGCCTTAAATTTGCGCAGAGTCCACGGAGTAATTAGTAGAGCCCCGGGTATTCAGGAACCTGCAGCGATCGTGTCATTGGACGCAACTATGGCATTTGATACTATAGAATGGCCTTACTTGTGGGCAGTTCTAGATAAGGTGGGCCTCGGACCTAAGTATATACAATGGGTGCGTCTCCTCTACAGTGCACCTATGGCCCAAGTAGTAGTCAACAACAAAGTGTCAGCGGCATTCCAACTCAGCAGGGGGACCTGTCAGGGTTGCCCGTTATCACCACTCCTATTTGCCCTCGCTCTTGAACCTTTGGCGGCCTGGATCCGTAAAGACCCCAGAATACGAGGGTTGAGGTGGTCCCCAGACTGGGAGGACCGTATATCGCTATATGCGGACGACATTTTACTGTATTTAGCTGCCCCCAGGAACTCCCTGATAGTTGTACTAGACATATTGGCAATCTTTGGAAGATTCTCTGGCTTCACTGTCAACTGGAATAAATCCCTTTTGTATGTTCTGCAAGGGGACCCGCCTGTCCCGCCGAGAAACTGTCCAATACAAATTAATACTACAGGGTTCAAGTACTTGGGGATCTTTATCTCCCTCGATCCCCCGACCCGCTATGCCCAAAATCTCCTCCCTCCCCTACTTAGGCTCCGGCGAGATATCGCTAGTTGGAAGGCACTCCCCCTCTCGTTACTGGGCAAAGCAGCTCTATTTAAAATGATGTCCCTGCCCAGGTTCCTCTATGTTTTACAAAACACCCTAGATCCGGTTCCCGCTAAATATTTTAACGAAATTGAGAGCCTCCAGAGGGACCTCCTATGGGAAGGAAGGCCACGCATTGCCCTAAATAAACATGACACTATCATGGTACGATGGAGGGATCAGCCTCCCGGACATCAAAAAATACTATTGGGCTGCGCACTTAGCGGCTATAAACCATGCTACGTACTGTCGTCCTGATGACCCAGGCTTCGCCATGGACAGACGGATCCTCCCGGGAGGAGATTATGGCAGGGCACTATATTCAAGACCTAAACGGTATAAATTAACAGGCCCAACCGGACACTCTGTCCAGATTTGGCACAATGCAACCAACTCGCTTGGATGGGGACACAGACTGACGTTAGCGACGCCACTGTGGGACTCTGAGAAACTCGGTAATTTGTGGAAGACAAAAGGGTTCGACAAATGGGATCTTATTGGAATCTCCCATATTAAAGATATGTGGGGGAAAAACGGAATAGTGCCCTTTGCTGAGTTACAGAAGGAGTATGGACTGGCAGACTCGGAACACTTCCGATACGCGCAGGTAGTACATTCCCTTCGTACTCAGATACCATGCGATACAGTCCCCCCCGACTCGTTGCCGCTAGAAGACAGAGTATTAGACGGACACCTACCTGACAAAACCATTTCCTTGATATATCAAAAATTAATAAACAATATGGAAGACCCCCTCGCATTACTGCGGGAGAAATGGGTGCAGGACGGCATAGAGCTGGACGATGAAGACTGGCAGGAGGCGGTATCCTCCCCCAAGGTAGTTGCCATACCTGCGCGTTTACGATTAGTTCAGCTTAAAATCCTGCATAGGGTATACATCACAGAAACCCGACTGATCCTAATGGGGGGGGCGGAGGGAGGGGAATGTAGAAGAAGATGTGGACACATGGGAACATTTTTACATATTATTTGGGAGTGTTCCTCTATAAACGCCTATTGGACCAAGATACACGACACCATTAACACAGTACTCTCAGTCTCTCTTCGCCCAGAGGTGCGAAGGTGCCTCCTGAATATTTGGGAGCCGACAGATCTGAATGTCCACCAAACACAATGGGCCACTTTTTGGTTTATGTTGGCGAAACGAAACATTGCACAGCTCTGGGGAGCAGCCCAGCCACCTACAGTAGAAGCGTGGAGGAGGGATCTGGACTGGTGCATGTTTAGAGAGAAGACGGTGTTTTTGGCCAGGGGAGGCCCCCAAAAATGGGACCGTATTTGGAGCCCTTGGAACACATACCATGGAGATATATGTTCGCCACCCCGCGGTGTGGACTTAGATGAACCCACCTCACCGTAACATTCCCCTTGTGAAAATGAATGTATTGTACTACAAGATACGGATGTTTTAATTCCTCTGTAATGGCTATATGTTCCGATGTATGTTTAATAAAAAGAAATATTAAAAAAAAAAAGTGAGCACTGCAGAGTGTGAGATACACGGAGACAGCTAGAAAACATACACACTCACATAGAGTGCTTAGATAGGAAACAAGTAGCTCCTGAGAATGCAGCAGTGAAAGGACACAAGTAATTGGTTCATGTTCCAGGGCAGGGACAAGGCCAAGAAGAGGAAGTGAAGCCCAAACACACTAAAGTATAAGAATCAAGTTAGTGAGAGTGACAATAAAGTCAACCTATAGAAAATACTGGTCAGGCTCTAAGTCCACTGTAAGCTAACAATATGTCTCACAAAAGACAGTACATGAACTGTGTAAGGCATCGAGAGGAGGCCCAAGTAAGATCTTCTCTTTTTCGGTCCTTCATGCCCCACTCCCTTGACATAAATATGTGGAATAGGCTAAATAAAATAAAAACAAATGCCTGTGCAACAGTATTGAAGGTGATTCTTGAATGACCTGGGAGAAGGACAGGAGGAGCATGACCACCAACAAGTGGACCAGGATCACAAGGAGGACTAGACCCTTTGGACAAGCAGGATCAGCATTGTGGGGGATCTGGGTGAGAGGGCCAGTAGGACCAGTGCCAGGGGACCAGGAGGGCAAGAACCACAGGGCCAGAAGGACCAAGGCCAGGTGGGCCAACACCAGGACAACTAAAACCAGATCCTGTTTGACCAGTAGCAGTAGAACAAGGAACAAGAGGACCAGGAAGGGAAGGAATAGGACCAGGGCCAAAAAGACAAAGAACAGGACCCGTGGACCACGAGGGATTAAGGGGCAACAGGAAAACCAGGACAATGGGGACCAGGAAACTATCATCAGGAGAATTCGGATAAAGAGAAACAGGAGGAACAAGACCATGCCCAGAAGGGGAACAAATATGGTGCCAGGAGGATCAAGACCGGGACCAGGACCTGGAGGAGAAGAGCAAGACCAGAACAAAAAACGTGTGATACTTTATGTAGCATGTTATTTTTCACCTTTTTGCACAGTAATCCCAACTAATTCCATGTAATAACATTAGTTACCCCATAATTTGAGGGAGGACTGTAAATGAATGCCCTGTAATCTTGCACACATACCCACCATATCAGTAGCAATACAGAGACAAGTAGGCATGCTGACTCTTCCAATGACAAGCAGCGTAGGCCAAGGCAGACATGTTCCTAGGAGATGTGGTGTACGGTCTGCTCTTACCAGCCCTGAAAAGAAAGGTTCAAGAACAAAAAGCTGCTACTTAAAGTGTTGTTAATTCCATGCTTTTACTGAACTCCCAATTAAACATGTTTTATGTATTTATTTAGCAGTTTTATAGAGTGTAAATCAGACTTAAGCAGGTGTGAGAGCACTTTACAAAGGTTAAAAAACCAAAGCTTCCATAAAATGATATCAAGGGTATCCGTTAATGAACAATATGCATTAAAGAACAGAAGTGGCAAGGGAATAGATAGAGGTAGCATTTTTACAATAGTACATGGGACAAGATTCATTTGGACATGAAGGATCATTAGGAAGGTGGAGCAAAACTAAAGTCTTTAACTCCTTTTTGAAGTCTTTGAAGGAGGTCAGAGTTCTGATTGTGGGGGTAGAGATATTTAATACATCCAATAATTATCAAACATATTAAATACCTGGGGGCGCCAGAGAGCCGGCGCACAAGATGGCCACACTTCTATGAGGCTCAGGCAGTCTGGGGACACAATTTGCCATCATCCTACCTCATTTGACCTTACTCAAGCAGAGGTCTTCAAACTGTGGGGCGCGACCCCCATGGGGGTCGTGGAGTCCTAGGAAGGGGGTCGCAGATTCCCCAGCTTCACTTGTCCCTGTAAAAAGACAGCCGTCCTGGGAGGGCTAATTGAGATCGTTGTCAGCTGCTTGCCTGAATGAAAGGCAAATGCGCTGTATCTGGTAATCTGCAAGTGTAAAGGATTCTTGGGGGCAGTTCTGGCTCTTTGTGAAGGCAAAGATGCGTGTTTTTTTTAGTGGAAGTGCAAAGAGTTAACTACTGGGCTGGGAAGTTCTTGCTTTTAATTTTAACTGCATTTACACAGCCCTTAGTGCCCCATAAGAGGTGTTGAAGGGACAGTTATGTAAAAAAGAAAACTGCATTACATACGCTCTGGTATTATTAAAACCTACATTTTGAAAGCACCATTTCATTGTAAATCTATGCGCACGTTTTGCAGCATTCTATCTTACCCTGTGTGTAAAAATACACATCACTATTCTCCACTGCACCAATCAAGTTTTAATTCTGTGGTTCTCTGGTTACACACAGACCTCTGCAGTGCATTAACTAATAGAGGTTTCATAATGTACTACAGTGCATTTCCCACTGAGTAATAACTTTTTTTATTTATTTTTCATTTACGCTGCCCATTATTTTACATGTAATACCTGAAGGTGAAAGACCTAAAAACGTACAGAATATTTTTGGCTTATTTATGAGAGGCGTGCATCGCCAGAGCATCACTTTTTTGATGCTCCGGTGGCGCAAGCATCTCAACCATACCTATGAGGCAGTGCAAAGTCACCCTGCATGGCTTTGCATTGCCTCATAGATATGGAGTAAGACATAGCAGCGCATGTCACTGCATTGCCTTACTCTGCATCAAGGAGGTGTTCCATGGGCTTTGCGTGGGGTTCCCACGCAAAGCCCATGGATTTTGATGCTGCCCCATATTTACAAAATCACGTAAACCTGGGGCAGCTCCAAAAACTGACGCCTCTCCAGTGGAAGCGTAACGAGGAGAAATGTTTTAATTTCTACGCCGTTTTTTCCTCTTTCCATGTGTGCTGCATTCTGCAGCTCTCATAGAAATAGGAAAACGCCCCTCAGGATTGTTTTGGTGAAGGAAGGTGCCTCTTCCCGTACAAAAACAATTCTGCCTACGTTGGTGCTAGGCAGCAATTTGTGAAGGAGAAAGGACTGGAATGCACCGTATTTCATAATTACAGTGCATTCCTGCCCTTTCACATTGGCATAGGGCAGCGCCGCAAGAAGACTTGCAGCGCTGCCCTACACCAATTCCTCATAAATGAGGCCCTTTGTTTTTAGCTACACCTTTGGCTACACCCCTACGCTCAATGACCTTTGGTTTGCTAAACACTGTTTAATATAATTTCCGCACCGTAAAAATTATTTGCTGTGGTAATTGGGGGCTGTTAAAAATGGGGGTCTCTAGTTGGCAATGGTTTTCACCTTTGTCCAAGTAGGGACCCTTCCTTCTAGTCAGGGTAAGAGGGATACACTACTGAAATAACCCCTGCTCACCCCCTTGGTAGCTTGGCACGAGCAGTCAAGCTTATTTCAGAGGCAGTGTGTAAAGGATTTGCACATAACTAACAGCAATACACTGAAGACACTACAAAAGGACACCACACCAGTTTAGAAAAATATCCAATACTTTATATATTCAAAACAAGACTAAAACGATAAAAAATCCAACATACAGTACTTAAAAATATGCACTTTGTGGGGAGCTGGCGTCGGTCGGTCCGGACTGCGGTGTGGGACGTGGCAGTGTGTCGCAAGACTTACGAGCAGTGCCCCCAACCCACGGTGCGGTCATGGTTGTCGAAGTCAGTGATGGCATCGGTGAGACCAGGGCGGCGAAGTGGAAGCGAGGCGGTGCGGAGTGCGGTGCCCACAGGTCACGGTGCAAGCAGCAGCTCGGCGGCTGTCATCAGTGAGACCAGGGTTGCGGTGCGAGATGCAGCGGTGCCCTCTGCGGTGCCTTCTGGGCACGGAGCCAGCAGCAGAGTCAGGGACAGAGTCGGTTGCTTTCCCCCTCTGTGGCAACTGAAACCACGGTTCCAGAGGCCGTACTCAGAGGTCAGTGAAGTCTTTGCGGTCCCTGAGACTTCAGAACAGGAGGCAACAAGTAAAGTTCAGTCCAGTCCTTTCACTGCCCAAGGCAGAAGCAGCAACTGCAGGCCAAACCAACAAAGCAACAACACAGCAAAGATGCAGTACTCCTCTTGGCAGTTCTTCCAGCTCTTCTTCTTGGCAGGTTCCTTGATTCCAGCGAGTTCTAAAGTTCTAGGGTCTGGACCCCAATATTTATACTCAGTTTCTCTTTGTGCTTTTGGGCAGAGAGTGCCTGTGCCCAGCCCAAACTAGTTCCATCTTTTCTGGCCCAGCTTCCTGGCAGGAGGTGGAGACAGCATTGTCTAAGGCAGACCAGGCCCATTCAGGTGCAAGGAAATCTCCACCCACTACTATAAATACAGCCCAGGTCTATTCAGCCCAGCCCGGACTCATCCAGGAAAGGCAGGACACACCTTGACCCCCCCAGTGGCTGTCTGATGAGAATGCACATCCCCAGCCCCTGTCACTCCAAAGCCAGACAGTCAATCCACAAACCCAGCAGAGGCACACAGGATGGCTAAGCAAGAAAATACCTACTTTCTAAAAGTGGTATTTTCAAACACAGAACATAAAAATCATCTTTACTAAAAGATGCATTTTTATATTCTGAGTTCGGGCATGCTAAACCCCATTTCTCCATCTTGTCCCAATGGGAAGATATGCTTATAAGATGTTATAAGTAAACTCCCATTCTATCCTATGGGACAGATAGCCTTTCCATAGTGAAAAACGAAACACACTGTAATTCACTACCAGGACATGTCTCACACACACCAGTACATGTCCTACCTTTAATATACACGGCACCCTGCCCACAGGGGTACCTTGGGCCTACCTTAGGAGTGACTTAGATGTAAGAAAAATGAAGATTAGGGCTTGGCAAGTGTGTGCACTTGCCAGGTCGACATGGCAGTTACAAACCGCGCAGACACTGCAGTGGCAGGTCTGATCACCCTTTTCAGGGCTGCATGGGTGAGTGGCACAACCAGTACTGCAATCCCACCAGCAGCATTTGATTTACAGGCCCTGGCACCCTCAGTGCACTTTACTAGGGACTTACTAGTAAGTCAAACATGACAATCATGGAAACACCAATCCATAATACAATTTACAATAGGAGCACTTACACTTTAACACTGAAAAGCAGTGAGAAAGTGTGCAGAGACCCTGAACCAGCAAAAACAGAGCCAAAACTAGGAGGTCAGAAAGGAAAAAACAGGGGAAACATGCCAAAAGATGCCAGGTCTAACAGGGGCATTTATGGTTGTCGATAGATGTTGATGATGAGGAGAACCAGTTTCTAGAAAAGTTTGTCAGAAGGGGTCCTTATGCCTAAAAAGGTTTGACAAGGGGGTCTCGACATCAAAAAGTTTGAAGACCACTGCCTTACTGGGACTAAACAGACGGCGGGCTGCACTCCTGATACCCGCTGTGTTATATATGTGAAATTTTTGGGCGAGTGCCCGAACTCTCTCTGGCCACCTTCCAATGTATCTACAAGACCAGAACTGCAGGAAAGTTCTTCTCCTACCTCACAGCCAAAGCTGGAAACAACCTCTCCCTCCACCCCTGGCAATCTCCCACATTGCCCCAGTTCAGGAAGGACCTCAAGACCTGGCTCTTCGGATGACCCTGGCACTCAACTGAGCCGCCCCCACCCCTCCAGCGCCTTCAGACCCTCATGGATGAGTAGTTGTGCTTTACCAAATCTGATTGATTGATTGAGTGCAGCAGCATATATCTTCAATGATTGCACAGGACGACCTGGGCCACAAAAACAACATGGCAAGGGATATGGCGAGGCCTTGCGACTTGTTCCTGCTTCAGTAAATACCTGGCCGACGCGGCTCTCAGAGGTACGTGTTCGATGCTGCATTGCCATGGGGAGAGGTGTGCTCCCCCCAGCGCCGATAACGCTTCTCCGGTGAGGCCACTCTGCCAGCTGGAGGCCGAGCAGACATCACCTTGGTCCAGCCCGACTGCTGCATAGAAGCTGAGCGCTGCTAACTGTGAGACAGCAGGAGCAGCTATATTGGGGGAGCTCGCTGCCGGAGGGAGCAGATGGGGGAGAGGAGCACTACCTGGAGTAGCAGGCCTTTTGCCAGATTCGTTAGGGGCTGGTGTCGGCCATGTAGATGCCCTGTGCATGGAGGGCTGACGCTGTGTTCAACTTCCGGAGAGCGATGCTTGAGAGAACGCCGAAAGGGTCCATGAGACCGTTCGCGCTGCCTCAGCTGCGCTGGGCCGGCCACTGACACTGGGAGGATCACTGAAGGGCGAGTGATCCATGCCTCCTCTCCCCTGCTTGCTAAAGCTACATCCAGACCGGTCTTGATGAGGCTCCCTCACTGCATGTCAATGAGCGTTGCCAGTCTTGCCCGATATCCTTCACCAACTGCTTCAAGTTGCCCGGCGATAACTCTTAGTTTTCAGTGCTTCTTCTTAAAGTAACTTCACTGCTGTACACTATAGTGCACATAATTTTTCTGCCCACAAACGCTGCGAACAGGCCTACCTATCATCCCCTTCCTATGGTGGGCTGCCACCCCATACCACAGCCTGCATATCCTACCTTTCTTCATCTCATGGACTGGGCCTCAAGAGTAGTTCTATGCCCATGTCACTGGTATCTGGGGGGCTACGGGCGTTTGATCCTGCTGGCTGTCTTGACGTAGCGGCCATGTGAACTTGGCTGACACTGGTGCGTCCTGAGTCTGCTCTATTCTTTTTCCCCAATTTCACTCTTGTTCTACTACTTTATCTCTTTGCTCTAAGCTGCGTACTGGTGCTAGTCCCACCAAACATCAGTTATGGTTGTTTCCATGCCTGTGACTTTGCATGAGTTTGATGAGGAGGGATATGTATCCCTGGTGGGTTTGGGCCGCCAGTGTGGGTGGAGGGGGAAATGGGGTTGTTTGATATGTTCTGTTGTGCTCACAGTGACATCATGATGTTACTGCATTGCTCTCCTCCTGCACTCTTCTACTTTTCAACTTGCTGCACTGATTCACCCCCTAATAACCTGCCTTAACATCACCACTAAGACTGCTGGACAGATAACTTTCTCCCACGCAACATATAATTGCCTCACATGGAATATCAGAGGTCTTGGCAACCCGCGAAATTAGAGACTCATATTATCATATTTCGACCAACATGACAATCACATAGCCCTATTGCAAGAAACCCATCTGCTCGAGTCTTCCAGTGCAGCTTTTGCCACCCGATGGGCTTCCCATAGGCAATTTTCCACATACTCCTCATGTGCGAGAGCTACTGTTACACTCATTCGTAGAGGGGTGCCCTTTGTACTACAGGGATCACTGAACGATTCTCAAGGCTGTTACTCGATTGTGTGGGGTGGACTAAACTCATATGCTATTGTACTAGTGAGTTGCTATGGTCCTAACACAGATGACTCCATATTCATTGATTGTTTCTGGGGACAAATTACAAATATAGGTCCAACCCTCCTTCTATTGGGGGGTGATTTTAATGTTGCCCTGAACACAGCCATAGACCGCTCTCATATCCCAGCCACTTCCCACAATGTCGCTGCTTGCTACCTGTGGGATATCTTGGAAGCCGATTGTAAGAAAGTGCCCTCTTTTTGCATGGTTGCCCCCACGTTTTGCTAAACTGCTGATGTACTTTGACTGAGTGTGCCCTAGTCTCCTGCCAAGCAGGTACCCAGGTCCTATGTTCTTTCCCTAAAACTGAATTGAAAACAAAACCCAATTAGCACTCTGGCCACAGGTCAGTCCCTTGTAAATGGTACCACAGGTACCAAGGGCACTGTGCCCTTGGTCTCTAAGGGCTCTAAGGGCTGCAGCACTTATTGTGCCACCTTTAGAGGCCCTGTACCTTTACACACACACACACACACTGCCTTTGCAGGCTGCGTGTTTTGGTGCAGAACAAAGTGAAGAGTGGACATGGCACCCATCCCTGTGTGCCATGCCTACAACCCACTGCCCTGGCATAGATCAGTCACCCCTCTAGCTGGGTGCCCTATACCAGTGGTGAGGGTACAGGTGCATGAGCCCGGTACCCCTACAGTGTCTAAGTCCATTCTTAGACATTGTAAGTGCAGTGCTGCCATTAAGAGTATATGGTGCTGGGAGTTTGTCATTACGAACTCCACAGCACCATAATGGCTACACTGAAAACTGAGAAGTTTGGTATCAAACCTCTCAGCACATTAAACCCACACTGATGCCAGTGTGGTATTTAATGAAAAGTGCACTCAGAGGGCATCTTAGTGATGCCCCCTGAAAAACGACCAGCCTCTGGTGGGTTCCCTGACTGGTACACACCAGCCTGCCACCATGAGACATGTTTCTGGACCCCTAGGGTGGGAGCCTTTGCTCCCTGAGCCCAGAAACAAAGCCTGAGCGGAGGTGTTCACATCTCCCTCAGGCCAGGAAGAGCCATCTGTGGCAGGGGAGCTTCAAAGGCCTGGCAGCCTTTGTAATGCGACCCCCAGCCTCTCCTGCTGTCAGGAGCAGGCCCCCTTCCTGTCTCCCCTCCTTTTCGGCGGGAAGACAGGCTGGAAAAATCAGCCAGCCCAGAAGGTGTGCCCACCTCTGCCAAACCCACCCCTCAGGTGGGGGAGGCGAGGTGAAGCCCACTCTTCAGTGCCCGCCATCTTGCAGATGGCAGGCTCTCCCCAATCAGGATTAGGGATTGTGCTCACTCCCCCACGTGGGGTGAGCACACCAAGGGTGTAGTCACCCTAAGCCCAGTAGCCCATTGGCTACTGACCTCGAGACCCCTAAAACGCCCCCTAAATCCAGTATTTAGGGGGCAGCCCTGAACCAAGAAGGTAAACAAGAAACTACAAGAAGAAAAGAAGAAGAAGGACCGAACAGCCGTGCCGAAGCTAACAAGAGGAGGACGCCCACTGACTTTTCCCCAGCTCTACCGGCCTGTCTCCACCCCGAACCTGCTCCAGCAAAATCCCAGTGTGTCCTGCAGCCAGCAACCTCAACAAACCCGGAGGACCTGCCTGCCTTACATCCCAAAGACTCTGTCTCCCGTGAATACCGGATTTGTTCAAACAACAGAATCCAGCTCCGCAAGGATCCGTGAGTTTGCACCACTCTGCACCCGACGCCGACGGCCCGAGTTCGAGTGGCCCAACACCAAGAGGAGGTCTCCCCGGCGATCCTGACCCGAGATCCGGTAACCCTTGACCTGCCTCAAGCCTCCAGCAGACGCCTGCAGCCTCAAACCGGAAGGTCCCCCAAACCGCAACCAGGAGCTGGTAAGAAGATCCGATCCTAAAAGGCACCCCTGCACCCGACGCCCCACGCCCTTGGGTGGCCCAACTGACGGTGCCTAACCAACACCCAAGATCCCAACTTACCTGTCCAAGTGGTGGTCGCACCCAGAAGACCTTTGTCCCCGAGGCTGCTATGCTTTTGCAAACCGGAGACTCCCAATTGAAAGCTACAGGGCTTCCGATGCCAAAACAGCACTCTGCACCCGGCCGCCCCAGTGCCGCAGAGGGTGCACCTTTTGTACTGGCCTAAACCCCCATTTGCCCTGAGCTTTAGTCCAGGAGCTTTGCTCCCACAACCCAGTGGCCTGCTCGTCAGCAGCCACCAACCGGAGGCCCCCTATCCCCCATTGGATAACATTGGGCCTCAGCACTCTGCACCCGGCCGCTGAGGGTGTAACAAGAGTGCATCCTTGACCCTGGGGGCCCCTGAGTCTAACCCCAGAATACCAACTCCCACAACAAAGTACTTACCTTTGAACCGATAACACTATTTTCCTCCATAGGATAACATTGACTGTTTTTCTATGAAAAGTTTCTAAGTGTGGAATTGGAAAATCTATGAAAATCTTTGAAAACTGTACTAAATAACAAAAACGCTTTTACTTACCTGTTTACAAGAAATGTCCCAGTGTAGTATCCAGGTATACTACACTGTGTAAGAAAAGTAATGTGAAAGTAATGTACTGGTCATTTAACTAAAAAGTCCATTCAAAGTATATGTACTGTATTTCCAAAGCATTGCATTTCTCAGTAACAGTACTGTAAATCAAAACAAAGTGCATATACAATTACAATCCAAACTGTATTACAACTGTATATCTACTGCAAAGTATTTATCACTTACCTGTGCCAGGCTTGCTTGGTTCTAAGAAATAAAAATAACTAAAAGGATATTTTTTATACAAAAACAATTGGTCTGAAGTTCAGTCTTCGAGTGTGTGAATTCATTTGCTGACTGAGTGTGTACAACAAATGCTTAACACTGTCCTCTGATAAAGCCTTACTGCTCGACCACACTACCACAAATAGAGAGTGAGGTGCTATCTACTTTACCTCTGCCTACCTTTTGGGTTCCACTGGACTCTGTGCACACTATACCTTGCTTTGGTATAGTATATACAGAGCCAGCTTCCTACAACGGGCTCCCAGCGGAGTTCTACCAGAAATTCGCTCCACTGTTAACCGATCGGTTACTAGAAATATTTAACGAAGCCCTAGTTAAAAAAGAGTTACCCAAAACTAAGCTGGAAGCGATGGTGTCTATGGTCCTCAAACCGGATTAAAACCCCCTCTCCCCGAATTCATATAGACCGATTTCCCTACTAAATATTGATGCAAAAATATTGAGTGGGATTCTGGCGACCCGATTGTTGCCATATATGCCTCAGTTGATCCATCCGGATCAGGCTGGGTTTATCCTAAACAGAATACCACATATAACCTGCGAAGGCTGGCACATGTGTGGCATGCATCAAGTATAGAAAGGGAGAGTTGCGCCTTGGCATTGCTGGACATCCAGCAGGTTTTTGATTCTGTAGAATGGGAATATTTTTGGGCGGTACTTGGAAAGATGGGTTTAGGAAGAAAAGATATAAAATGGATGGAAATATTGTACACTAACCCTGCAGCCAGGGTGCGACTCTGAGGCCAAATGTCAGACCGTTTCACACTACGGAGGGGTACCCGATAGGGGTGTCCCTTATCCCCGCTCCTGTTCGCTATTGCGATGGAGCCCCTTGCGGTCGTCCTGAGAAGCAGAATGGGGAGGTGGGGAATTCAGTTGGGGGACACGAATCATGTGGTTTCCATGTACGCTGATGATACTCTGGTGTACCTGCGCCAACCTGAAGAAGCAGTACCGATACTTCTCACCGAGCTCGGGAGGTTTGGAGAGCTATCCGGTCTACGTCTTAATCCTGGGAAATCCAAGCTGTTC
Organism: Calotriton arnoldi; assembly: GCA_963921515.1. Classification (NCBI taxonomy): domain Eukaryota; kingdom Metazoa; phylum Chordata; class Amphibia; order Caudata; family Salamandridae; genus Calotriton; species Calotriton arnoldi. Next base: position 1,458,407 of record CAWUFW010000883.1, read on the forward strand.
CCTATGGGGAGTCTAGCAGGGAAAAATGATGCTGAACTACCTAAAATGGAGATGGGATGGGTACGAGATGGAGTCAGATACTTGGGGATTAGGCTGACACGCACACACACACGGAATATTTAGACAATAACATAGGAAGGGATGTGGAAGGCATTAGAGCATCTGTCCCCTTCTGGAAAGAGCTTCCGACCCATCTCTCTGCTCCCGTTCCCCGCGAAGGTCACCGAGAAAATCGTCAACAAACAACTGACCCGCTACCTCGAGGAGAACAACATCCTGGACCCTTCCCAGTCCGGCTTCCGCAGCAACCACAGCACCGAAACCGCCCTCATCGCCGCCACCGATGACATCAGGACCCTGCTAGACAACGGAGAAACAGCAGCCCTCATCCTCCTGGACCTATCAGCCGCCTTCGACACGGTCTGCCACCACATACTACGAACACGCCTTCACGACGCCGGGATCCAAGAGAAGGCCCTGGACTGGACCACATCCTTCCTTTCCGGCAGAACACAAAGCATCCGCCTCGCCCCCTTCCGATCCAAGGCCACCAAGATCATCTGCGGCGTACCCCAAGGCTCCTCCCTCAGCCCAACGCTGTTCAACATCTACATGGCACCCCTCGCCCACGTCGCCCGACAGCACAACCTCAACATCATCTCCTACGCCGACGACACCCAGCTGATCCTCTCCCTCACCAAAGACCCTCACACCGCCAAAGCCCACCTCCACGAAGGAATGAAGGCCGTCGCCGAATGGATGAGGACCAGCCGCCTGAAGCTGAACTCGGACAAGACGGAGGTCCTCATCCTTGGTTCCAACCCTTCAGCCTGGGACGACTCCTGGTGGCCAACATCACTGGGAACAGCCCCGCCACCCACCGACCACGTACGCAACCTAGGGGTCATCCTCGACCCCACCCTCTCCATGACTAAGCAGGTCAACGCCGTTTCCTCATCCTGCTTCAACATCCTCCGAATGCTCCGCAGGATCTTCAAGTGGATCCCCACAGAAACAAGAAAACAGTCACCCAGGCCCTCGTCACCAGCAGGCTGGACTACGGAAACGCCCTCTACGCAGGAACGACGGCTAAGCTCCTGAGACGGCTGCAACGCATCCAGAACGCCTCTGCACGTCTTATCCTCGACATCCCCCGACGCAGCCACATCACACCCCACCTGAGAGACCTGCACTGGCTCCCTGTCAACAAGAGGATAACCTTCAAGCTCCTCACCCACGCACACAAAGCACTCCACAACTCCGGACCAGCCTACCTCAACAGACGACTCAGCTTCTACACCCCCACCCGCCAGCTCCGCTCGACCAGCCTCGCCCTCGCCACAGTCCCCCGCATCCGGAAAACGACCGCCGGCGGCAGATCCTTCTCCCACCTCGCCGCCAAGACCTGGAACACCCTCCCCACCAACCTCCGACAGACCCAAGACCGACTGGCCTTCAGAAGACTCCTCAAGACCTGGCTCTTCGATCAGTAGCAGCACCACCCCCCTCTTCCCCCAGCGCCTTGAGACCCTCGCGGGTATGTAGTGCGCTTTATAAGTGACATGATTGATTGATTGATTGACTGTCCTTTATGGCCAGAGTAGTACTGACAAAAATGGTTATCCTACCAGGATGTCTGTATGCCCTTCAGAATTCCCTGTACAGAGTCCCACATAGGTATTTCGTACAGTTAGAGCGCCTTATAGTAGAACTGCTGTGGGGCACCAACAGAAAACAAATAAAACTAAATACACTGCAAAGAAAATGGGAGCTGGGGGGAATGGAGGTTCCTCGATTAGAACTATATTATATGGCTACACAACTCCAGCATGTGGTGCACTGGTTTGATGAGCGGGATAACTGGGAGAAACAGCTGCTGGCAGGTACTCACGAAGGAACCGCCCTTCCAGAACTTCTTATGCTGGGTACTGGAATGCCAGATTCCTTCACATACGTTATGAGACATGTGGCAGCGGTCTGGGAAACAGTTATACGGAAAGTAGTTAGGATAGCGCCCTATGTCCCTGAAACACCAATATGGATAGTGAAGCCCTTCAAAATTATAGGAAAAATAATGGCCATTAATAAATGGATGGAAGGAGGCTGCCAAATGAAGGGAGACCTATATAGCAACAAACGGTTTATAACGAGGGAGGAGGCAGAGATCACATTTGAGCTGGGCAGAGGGCAGTACTTACAATTTGCGAAAATCTCTGCAGTAGCCCGGGAACTATGGCCTACATTTCCACAGGAGCCCCCGTCACAGCAGTCCTGCAGGCGATAAATAGCCTAGCGGGAGGTCGTAGACTGGTCTCGAACATATATAGAGCACTGAGGGAGGATATCCCCAGCAGCCCCCTTTCTATGCACACTAGCTGGGACACAGCAGTGGATGAACCCTTAACTGAGAACGAATGGAAGAAAGTCCATGAAGGAGTTAAACAGATAAGTTCCAACGCGAGGTTCAAACTCATCCAATACAACATAATTCATCAGGCATATTTAACCCCGCGAGTACTGCATAAAATATAACCGCAGCGCGCAAACTACTACCCTAGATGTAGATACCCGGACGCCCACTTTATACATATAGTGTGGTACTGCCCGAACTAACACAATACTGGGGAAAGGTAATAGATAGCCTACAAACCACTACTGGGTGGAAAATACCAACCACTATAAAGGTGGGGATGCTGGGACTTCTCCTCACACCAACAACTAAAAAGCTCACCAGAAAGTTTGTTTCACTGGGACTCGTATTAGCAAAAAGGAGGATAGCAATCGGGTGGTTAAGCCTGGACCCTCCTACAATCGAGGGATTGATAAAATATGTAAACGAATGGGCCACAACAGATCTAATCTGAATGAAAAAAGTCAGACGAGACGAGAAACTAGAAGAGGATGCGCGGGCCTGGTACCTCATGATAACAGACATACAAAAAAAAAGAGAGAGCTCTCCGGCAGGGAAGATAGAACTAATTGAGTCAGAACAGGTAGAGATAGACATGGAGTAATGACCAGAAGATCTCCAACAAAAACGCAGAATAGATGTATAACACACTAAAGTAGGACAGGGTTTTTTTTGTTTTTTTTTAGCTTACAGACGTAAGGAATATCGAGACCTTAAAGGGGGGGGGTTAGTTTGAATGTTATTGTTATTCATAGCTGAGAAAATGGTATAAGCAAATGTGAATTGTAGGAGTCTCAGAGGTCGCTCTGAGGATATGAGCTTGTGATAGCTGAAGTATGATATCTCCGCAGATCGGAGACAATAGATGTGAGTTGATTTGACACATGCAAATGGAAATGTACTGTTAATAAGCAAAATGCCAATAAATTTTTTTTTTTTTTTTAAACTGTGACATGAAGATCTTAGCCAAAATATTTGCTAACCGACTCTTCCGTCACATGCCATTCTTAGTAAAGCCTGATCAATCAGGCTTTATAACCGGGCAACCCACGACCCATAATCTGCAGACCCTCTTTGCTTTGATGCAGGACATTGATCCAGACCTGGCAGCGGTGACGGCCTTCCTGGACACCACCAAAGCCTTTGACTCACTGGGGTGGGAATTTTTAATGACTGTCCTTCGTTGGATAGGACTCCCAAATTCATTTCTGGCTTGGATTGCCCTTCGATACTCACAACCAGTAGCAAGAGTTTGGATCAATGGCGCAGTCTTTTCTCCCCTAAATATTACCAGGGTCGCATAGCAGGGTTGCCCACTCTCACCGCTACTTTTTGCTCTAGCAATGGAGCCATTGGCAGCAAAACTATGCCAATGCCATTGGGATTATGCAATTCGTTACCCATCCAGGCATATGCTATTCAAACTATATGCAAACGACATTACCCTCTTTTTGAGGGATCCACAGATTAGCCTAAATGGCGTCCTCCGTGAATTTGTCCGATTTGGGGGCCTATCTGGTGTACAGATTAAATGGGAAATGTCACATCCCTTTCCCCTCACACAAGCCACGCAACCCTTCACCCCAGACTTCTATTTGCAATGGTGTCACTTTGAACTTAAATATATCGGGTGGTAATTTCAAGAGATAGAGAGGAAATCGTCAGAGCAAGCTATTTCATGGCACTATCCACAATCACTGATAATATTACTTGCTGGATCTCCCTGCTCTGTCCCTCACTTGTTGTATTGGGCTGATGAAAATGATTATGCTACCTAAATTCCTATATCTATTCCTCAATATACCTCTCCTTCTTTTAAGCGCTCAAAACTCAGATGATAAGACTAACGTGGGCAGGCAAACAACCTCATATTCAATCGGACACTCTTACACTATCATTCTCTAAGGGACGGTTTGAGGCACCAGAAATGGAGCTGTACTATTTGTGCGCTCAGGCGCATTATGCCTTACACTGGTTCAGACCTACCCCATTTCTTTCGCATCTGGCATTAGAGCAGGGATATATGACCCCTGTTCCTCGATCATTGTATTTAGGGTCCTTATCGGCCTCAACTGCATTAGAGACATCCACAGTCGCATGTACATCTGACACCTGGCGTAGACTGGCCCAAAAACTGGACAGACCATTGCTCCCTTCTTATTCTGCTCCCTAATCATCCTCTACTGCCAGTCACACACGAAATTCCCTGAAGACAATTACTCCTCAAACGTGGATTTCAACATTGGGAGGGCTCCACTGTGTTCTGTGCCTACTTTTTCAGTGGAGGGCCGCCATTCCAATTGGACATCTTTCTATACATTAGGTTACACCACAATGTGAAAGCTGCCACCCAAGACTTCCCCCATGAACCTCCTAGTTTGGATACCCTACATACCTTGCTTCAGACTGAAATTCCATTGCATCTAGTTTCCCTTCCATATCATACAGCACCAACTGAGGCTCCATACGGTTAGGGACAGGCACAAGCCCAATGGGAAGTGGATATAGGGACCACCCTTACAGGCAATCAATGGAAATACTGCTGTGTACAAACAGGGAGTAGTGCCTCTAGCAGCGGGCTCCGTATTATTCGCTCTTGAGTTTCTCCACAGAGTATACTACACACCCTCTAGACTTCACCGCTGCTGACTTCGCCCAGATGACAAATGTGCCCGATGTGGAAGGCTTGGGACAGATTTTCTTCACCTTGCATGGCATGTGGACACTGTCAGTACAGGTTTTCTGGGGAGAGCTTTCATAGCGCTTGCATCCATGATAGGTCAGGATCTGATGCTCACCCCTCTCTTGGCTCTGTTGGGGCACACGGGGAGGTCGAGGTGAGCTTCAGTATGTGGCACTTTCCCTCCTCTTGGCGAAGCAAGAGTTGTCTGCCGCTGGGAGTGGGGGAGGGCACAGAAGTTCAAGGATTGGCTCTCTGACGTGATTTACTGTAATCATCAACTGTCCTTATATGCCGAACTATTGCCTCCTTGATCTCGACTTAGAGACATATGGGGCCTGTTTCATAATTATCTGTTAACCCATCCTCAGGATACCGGAGATGAGACAGCGGGAGAAACTTGAGAACTGAATTGTTATCAGGAGACGACTATCACTCGGTTTGCCTTACTGCCTATATATTCCTTTAAGTACTGCTTACTCCTTCAGGTGCCGACTGTGTGATAATATTGCTTTGGGATGTGCATACCGTCTCGCAAAGTATGGTTCATTGCGTTCTTTTACTATGATGCCAAGATGTTTGGAAGATATAGACCACAGATGTGCTACATGTGTACCTATAAGGGGAGGGCGAGTGGGAAGGGACGGATGAGTTAGTTTTCATTATATATTCAATGTCATGTAAACACAACTGATGTTGCACCTAGACCTATATTGTTATTGTTCATTAATGAAAATCAATTAAGAAATAAAATAAAAAAACATGTTAAATACTTCCCAACTTGTAGTTCTGACCCATGTACAAACAGGGGGTTACACATGGGTCGGAATACACTGACCCACTCGTAATCAGGCCCTTACTGCTACTACAGTTTGCATGCAATCCCTGTGCAGCAATGCACCCAATTGTGAAATGCAAATGGGACGTGAGCACTGGGAGAGCTTTCAGATCTCATTTGCGCACAGCTTTGCTGCCGCTGAAGAGTGGGAAGGTGTAAGGCATTACAGTCTGTGTCCAGGGCAAACCAGGATAGAACTAAGTAGAGGTACACGCAGGATTTAAATTGAAGAAGGTTTATTAAGTACAGGAGAACAACCCCTGAAGACTCCTCTTCAGGCAACAGCAGTTCCAGTTCTGCTTACTTTCCAATAGCATTGGAATGTTCAGCATCACTAGGATACAATGCACATGTTGCTAGGATACAACACATCTCCATTACTAATACAAAAACAACAGAAAGCAAACAATAAAATATGACTGGAAATTGACCATAAGAACATAACACAAAATAATTAACTTTATAAGATAGTTGAATAATGAACAGATTCTATAGATGCAAAGAATAACAATTGATCATTTGCATAAATAATCATTGTGCCAGATAGGCCTCCTCCTCAAGCGAGGTTCAACCCCAAGCCTACCATTGGGATTGGAATTGTTAGTTGACACAACCTCTGACTTGTTGATTGGTAAATCACTTTGCTTGATAGTGGACTCATCATCAACTTTAGCCTTCCTGGGATCACTGCAAATTTTCTTTTCCCACAGTTCTCGCTCCAGATCATTACATAAAGTAACTCTGCGCACATTCCATTTCTTTCCATCAGACAATCACACATTATTGTAAACCACTTTAGTGATTCTTTTGGGTATAGACCATTTAGATGTTTTCTGAGTGCCCAGACTGTTAGTTCTGACCCAATCACCCACTCTGAAGGTTCTTTTACCCTTCCTTATTTTATCATTATGCCTGCTTGCATACTTAGTTTGATGTTCATGGACTCTTTCCTGTAACTTTGCTTTGTCCAATACACGATTGTGTCCCTTGAGCATCCAAGCAGGAGATACCTTGGTACTTGCCTGTCTGCCCTTCAAAAGCATAAATGGAGTTTCTAATGTAACAGAATGCGGAGCAGTGCGGTAACTCCACAGCATTTCTTTGACAGCTTCCTTACAATCACAACCACTGCTCTCATTTAACTGCACACACTCCTTCAGAACTCTGTTAAATCTCTCAACGAGACCATTCTCTCTGGGATTATAAACAGCAGTGGTGTGATGTGCCACTCCCATTTTAGATAAATAATTTTTAAACTCTTCAGCCACAAATTGGGGACCATTGTCGGTCACCAAGGAACTTGGGCAACCCTCTCTACGGAAAACCTTGTCACAGAATTCAATCACATTAGCAGCTTTGACTTCCTTGGAAAACGCTACTTCAGGCCATTTAGAATAATAATCGATCATGACAATGGAAAATTTGTTGGAAATATCCTTGGCAGAAAAAGGACCACAAATATCCATAGCTATTCTCTCCCACGGTCTGTTAGGAAATTCAGTGGGAGCAATGGTGGATTCCTCAACCCGATGGGACTTGTCGCTACACATACAGTCAATGCATCCACGGACACTTTCCTCAACTTGCTTGTCCATACCAGGCCACCAAAAGGTCATTCTGGCTCTTCTTTTCATTGCTGACATTCCATTATGCCCTTCATGTAATAATTTCAACAATCTGGTCTGTAACTCCTTGGGTACCACTAAGCGATCACCTCTCCGTAACACCCCATCGTATGCTGAAAGCTCAGACCAAACCGTCCAAAATTCGCCTAATTTCCTCTTTAACATGGCATTAGACAATGATGGGGACGATAGTTCACTCAAAACCTCCATAAGAAACCTGTCCTCCACCACAGCAGATTTCCACTCTTCAGCAGATATGGCACCACTGCACGCTACAGAAATATCTGCAACTACAAATTCGTCGTACACTTCATCCTCATCATCCATACATTGTAAAGGTAACCTAGATAGACAATCTGCATTGATATTGCGGATGCCAGGAACATAATTTAGTGTAAAATCATAACCTTGAAGTCTGAACAACCACTTCGCAATTCTAGGGGTAGATTTGCCTGCACCCTTGGTGGTGAATAGATCTATTAAGGGTCTGTGGTCTGACCTGACTTCAAAATGCGTGCCCCATACATATGTTTTGAAATGGTCAACTCCCCACCAGCAGGCTAAAGCCTCCTTCTCTATTACAGAATACGTAGGTTCAGCCCCCTTCAAAGTACGTGAGGCAAAAGCAACGACTCGTTCATGTCCTAAATGCTTCTGCATAAGAACAGCGCCTAGACCATAGGCACTGGCATCAACTGTTATTGTGGTTTGATCACTTGGATTAAATGGTTTGAGGGCAACAGCCTTTGCAATCTATTTCTTAATGTCATCAAATGCATTTTGACATTCTCCACACCACACAAACTTATTGTCTTTCTTCATTAATACCCTTAAGCAATGCACTTTATCCGCAAAATGTTGAACAAATTTGGAATAAAATTCTGCTAATCCCAGGAAAGACCGTAGTTGCTCTTTGTCTTTGGGAGCAGGTGCGTCAGAAATGGCATTCAACAATGTTTTTTTTGGTTTAACACCCTCTTTAGATAAAGTGTGCCCTAGATAATCTATTTGTTCCACGCCAAACTTGCATTTGTGCATACCTACCGTCAGACCAGCTGGTTCCAGCTTGCTCAAAGTAACATCTAAGAACTTATCATGTTCCTCGCGGTTTGAACCCCACACTAGAACATCATCTTAAAAAACCATGACTTTGGATAACCCCTTGAGAATTTTGCACATTGCTCTCTGAATACTGCAGAAGCGGATGCCAGTCCAAACGGCATTCGCACAATGCGAAAGGCACCTTCTGGAGTGATAAAAGAGGTAAGATGCTTTGAGGAAGGATGTAAACGAAATTGAAGGTAAGCACTGGATAAATCAATTAAGGAGAAAAATTTAGCATCAATCACTGAGGTAACCATTTCATTGATATGCGAAAGCGGAAAACGGTCAACTAAAATGTTTCGGTTAAGGTCTCTCAAGTCTATGCACATGCGCAAATTCCCGTCCGATTTGCGCGCCAAAACAATGGGACTTAGCCATTCTGAAGATTCGATTGGTTCAATTACCTGTGCTTCACAAAGTCTTTGCAGCTCTTTTTTTAATTGTTCCTTAACAAAAGGTACGTTTCTAGCTTTATGTACACACGGTACATAATTGTTCTTTAATACGATACGATGTTCGAATTTATTCAAACAACCAAGCTCTTGTCTGAAAAGTTGAGGAAACTTGACACTCCACTTGACTTCATCATTTTCAGTTACTAAAACCTGTTGAGCGTGGTTAGGGTCTAACACTATTCCCAACATTTTCTGCTCACACCAGCCCAGTAATGATCTGCCTTTTTCTACTACATAGACCTTGCATGTGACTTCTTTCGTCTTATGTGACAATTTACACATGAAATAACATAACAGTGGTAACTTAACGCCACAATAACCTACAGGATGTACATCAGGGGTACTCAATTCAAATTTTCCAATCTTTTCCCAGATATCCTTGCTGATTATAGTGTAGGGTGAGCACGAATCAGCCCAAACAGCACCCTTAGCACCATTTAATCCTAATGTACATTTAGGAGGATTATAACCTTCCTGAATCTCATTGATAGAGTCAACACCTATCACTAGAATTTCTACTTCATCAGATGAGCTGTCATCATAGTGTTCAGTTGAGGGGGGCGTGGCTAGCCGCCTAAGATGGCGGTCGTAACTTGGTAGAGCTCCGGACCCTCGGGGGGGATTAACTAATCCTATACCGTCGCACTGGCCAATACCCGACCCGAGACACTGGAATCGAGGTGCCGGAGTCCCCAGCATCGAGGAGCGCTTCGGACGATACTGGCGGACCGTGATTGGATGAAGTCCTGGACCGGGCCTACTCGGACGAGGGCCGGGACCTGGAGTGGAGCACAGACCCGCGCACGGCGCGGACGGCCGCGCGCACTACAGTGCGAGGCCCGATTTCAGCCCGGAGACACCGGGATCCCCATGCCCCTTCAGAATAACGCCATACTCGATCTCTGCACACCGCCGAGAGCAAGCAAGCCACGAGATCATCCCCGCATGTTGGCTGCGGGCAACCGCACGGATTGACGGCGGTGCCGCCCCCGGGGCACCGGACGAGTGGAGGACGGCGACGAGCTAAGGGGATCCATCGAGGGACGGTGCGGTGAGTGAAGACGCTGCATTACCCCGCACTAGCGCATACAACTTGCTACAGGGTCTGGCAGACCGGATTGTGCGATTGGATGTGTCCTTTGATGCTTGGGGGTCGGTGAGGCCTGGACAACACAGACACATGCTGAGGGCCCCAGGGGGGAAAAAAACAGATTCCTGTGGACTTTGCCTGTTAATACAAGGGCATCTGCCCCCCCCCTCCCGTCGCGTAAGACGCCTGAGACTCTGCTGTGCTGACCCCCACTCACAGAGCTGCAGTGCCGTGATGAGTGTTCCCCCGAAGTAGGGCCTATTGACATCACTGTGCAGGGTGAAGCCAACACGCATTCAACGCCCGCTAAGACAAAGAAGGGACATACTTCTGAGGTTGCCCGGAGCGTTGCGGACCCCCCCCGCCTGGTCGCCCACGGAGACAGGCTTGCACTGAGCATAACAGAGAATCCACATCATGGGCAGAGTCCGGGCGAAGACGCTGGAGGGACAACAAGGAACTGGCCCCCCCCTCAATATGACGGAACACGCTAGCCGGCCCTCCTCGCCTGGGGCAACGTACACTGAGACTACAGACGGCCCACCCGATAAATTGGACCTCATTCTTAAGGAGATCCGTGATTCTAGAGCAGCGCTCGAGTTACAGATGGGAACAGTCACCACAGGATTGACGCTACTCAGGGCGGACCATTGTAAGCTGGCTGATACGGTCAAAGACCACGGACAATCCATCACAGATCTGACCCCAAGAGTTGCCGAAAACTCGTCCACCTTACAACAGCTGCAACAACAGATGACAACCCTACTGGATAGGGTGGAAGATGCGGAGGGCAGGAATAGGCGTAACAATATACGCGTTATTGGCCTACCAGAACGCAGTGAAGGGGTTAAGACGGCAGAATTTATGGAAGCATGGTTCAGAGACCACGTGGCGCCTGAGGGACTCTCTCCATACTTTTGCGTCGAACGGGCTCACAGAATCCCGACCGGACCGCCCAGACCTGGCGCGCCGCCCCGCCCTCTGATAGTAAAAATCCTAAATTATAGGGACCGCGACGTCCTACTACAGAAAGCGAGAGAAAAGCGCTAATCCAATTCGATAACCACCGTATATCGCTGTACCCAGACTATACCATCCTGGTGCAGAGACAGAGATCGTCCTATCAAGCTGTAAAGAAAAAACTCCAGAAAGCACAACTCAAATACGCACTCCTATATCCTGCCCGGCTGAAAGTTATTCACGACAAAAAACGCACTTCTTCGAAAGCCCAACAGATGCCGAGGAATGGATGGAAGTTATGTGCCTTGGATCGAGCCAGCTCAGCCACTCAGACTTATCTACGCAGAACTCAGACAAACTCCCTAAACGGGGATCCCATCGATCCCAGAACTTTAATCGGAATAAGGGAAGCACCGGCCCATCACGCGAACAACAACGACGCGACCAGGAGGAGGCCCTTGAGGTTGCTGGAGCCTTTCGGGAAGATTCAAACAAAATCCCCACGGACTCAGAGGACAGTACTCTGCATTCAGACTCCGAACACAGTATAACTCTCTTCCCAACGATTACACCCCGGGCAGCGGATGACATAATCGATGACTGAACACAGACGACGAAGCTACGTTGTCCAGAGAAATGCGATGTGATATCTGCTCCTACAGATAGCCTGGACTCCACACCTCAGAGACTGTCATATCCTTTTTTTTCACAATGGTCCAGGTGACCTCTATCACTCTGCTGTAACTTGTTTAGTAATATAGAGTACTCGACCTATTTGATGCAATGATATAGATTGAGCACCTTTATAAATGCGAACTGAGTTATGTTCTTGTGGGGGCTCCGGAATTCTCTTACAAATGATTACTTTAGAAGGGAATATTGTCCCTGACTATTCTATGAATAACACCCCCCGGGACAGGGTTCCGTAGAGCCGCCGAGTTGCAGACCTTCCTATGAACATGATCATGGCAGGGGCTGGCTACCTCCCTACTAGCGTATGCACCGTTATCTGTTATATATTGTTTGCACATTGTTGTTGGGCCCAGCGTAGTTCAGGCGCTGCGCCAAGTTTTGTTAATGTTTCGGGGAAAGGGGACTCCTGGTCGGGTCTGGCCTACTGGCTCCACATGCGATGGAGCCCCACTCTACACACGGAGACATGCCCAGGACTGCTAACACTATAGGGTCTTACAACCTAATCACATGGAACGTACGTGGGTTGGGGGCAATTCAGAAAAGACATCGTATTCATGCATATCTCCTCAGGCGTAAGGTACATGTAGCGTTCCTCCAAGAATCCCATTTAACCGAATCTGAAACACAAAAAATGCGCAAAAAATGGAGAGGGCAGATTTACTCTACGAATTATTCGGCTTTTGCCAGAGGCGCGACCATTTGGATACGCCATGGGGTCCCATTTCTGGAGCAGGAACGCCGAGTTGATGACCAAGGGAGATACATCCTGCTGAAAGGCACGCTTGATGGTTCCCTGGTGGTCCTCGGCAGCATTTATGCCCCTAATTTTGATCAGGACTGTTTCCTGCATAGACTAGGGGCAGCATTAGTAGACTGGGATGGTATCCCCTGGATACTAGGAGGGGATTGGAATGCTGTCTTAGACACTGCCCTTGACCGGTCACATCCGCCCCTACATGGTACTAACGCTAGAAAATTGGCCGACCAGTTCACGACATGCGCTGAGGGATGGACACTCTCTGACGCATGGCGATGCCTACACCCTACCCATAAAGAATATTAATTTTACTCTTCAGTACACAGCCTCCACACTAGACTTGATAGATTCCTCTGCTCTAGATCCATTATTACTCAGGCCCGTCAGTCCACATATTTGGCTAAAACCTTCTCCGACCATAACCCTCTAGAGCTCACACTTAACTGGGGTACGGTACCTACCCCAGTGCCCACCTGGAAGTTACATCCACAATTGCTGGAGGATGCTCCATTTCGCACAACTCTCTCCAACACTATCACTAATTATTTAGCCGAAAACTGGAACACAGCCTCCTCTAACTTAATTGAATGGGACGCCCTGAAAGTGGTGGTGCGGGGAGCATCGATAGGGCAGTTGGTAGGGGCCAGACAGGAGACACATCAGCGTTTGCAGAGCATCGAACAACGATTGGACACACTTGAGCGAGAGGCAGTGACAGACCCAGACAAACGAGAGGCACTACAGTCGGCCCATATAGACCATGCGGAAACGCTAGAGACACTGCGGACAATAGACCATAGAGCATTCCTACAACGGAAACACACAGAGGCGGACAGATCCGGTGCATTACTCGCTCGCCTAGTTAGGGATAGACCAGTCCCGCCAATCATAACCAGAATCCGTACACCTACGGGACACATAGCCCATACACAAAGAGAAATAAACACAGCCTTTTATGATCACCTTGGAGCGCTTTACGCGACACCGACTCCTGTGGAGGGCCCCTCTATAGCGGAGTTTTTACAAGATCTCCCCTTTCCGGTACTCCCCGTAGACATACAAAAAGACATAGATGGCCCCATAACTCAACAAGAAATTCGTACTGCAATTAAGGGCCTGAATCGTAACAAAGCGCCTGGGATGGATGGACTACCAGTGGAATTTTACCACTCCTACTTAGAGACCATGGTACCCACACTGGAATCAGTATACAAAGTTGCCTTTGAGACTGGTCACCTACCACATTCTACCATGCAAGCACTGGTCACATCGATACCCAAACCGGGACGGGATGGCTTAGAGCTGTCTAATTATAGACCCCTTTCCCTGTTAGCCACTGAATACAAAATCCTAAGTAAGGCCCTTGCTAATCGTATACAGCCATACCTCAATACACTCATACACAGTGACCAATGTGGGTTCCTACCGAACCGCAGTACATCCCTTAACACCAGACGGTTACACTACGTAATGAAAGCCACCCCACAAGATTACCAGTCTGCAGGATGCATAGCACTAGACCTAAGGCAGGCCTTTGATTCCCTCTCCTGGGACTTTATGTTCGAGACTCTGCGGCGTTTTGGGCTCCCGGACACATATCTCAAATGGGTTCGCTTATTGTATACATCCCCCACAGCCAGAGCCCGCACAGGCCGTTACATTTCAGATCAATACACTATTCATAGAGGTACAAGGCAGGGATGCCCTCTCTCCCCCTGTTGTTTGTGCTGGCGCTGGAGCCCCTGGCTATAGCACTGAGAGGTTCGGCGGACCAGCTTGGCATCCCCATTGATGGGGTAGATCACCTAATATCCATCTATGCAGATGATATACTCTTGTATCTACGGGATCTGAAAGCTGACAATACCCCTCTGCCCGATGTATTTGCCAATTTTGAGCGCCTGTCGGGACTGGCTATAAACCCGGGGAAATCGGCGGCCTACTTCTTTCAGGAAACGCCATACCCAATTAACATGCAATTTGGCGATTACACCCTACCAGTGGCCCCCACCACCTTTAAATATTTAGGCATTCAAGTCTATAGAACGCAGACGGATCAAATTGAGGGCAACATAGTACGAGCTATAGCGGCCCTTCGTGCCAGTGTGGTTTTCTGGTCATCTCTGCTATTATCAGTGATGGGGAGAGTCGCCATCTCGAAGATGGTGATGCTACCTCGTCTATTATATTACTTTGTAAACATGCCCGTGGTTATTCCACAGTCCATTTTTAACACTCTGAATACTATACTGATAAATCTCATCTGGGGCACAGGCCGCAGACGAATAAGCCTGCGAAAGCTACAATTGGATACCCGAAGTGGCAGCCTGGGTGTTCCTGATTTCAGGGCCTATTACTACGCCAGCCAGCTCCAATGGCTATCGTACTGGACAGCGGGAAGGAATCTGCAGGAGATTGGGTTTACGACACATAGGTTAGACCGGGGCGAGCTACACTCATTACTGTTGCCTTGCGCCAAGATTCCTCCAGATAGCCCTCCCCTACTGAAGACTGCCCTACAGTGCTGGAAGAAGGCACTATCATACACCTCCCCGGCGACCCCTTACGCCATGAACATCCCCCTCCTGGGTATTCCCATACCACACGGCAGACTCACAAAAACCAGGATACAGGACTGGGTGGACACAGGGGTGGAGGACATCGGAGCGTTCTTTGGGGATGGCACCATACTTGATCATGACTCTTTTCTGCAGGCCACGGGCGCAACACCACGCTTATACTTACTACACGCTACAGTGTCACATTATATTAGGAGCGCCTGGGCCCCACAGCGGAGTGAACCCCCACAACATAACCTAGTACACCTCTTATATAACATGGGAACTGGGGGACACCTGGTACGCTGGCTATACACAGGCATCCGGACACATGCAGCAATCACACTCACGTCCCTTAGAACGCAGTGGGCCGAAGACTCAAGTGTTGAAATTACTGACAAGGCATGGAAAGATATGCTAGAACACCCCAAGAGAGTATCGCGTAACGCGAAGCTAAAGTTTATCCAGACGATGGTCCTGCATAGATCATACCTTACCCCTGTGAGGATTCATCGCATGTTCCCGGACTCCTCCCATTGCTGCCCCCGCTGCAAGGGAGATAGGGCTGACTTCCTTCACATGCTATGGTCTTGCCCCTGCCTCCGGGAGTTGTGGGTGGGAGTCCGACACGCTCTAAACATAGTTACACAGCTCCCGGTACCGGACGACGCCCTGAATTGCCTCATAGGCCTCCGCAGGCGCTCAGGAGTGCAAAAGGTGCGGTTAAAGTTCTTAGACTTGGCCCTCATCTTAGCAGTAAGAACCCTCACCATGAGATGGAAGTCCCCCAGATGTCCCACGGTATCCATTTGGCGGGCAGACATGCTTCAGTGGGGAAGAGCAGAGGGGGCGGCTCTTCGTAGAGAGGAGGAGAGAGGACTGCGAAAGCAACCCATTTCGATGGACTGGGAGGCTATGCTGATCGAACTAGAATCACTCGACTTATTACCCCCACAGGATACCCTTACCCCATAAAACACAATGTCGCTCATATATAGGTTCAGAGACCCAAACCCACACATTATAACCCACGGACACTACAGTCCTGCGAAGATTACACCTATAAAGAACCATATTGAATATCACGGAAGCTGAAAATAGACTGACCAGGAGTCGGGGTGGGTGGGCTAGGGAGGGAGGGGGACGCGATGGAATAGGTTCGTTTTGTTAACTGACGTAATGGAGGCTTTATACTGACACTATCTATATTGAAATTCTAACGTTTTAGTAACAACGATGTCATTGGAGATCATTGTCCTTGGAGTATATATGTCACACAGAGTGAAATCCACGGAATCTGTATGTAATATATATGCTGTAACTACCACAAATACAAAAGACTGCCTCTGTAGAATACTCCTTGCAATGTACAAAGTAATAAAGTCATCAATAAAGTCTGTTAAAAAAAAAAAAAAAAAATAGTGTTCAGTTACAGCATGAACAGATGATTTCCAACTGTTGGAAGTACTGGCTTTACACATGCGTGCATAATGACCTATTCTCTTGCATTTGTGACATTTTTCCTTAAGCGCAAAACATTTGTCATAATCAGCAGAATGTCTGGTACTGCCACATCTGAAACACATGCGACTATGTTTGGAATAGTTTTTCACACTTTTAGCACTTTTTTAGCACTTTTTTAGCACTACTTTTCTCTACAGCACAAACCTTGGTAGAATCATCTTTACTACTCTTATCTGAATTCTGGTCTGATTTCAACTCTTTGACGTACCTAGACGTGTTTTCTATGCGTCTGGCAATTTCTATCGTTCTGCGTAAAGAAGGGTCCTTTAATTCTAATCTTTCTTGAATTTTAACATTATTAGTTCTGTTGATAAACTGGTCTCTAATTATTTATTCGTGTAAATCCTTAAACCTACAAGTAGATGCAAGGGTCCTAAGTACAGAAATATATTGCTCAACAGATTCACTTGGTTGTTGAGCTATGGAAAAAAATGTGTGTCTTTCGGCAACTATGCTGACTTTTTTTCCAAAGTTCTCTTCTAACGCCTTAATAATTACTAAGTATTCATCTACATTGACTACACGAGTGTCATCAACAGCATCTCCTTCTCCACTCTCAGTGTTGGTGGAAATGGTAGACGGTATAGGTAAGGTTTTAAGTACTTTCCTACCTTCAATCCCTAAATTATGTTTCAATAAAGCGACCTTGCGAGAAGCTACAAAATCTTCTCCACCTATTGCCTCAAGGTAAGTTTCAAAGGACTCCAGCCAATCTTCCCAAGGTAATGTAAGTTCCCCAGGATTTTGCAAGAAGTTAGGTGGAGCTAAGATGGTTGACATATCCATGTTGTGGTATGACTAGTGATATACCAAGACCAGTTAACCCTTACAGAATAGAAATGCAATAAATAATACGGAACAGATCACACAACGGTAGGTTAAAAATAGATGAAGTACACTAAAATAATAAAATAAAATAAATGAAGTAGACACCGTTGACACTTGAGGATAATACCTCCTTGCGGTAGTAAGTCCTGTTAATGCTTGTGGCATGAACAGCTGTAACAAGTTCTGTTATTGCTTGTGATACCCACTTTACATCAGTGCTTGTGGAATAAACTCAATGTTTGTGGAATTAAACTCAACCGCCTCCTTCAATTTCTGTCCTTGTCTAAATCATAAAATGAACGATGCGAAGCACGCATGAATAACTTTGGCTGTCAATCCCTCCGGAACTTTTCAACGTTGCAGATTAATGTTGCTCTATGCCGTTGCCCTTCACTGCTGAGCACATTCATTTAAACACTGCCGAGTACATCCACTTTAATTCAAAGGCTGCTGGGTACATCCACGCTGGTGCCATTCACTGCTGAGCACTTAATTCAAACGCTGCCCAACACAGCTGAGTGAAACAATTCAAACACAACACGGCCCCAAACTGCTGCTTACGTCTCCTGGGCACTAAACGTTGTTTAACGCAGGGCACTTCAATAAGTCAGAATGCTAGCCAAAACAGTCAATGCGCATCCAATCAAACCAATTTGTGGCATCAAGTCACAATACACAGTACCTTAATGTTTCTTTGTCACAGAAACAGCCAGGCCAACAGGTACAGCAAGTAAACAGGCAGCACTGCAAGGTAGACCAGTCCAACGCAGGCGATTTGAGCCCAGGGGTTGACTTGGAGTAGGGAAAAAAAAACTGTTCCAGTAGATTTCTTCTTTCCAGGATTCTTCTTTACTCCTCTCCTTCTTCACAGGCTTCTCATCCCATCCTCGTCGCCATTTTTAAGTAGAGGTACATGCAGGATTTAAATTGAAGAAGGTTTATTAAGTACAGGAGAACAACCCCTGAAGACTCCTCTTCAGGCAACAGCAGTTCCAGTTCTGCGTACTTTCCAATAGCATTGGAATGTTCAGCATCACTAGGATACAATGCACGTGTTGCTAAGATACAACAGTGTAAGGCATTACAGTCTGTGTCCAGGGCAAACCGGGATAGAACTAACCCTCCTCGGGATAGTGTTGATGAGTGGCCCGTGCCACCACGCTCTTTTACTCTCGAGGGTTCCATTTGGGATTCCATTAGAAGCCATCTGAGTGAGCTGCTCGAGAGTAAACTCCGCCCCCTGCATGATCGCTTATCTGCTATCAAGAATGCTCTGGGCAAAATTGACGAGGGTGGCAAGCTCCGCCCTACTGATACTCTGAGGAAAGGGTATAGCATGGGCACCAGACCAGTAACCGTGGCCAGCACTGTGGTTGTTCCCACTAGTTCTAGTCCGAGGGATGCACATGATGGGGTAGCAATAAAGATATGGTTTCTGTTGTGCTTTCTGACCCTCAGGTCATCAGTAGTAGTAATGGCCGCCCCATCTCTGTGCTGTTTAAGAAGACTAGTCCTGGCCCCTTCGGGGGAGGGGGGTTTCTGACCTTGGTGCACCACTACCAGTAATAGATTTACCACCAGCTTCAACCCCCTTGGTGGGCGTTCTAGTTCATGTCCCATGATTACCTCCTGGCAGTTCAGAGACTACAACTGAATTAACTTGGTTTCTAGAACTAGGAACCAGTAGAATCCCCAGGTTCTTGGCCAATCGCAGAGTTTAGACCAGACACTGCTGGGGAATAGGTTCATGGTTCCAGCAGGGCTAGAGGATATTGATTGACAAGCGAAGGGAGGAAGGGTCTTCAATATGATCACGGGTAGTTGGGGTCCTGTAAATTCACCCCATAGTCTGTCAAGTTCAATCGCTGCTTCTGATGTGCCAGATGGAGCGGTATTTGCAGAGCTTAACCAATGCGTACGGATCTCTCCCTCTACATTTGAAAGGATTGGCTGTAACCTACTTACCTGTCCCATGGGCGAAGGATCTGTTGCAGTTAGTTCTTCCTCTTCCACTAAAGAAATGCCTATTAAGGTTGTCAGTTCTGTTAGGTATGATAGGTCCTATTCCAGCTCTGCTATTCCGTCTACGTTGGTCCGTGGTTTCTTTACTTTGAGTGAGAATTCATGTGTGTCAGAAGCAGCTAACAGAGGTGCCACTGGCTTGGAGAATACCTGTATTGAATGGGTTATGAAGTTATATTCCCATTTGCCTGCAACAACTGTGGTGGTTTCTTGGAACATGGCTGGCCTTAAAGCCAAGTTGTCGCAAACCCCTTGGTGTGAATTAATCGATCATTATAACATATGTTTGTTTCAAGAAACCTGGCTTTGTGAACCCTTGCATATAGTAGGGTCTATCCTATCACACTCCAGCCAAACCTAGCAAGTGTGGGAGGCCTATTGGTGGACCTTTTAATTTGGGGAAGGTCATCGCTAAATTGTAAAATTCTCCCTCTAGAAGTGTTCAACCCTCATATACAAGGTATTGTAGTAAACAGGGAGGGCGGCATTCGCGTGTTGGGTTTTATTATCTACGCACATGGGGTTAAAGGTGGTAGAGCTTCAGAAACTCTTAATTTCCTGGAAACATACTTGGACAAGCTCAGATTTGGGTCTAATTTGATTCTTGATGGGAAATTTAATATCACCTTTGAGCCCCTTAACAGGGTAGATATTAAACTAACATCAGAGGAGGATGAAGTATGGGGCATTCTTTCGTTGGAGCTTGCCCCAATTAATAGATGGTCCCAGGTTGCTTTCCAACTAAATGCTCTTACCATTGATCTAGGGTCATGCCTACCTGTGGCCATACTAAATCTGACACTATGGGGGCTTATACCTTTAGAACCACCTGTCAAAGAGCAGAGTGGTGGATATGGTAGTACAGGCCAGATTGCAGAGCGACCACAATCATTTGTGCCTCACTATGCATTTGTTTTTTTGACAAGCTCTCAGTTGATCCTCGAAACTTAGTTAGTACTGGCAATGTGGTATATACGTCAGATAGGCGGTGCCTCAAATGACGGTAGGTTGTCATACATCCGGATATCCCGTTAAAGATTAGGGAAATTTTAAAGGCGACACTGTTAACGATCTCAGAGGCCAAGGCAAAGGAGGGTGGTCTGCCATACATGAGTGTAGTGCACACAGATTTGAATTAGCTGCTCTTTTTGCAATTTCTTCCTCCTCTAAAAAACTGTTGCCCCCCAAAACTAATAATTGGTTCAACAAGGAGTGCAGGCAGCTCAGGCACTCTTTGGCCGCGGCTATTAAGTCAAAAGATTTAGTGATTATTTCAAATGCCAGAAAGGATTATAAGAGGGATCTGTTGAAGGATAAGAAGGAATGGAATGTTGATAGATGGTTAGCCTGGCTGAGGCATGTTCCCTCAGGGATTTTACATGCTTCTGGAAGTTGGTTGCCAGGGGCACTAACCCAAAGGGATTAATGCCACGGAATCATATTACACCCGCAGTTTGGTTCACTTATTTCACTAGCCTTTACAATGAGGAATCCACTGCTATATTTGAAGTCCCTCGCTGTATAGTACTCTTCAGAACTTTATGGTGCCTTCGTTTGCCAAAGAGGATGTCATCGACTCCTTGTCCATCTTTGTCAGTGGGAGGGCCCCTGGCCCTGACGGGCTTCCTGTTGTCTTTGTGCAAGATATTGACATTTGAGCAGATGAAATTTTAGCTCCGGCAAATGCTATAGCTTTGGGTACTCCCATTCCCGAATCGTGGCAAGGAGCGCAGGTCATTCCATTTTTTAAAAAGAGGGATATGTCCTTACCAGCAAATTATAGGCCGATTAGCCTTATTGATGGCATACATAAAGTTTTTCCCGATTGGTGTTAGCTAAAATCCATGCATGAGCACTAGACAATGACATCCTAAGCCCTCTACAAGCGGGCTTCAGTCCTAAAACAATAGACTGGGTTTTTCCGGTTTGCGTTGATATTTTGGAAGACAGTTTTGATCAGCAAAGGTGACTTGTATGTCATCTTTATTGATCTAAAATCCGCTTTCGACCTGGTGCAGCACCACAAGCTGAGGTGGGTTCTGAAGGAGATGGGTATGCATCTTGACATACTTTCCTTACTGGTCAGGCTCGATGACAACAATTATGCCTCGGTCAGATGGGGTGCCCAGTGCCATTTCGCAGACAAGATCCCTGTGCAGAAAGGTGTTCGTCAGGGCTGTGTCCTGGCCTCCACTCTTTTTTTCTTTGTATTTAAATGGTCTTGTTGAGTATTTGATGGAATTTCCTGCGGATGCTCCTAGCTTAGCGAATGTCAAAGCTCACATTTTGCTATTCACAGATGATGCCCTCCTGATATCGAAAACTCTGAGTGACCTTAAGCAACTTCTTAACAAATTTGGTGCTTTTTGTAATGACCGTGGTTTAGAAATAAATATAGCCAAAACAAAATTCATGGTCCTCATTAATCGCAGAAAGGTCAAGGGCAACTTAGTTTTAGGGGGGAAGGTCCTAGAGAGAGTTGACTTGTTTACTTACCTGGGGATTAAGATCTCGCCAACTTTGTCATGGTGCCCCCACATTAATATGGCCTTGCTGAAATATAGGCATATTGGTGAGGTCATTTTGAAAGACTTTAATTCTTCTTACACCAAACCCATACCCCGCCTTACAGGTTTATGTGGCCAAGGCCCTGTGTGCTGCACTTTATGGGGCTGAACTATGGGGCTTTGGTGATGTCTCCGCTCTAGAGCACTCGGAGAGTAGATTCTTGAGAGGACTAGCCTCCCTTCCCTCTAGCACTACTTTGCATCCTCTGTATTTAGATATGGGCATTAAAAAAGTCGCCTTGAAAGCCTCTTTACAGCCATTACTCTTCTGGTGTCGAACACGGTCCACCTCGGAACTGGCGCATTAAGCAGCGGCCATGCAAGATATCATCAGGGTGGATAGATTTAATCAAATTCCATGGCTGAGAGCTATGAAGAATATGTTGGTTGCCCTAGGCCTTGGGGATTGCTGTTCTCACCCCATGGCAGCCCCTATGCCATATAAGGCTGCCATGAAGAAACAATATTGGGCTCTGCTGGCAAGCAGGGAGGAGCAAATGGTTGTGGGCACATTAACTGGGGAATTCTTACATTTCAAATCGATGCATTGTTTAGAGAAATACTGGCACCTGATTACTATCCCACTTGACGGGAAATTATACTATCAATTCCAAGTGGGGTCACTTCCTCGCAGGTAATTTACTACAAAGTGGGCGGGATCTGAGTCCGCCATGTGTCCCTTTTGTAGTACCTATGCTGAGTTTATACCGCATGTTTTGTTTGTATGCCCGTCCTACGCCCAGCCCCCCCCTTAGTGTGGTTGGCACCTATTTGTAGACAGCTGGGTACCTCTATTCATTCTGTTGCCCTGAGGCTATTGAAAATGGACCCCAGTCCCCTGCTTGTGTGTGGGGTAGCTACATTTTTGGGGCTGATGTGGTGGATTAGATGATCTGCGATCAAATGATTTGGTTCTAGTGTTCACTTAGGGACTTTTTGGATCATTTGCTGCTCATCTATAGCTGTTGTATGACCCCTGTCTTTAGTCGGTACCATCTACATGTCATGTTTTAATATTTTAATCCATGCTGCAATTGTGCCGTTCTCATGTAATAAGCTCTTTTATTGTGTTTTAGTACTTATTTTATTTTGTATCTGTTGGATTTTATGAGCCTTTTATGGCCTCGGCCAAAATAAAGCTGTTTTATGCTCTATAAAACCTAGTTCATGAGTGAGTGGTTGAACTGGTGAGTGAAGCACCCTGGTTTAGAGGACTGGGCCTACTACCTCTCAAGGTTAAAGTGGAAAAGGGTTTACAGAGCCCTTTTAATCTAATAATATTGGACTGAATTCCATTGATGCATTAGGGAATTATAGTTAAATATTCCCTATTACCTTTGGACTTTACTTTTCTTATATACTTTTGTAGACATATATTGAACAAATTTACATACACTGTATCAAAGCATTGAGAGTATCGTGTAACTAAAAGAGAATCTTCTTATTCAGCACCTTATTTCTTTCTTTTTAGGTCGAGGCTGGGCAGCGCATGCGCTGCTCTGAGAGGCATGCTGTATTCTGTATATGGGCTATCGGGGACTTTGGACATGCCCACCGCTTTTGGTTGGTTAGTTGCCCTGCTTTTTTTTTTTATTCATTTGCTCTGGTTGGTTAATATTGTGCATCACCAATTGATTCTTTTGGTTAGCCAGCTCTGGCCATCTCTTCACTCCTCACTCGCACACCCTCCCCACCTCCCGTCATTGCTGCTGGCATGAAACTATTGATGGGGTAACTGTTCTAACGGCATGGTCTGTTGATAAAAAAATGTGAAATAAATAAAACGACAGTTCATTACAATAAAATAATTTTGTGAGCTCTCCCCCCACCATCCGAGCGCAAATGCAGCTTCCCTCCATGTCGTTATCTGGAGGGGGAATATATAGGCCCTATTCTACAGGCCACTGGCCTACTTTTGAAGAAGTCATGAGATCCCGGAGATAAGATCAAGTTTAAACAAGCATTTGCAATGCAATAGGTCTCATATTACTGAAAGCTTGAACTATTGGTGTTGCAAATAATAATGCAACACCAATAGCTTAAACTTTCAGTAATGCTAGACCTATTGCATTGCAAATGTTTGTTTATTCTTCTTTGATGCTTGTTCTTTGTGGAGCCAACAGCAAGAGAACCAACATGTGTTTCGCCCTGTCATGCCACAGAGGCCTGGGGTTTTTACAAGGCTCTTGAACATGAGAAAGAGATCCATCTTGTGATCACATGGATTTGGGTCAATTCCTACCTGATACGTGTTTTAATGAAAGTGGTCTTTGTATTCTGATTGTCAGTTCTAGGCACCTATGTCGGAATCCTTATTGTAGGGTGAAGGTAGTGAGACAAAGCCCGAAGCAGATGAGACTAATGAACGTGGACAATAAGAGACTAAATAGAGGATTTTATCCCACTACCTTCACTCAACAATAAGGATTTCCACGGGGTACCTAGGGCTGATAATCAGTATACAAAGACCATGGTGGTGGAGCTCTGTACAGGGTCAGTCAGGGTATCTGCAGTATGAGATTTAAACTAATACATTATGAGTGCAGAATGAGAGCATGTATCCCCCATCGGTATACATGCCATGTACAAAAACAAATCAGAAGATGTTCCAGATGTGACTTGAATGTAGATGGCCTCTGGCACATGTTGTGTAGAGCTACCAAGCTTTAACTTTTTACAACACTAGATAAGTAGATTTGTCTGGATTTTTGGGATCGACACGACATAGGTCTTGTAAACGTTTTCTAGGAACACTACCCCCAAAAGGTGGCCAAGGCTCAATCAACTCTGTTGCCTCCCACTGGGACTAGTTTTAGGCAAGAGAACATTTTTAAGGATGTGGAGGGGTTCAAGAGCACTGTTAGATACGTTGTGGTTGAGGGGTTTAAGAAAATAGGTTACAGTCGAGAGGGCAACCGGGCTGGGAGGCCACAAACCCAGCATCACACACTGAGGTGGGATGTCTGGGTCAAGTATCTGGAAGTTGACTGAGAACAAACAGATTTGAGCCCTTATCTCCCCCAAGTCAAACACTGACCCAACCGTAGATTTTTAGGTCGAGCATTCGAGACCTCTTGTATATACTTTAGTATATACTTATATGTGATGTACTTTGTGGGCTCTGGATATCAGCCCTAGGACTTGTCTGCTTCCGCTTAGGGACTTTTTTCTGTTCAACTGCCTCTATTTAACTATCTTGATAGAAAACGACAAGCAGAAGTCAGTAAAATACCAGAATTGTTTTCTGCTGAGGGACTTTCTTTTTTTTCTTTTTCTGGCAACTGCCTCTATTTAACTTTCTTGATAGAAAAAGACCAGCAGAGGTCAGTAAAATACCAGAATCACTTTAGCATTCTCTAGAATCCAGTCCATAGAAATTGTCTTCCACGATCACCCGTAGACGATAATATTTTTTTCAAATCTTGAATTCTCAGTGATATGATCACCGAAGGCTCTGATTTTATATTTTAAACAGAGCTTTGGACTATACCATTTCCTGCTGAAAGTCAATATTTCTCTCCATGTGTTCCCATACCTGGCGTGTCACGCAGTATGGTGCTTACGTTCCCTCCATGTTAAAGAACAGTAGATGTTTCAGCACCCAGGCTAATGTGCTGCATAGCTAAATACATATAAGGTCCCAAAGGCGAGACCGATTGCATTGCTAATGCTTGTTTAACAGAGTGGAGGGGACACAGTAAAAGCTAGCCTGTTATAGTGTCGAAAGGCCAGTGCAACTTCGTGTTATGCATGTGGCCTGATTTCTTAACACCATGGCAATGTTTCCATAAAAGTAGAATGCAAATTATGGACTTTGCTCATTGAATAAGCTGATTAGGGCTAGTAATCATTTTCAGGCAAATTTCTGCACTGTCAAAATGTTCTGCTTTTTCCACCTGCAGAGCAAAATTAGGGTTTATTGCTCTGCGGAAAAATAAATACCTGCCCAAAGCCCACCACAATTACTTTTAAGAGGACTGTGAGGGGCTGGGCAATGAAATTACTTTAAATCGCATTCACCAAACCCTTACAGAGCTCTGAAAAGCAACTTCTCCAGGAGGGAATCCCCTCTAGCAGGCAAGCACCATGGGCAGAACCCCCTGCTAGGAAATTTGTTTTCATGCACTGTTAGGAAGCGTGCAGTGTAATTAACTTAATGCATCTACCATTAAGGCCATTACATTGTCCTGCCACTAATAGAGAGCTGGATGGCACAAGTGTTCCTCATTCCTCGCATTCCTGTGCAGAACAAGGAATTCTTAGATTGAAGGACACTGCCTACAAGCCACTTTTTTAATCTGGGTAAGGTGGGTGCGAAACCAGCGTGAGTGGAATTGCTCGAGGGTTTGCATCTGCATACAGCAGACTGAAATATTTGCAACCAATTGCAGGTCACATGTTTATTCCCCTAGCCATTTTTCCACATTTATTCTATGCAATGGCAGCCAGAGTCTATTTTTAAAGAAGGAGCTTGAGACCAAGGTTTCAGATGAGGGTTAGAGGGGAGGACGAATTTATGACAATGTACTATACCATGGGTACTCACAAACATTTTCCCTGGGGCCGGAAAGTTTGGTCTGTAATGTGACCGAGGGCCGCATTAATGCCAGGAGAGTGGCGGTTGAGGAGTCACGGGGTGGTAAGGTGGATGTAAGTGACGTGAAGCATGTACATCTAGTGACTGAATTGCATAAATTGAAACCAAAATCCCTGCATCAATCCCTGCAACCCCACTTGCCTAAATTGTGTGACCCTAGGCAGTTGTTTTATTTCACTTTCTCTCCTTTTTCATCATTATGACATATAAGAAGACCTCAAAATGCATGACTTCAGAATGTGCACTGTACAAAACCTTCCCCTGTCTTTGATTTTTTAAACTATAATGTTATGTATAATAGCAACCCAGGCCACACAAACGGTGTACAAAACAACTGACTTGCCTCTTAGTTCACTATTGACATTGTTGTCAGGGTGGGGGGAAGCATGAATGCTTCTTAAATCATGTTTGAAAACACTTTAAAAATACATCCCAATGCACTGATATCTGATTTGCTAAGGTGAAAAGGTTCAAATGTTAATGAAATACACTTTTTGAATTTTGAAGAGATGTTATCATATTATTATACTTTTGCTGAGATATCTTCAAAAATGAAGGTGTTCCTAAAGTTAAGTGGTGCAGGACACCTTCTTTTCTTCTACTTTGGTTAACTTATAAGTAAATGCTTACCCGTTTACAGTCGAGTAAACAGCAGCCCGATGCTGGTGTTGACCAAGGGGCCACATGTAAAGGTCAGGAGGGCCGCATGCGGCCCCCGGGCTGTACTTTGAACATCACTGTACTATACGGAGTAAAATATACTCTACCACACACTATAAAGGTACAGTAAGACACCTTACAGCTCTGCAACCTTTTAAAGTAATTTAGCACCAGGCTCATTCCTCTATAGTCCCTTAACTCCTTGGTGACTTTTATTATTCTTGAGGGGTACTTAATCCAATATATTATCCAGAGCAGTGATCCTCAAAGTACGGCTCGGGGGCTGCATGCGGCCCTCCTGACCTTTACATGCGGTACCCTGGTCAACACCAGCACTGGGCTACTGTTTACTCGACTATAAACGGGCAAGCATTTATTTACAGGTTAACCAAAGTGAAAGAAAAGAACCTGTCATGCACCACTTAACTTTAAGAACACCTTCATTTTTGAAGACATCTTTCAGAAAAAGTGTAAAAATATGATAACTTCTTTACAAAATTCAAAAAGTGTATTTCATTAACATTTGAACCTTTTTACCTTAGTACATCAAATATCAGTGTGCTGGGAAGTATTTTTTAAAGTGTTTTCAAACATGATTTTAGAAGCATTCATGCTTCCCCCCACCCTGACAACAATGTCAATAGTGAACTAAGAGGCAAGAGAGTTGTTTTGTGCACCCTTTGGATGGCCTGGGTTGCTATTATATATAACATTATCAAAGATAGGAGCAGGTTTTGTACAGAGCATATCCTGAAATCATGTATTTTGAGGTTCTCTTATACGTCAATGATGAAAAAGGAGATAAAGTGAAATAAAAAAAACTGCATAGGATCACACAATTTGGGCAAGTGGGGTTGCAGCGATTGATTCAGGTTTTCTGGTTTCACATTATGCAATTCAGTCACTAGATGTACATGCTTTGCGTCACTTATATACACTTTACCGCCCCGACCCCTCAACCGCCACCCTGCTGGCATCAATGCGGCCCTTGGTCACATCACAGGCCAAACATTTTGGCCCCTAGGAAAATGTTTGCGAGTACCCATGATCCAGAGTCATCTGAACAGGCCTTTTAACTGATCTCAATATTTTGACGAAACTTAATAAATGACAAACTATGGGCTTGAATTAGAGTTCCGCGAATGGTTTACTCGGTCACAAACATGACGGAAATTGCGTCGCCATATTACAAGTGCGACAGGATATAATGAATGAACTTGTAATGTGGCGGACGGTATATCCGTCACGTGTGTGGGGAGTAACCCGTCGCCAAACTCGAAATCGGGTCCAATACGTTTTGTAAATGACGGTGCTGAAGAAGTATAATGGTTAACCAAACCAAATTAATGCAAAATAAAAAGGAAATCTAGTTATATTTAAAAAATGAATGCCACACCGACTGACAAAGCGGCATGGGAGTGAAATGACCCCTGACATGAATGTCGGCCCGGATGCTGGCTATAAACTGCTGACTAGGAAAAAGGACAAATCTATCAACAGAAACAAAAAGCTACAGTAAACAGAGCACCAAAGAAAACATCCGTAACATCATGATTTTCAAAGCTATTACTGTTATTTTAAAAGTAAAAGCTTCTGTGCCATTTAAAAATATGTGGGCAGGCTAATAGGGAAGGAAGGGATTGGCCTAACAATGAAAGAGATCTGCATGCAATTACCGCGCTCGCCAGCCTCAGGAAACCAGGGTCAGCAAGCTACGCTGCAGAAGGCGGAGGAAGCACGCTTGGCGTCTTTCAGCGCAGATTGCGAGAGCATGCTTTTGTATGTTTTTAATTAGAAAAAAAATAGATCAACATTTGTATCGGGCGGTCGGGGATTGTGATACTTGTACAGCCTACAGGACCCCGGCAAAGTCAGCAATAGACGAACCGGGATCGGATTCGTACAAATGTCAGAAATCCCCTCGTGTGCAGCAGACATGTGCCTACAACGTGCAGAGATGTCGGGCCTCGTTCTTACAACCTGCAGAGATGTCGGGCCTCGTTCTTACAACCTGCAGAGATGTCGGGCCTCGTTCTTACAACGTGCAGAGATGTCGGGCCTCGTTCTTACAACGTGCAGAGATGTCGGGCCTCGTTCTTACAACGTGCAGAGATGTCGGGCCTCGTTCTTACAACGTGCAGAGATGTCGGGCCTCGTTCTTACAACGTGCAGAGATGTCGGGCCTCGTTCTTACAACGTGCAGAGATGTCGGGCCTCGTTCTTACAACGTGCAGAGATGTCGGGCCTCGTTCTTACAACGTGCAGAGATGTCGGGCCTCGTTCTTACAACCTGCAGAGATGTCGGGCCTCGTTCTTACAACCTGCAGAGATGTCGGGCCTCGTTCTTGATGAAATAGTTACATGGGCCTTACAAGGGTGTACATTTGATTATTTGAGTAACTCACAAAGCATCTCTGGGTTAAACCTCGATACATGCGTTATTTGCAGCGTTCCTAGAATCGAACTTGCCCACCTCACCCCCCACTTCTTTGACCCCCTCCAATTCCGTGGTGCCTTTACAACTGCGACAGTACAGGCGCTTGAGGTTCCACGGCAGAGACACCTACATAAAGAAAATTGCATAGACTCTTACCCAGGATATGGGTCAAGAATTTATATTTTTTTCTGTAAATATAATACATTCCGCGAGGAAAATGTGAGAATCGTGCCCTAAGTTCTGGCGTATGAAAGAGGGCAAAAAAAGAGTATCCAGCCTAAGGTTGCAGGGATAGTAGTATATACTACACAAGACACGGATAGGGAGGCTATCTGGTCACCCCTAGAGGGTATGCTGGCTCCGAATTACTGGTGCGGGGAAGGACAAAAATCCTTTTTTTATATATAACCCTCACACACTCTAACAGTGTCATGCTTCATCTTCGGGTTCACCCTGACTCCTAAAGGTCAGAGTGGGCTCAACAGTATTTCAGGGAGCGCTTAAGGATAGAGGGTGACCAGGGGGCTTAACTAGAGATTAAAAATCCCTCACCTTCTCCTAGGTATCCCTTTATTAGTGGAGATGGTGGGAAAGCTAAAAAAGGTAAGGGGTAATGTGGACTATTATGGTCCTATGACCCTATGTTTTGTTAACCGTCATGCTTCAGCCCTACTCTAAGGCCTAACAAGGTCCAGGGCTTTCATCAGGGTATCAAATAAACACCTCCCTGGTGAATTGATTGCAGAACAATGTCATGCACTTTTATATATGGGCAGTGTTAATACTTGTCCATCCGGTATTTCAGTTTCTGTTGTAACACCTGTAAAATAAAATCCATGGCAAGCATTATATAGAGTTTTTCATCAATGTCGATATAGGTGACAGTATATACCACATATGTGAAAAAAATGGGGCATGCATATCCCACTACATGCGTGTGCACTACACCAACTCATACTGGAGGTAAGTGCATTCGTTCCCTGAGGGCCTTCGTTGCTAACATTATGGAGCGCCTGTTTATTCTCCATTAGCAATCATAGAATCACCCACACAGCTCGTGTGGATACATCTTGGGGCGGCAAACTAGCGGCCCTTACATGTGATTGTTCACTATTTTAAACCGTGTAAATAAGGCGTATTTGCGACTAGAAACACATACTTAGACCCACAAACATAGTCAGACATCACACACATTTATAAAATAGTATCCTCCAGCTTTTATACATATGCATAGTTTTGCTCGTGTACTAATACGCACCCAAAACTGATGGGTGTCATATATCTCAGGAGTAAGGGTGGGGTTCCTTTTAGTCTCACACTATGGGAGGAATTGGTGAGATAAAAAGAGGGAGAAAGAATCAGCGATCGAAAGATTGCCTGTTAAAGTGCCCCTTTTCGAATCACAGGAGAGTCCCTACTCCGACCGGCGAGCGACCGCATCGTTACTTACTTCATCAAGGGATTTCCCCAGCCATTCGCCTAAACTTGCCCTTGTCCTCCCGGCTTTGGTAGAGATGTGCCGGGAGGACGCCGATATTTACGTGCTCTTTCCTCATGGGCGCAGGTAGCTTCCGTGTCACGTGGTCTGAGTGCAACGACTAGCGCGCACGTCAGATGACGTCAATACTCATTGAATCATGGGTAATGTAGTCATAACGCTTCTCTGTTCGGGATTCTCAATCAAAAAATGGGGGGAGACAAGTGTATTAATACAATCCAATTGAACATAAGAGATTGGAATTACAACCGCAATTGTTCAAAATGCTTAGAGCAACCGTCGGGTGTATATTATCCTTGTTGCGTCTGTTAAGAAAACAGACTGGGAATTATAGTCGTGTTTATGTAAACCACAAAGCAAGCCCATAATTTTAGAACACCTTTTTTTAAAAAACAAAAGTTTTATATAGACAGTGTGTTATACGAAGGTTGAAATAAACCGGGTCCAAACTGTTCAGCATTTCACTTGGTGACCTCTCATGTTAGTGCAGTGATAATGTAAACGTTAGCTATGGGCCGCTGAAAAGAGCACATTAGGTATATTTTTGATAGAAAAGGGCTGTTGGTATTGGTTGTCGTGTTTTCTAGGTATTAGCTCTCATTGTTAATAGATAAGGATGTGTTCAGTATATACATATTATACAGAGCTAAACGTTGGTGGGCTATCATCAGTATCTCAGCTGGCCCCACAGCATTTCATCATCAAACCCGTTTTGTATGTCCCTAGTTTATACGCCCAGCGTTGTTCCTTTGTTAGTAGTCTTTTCACCAGGGCCCTATTGTTGTCCATTTTTTCTATTATGGTCAATTTAAGGTCCATATCGGTATGTCCTTTTTCCATAAAGTGTGTGGTCAGTTTGGTGGCACTTCTCTTACTCCTGATGGTGCTCCTATGTTCGTTTATGCTGATCTTTATTTTCCTTGTCGTCATCCCAATATAACGCAAGTTGCAAGGGCATGTGATAGTGTATATGACATTGCAACTATTGCAGTTAGTGGGATGTCTTTGTTCCCATGTAGTGGGAAGGTCGAGATCAATGAATTTACTTTGTATTGTAAACACACATGCTGTACATGATCCACAAGGGAAATGCCCCTTGACCCGGGGTTGGTTCCACAGGGTCAGTTGTTGTTCATTCTGAGATTTACCCACAGTGCTATGTACCAACAGATCCCTAATAATCCTATTTTTTCGAAAGGAGAACAGGGCAGACTTGAACATGAGATTGTTTGACGATAGTATTCTCCAATTTTTTGTTATGATCTTTTTGATTGTGTTGGAATGTGTGTTGTATGTCGTTACACAGATGAGGGCATCCGATTCTGGTTTGACGGTGGTTTCAAGTAATGCTGCTCGTGGTGTGTTCTGTGCCCTTTTCTGAGCTTGTTCGACCACTTTCGGTGGGTATTCCTTCTCCTTGAGTTTGATGGCAAGCTTTGCTGATTCATTTTTGAAATCTCGTAATTCGGAGCAATGTCGCCGGATTCGTAGGAATTGTCCTATTTGGAGGTTCTCTCTTAGTGACCGTGGGTGGGCACTGTTAAAGTGCAGTAGGCTGTTCCGGTCAGTAGGCTTGGTGTAGAGAGTGCTTGTTAGTTTTCCGTCCTTTGCTAGGACGCTTACATCCAGAAAGGGAATTTTTTCATTATTACTGGTTATAGTAAACCGTAGGAAGGGGTTTTGTTGGTCCAGCCATTCTTTGAAGGCTTGCATGGTATCGTTATTCCCGTGCCATATTATCAGTATATCATCGATATACCTGCGCCACAGGCAAATCTCGGTTTGGTATGGGTTGTTGTTCCAGATGTGTTCCTCTTCAAACCAGCTCATGTAGAGGCAGGCTATGCTTGGGTCATATTCCATCTCGTTGAGGATATGCAGGAGGTGTTTCATGTCCTTAATGTAGGCTATGATCTTCGTGACCAGGGAACGGAGGAACCAGTCCGTGTACTGAGATAAAGGTTCCAAAAGTGATCCTACCCTAGACACGATCGGTCTGCCTGGTGGTGGTGTACGTCCCTTGTGGATCTTGGGCAGCGTGTAGAATTGCGGAGTTCTCGGTTCCTTTGTACATAGGAATTCCTGTTCCTTTTTGTTGATCCAACCCTTAACGAATGCCTCCACGGTTAGTTCCCTGATTTTCTTCTGTAATCTTTTTGTAGGGTCCATCTGTAAAGGTAGGTAGTGACTGGTGTTATTGAGTAGGGTAAGGCAAGCTTCCCTGTAGCTAGTCAGGTCTTGCAAGACTATTGCCCTGCCTTTATCCCCTGGTTTGATAACCAGTTCAGCCTTCCTACTGATGGAATCCAGAGCTTGTTTCTCTTTTTTGCTTATGTTAAAGAAGCCGATGTACCTTGTGTCCAGTGCCTCTACTTCCTCTATGACTGTGTTCTCAAAAGCGAAGACTTCTGGGGGGACGGTGGTCATGGGTGGGCTGAATGTTGATTTGTTCCGTGCTGTAGCCATCCGGTGTTGGTGTTATCAGAGTTTGAAAGAGGGCGCCTCGTTGCCTTTGACAAAAACACCAAACCTACAGATGTAACTAGCGTGACTGTAAACAGGACTCTTAATTGGACACAAAATAATATTGCTTAACTTGATACATTTGTCGACCATTATCTCTCTCAGCCCATTGTTCATCGTTGTTTGGATTTTTCCTGTTAATCTCACATGCTTGCTTCTTTTCCACTGGCTTTCCTCTTGGGTTTGTCACTCTCTGGAGCATAGCTTCTTTACCATCCCCTTAATTGGCTGACTTTTATCCTTTCACGGCTGACATCAAGGAACTACTTCGTATTTTTCTTTCAGCACTCCATGGGCGAGCATGCGTTTTCTTTGTCTTCTCCTTGTGCTGCGTTCTCACTAACATTGTCCACTTCCCTAAACTCTCTGTATTGCTCCCTCTTTCCAGCTTGTCTGTTGCAACCCCCACTGTTCTCTTCCCACCTATCTTTTTTTAAATCCCCCTTAGCTTCTCTGTTGCTCCCGCGCCACTACCTGCCTACCTCTGTTCTCTGCCTCTTTTCAGCTTTAATTTGCTCCCCTCCCCACTCCTCTGCTGCTCTTCTGCCCCTCTCCCTCCCATCTTTGTTAATATTATTATTTATTTTGCAGAGTGCGTGGCATCTGAAATTTGCTAAAGAGTAGCTCCTTTCTCAATAACGTAGTTTCGCACACTGTTATATATTTTTTGTTATTTACCACTCAAAGTTGGGCATCCACCATGTTTGAATGGTAAATTAAAAGTAAAAAACAAAAAAAGGATTTCTGAGCATCATGATGCATACATGTGAATCCATGGTGATATGGGCGCGCTGGGGCTGACTATCTTAGATTTATTTTGCGGATGCTTTTTAGCATCAGAAACATCTATTTTTGTGGTCTTGCTGCATTCAACTCAAGCTGTCTGTCACAGACAACATTGTGTATATATAGTCAGCGGCGGCCGGCACAGGAAAACACGGCGGGGCGGGGTTGGAGGTGGGAGTGGTCGACAGGCAATGGAATAGGTATATTTAAATAATACCTATTCTGTCGTCCGTCGACTCCCCCTCCCCCTCCCGCCGCGCCCCGCCCCGGCACACCGAGCTTACCTGTGCCTGCTGCTGTTTTCTCCCTATTATGCAATTGTCTTTCAGACACCAGCAGCAGCGGATGCTGATATCAGTTACGGCCTCTCACTCTGTGTCCATGTGCCCAGCCTGCTGCAGAGGAGGAAGGACCCCCTGTCTGTCTGTGCAGTTATCTTCATCTTCAAACTCTCACAGACCCCCCTCCCCCCCTCCCTCCCAAATCTGCACCTGCCCCACTCAAGCCCCAGGAGGAGCAGAGAGCCTGGAAATATCTACACAGGTTTCTACTCAGCAAATAAGCCTTGAATGCATGAAATGATTATAAAGCTAATACTGTAAATTTGCAAAAAAAAACTGAAATAATGAGCTCCAGTATTCAGGAAACCATCAGAGCAATCGGAGACAGAGGAACCTGCACATAAGCTGACAGATCCTGGAAGAATCAGTCAAGGGCAGTTCAGTGAATGTAAGACTCTGAGCTGTGCACCTCCAAACGGCGCCCATAAAAATCAGGCAACAACACTGACAAACCACCTGCTGTATAAACAAGTGCCCAATACCAGTTTTGATCATGTGATAGGTATGATGTGGTTACAGCAGTGCTCTACTTCCCAAAATGAGAACAATTCAGTGCTCTAGGTGTATTGTATACTCTTTCTGACCAAATCACAGCAACGAGAGAAAAACACAACTGAGGGAAGCCAGACGACTGAAGGGTAAAGGACAGATGAGTTCTGGACTTGATCTTGCTGCTATCCATCCTGCTGGGACTACACCATCCATAACCCTGTGCCCCAGAGAGGAGGAGGGGTAGCGCTATTCAGCGTGCATCAGCCTCCCGTACGCAGGATGCATTCTGGACTTGATTTCACTGCTATCCATCCGACTATGACTACACCAACCATAACCCATTGCCCCAGATAGGAGGAGAGGCCGCGGGGGGAGAGCTTTATAGCGCGCATCGGCCTCCCGCACACAAGATGGTTTCTGGACTTGATCTCGCTGCTATACATCTGGCTGGGACTACACCAACCATAACCCTGTGCCCCAGAGAGGAGGCGGGGGAGCGCTATTTAGCGTACATCGGCCTCCCATCTGCGTCTGTCTGCAGCCGATCAAGGCTGGGCTTGGCTAACCCATGTGTTTATAATGGGTATCTAGCAAGTAATAACAGTAACATTCTTATTGACAATACTTAAAACATGGAATCTCCCCCACCTAAAAAGAAAAAAGGCAGTTGCCGGTTGGCTAGTATATGTACTAGAAAGCCACTAAACACTTCTAAAGTATCATCTATGACTGATACTGATGCAGGCTCCCTATGTAGGAGTAACCGAGATGATGGTTTGACAACAAATGCCCCAAAAACTGACCCATGGTGACGACACAATGCAATCTGTCCCCCCCCGCTGGCCAACATCATCAGATCCCACCGTCTCAACATAATTTCCTACGCAGACGACACCCAACTCATCCTCTCAACAAGGACCCCACCACCCCCAGAACCAACTTCCACAGATGCATGACAAAGATCGTTGACTGGATGAAGAACAATTGCCTGTACCTGAACACAGACAAGATGGAACTACTGATCTTTTTGCAACTGCAGCAACACATGGAATGACGCCTGGTGGCCATCAGATCTAGGATCCGCACCCACTTCTTCCAGCCACACCAGAAACCTCGGAATCATCATTGACAACAAGCTCATCATGAAATCACAGATCAACAGCATCTCATCTGCCTGCTTCCTCACTCTGCGCATGCTAAATAAGATCTTCAAGTGGCTACCCCTACACACAAGACGCACTGTGACACAAGCCCTCATCCCCAGCCAACTGGACAATGGCAAGGCCCTCTGTGTAGGAATCACTGCACATCTCCTATTATTTTTACTCGGACGACGCCAGAAGCAACACGTGAAGACGGAGTAAAGGTAAATAAGTAAGGGTTTGAAAGGTGTTTCAAGTGTAGATGGATGGCTCGCACTAGACCCTAATTATGAGAGGGTTTCTTGCTGGTGCAACTGACAAATTATAAAGTGCACCCAAGGACGTACAAGAACAGTCTTATTTCTGCCTCCTTTTTGAGAATTAGAGTATTACGAGAACCTTTACAATCGCCAGTACGAGGCCAACCACGTCCGTGACCCGTGCATATTTAAAACCGGGTGACATACAGTCAATCCACATTCTTCCCATTGGGACCGGAGTAGAATTCACGGAGGCATATGCTCCTGACTTCCAAAGGTACCGTTATGCCCGGAGTGTCCTTGTTTTCACCTGACTACAGCAGGAGGTGGTCCTAACTGTTCCAGTTTTTAACCTATATGTTTGTGAGAGTTACACAAAAAAATCTCAGTCTTGATAAAGATGGCAATATAAAGTCCCCATCGAAACGCGTCGACGCTTTACCAAAGGAACACAATCTGTGAAGAGACTGGGACCTTTGAGTGCTTATTAGTTACATGGTATCGGGTCTCAGCCTTAAAATACAGTAATCACGGATGTGGGCCGTTTAATGACATAGGTTGTGTCTATTGTATGTACTCTCCCCCCCCCTTCTTTTTATGTGTTATGTTTTTTTTAAATGAAATTGTATGCATTTGATGTTTTTAATGTAGACGATGTTCTGACCGAACAGAAATGTTAATACATATATTGTCAAGCTTATGTGTTTGTTAACATAAATCTGGAGAAAATTGATTAATAAAGTGATATATTTTTTCGCAATATTTGCATTTGACTAGTAAGAAATGGGTTCTGGGCGTGTAGTTATACTGCTCTCTCCATGTGTGATGGTAGCTTGAATGAATGCAAGTTTGGTGTGTAACAGGTTACATAGTCAATAGTTTTAGCTTCAGAGTTCTTTCCAAAGGAAACATTTCTTGCTGACATCTCCTATAGAACCTTCAGACCCCACAGAACGCCACAGCCAAACTCCCTCTATGCCTTTCCCGACGAACCCACATCACACCTCACTTCAGGCTCCCCGTACAGAAGAGATGCCAATTCAAGCTGCTGACCCACGCTCACAAGGCTCTACACAACCATGGACCCGCCTACATTAACTATCGCTTGAACTTCCACCAACCGTCGAGAAGAGTACGCTCCACCTCCCTTTCACTTGCCCATACTCCCCGTATCTACTGAAGCAGAAGTGGAAGACACTTCTTCTCCCACATTGCAGCAAAGTCCTGGAACAGCCTCCCTACGCACCTCTGGACCTGTGGACCATCACCTCACTTCCGGAAATCCGAATATCCCTCAAGACTTGGCTGTTCAAATAAGCCTCCGGGACCTGGATACCCTATCGGGTGATTAGCTGTGCTTTATAAATCCTGATTGATTGACTGATTGATTGATACAACTGTGGATAAAACTATCCCTGAATATAAGTGGGTGGAGCACTTCTCCAAGGTCTATGGCAGTAGCACTGCTCCAGATAATCATCTTGATCTTACAGTGGTTAATCATTAACAAGGCACCTCGGAGTTGGCAATGATTACATTAGGAAAGGTTAGATTTGCAATAAAACGGAGTGCATAAAATAAGGCCCCTGGCCTGGAGGGGGTACCAATTGATCTTTTCAGTGATAACGTTGATTTAAGGGCACCCCTAATTGTTAATGTACTAGGAGTGCAGTGACCGCAGGTCCACCTAAGTCATGGTCGATCTCTATTATTGTACCAGTTTTTAAGAAGTGTGACAGTGCTGAGCCTCGGTGCTATCAACCCATTCTTCTAATCGACTCAACAGAAAAAATACTTGGCAGGATCCAACTGGACTGGTTGGAGGTCTGGGTTACTGTAAAATGTATCTTTTCCACAGTTCAGTATGGTTTCAGGAAGGGTCTTGGGACTGGTGATCAATGCCTGACCTTACATCTAATCAGTAGTAAATATAGAATGGCAAAGACGGGTTGTTTGCCCTTAGTGTTCATGGACCTTAGTTCAGCTTTTGATTGTGTTAACAGAGGGCAGCTGTGGGGAAAAATGTTAGATATGGAAATGGAGTCTCCATTGGTTCAGTTCCTTGCCAAACTACATTAAGATGTGACGGGTGCATCAGGTATGGGTCTAACGGCGAATGTACTCTCCAGATTAATATTAAATGGGGTGTGAGACGGGGGTGTGTCCTGGCCCCCTTTCTTTTCTGTTTATATATTAATGACCTTGGCACATGTTTAACACTTGTGGAGGCAGATGCGCCCAGGAAGGGGTCTACAAGAATTCCCGCACTGCTGTATGTGTATGATTGTGTCTTAGTTTTTAGAACAGGCATGGGTCTCCAGAGGTTGCTGAATACATTTATTTCATTCATGAGTGACCTTGGCCTAATGAGCAGCATTGCTATGTCTCATACTATGGTCTGTGGGTGCGCTCCGAACAACCTGAAACCCCATTTTGTTAATGGTACTAAACGTTTATGTGTTTTTTAGATTTACTTAGATTTTAGTCCTTGCGTATCTTGGGGAACCTTTTAACTGTAAATGTACCTGGGCGCATCTTATGAAGGTTAGGAAAATCCAGTTTGAAAAAACGACAGAGGCACCCCTTCGTTTCGCAGGGAAGTTAGGCTTTAAGTCCCTGGATGTAATGGTTAATATTTATAAGGCACGCTGCTGTTCTGTTTGTACTTATGGTGCAGGAATATGGGGGTATGCCAACACTTTGCGCCTGCAGGACCAGTGAGAATGTGTTCCTGAGGTAATTATTATCCATTTCCACCAATGTATCTACCTATGCTTGTCATGCAGAACTGGGCCTACCATATATAGAGGACCGCGGACCGTGCTAGGTTACCACCACATATACTGTGGCAGTCTATTTGGTCCAAGCAAGAAACTATCCTGAATCAGGACATAATCACTGACTGCTTACAGCTTGATTATGCGCATCGTATACCATCGTTGAGGTATATAAAGGAACAATTTCCCTTGCTGGGAAAGCCTGAATGCTTTTATAGACCAAGCAACATTACTGTTTTACCCAAAAAACGTCTAAAAGCCGAATTTGTCATCATGCAGGGACGAAGAAGGGAACTTCAAGAGTTCAGGAAAAAGATTGTGGCTGCCCATCAATTGTTAGTAACAACAGATCGTATGGAGCCCTACGTTTATTCTCTACCACGCCAACTTCAGCGCTTTTACCTGCTCAGTTTTAGATTTAATAAGGCTCACCTTTTAGTCTCTTATCCTAGACACACATATAGTGACTCAGGCCTTGGGCTATGCCCGTGTGATTCTAGATCAAACCAGTCTATGTTACACTTTTTCTTTTTTTGCCAACTGTATTCTGTGCCCAGGAAGCAATATTGCATTACTTAGGTCTTTGAACATTAGAAAGTGCATACCAGCCCTATATTATCCGCAACTATTACAAACTGAATATATTTGCACAATGGCACATGAATTTATATTGGCTGCAGTTAGATTGAGGAATATAGTGGGAAAATAATATCCCAATGCACGGGTCACTTTACGTCAAACCTGTCTGGAATATCAATTATTGTCCTTTTATACACATTTTAGCCTTTATTGTAGCTCTTGGGTTTAATATTTAGTGTAATAATTACTACTTATTGCTGGATTTTATGCTGAGTATTCTTTTATGGTTTTCCAAGCCAAATAAAGAATTTATGATGATGATTGTCCCTCACCCTTATATATCCTCCCACTGCTGATGTCATGGAACTACTTTTTCTTTTTTTTAAATCTTATTACTTGTTTAGTACTTCATAGGAGTTCACCTCTTGTTTTTCAAAGCACACTTGCTCTCTTTACTTTGATCTCTTCCAACTCATCCCATATCTCCCCTTCCAACCTTCCTCTCTCCTGATGTTCCTCAGCGGTGCACCAGGCATCGTGTGGCACATTTGGTGATACCTAGATATTTCCCCCCACTCATCTCTTTCCTACACCCGTCCCTCCTGATGCTCCATCACAGCACTCTGGGTGCCTACACTGGATAGTGTGCCAGGACCACATCCAGGGCATTTTGGTAATGCCAGGGATGTTGTCCTGTCGCACTATCCAGTGTTGCCCCTCACCACGTAGGTAGGCTTTGCTAATGCTGCAGGATTTAAAACACGGACAGCCTTGTTAAAGCTAATAGCGCCAACTGGCTATGAAAAAAGTATAGAAAACAATGGATGCATTGGGGCACATGCATCAAGCCCACATTTTGCGATTTCTAAATAGCAAATTTTACCGATTCACTATTTAGAAATCGCAAAATGCAATGCATGTAGAAATCGCAAAAAAAAGTGATTCCTTAAAATTCCTTAATTGCGACTCGCAAATTGCGAGTCGCAATTAAGAATTGATTCCCATTCATTCCTATGGGCCTAGAGGCCCATAAGAATCAATGGGAATTGCAGGCGCAATTTGCGAGTACTCCATAGGTACTCGCAAATTGCGCATGCAATTTCAAGGGTGCAAAGGTTCCAAAAGGATACCCCGTTGCCCCCCTGAAATTCCCCCTTTTTCACATGTTGCGCACACACATGCCCCAAGGGCATGTGTGTGTGTAAAATGTGACTTTGAAAAATGCACTTTAGTGCATTTTTCAAAGCAATCACAAATTACCATCCACATTAGTTTGATGGTAATTTGCGATTCCTAATAGCGAAATCGCAAAAATTTTTTGCTTAATGCATTGCATTTAAGGAATCGCAATTTGCGATTCCTTAAATGCAATCGCAATTTAAGTAAGCGCAATTTTAGCGATTCCTTAAGTTGCGATTTTTGCATTTGGGACCGGTTTTTGGTTTGATGCATGGGGCCCATTGTTTTTTATATTTTCAAAGTAGCCCCACGTTGCATGACAGAAAGTATGTTGTATCAGCACATCATGGCAATTCATGTGACACACTTGATGGCGCAATGCATGTTGTGCAATGCAATGCTGCAGCATCTTGGAAGTACAGAAAACAATTATTACATTGCTTTCTATTCTTTTAACATGGATCATCAGGCAGTGGCAAAACAGATAGTGTCACTCGTTCAAAATTGGCGAAGAGAGACCTATTGGCTTTGCCAATGCTTTTTTTTCTTTTTGCAAATGTTCAGATATTGGAAAAACCTTTCAAAAGCTAGACCTTTTGGCATTTCCAATGCTTGTCTAAGTGGAATATGGTTGTCTAAGTGGAATATGGTTATTTGTAATGGTAAATGATGTGAGTTGCTGATGGTGTTGTTCACATACATTGCTTACCTGTATAGGAACATATGATGTTCTAATAATTATTTCTTACCTTTATAATGCAAAATGTTAGAACACTACTCCACTAGTGAGTGAAATTCAAAAAGGACAATTGTACACTCATTATTTTGATGATTGTCTCATAAGCACTGATGTGTTGTCTCTGTTGCAGACGATTGATTTATTTATTTGCAATTTTCGAGCAATCTCAAAAGCATAAAAGGAGAAAACAACTGCAAAGTCAATAGGATCTCCTTTTTAACAGGCTCATCCAACATATAAGTTTTGCCAACTATTTTTTTTGAAGAGGTTGGCAGATGCAAAATAGTCAGGCTTTCTCGCAGACCGCTTATTGTCCTTTTTGTGTCCTGCGCACAATGGGGCTTAATTACAAGCCCCTTGCGCCGCCGGTGTGTCACGTTTAATATGGGAAAATGTGACGTACTGGATGCGCAAGTGGCTTGTAAATAACCCCCTATATTTTTATTTTATCGTTCTGACGTGGCCATAATGGCGCAGAAGTGTTCATACTGATGTTTTTGCTTCACCATTTCAACATGGCTAACAGCCGTGTCAGACCTGTAAAATAAAAATGTATAGATAAAGTGTACAGAGTGTAATAAGGACAACGAACGGTCCTATAGCACGTTCTGCTGCCGGGCCCTCAGAAAAAAAAGAAAAAAAGAAGTTCGGAGTGGTATGGGAATGGGCGGAGAAGCACTGGAGTACAATGGATGAGTGGAAGAAGGGTTAAGCACATAAAGAAAGTGTGAGGCAAGGGAAAGGAATTAATGACAATGTGTGTTTGAACTACTTTGATGTGTTCACATCAGCAAAGTTCTCTGAGCTCATACCATCACCGATGGACAACCCTGTGTTTGTTTTGTGTTGTGTAGTGTGTGATGACATGAGCATTTACTAGGCAGCTATAGCTATATGTGAGACCTACAAATGGGTGAAACACAGAAGTAACTCTTATACTCATAGGGGGACATTCTCAAGGACTTCTCGCCGAGTTAGCGGCACTTTATCGCAGCCAAAGTGGTGATAAATTCATCGCACCATTCACAAGCTGGTGCTAACAGCCGATATCACCAGCTTACCTGCGATAGCAGCCGCAAAAAACATCGCCACAAATGATACCGGCAACTAACGCTAATGATATGCAGAGTAGGCGTTCCCGTGAAAAAGCCGCGAAAACACCACTTTGCAACATTCTCAAAGATTGGCGATAAGATCACAAAACATGCGATAAGGCGCGTTAGCAGCAGGGATTGAACACCTGCTCTTACCTGGTGTTAAGTCGGACGACAACCTGCACCATAAAAGGGAGCCCAGCCCACAGCCACACCAGAAGAACAACAGATGCCATGGAGCTACTGATCATGCAGCTCGGAGCCCCAAGAGGGCCACAACACCCACCGCCACCACCACCAGGACCCCCCCCCCCCCCAGACAAAGATATTTCACATCAACCTTACAAATTCATGAACACAACAATTCGCCTGATGTCGCACAATTACAACAATTAACATTCATGTGTGGTTAGAAAAAGGAAAAACATTCATACATCTTTGAATTTCCCCAAAAATTATTTTATTCAAATTTAACTCAATACTACTATTTGGAAGAGTCATGGCGGGTCTTCTCTGGACAATCTGTAAGTCATAGCCTGCAAGACAAAATTGAAGATAAGAAGGTGTGTCATGTGCTCCTCAAAGGACAGAGAGAGAGAGAAAGAGAGAGAGAAAGAAATGGAGAGAGAGAGAGAGTGAAAGAGAGTGAGAGAGAGAAAGAGAGAGAAAGGGAGAGAGAGGGAGAAGAGAGAGAGTGTAACAGAGGGAGAGGGAGACAGTGAAAGGAGGAGAGGGAGAGACAGTGCCGACACTGCGCACCCAGGCCTCACTGCTCACCTGCTGCCACCGGTGGGTCTCCAACCACGTGCCGGTATACACTGCAGTCCACCAGGTCCCTTATCTGAAACTGAGTCCAGAGCTAATGATGGCAGAGTTCATATCATTGCACACGGCAACATCGCTTGCCCGCCCCTGCGCACACAGGCTGCTGCACCCCAGCCCCTCCTACCGCCCAGCGGGGATTGCCCGCCCCAGTGCACCCAGGCCTCACTGCTCACCATCCGCCACCGGCGTGTCTCCAAGAGGGCCCACCACGTGCTGGTGCAAGCTCCAAGTCCGGGGCCCGCGACCTTGGCAGCCTCCACATCATGCAGCCCCGCACCGCGGTCCACCAGGTCGCACACTTCATGATGGGTCTTGATTTTGCAATGGCAGAGATCATATCAGTGCACACGGCATCATCGCAGGCTGCACACCCGCTCAGCTCTATAGGTGCCACTAACTCTGAGAACCGCGAGGCAACGCCACGTGGCGGTAGGCCCGCGCTGCCTGCTGGCTCAGGCCTACACTGCGGTCCACCAGGTCGCACACTTGATTCTGGGTCTTGATATTGCAATGGCAGAGGCCATATCAGTGCACACGGCATCATCGCAGGCTGCACACCCGCTCAGCATTTTAGGTGCCCCACCTCAGTGCACCGAAAGTCACCGTCCCGTGGCGGTAGGCCCGTGCCGGCCGCAGTGTATCCGGTGCCACCGACTCTGTGCAATGCAAGTCATGGACCCTTTATGATTGAGTCTCGTGATATGCCAGGCGGACGCAGCCATGTCACCTCAAGCAGTGGGGAAGAACTGGGACACGTAGCGTCGTCGTCCCCCCCTTTATACGTAAGCCGAGTGGGCTGGCTCGGCGTACGCCAGGCCAGCGTAGGGGTGTGAATAATTATCCCTGGT
Organism: Calotriton arnoldi; assembly: GCA_963921515.1. Classification (NCBI taxonomy): domain Eukaryota; kingdom Metazoa; phylum Chordata; class Amphibia; order Caudata; family Salamandridae; genus Calotriton; species Calotriton arnoldi. The sequence goes on from CAWUFW010000883.1 coordinate 1,503,298, forward strand.
CTCTGGGCGTGGTTCATATCTGGGCTGCACAGGAAACCAACTGATGCGTGTGTCTCTGTTGCAGTGTCGGCGCCACACGGCCCGCAATCGACAATGTTGCATGCACCCGGAGGGCGGCCGCGCACGAAGGGATTGTACAAGGAGCGCAAGGCCGCTCGGGTCTTGGCTCATACATGCCAACTGTTGCGTGTGTATCGCTATTGGTGCACCATAAGCCCAAGGCCTAGCCTCAATTGCAGCGCGAAAGCCACATCACATTTCCAGGATTTAAGCAGTAGTCAGACTAACATTAGGGATGAAAGCTCCTTTGTCTCAATACAGAAGGCGGAAGGACATCTGCACCTCCGACCTTGGTTTTGCATGCGGCAGGCACCCCCTGAGAGAGATACCATAGCAGATGAGGACGACTCCCACACTACGCACAGCGCTAATGATAGACCAACGTATCCACACCCCACACACAGAAGTCCGTGCTCGAGGTACTCTTGCATGGAATGCCCTTGACACTTACGCACACAACATCCCATACGTCCAAACGTTGCACACTCATACGACTCATTGCTCCGAGCAGTGGCATATCATCCACAAAACTGCCGCAGGTCAGAAGAGTGCCGGTTCTACGAGAGCCACCAACGCAATGGCAGAACATCCCGGCCACATGCACAACCCCTGTCACGTGGAACTGTACCGTGCACGTATGCTGCATTTACTGGGGGCACTGCCATTGGGAGTGCTGCGGATCAGTTACCGGCTAAGCTTCCGCCCTGCCAACGTCACCTGCGTTCAGCCTGTGTTGCATTGTCGATCGTGCATATTCCAGTGGTCCATGGATGTCTGCCTATCCAACAGGACGGTAGCTGAACTGGATCTTGACGTGTGTGCACCCCCTGTTGGCCCACGACCAGGAGTGTCACTGTGATACCCGTTCATGGGATGCCTTGATACTTGGCATACATGCTGGCAGCCGGACATGGGAGATTGCACAACTCCTCGTGTGCAGTGACCACATTGAACCACTCCCCTATTGGGCTGTAATGCATATTGGTGAAAGGGGGTGGACGCAGCACTCCTGTCCGGACCTGCTAATGGATTGGCTCACCGTCCTGTTCGCTGAAGACGACAACGAGCTCATGTTGGAAATGATAGCCTACGAAGCTGCAATCATCTTCATGGACGAGTAACTACGTACCTGGAGCCACAACATATTGTAAGCCATTGCACAGGTCTCAACACCTTGTTGCATCTTGGAGAACTGGTCACATATCCCACGACAACAGTGGACATGGCTGCATTCTCCTGGACTCCGAATACATGAGCGGCCCACAACGCGGGTTGACACACACCTGTGCAAGGTGAGTGGACAGCGGCGCTTGGCAACGTTCCTCAATCTGACATACTGCTGGAGGGAGAGTACACACATGTAGGTATGCGGAGAGATGTTCTGTTGTCAAATGTAATGGGGGACAATACTTTAGGCCTACCAACGACTTTGAGATTTCATACACAGCCCTATTTCAAACATTGCGTGGGTCAAAGTTGTGAAATTGCGCAATTGTTGTTTCAGAGCAATGAGGCCACAGCTAGTGCACACCTTCCCAGTCATCTCATTGGCCATGTGGGTCACGGACAAACATGCGCATTGCTTTCATTTCCCCGGGTGTACCTTTTTGTGCAATCAAGTCCCTACATTCATCCATACTTTCATACTTGATCGATCATGGACATGACACATCTGTGTGATTTTGGAATGTTTTATTCACATTCGGTGGAGTGTCGGAGCTGGAGCAGTACATGGCCATGCAAACCCCACATTACATTGTAGCCCAGTGGAGGGCCAGCCAGAGTCATTTAGGGATTGACAAGTACATCGGAAGCGGAAGAGTACAGTCCGCAGTCTGATTGCTGTGTCATTGGTAAGCAAACAAAATATGGCAGTCCATGTCGAGGTCCAAGGTGAGTGTTGCAGAGTGTTTCGGGGGACAGTGGTTGTTACAGGCATGATGCAGAGGGCAGAACCAAGCTGACACAGGGCATATAGCGGAGATGAATGCTACTGGCTCCTTCTTAATACAAAGGTGGAATCACCCGCATCTTCGTCCTCTGTGTCATCTGGCTGACATGTGGGTGCTGTTGTTTGGTCTGCAGCACTGTGTGCCACTGACACATCAGGTGCCGCAGGTGGTATGGCTGCAGCACTGTATGCCACTGACACATCAGGGGCCGGAGATGTGTGTGTAGCAGTACCAGCAGCATTCATCAGCGACTGCCTTAGTGGCAGCAATGCGATGATGAGGATCTGCAGGGCATAGAAGATCCCAACAAGTTTTCGCTCGTGTGCATCCGTGGCAGCCATTCTTTCCGCATGCATCCGCTCCATGTTCTCCATTATCCTCAGCATCTGTGTCAACTCTCGGGTGACATCGCTGAGGCCACTCTGACTAGACAGTTGTTCTCGTCTCAGAGTCATGACTCCAGCGATGTCGGGCATGGATTGTTGGACATCATGGAGCGAACTGTGGGTGTCCGTTAGGGAGTGTAAGTGGTCCCTGATGGGACTTAGACACCCAAGTATGTCATCTAGTTTGGCGGCCATGAGGTCGAACCCCACCCGCACCTGTTCAGCCACCTCCTTCTGGCAGTCTAACAACTAGGCTCGGAATGCGATGTGTTCTTCGGTGAGGTGCTGGGAGCCAGCCGTGGTGGTGGGTGCTTCCTGCTGTGTGGTCTGTGCAGGGGGTGGGGTCTCCTGGATGCAGCTGGGCTGCCCTGCTCCTGGAGGTGGGTTGCCGTAGCTGTCCTTGAGCTGTTGTAGGGCATCGGTGTCGAAGGTGTGGAGGTCCTCTTCATCATCACTGATGTGTTGTCTGGTCTGCTCTGCAGGAGGTGTTGATTGTCCCTCTGCAATGTGAAGGGGAGATGCATTTTAACATTGTGTTCACATGTATGTTGACGCATTGTTCATGTTTACATACAGACTGCATGACAATGTACATTGTGACTGTTTGGGAGGAGCTGACTATTTGATGCAGGACAGTGGACATTTGAACTACATGACGGATGTGAGGTTGTACACGTACATTATCATCTCACAGTTTCCTGCTATGCCAGATGTGATTGTCCAGTTTCTACGCACAAGCGGCACTAGTTGTGTCCTCTGTTCTGTAGTGAAAGTGTTGCACTTTGTACCACATTGTCGTCAATGTTGATGTGCTGTGTTTGCTATGTGTGTGTGCTGCATTGTGGGAGAGTCGCCCCTGCAGCTGTGATTTTGCTGCCCCTTATCCCTTTGAGGCGGTGTGCCTTTGACTTCTGTGCTTCTACAGTGCTGAGATGTTGCAGACTTGGCTACTTTTGGCTCTTGTTCATATTTTGGACTCTTGGGCATGGTTTATCCGCAGATGGGTTGTTGACGTCAGGGGTTGTTTGTGCACGTGGATGTGTCAGAGTGTGACCTGCTCCTTTCCGGATGTGTTCCACACTCAGCCACCTCAGTGTCGTGGCGTGCACCATGTCATGATAATTGTACTGCAGCCATGCTATTCATCATGCAGTGTCACTTGCATTGTCAGTGTGGCTCACAGACACGCAGCTTTGCTGGTTTTGCCACGTGTGCATGGGTTGGTTGTGAAATTGGTGCTGTGTGGGGAGGGACCCCTTTGTGCCCATAGTGGACGGGGTCCTACTTGGTGTTTGTATGTGTGCTGCAGTGTGCCTAGGGGATCAGGGACATGATCCAGAGTCATTGTGGGTGTGCAGTGTGCTCCACTTAATTGTGCATGTGTGCCATTGTTCCCATCTCCCCCTGTCCCCCCAGTCCCTGTTCGGTACTCACCCTGGTGCTGTTGTGTCCGGTCATGTCGAGCAGTGTCTGGACCCCCAACTCCTGCCACCGTCTCCCCACTGATGACTGTGGCCACCATTTCCTCCATCTCATCCAGCTCCTGGTGTTCCGCTGGACTGCCACCTCCAGTCTGCATTGCTGCCTGATGGTTGTCAGCGAGTTTCTTCTTGGTTTTGCGCTTCGCATCATTCCAGCGCCTCTTGACCTCTCCAATTGTCCTCCTCCTCCTCACTCCGACTGCATTCACCTTATCCAGGATGGACTGCCATATTGCATTTTTATTTGCCAATGACACGTTGGGGGTGACGAACAGTTGTTGGTGGTGTTCTATCACATCCGTGATGATGATCCTGTTTTCCTGCGGACTGAACCTCTCTCTTCCTCGTCTTCTTCTCCTTGCCCTTCCGTGACCCAGAGGTCCCAGGCTGGTCCTCCTGGGGGCTTGTGGGGGTCTGGTCGTCCTCTGTACTTGCTCCGGGTTCCTCCATGGTGCTACGCAGTTAAATTTGTTTTGTTTGTGTTTTTCGGTGCTTTTATAGTGCATTTTCCCGCATGACGCATGGGAATTGCAGGCCTGTCGCTGGTTATCGCTGATTTTTGTATCGCGATTTGGGACATCGCAACTTTTTTCGCGTTCGTGTTTCGCATTTTTTCGGCGTTGCGTTAATTTTAACGCCGGCATTTGGCGCGTTATCGTGAGACTATTGCATGGTGCCGCCGGGTTGGGAATACAACGTTAACACAGTGTTATTTTTCCGCGATAGACTGCGATGTGCAAAGTTGCGTTAAGCTAATTTGGCGATAGTTAACACGTTCTTGAGAATATCCCCCATAGTACCTTAGGTCCCCTTTCTCTATACTGGTATAGCACCGACCCCTCAGTGGCTTTGTAAGACTTTGAAGGCTATGCTCATGTGGCATCTTTCATGCCCATGTCCCGTGCCATATACTCACTTTGTTCTGCCCTACACTCCTAAGCCTTCTGATACATCACATCCTCCTCTTCATATGTGGGAGGATTTCCAATAATAAAATAATACCAGGGTGAAGTCAGCTTTGAAGCTCAGTATGCTCAGCAATGGGTATTTCTCAGCATTTTCCATAGTAAGCGCCACCTCTTGAGCTGATATCCAACATAATAGCACATAAAGCTTCTAAAAGCATGAGACATTGTCCGTGCATTTCTGTTATGTATAGAAGCACAGCATGCGCCTTTGAAAAATTTTGCACTGCTGTGAATTTTATGAGTGCGGATAACCTAGAGAGGAGGATTCTGTGAACAGAATAGCACTCCATAATATAAGAAACTACCAAAAGCTCTGATAAACCTTTTCAAGGAACAGGGCCAGCATTATACTGCAGTGCTTTCCTAATGCAAGTATACAAGTACTAAGTATTTGACTTCATCAACTTGGCCTCCACTAGCCCTACCTGGGTTTCCTTTTCCACCCATTCACCACTCTGGATTGAGGATGTTTCCAGGACCATGCTATTAGATAAGTCAGGATCACCTAACGACTGTAGTGTCTTGACATTAAGCACACTAGGGCCCTTACTGTTCTGGGTGGACTCTAAATAGGAAATAAGTAATCTGCTGGGAGGTGTTAAGGTGTGGTTATAAAAGTTATGACGCAAAGTGTGTAGTGTGTGGTTGTATGTTGAAGAATAAAGACGCATATTGCAGAGCTCCGTTTGCAGCGTATTTAATTTGCCTGCTCCCGGGCTGGGGAGGATGCTACAACTGGCGACGAGTAGGGGATACGTGCCCCAAAGAAACAAAGATGCTCTCCCTGAGAGTTTGCAATAGTACAGCAAAATGTTTGTGTGTGCCGCGTGTGCTCCGAATCTATGCAAAGCAGTCTGCGGGTGAGTTATGTGGAGTCAAAGCCCCGCTCCAGCCCATACACCGCCATCAAAGACGTTGAAGGCCCTACAGAGGAGCACATTCGAAAAGCCCACCAGAACCCACTGGTAAGGCCGAAAGAAGAGAGACTGCACTACGCCATAACACAGAACTATCATTGTTAGACCTGGCATCATTGGCGTGGGTTTCCCCTGTATTCTCTCGCCTTGACCTCTTGTGTTTTTGCTGTTTGTTGGACTCCGTTTTTCTGGTCTAGATGTTTTGGGCACTTTGCCACTGCTGTTCAGTGCCAAAGTGCAAGTGCTCCCTTTGTAAATTATTGTTATGGATTGGTGTTTCCATGATTGGCAAATTTGATTTACTAGTCAGTCCCTAGTACAGTGCACTGTGTGCGCCCGGGGCCTGTAAATCAAATGCTGCTAGTGGGCCTGCAGCACTGATTGTGCCACCCACATAAGCAGCCCGTAAATGTGACTCAGATCTGCCACTGCAGTATCTGTGGGCAGTCTAGTACGGCCATGTCGACTTGGCAAGTGCACCCACTTGCCAGGCCTTAACCTTCCCTTTTCTCACATGTTAGTCACCCCTAAGGTAGGCCCAAGGGACCCCTGTGGGCAGGGTGCAGTGTATGTGAAAGGTAGGACCTGTCCTGGTGTGTGTGGCATGTCCTGATAGTGAAATACTGCCAATTTCGTTTTTCACTATTGCAAGGCTATCTGTTGCCATAGGATTTAATGGGGAGTTTGCTTATAACATCTTATAAGCCTAACTACCCCTCAGAACAAGGTAGGAAAATAAAGTTTAGTATGAACTCAAAATGTTAAAATGCATCTTTTAGTGAGGGTAATTTTTACATTCTGTGTTTGAAAATACAACTTTTAGAAAGTAGGTATTTTCTTGCTTAGCCATCCAGTGTGCCTCTGCTGGATGTGGATTGACTGTCTGGGTTTCGAGTGTCAGGGGCTGGGGAGGTGCAGTGGCTCCAGAGAGTCTGATAAGTCGGGGCTGGGCTGAATAGACCTGGGCTGCATTTAGAGTAGGGGGAGGAGATTTCCTTTCACCTGAATGGGCCTGGTCTGCCTTCCACAATGCTGTTTCCACCTCCTGCCAGGAAGCTGCACTAGAGAGGACAGAACTGGTTTTGACTCAGCATAGGGCTTCTCTGCCACCAGAGAACAAAGGATTTTGTAGTATAAATATTGGGGCCCAGACCCCAGAAATTTAAATCACTTCTGGGAATCAAGAGGAACCTTTGCCAAGGAGAAGAGCCGGAGAAGCTGAGGAGGAATACTGCCCCTGTGCTGTTTGCTGTCTGGGGTTGGCCTGCAGTGGCTACTTGCTGCCAAGGAAAGGAGAAGGAATTTGCTATTTGCTGTGTCCCCTGCTTGAGGAAAATCTCCAACAGCTTGAAATAGAGCTTGCCTCCTGTTCTGAAGTCTCAGGGACACAAAGACTTCATTGCTTCTGTCTTTCTGCATCTTGAACTGCTGTTTCAGCTGCCACAGAAGGAAATTGCAACACCGACGCTGGCAAGCGATGCTGTAACCTGCACAGAAACTGTGGGCACCGCTCGTGAAGAGCACGACGCACCGCCCCGACTTGCACTGTTGGCCCGACGCCTGCTGACGCAGTGCCGCTTCGACTCCGAAGCCGTCACCGAGGCCGCTGCCTGCACCGGAGCCGAGGACACCGCTCGTGATGTCCACGACGCACAGTCCCGACTCGCACCGCAGCCCCGACTTCACAGACGCAGGTGCTTCATCAACGCGGAGCCAATACTCGACGTGGGTGACTCCCGAATCCATCGACACTGCAACGTCGTAAGGAACTGCTGCCTCGCCGCCACCGTGACGTCACCTCCCCCACACAGTAAGGAACTGACGTCTCACCTCCCCTGCATCGCAGTAAGGAACCAGGGCTTCACCTCCCATGGGCTCTTAAGGAACCGACGCCGCCCGGTGCCAACGAAGCATCACTACCCCGACGCCGTGCACCGTCTTTGCTTTCATCGTTTCCGAGGTACTGTTGTTTGGGGGTCTGCTTTACACCGCGCCTGACGCCGCGCACTTCGCAGTCGGTGCCGTACTTTGGGATTTTCATCTGTCACGACGTCGTAATAACTCCAAGTGGAGTTATTTGTTGCTACAAAGTTTATTTGAGAGAATAACCTATTTTTAAGGATATCTTGATAACTGTATTGTGGATTTTTGTCGTTTGGTCTTGTTTTGGTTTAAATAAAGATTCCTTATTTTTCTAAACTGGTGTGGTGTCCATTTGTAGTGTTTTCACTGTACTACTGAATGTATTCACAAATGTTTTACACACTGCCTCTGAGATAAGCCTGTCTGCTCGTGCCAAGCTACCAAGGGGGTGAGCTGTGTTTTTTTTTAGAAGTGTATCCCCCTTACCCTGACTAGGAAGAAGTGCCCCTACTTGGACAAAGGTACCTACCTCTGCCAACTAGAGACCCCCATTTCTAACATTGGTGGTCAGCGGTGAGGATCTGGACTTGCATTTGTGTCTTACATACAGTGACTGGTGTACACTGCTAGTAGAGTGCAGACCATTACGCAACCACATAAATTTGGTAGAACTTTTTTCCTTGTAATTTTTTGCAACTTTAGAACTGACAATTTTCACCATGAGTAAACCAGCATCACTTGCATTTGTGGATATTGAATTTGAAGAGGAGAGGGTTGATACCTACACTGTGCCACAACTTAAATTTAAAATCTCAATAAGAGGCGTCACCAGAAAGGAGGAATACCAAAAAGCGCTGAGGGCCTGGTTGGAATCAAGGAATGCCAGTGAGCATACCGAGGAGCCTATGGTGGAGGGAGAGAATTTAGATAGGCAGCAGGTTGGGCTATTGGGCCTGACTGGAGGGAAGTTGCCTTCCAGGGGGGGGCAGCAGTGTGTCTTCAAAGGGTCTGTCTCCAGAAGAGTTGGAGGACAGGGAGAGAAGCAGAGTGCATGAGTTGGAGCTTGCCAAGCTCAGGCTGAGGAAGGAGTGTGACATGGAATGTAAGAAATTGGAGATAGAGAAGCAGAAGTTGGCCATGGAAGAGAAGAAGATGCTCTTAGAGCATGAAAGAGGGTTGAGGGAGTTGGATCTGAAAGCCAAAAGTCTAGAGACCAATCCCAATGGTGGCAGCGCACCATCAGTGCCTGGAGAAGGGAGGGTATACATTCCCAAGGAGGTTATTAAGGATTTCATGAAGCATGAGGACATTGGCCAGTGGTTCAAGGCCTATGGGGCCGCTTTATCAGTGAAGGAAGGGAATCATTGCTAGCATTGCCCACTGAGGATCAGATGTCCTATGCCCCCATGAAGGAATCCTTAGTAGCAAGGTATGGGTTGACCCCAGAGCTGCACTGGCAGAAATTTAGAAACTGTAAGAAGCTGGAGTCAAGTACCTGGGTGGAGTATGTGTCCTATTTTTGCAGAGCACTGGATGGTTGGGTGAAGGGTAGCAAGGTGAATGATTTGCAGGGGCTCTATGATTTGGTTGCATGGGAGCACTTGTCAGATAATTGTTTCCAGAGCTACGCCAGCACGCCAGCACTTGATTGACAGTAAGCTGACTGACCCCAGGAAGCTTGCTGTGGAGGCGGACCGCTGGGTCAGTACCAGGGTCCAAAAAGGTTGTGTGGGAGACTCTGCTAAAGGTGGGAAGGGTCCCCAGCAGAAGAGTGGGGGGGACAAGGGTAAACAGAAGGAGTTCCAAAAAGGGCCACAAAGTAATTCCCAGGGGAACCAAGGTAAGGATTCCCAGCCTCCCAGTGAAAAGAAGCCATGGGTCCCGATAGGTAAGCCTGTTCATAGGGGTCCCAGGGCCTGTTATGGTTGTAGTCAGGTGGGCCACTTCCAAGGGGATCCTAGGTGTCCCAAGAAGGTTACCACCGCACCCACTGGTGCACCGCCCCGGGAAATGGCTAATGTAGCCTTGGGGGAGGGGTCGGGTGCCCAAGAGGGGTGGGGTCCTGCAGAAATGACCCTCGTCTCTTTCGGAGACAGTGAGATGGTCCCAAGAGCTCATCTGCCTGATAACACTAAGAAGTACAGGCAGTGGGTGACCATCAATGGCCATAGTGTGGATGCTCTGAGAGACACTGGAGCCAGTGTGACAGCTGTCAGTTGTTGGCTGGTGTCGGAGGAGCAGGTGGTCCCCAACACACTCTACCCAGTAGTTGCAGCTGACAACTCAGAGTGCCTCTGAAAAGTGGAACAGGTTCCCTTTGAGTGGGGGAGGGAGGTCTCAGGTACCTTGAAAGTAGCTGTGAGGCCAGCCATGCCTGTTGACTGTCTGCTAGGCAATGATTTGGAGAGCTCCCCTTGGGCAAAGGTGGGGCGGAGGTCTCATTTAGAGATGTTGGGTTTGCCTGAGTGGGCGTGTGTGACCACTCGGTCTATGGCAGCCGGTAAGAGCAATCAAGAGGACCTGGAGCCTAAAAGAGTGGCCCAGGTGCCTGCCAGAAAGAGAAGAGGCAGGGGGCGCAGGAAACCAGCCCCCAAAGTTCCCATGGTCCAGGAGGAGGCAGACCTTGAGGGGGATGCCCTGGAGCCTACCGGGAAACAAGTGGCTGAACTGGGGGACCTGCCTGAGCTGACCCATTGGCAGCAGGAAGAAGGCCCCTCCAGGGAGGAATTCTGCCAGGAGCAGCAGAGATGCCCTTCTCTTGTTGGTTTGCGGCAGCAGGCTGCAAACCAGGCAGCAGGTGATCAGTCTGGATCAAATTGGATTTACCAGGAGAATGGTCTCCTGTATAGCGAGCCTCAGGTTGCTGAGCCTGGGTCAGCCCGTGTGCTGGTGGTATCCCAGCGTTTCAGAGCCTTCCTACTGGGTCTGGCTCATGATGTGCCTTTGGCAGGACATTTGGAGCAAGACAAGACCTTTGAAAGGCTTGTCACCCACTTTTACTGGCCCCAAATGCATAAGAGTTCTGATACTTACTGTAGGTCTTGCCAGACTTGCCAGGCAAGTGGTAAGAGTGTGAGAAAGTGCAAGGCTCCTCTCCAACCTTTCCCAGTGGTGAGCACCCCCTTTGAGAGGGTGGGTATTGACATTGTGGGGCCTCTGGATCCCAAGACAGCCGTGGGCAACAGGTTTATCCTGGTCTTGGTGGACCATGCCACCCGGTACCCAGAAGCCATCCCTCTCCGGACTGTGACGGCCCCCGTGGTGGGTCGTGCGTTGATGGGGATTTTCTCCCGTGTGGGGTTCCCCAGAGAGGTGGTGTCCGACCAGGGTACCAACTTCATATCTAAGTATATGAAGTCCCTGTGGCAGGAGTGCGGTGTTACCTACAAGTTCACTACTCCTTACCCCCTTCAAGGTAATGGGCTGGTTGAGAGATGCAACCAGACCCTGAAGGGAATGATTATGGGTCTTGGTGAACCCATGAGGCATAAGTGGGACGTCCTCTTGCCATGCCTTTTTTTTGCTTACAGAGAGGTACCACAGAAGTTCTTAGGGCTCAGTCCCTTTGAGCTTCTGTACGGGCACCCTGTAAGAGGACCTCTAAGTCTGGTCAAAGAAGGCTGGGAGAAAGCTCCCAGTAAACCTCCCCAGGATGTATATAGCTACATGCTGGCCTTCAGGAACCAGATAAAGCGCTTCAGACAACTCGCTCAGGCGAATCTGGAAGCCAGCCAGGAGGAGCTGAAACGTCGGTATGATCAGAATGCCACTCTGATCGAGTTTCAGCCTGGACAGAAAGTGTGGGTCTTGGCCCCAGTGGAACCTTGTGCGCTTCAGGATAAGTGGACCGGACCATTTGAGGTGGTGGAGCGCAAGAGTAAAGTCTCCTACTTGGTTGACTTGCAGTCTCCAAGGAAACCTTTGCGGGTCCTGCATGTGAACCGCCTTAAGCCCCACTTGGAGAGGTCCGAAGTGGGCATGCTCCTAGCAACAGATGCTGGAATGGAGGAGGAGACTGAGCCTCTTCCTGACCTCCTGTCTGCGAAGGAACACGATGGGTCAGTGGACGGTGTAACCCTCTCTCCCGCCCTGACTCCTGAACAGCAGAGTGACTACCACTAAATGTTGGGGCAGTTTGCTGCTCTGTTCTCCCTGACGCCTGGTGTCACTCAGTGGTGTGTCCACGATGTGGACACTGGGGACAGTCCTCCTGTGAAGCATAAAATTTACAGAGTGACTGACAGGGTCAAGGCTTGCATCAAGGAGGAGGTCTCAAAGATGTTAGTGCTTGGGGTGATTGAGCCTTCAAACAGCCCTTAGGCCAGCCCAGTGGTCTTGGTCCCAAAGGCTGCCGCACCCGGTGCCACGACAGAACTCCGGTTCTGTGTGGACTACCGAGGGCTCAATTTGGTCACCAGGACTGATGCGCACCCCATCCCCAGAGCTGATGAGCTCATAGATCAGCTGCGAGCTGCCCGGTACCTCAGTTCGTTTGACTTAGCGTCTGGGTATTGGCAGATTGCCTTAACTCATGGGGCAAAGGAGAGGTCAGCATTCTCCACGCCAGAGGGGCACTACCATTCCGGGTGATGCCCTTTGGGTTGAAGAATGCCCCTGCCACCTTTCAGAGGTTGGTCAACCAGGTGTTGGCAGGACTGGAGGATTTTATTGCTGCCTACCTGGATGTTCAGTGCCACTTGGGAGGAACATCTGCGCCACCTCTGGGAAGTGTTGAAGGCTCTCCAGAGGGCAGGCCTCACGGTCAAGGCAAGCAAGTGCCAGATCGGGCAGGGTTCTGTGGTGTACTTGGGTCACCAGGTGGGGAGCGGTCAGGTGGCACCCCTACAGCCCAAGATTGATACCATTCTGGCTTGGGAACCCCCCAAGACCCAGACAGAGGTGAGAGCCTTCTTAGCACTCACCAGGTATTACAGGAGATTTGTCAAGGGGTATGACACCATTGTTGCCCCCTTGACAGAGCTGACTTCCAGGAAGCAGCCCAGGAAGGTGAGCTGGACTGACGCCTGCCAGAGAGCTTGATGCCCTGAAATCTGCCATATGCACGGCGCCTGTGCTTAAGGCGCCCAACTTCTCAAGGGAATTCATTGTGCAGACAGATGCTTCAGAACATGGTGTGGGGGCTGTGCTCTCACAGTTAAATGAAGAGGGCCTAGACCAACCTGTAGCCTTCATTGGTAGGAGGTTACTTCCACAGGAACAGAGGTGGAGTGCGATTGAGCGTGAGGCATTTGCTGTGGTCTGGGCGCTGAAGAAGCTGAGGCCCTACTTGTTTGGGACTCACTTCCGGGTTCAGACCGACCACAGGCCCCTCAGATGGTTGATGCAAATGAGGGGTGAGAATCCAAAGCTGTTGAGGTGGTCCATTTCCCTAAATGGGATGGACTTCACGGTGGAACACCGCCCTGGTATAGAACACGCCAATACTGATGGTGTGTCCAGCTTTTTCCGAGCTAGTGAAGAGAACTCCCAAGGGGGTGGGTAGTTCTCCCCACATTTCAGCTGGAGGGGACACGTGTTAGACCTGGCATCATTGGCGTGGGTTTCCCCTGTATTTTTTGCCTTGACATCCTGTGTTTTTGCTGTTTGTTGGACTCCGTTTTGCTGGTCTAGATGCTTTGGGCACTTTGCCACTGCTGTTCAGTGCCAAAGTGCAAGTGCTCTCTTTGTAAATTATTGTTTTGGATTGGTGTTTCCATGATTGGCATATTTGATTTACTAGTCAGTCCCTAGTACAGTGCACTGTGTGTGCCCAGGGCAGGTAAATCAAATGCTGCTAGTGGGCCTGCAGCACTGATTGTGCCACCCACATAAGCAGCCTGTAAATGTGACTCAGATCTGCCACTGCAGTATCTGTGGGCAGTCTAGTACTGCCATGTCGACTTGGCAAGTCCACCCACTTGCCAGGCCCTAACCTTCCCTTTTCTCACATGTTAGTCAGCCCTAAGGTAGGCCCAAAGTACCCCTGTGGGCAGGGTGCAGTGTATGTGAAAGGTAGGACCTGCCCTGGTGTGTGTGGCATGTCCTGATAGTGAAATACTGGCAATTTCGTTTTTCACTATTGCAAGGCTACCTGTTCCCATAGGATTTAATGGGGAGTTTGCTTATAACATTCTTTGTTTGAAAATGCCACTTTTAGAAAGTAGGTATTTTCTTGCTTAGCCATCCAGTGTGCTTCTGCTAGGATGTGGATTGACTTTCTGGGTTTGGAGTGTCAGGGGCTGGGGAGGTGCAGTGGCTCCAGAGAGTCTGATGAGTCAGGGCTGGGTGAAATAGGCCTAGGCTGCATTTAGAGTAGGGGGAGGAGATTTCCTTTCACCTGAATGGGCCTGGTCTGCCTTCCACAATGCTGTCTCCACCCCCTGCCAGGAAGCTGCACCAGAGAGGACAGAACTGGTTTTGACTGAGCACAGGGCTTCTCTGCCACCAGAGAACAAAGGATTTTGTAGTATAAATATTGGGGCCCAGACCCCAGAACTTTAAATCACTTCTGGGAATCAAGAGGAACCTTTGCCAAGGAGAAGAGCCGGAAAAGCTGAGGAGGAATATTGCCCCTGTGCTGTTTGCTGTCTGGGGTTGGCCTGCAGTGGCTACTTGCTGCCAAGGAAAGGAGAAGGAATTTGGTATTTGCTGTGCCCCTGCTTGAGGAAGATCTCCATCAGCTTGAAATAGAGCTTGCCTCCTGTTCTGAAGTCTCAGGGACACAAAGACTTCATTGCTTCTGTCTTTCTGCATCTGGAACTGCTGTTTCAGCTGCCACAGAAGGAAATTGCAACACCGACGCCGGCGAGCAACACCGTAACCTGCACCGAAGCCGTGGGCACCACTCGTGAAGAGCACTACGCACCACTCTGACTTGCACTGTAGGCCCGACGCCTGCTGACGCCGTGCCGCTTCGACTCCGAAGCCGTCACCGAGGCCACTGCCTGCACTGGAGCCGAGGACACCACTCGTGACGTCCACGACGCACCGTCCCTACTCGCAACGCAGCCTCGACTTCAGCGACGCAGGAGCTTCTTCAACGCGGAGCCGATACTCGACGTGGGTGACTCCCGAATCCATCGACACTGCACCGTCGTAAGGAACCGCCGCCTCGCCGCCACCGTGACATCACCTCCCCGAAACAGTAAGGAACCGACGTCTCACCTCCTCTGCATCGCAGTAAGGAACCGAGGCTTCACCTCCCCTGGGGTCGTAAGGAACCGACACCGACAGGCGCCAACGAAGCATCACCTCACTGACGCCATTGCACCGTCTTTGCTTTCATCGTTTCCATGGTACTGTTCTTTGGGGGTCTGCTTGACTCCGCGCCTTACGCCGCGCACTTCGCGGTCAGCGCCGTACTTTGGGATTTTCATCTGTCACAACGTCGTAATAACTCCAGGTGGAGTTATTTGTTGCTACATACTTTATTTGAGTGAATAACCTATTTTTAAGGATATCTTGATAAGTGTATTGTGGACTTTTGTCGTTTGGTCTTGTTTTGGTTTAGATAAAGATTATTTGTTTTTCTAAACTGGGGTGGTGTCCATTTGTAGTGTTTTCACTGTATTACTGAATGTATTCACAAATGCTTTACACACTGCCTCTGAGATAAGCCTGTCTGCTCGTGCCAAGCTACCAAGGGGGTGAGCAGGGGTTATTTTAGAAGTGTATACCCCTTAACCTGACTAGGAAGAAGTGCCCCAACTTGGACAAAGGTACCTACCTCTGCCAACTAGAGACCCCCATTTCTAACAATCATCCATACAAAGCAAATGATAAAAGCAGTGACAAGCAGGTACAAAAGCAGAAACGTACTTACTTGCACAAGCAAGTTAAGTTATGTTATGTTAATAAGTCTTGTAAAGCGCACAATTACCCGAAGGTGTCTTGGCACTGGCTTTGATAATGGAGGGAGATTTAAGCAGATATGTGTCAATTAGCAGATGCTGATGAGCCAAGCCTTCAGCGGTTTCCTAAAGTTCAGCAAGTTGGGTGTATTTTTGATGTTTAATGGTAAAGCATTCAAGGCTTTGGATGTGCCTAAAAAGAAGCTCCTGCCACCACAGGTGGACAGTTTAAATCTGGGCACAACAATGTGTTTTGAAGAGGCTGATCGGAAGGTTCTGGCTGGGATATACCAGTTGAAGGTTTGCTGCAGATAAGTAGGACCTAAGCCGTAAAGTGCTTTGTAAGCAATGCAGAGTGCCTTGAAAGTGCACCTCTGTCTGATAGGAAGCCAGTGCAGATTTTTAATGGCTGTTGTTACAGATTGATGTCTAGGTATCTTTACCAGAAGTCTTGCTGCCGAATTTAGTAGTACTTGTAGCCTATTAAGAGTGCGTTGAGTAACAGACCATTGCAATAGTCTAGTTTAGACATAACTAGTGATGCAATAAGAATTTTTTGCAGATGCGAAGGAATAAAAGGAAGGATTTTTTTAGCATCCGTAAAGTGAGAAATATCGACAATGATAGGGCACTGATGTGATTCGTGTAGGTTAGTTTATGGTCAATCAGAACTCCCAAATTCCGAGCCTTGGTGACGAGAGCGGGCATATGGCCCATTTCTGTTGGCCAGCACGATGGTGTTCAGAAGGAAGTTTGTGCTCCAAAGAGTATTATTTTGGTTTTATCTGCATTTAATTTGAGACAATTCCTACTCATCCAGGTATTTACTGCCTGCATGCAATCATGATATCTGCCGCTTACTCCGGAGTCTTTTTTGGCCAATGATGCGACAATCTGGGTGTCGTCTGCATAGAACGTTAAGGAAAAGCCAAAACTTTTGATTAGGTTGGCCAGGGGTGTAATATAAATATTAAATAAGGTATGGCTGAGTGAGGAACCCTGAGGAACACCACAGGGGAAGAAGAAGAAAGACTGAGATGTGAACTCACCGAGTCTGACGGACTGTTCTCTATCAGAGAGAAAAGATTTCATTAGGTTCCATGCAGTACCGCTGACATTGATTTCGGATAAGCTGTTTAATAGCACTACATGATCTACCATATCAAAAGCAGCCAAGAGAGCAAGCAGTAAAAGTGCTGCTCCTTGGTTCTGATCGAGCGACTGCCTGATCTCTTTGGTTGCCTTGATTAAGGCTGTTTCTTTGCTATGTCCGGTGCAGAAACTGAACTGTTGTTAGATTGAACATGATCCATCAGTTGTGTATTTATGATCTTTTCGATGATCTTGGAAGGGAGAGGGAGAGGTGATATAGGACGGTAGCTGCTGGGGTTTTTAGGGTCCAGGGTTGCTTTTTTAAAGTGTGGCGAATTGAGGCTTTCTTACAGATAGATGGAAATCGGACGGCAGAAGAGTTGGTTTGGAAGATAGCCGTAAGTGGGGGAGCAATGGTCTCTGCCACTAAACTTGCTATCTTTGGAGGTCATGGGTCATGTGGAGAGCCAGACGAGGTTACTCTCAGTGAGTCTGTTACCTGTTCTAAAGTGGGTGGCTTAAATTTACTGAGACTTGGTCCATTCCTACATATCAAGGCAGAGACCGTGATATTATCAGGAGTGGAGTTTGAGGAGGAGAATAGACTATAAACTCCTTCTACCTTTTCCAGAAAGAAATCCATTAGGCTATTGCAAAAAGATTGACTGCATAAGCTAGATGTATAGAGTGCATCCGTGGTTAGCTTAGTCACTGTTTGATAGAGTTCTTTAGAGGAGTTTTTTGCTTCCTCTATCTTTCTCGTAAAATAGGACATTTTTTCTTTAAGAAGAAGGGATTTATACGTTGCCAGACAGAGCTTATATTTGGTTTTCTCGGTCTATACGAGCTCAAAATCGGACGAGACAACCAGGCCCAAACAACAGGGGTGTTACGTGGAGAGGCTGCCGGTCCTGCTGTATGCGAAGAATGCTGCCTGAACAGCATGTGCTCTTCATGGTGACAGAAGGGAGTGCAAGGTATGGCACGGCTGCATTTCTGAAGCCACCACCTTTGTTTGACATGGCAAAGAAACAGAACATCGGTGCCAGGTGGGCTGCATGGATCGAAACATTCAATGACTTCATAGGCACACTAGAAGAAAAGACGATAAGAAAACCATTAAATATCATTAAAAAAAACCTTGGCGAGGATGGAGTGAAAGAAGTGCTAAAGAAAGTCTCACAAACTAATGCAGTGTCGTACCAAAAGATAAAAGAAGCACTGGAAGCCAAGTTCAATCCAGCACCGAATGTTGATTATGAAAGGTACATCTTCAACCAAGCACGACAACAGGAGTTTGTTGAGAGACTTGATTCACTTATCAGACACTGTAAGTTCTGTTATTTCAATGATGAAGAATCCATGCGCTCCAGAGTCATCGATGGTTGTCTCTCAGACACCTTCAGAAGACGAATGATGAGAGAGACACTCAATTTAGAAACAATGCTAATGGCTGCGAAGGCAGAAAAATGACCAGGTTGACAAGCTGCTGATATGGAAGCAGGAACAGTGGACAATGAATCAACGTTGATCATGAAAGGTAAGCATAAACACAGAACAGATGTGCACAAGTCGACATCTCCAAAGAAAGAAAAGTTATGCTTCCAATGTGGATTTTCATTTACATACGAAGGTAAATGTCCAGCCATAGGACAGATGTGCAAGTGCTGAGTGAAAGAAAACCACTTCGTAACAGTCTGCAAAGCAAAAGAGAAACCAAATCATCACAGAAAGAAGAGAAAATGGGTGCCAGAAGGTTCCAGAAGCATTCTCGCCATGCCCACAAGGCCAAAAGGCAATATTAGTTACGACAAGTAGAAACAAATCAAAGTTGATTGTCGTCAAATTCATCTACAAAGGTTCTTCAATGTCACGATCCACCACCAATAAAGAAGACGGATGTGCGTTGATTATATCTACTAAAGAACAATGTGCACATGTATGATTAGCTGCTTGCAAAAAAGTTCAAAAGAGAAGCACCAAACAGAGCAAAAATTTCATTTGAACACTGTCCTAAAATGACACTAAAGGTGAACGGTTGTCCCATAACCGTCATTATAGACAGTGGTGCGTCAATTAATATCATGCCAGTAGATACATTTAACAGCTTATCTCCTGTAGCATGCCTTACCCTGTCAAAAATGAAGGTATACACATGGGCTGCGTCCAAACTGTTAGAGTCAAGGGTCATTTTCATGTTCTTCAGGGAATTTCATTGAGTGCATGCCTACTTAGCTTTGCCACTGTTGCTGACATGGGACTGATATCTCTCAACTACAACATCCATGCTCAGTCTGAAATTGTGAGTCAGTTCCCGTTGGTGTTTCATGGCCTTGGAAGGTTCAAGACAGTGAAAGTACAACTCATATTAATGAGTGCATTTGCCCTGTTGCCCAACGGCACCTCCGAGTCACTTACCACTTACAAGCACCTGTTGAGAAAGAACTAGAAACACTGTTGCAGCACGACATCGTTGAACACTCCACTGGTCCGACGCCGTGGGTTTCACCCATAGTTGTGATGCCAAAAAGGACAGTGGAGGTGCAGTTCGCATTTGTGTTTACATGCACCAGACCAACAAAGGAATTGAGAGAGAAAGACATTGTGATCCCCACATCGCGGATATGATTGTGCAGCTGAACAGAGCCAAAGGCTTCTCCCATCTTGACCTGAACGAAGTGTCACTGCATCGCCACAGTTCAATGTCCAAAGCGGCTGAAGAGTATGTCAACTTCATTGTGAGGTCCAGCATGCCATCAGCTCTATCCATTGAACAAATGATTGCTGCAACAAACGCAGATAAGGACATGCTCATCCTCAAAGACATCATTACAATGCAATCTTGGAAGAAAAGTGTTCAACCCTTTGCTGATGAAATTGAATTTCAAAATTTTAAAAATGTACAAGATGAGCTATCCCTCACCCGAGAAGGTATCAGACTGAGAGGTTCGAGAATTGTCATACCTGTGAGCCTGAGATAGCAAATCATTGAACTGGCCCATTAAGGACATTGTGTCGTAGCCACCAAAAGAGCCCTAAGAGACCAAGGGGGATATTCTCAAGAACGTGCGATAATCATCGCCAAAATTGGTTAACGCAAGTTTTCATATCGCAGTCTATCGCGGGAAAATAACCCTGTGTTAACGTGGCATTCTCAACACGGCGGTAACATGCGATAGTACCCCGATAACGCGGCAAATGTCTGCGATAACACTACCGGGACAGCGATAAAAATCTCAACCCGAACGTGAAAAAAGTTGCAATGTGCCCAACCGCGATAAAAAATCCAGCGATAAGCAGCGCCAGGCCTGCAAGTCCCACAAGTCAGGCTGCAAAAAGCACAATAAAAGCGGCAACACAAAACACAAACAAAACACAAACAACTGCGAAGCACCATGGAGGTAGCCGGAGCAAACACAGAGGACAACCAGAACCCCACAAGCCCCACGGAGGACCAGCCTGGGAGCTCGGGGTCAGGGAAGGGCAAGGAGAAGAAGAAGAGGAAGATGCGGTTCAGTCCGCAGGAAAACAGGATCCTGATCACAGAGGTGATAGAACACCATCAACAACTGTACGTCACCTCCACTGTGTCATTGGCAACAAAAAATGGAATATGGCAGTCCATCCTGGACAAGGCGAATGCAGTCGGAGTGCTGAGGAGGACAATGGACGAGGTCAAGAGGCGCTGGAATGATGTGAAGCACAAGACTAAGCAGAAACTCGCAGACAACCAGAAGGCAGCAATGCAGACTGGAGGTGGGAGTCCAGCACCACAGGAGGAGCTGGATGAGATGGAGGAAATGGTGACCACAGTCATCAGTGTGGAGACGGTGGCAGGAGTTGGGGGACCGGACACTGCTCAACATGACCCGACACAACAGCAACAGGGTGAGTAACCACCAGGGACTGGGGGGACGGGGGGAGATGGGCACAATGGCACACATGCACAATTAAGTAGAGCACATCTGCGGACAAACCATGGCCAAGAGTCACAACACCAACCAAGAGCCCAATTTACCCAAGTCTGCAACATCACAGCACTGCATAAGCACAGAAGTGAAAGCCACACCGCCTGAAAGGGATAAGGGCCAGCCAAATCAGAGCTGAAGGGGCAACTCACCTACAATGCAGTACACACACATAAGATCCAGAGCACTGCAACATTTACAACGATGTTGAACAATCAGCAACACCAGCACAACAGAACAGAGGACACAACTGCTGCCGCTTGTGTGTGGAAAATGGCCATTCGCATGTGGCATAGCAGGAAACTGTGAGATGATAATGTACTAGTACAACCCCACATCCCTGATGGTGTAGTAATGCATGTCTGGCCGTGACCCAGATATTATTATTATTATTATTATTAAATTTATAAGGCGCAACAGCTACCCAAAAAGGGTTTCCCGGCGCCGACAAAGACTAGAGGAAGAGGTGTCAGCTTAAATTAGCTACTGGTTAAAAAGCTAGGTCTTGAGAGATTTACGAAATTGTGTATAGACCGTTTCATTCCGGATAGTTAAGGGAAGTGCGTTCCATAATAAGGGACCAAGATATGCGAATGATCTGCCGCCCATCCGAGACAGTTTAGTTCTTGGCACAACAAATTTCTCTTGGGTCGATGAACGAAGACACCGTGAGGGCACATATGGGCTGACCAAAGACTGCAGATATAAAGGAGCAGTTCCCACCTTGATTTTAAACACGTGGCTCAGGGCTTTGAACTTAATTCTGTTCTCAACCCTGAGCCAATGGAGATCCCGCAGATGACTGGAAACAGAAGCAAATCTGGGGACCCTGCACAGTAATCTTGCCGCAGCGTTCTGCACCGTCTGCAGTCTACGAGTCACTACCTTGTTAGAACCAAGGTAGAGAATGTTTCCGTAGTCTAGTCTCGAAGTAATCAGAGCCTGGACTACTGTTCTCTGAGTTTGCTGGGGCAACATCCATAAAATCTTTCTTAGCCACTTCAAGATGGTAAAACATGTGGAAGACACTTTGGTTGCTTGATGGTGCATCGTAAGCGAATCGTCAATAATAACGCCTAAATTGCGGACTTGGCTGGAGGGCTGAGGAAGTACTCCCATTTCACTGGGCCAATGTTGTGGGCCCCAGAGATCTTTGTTATTACCCAGAATCAAGACCTCCGTCTTCTCTCCATTGAGTTTTAGGTAGTTGTTTTGCATCCATGATGCAGTTTTACCTAGGCCAAGCTGAAGGAGGGAGGGCCCGGCCTCGCTTTCCATGGAGAGAGACAAAATGATTTGGGAGTCGTCAGCATAAGAAAACAAGGACAGTCCAGCCTCCTCCGCGACGTCAGCCAAAGGTCGCACATACAGGTTAAAAAGCAGGGGGCTAAGTATAGAGCCCTGTGGCACCCCGTGTGATAAGAAGTGATAGTCAAAGCAAGATGTTGAAGAAAACATTTGAAAATTGCGATTGGTTAAGAAAGAAATTAGCCAGTTCAGGGCTGAGCCGCCAATGCCCAAAGAGCTTAACGTTTTTGCCAGTATGGTATGAGACACTGTGTCAAAAGCCGCGCTCAAATCGAGTAAGATGAGCGCGACCGTATCTCCAGCATCCAGGTGTCGCCGTAGTCGTTCCGTTACCCCTAATAACGTGGTCTCTGTGGAGAAACCAGCTCGAAAGCCAGATTGTGACGAGTGAAGGAGCTTATTGGATTCAACAAAGGCAGAAAGTTGAGTGTGAATATGTTTCTCCAAGATCTTAGAAAAAGCCGGTAATAAAGAAATGGGCCGGTAGTTTGAGAGTATCTCCGGATTGGCATTTGCCTTTTTTAGAAGAGGGATCACCATAGCGTGCTTCCAGTCTGGAACTATGGCTTCCTGCAAGGACATATTTAGTAGGTCCATGATGGCAAGCAGGGATGATGGTTCAAGTTGCTTTAGCACAGAGACTGGCAGGGGATCTTTATGAGATCCAGATTTGATACTTTCTAAAAGTCTTTTAAGAGAGGCCACATTAAGTAGGGGCCAGGTGTCCAAGTTATTTAAATGGGTACAGAGCGGCGTATCCTGGTCAGGATGAATAAAGTCCGCTGGAGGTAGTACGTGAGCAGTTAATAGGGAATTAGTAAATTGCGGCAAAGGAGGGTTATTGCCCTGTATACTAGCAATATCCAAGTAGATTTTTTCGACTTTCTGGATAAAAAAAAGAGCTAGATCATCACATTTCTGTTTATTAAGAGGGGGGGGCCTGGCCAAGGTGGTAGCGCCAGCGAGCTCTTTTACCATATTAAAAAGGGTTTTGGAACAGTTTAGAGCATCCGAAATGGTAGTGGAAACATACTCAGCACGGGCTGATTTGCAGAGATTATGGTATGTTTTGATAGGCAGTGAGACACACATTGTCATACAAATCAACACTCATCACAGTTGAATACAAGTGAAGGTGCGTAGACTTTATTAGCATATGCGTGTCAGTACGGCCAAGAAAAGTGCCACAACATGCAGACCAATGCAGCAGTATGTCAGAACGTGGAACGTTGCCAAGCGCCGCTGTCCACTCCGGGGGAGTGCCGCACCATTCACAGGTGTGTGTTTACCTGCGTTGTTGTCCGCTCATGTATTCGGAGTCCAGGCGAATGCAGCCATGTCCACTGTCGTCGTGGGAAATGTGACCAGAACCCCAAGTTCCAACAAGGTGTCGGGGACATGTGTAATGTGTTCCAAACTGTTGTGTCTGCAGGTACGTAGTTACATGTCCATGAAAGCTAGTGCAGGTTCGTAAGCAATCATTTCCAACATGAGGTCGTTGTCGACTTCATCGAACAGGACGGAGAGGCTAACCATTAGCAGGTCCGGAGGGGGGCGTGGCCAAGCCGGCGAAGAACATGGCCGCCTGGCTCTGAAGCTCCGTTGAGCTTTCCGGCCCACTGGCATATTCCTACACTTAATGCCGTCAATGAGCCCAGAATCTTGCTGCACGCTGCGGCGGAAGCTATGCTGAATCCACTGAGCTGACTTCGGTCCCGTTGGGTGCCCGCATTCGGGAGCGGTGACGTGGGACGACTGCTGGACCGGCCTCCCTCTGGACGGGTGGGGCACAGAAACTACCTGAGACCGGGGATGCTGTTGGGGCCTGTGGCTCGCGTCGGCCGCGGACAAGGTGAGAGGCGCTTCACCCCTGCCGAGACCTGCGCTCAGCCCCGATCGACGACTGCCTCCCTCTGAGAAGCGCCATCTGCCGTGGCCTGGCCCGAGTCTGGAGGGCCGGCCGAGACGCGCTACATTGAATATCGGGGGTCCGGGCCGCGGCGCGCTGGGCCTCATACCACTCCTCCTGCTGCAGCGAGACTCCCACGGCCTGCTTTCTATGCCGCATCGGCCTGAGGGCACTGCTGGAGAGACCTGGAAAGTGTTGTGCCCCCATGTATTGAGGCAAATAGGAGGATAACTTACGCCATCACCGGGGTCTGCTGCCTCCGCGTGGGCAGTCCCCTCTACATTGAAACATAGTCTGTCCATGCTCTGCACTGGTGCGCCGTGTCTGGCGGCTAGCTTCATGCTTGTGGCCCCACGCCATCAGGGAGCCCCTCTTCAAATAATTATTGCCCTCAAGGCTATTGCCCGCGATGCCTGCTGTTCCCCCATAAGACTAGACAACTCTCCTGCCTGCGCCCCGATATCACGGGCGTCACATCCCGCTCAGCGGTTCTGGGGCCCTTCTTTACCGTACATCCTCTTCTTGAGTGCCTCATTACATAGCACCAAAGGGGGGGCTACCGATAAGTGATACACCTGCTAAGGCTTGGGTGGTCAAGGCAAAGACTCTCCGGCACGGCATGGGCCGTAAAGACCCGAAGCAAAGGACTTTACCATTTGAGAAACTGGGTGCAACAGCTCCACAACAGGACCCTACCATGGCGGAATCTGCACAACAAGCGGGGCAAGAAGATACCTTATCGGACACGGCAGCTTCCCTGCTCCGAGAGATGCGCGCAGGCTTTAAGGCATTAGACACTCCCTTTGATTTACTGGACAAAACCATTTCGAATCTGGGTGCCAAGATCCAAGCACACGACAGACGGCTTGATGTGGCTGAAGCACGCATCTCCGACATTGAGGATGGGACTGCGCAATCCGCCAAGCGTCTAGAAAGGGTCGTGCGTATTTTGAAGGACGAGGCCATCAAAAATGAGGACCTCGAAGCCCGCAGCCGCCGCAACAATCTACGCATTCTTGGCGTTCCGGAGACGACCCCCGTTGGCCGTATGGATCTCTTTGTGGAAACCTTGTTAATTGAGTTATTTGGCAAGGATTCCTTCACCGCTGGTTTTGTCATAGAGAGAACGCACAGGTCTTTAGGACCTCGCCCCAACCCAGGCCTCCCTCCCAGGCCTATTGTGGCACGAGTAATGAACTTTCGGGACCGGGACATGGCGCTCCGCTTGGCTAGAGACAAAGGGGACATCGACTGGCAGGGCGCAAAACTGTCCTTCTACCCAGATTTTACGGCCATGGTACAGGACGCACGGCGTAAATTCAATGGAGTCAAGGCTGCTCTACGAAACTTGGGACTACGGTATGGCATGTTGTACCCTGCAAGATTGAAGGTCGACGTGGATGGCAGAGCTCGGATCTTCGAAAACCCGACAGAGGCGCAGGAGTTTTGCCGTGTCTATAAACAGAACAATCTTCCCTCTAGCAGGGCGAGATAAGGCCCTTCCCCCCCACACAGCGGATCTGACGCAAGCGCCGAACTGTTTTCGAGTGCGGGCACAGGTTAACTCTGCATCTACTCTCATGGGACTAATTTCAATGTGATTCTAGGAATATGCTCTCTGATCTCCTTACATTGGCATTGCATTTAGCTGGTTGCTCGCCGGGGCGTTGCCGCCCCTCATGGTGTATCCTTTGAGAATGGTTTGGTTAACTCTGGGGTACTGTTATTTGAGATCTTCATTTTGTTGTGCAATAATTTGGTACTTCACGTTATTCCTTTTGCTGGGATTGGCCGCGTCCCGGACGGGGTGCGGCTGGGTGGGGGGGGGTGTTTAACTTCAAACGTCTTGTCTCAAGGGACATGTTTGGTCGCTCACTGTTATTGCTATTTGTTAATTGTCACCACATCGCGCAGTTGGAATTGCTCTCCCGGATAGATGGCCAGAATTGGTAACATAGAGGGTCCCTCGGACCTCTCCCTAATCTCATGGAATGTACGGGGCCTTAATGATAACAGAAAGCGTAGACAGGTGCTTCATTATCTGTTACGACACAATGTAGATGTCGCTTATTTACAAGAGATTCACCTTCCCAAAACAGACAAGGCACACTTCGGCTCCAGCTGGGGGGCACATAGATACTTTGCTAATTACAGTAACTACGCGAGGGGAACTGCCATTTTAATACACAAAAGAGTCCCCTTCCGTTTTGGTTCCATGCTTAGTGATGAAGAGGGACGATACCTAGCGGTTTCCGGGACTCTGCTGGGCAGGAATGTTACGCTGCTTTGTGTCTATGCCCCCAACACAGATGCCCCCGACTTTTTTCATTCCCTCCACACACGCCTCATTCAGCTGCAATCGCAGACGCTGATCGTAGGTGGAGATTTTAACCTATTACTCAACCCTGACATAGATTGTACCTCCAGGTCTGCAGACACCAAACCGCGCGCCCGCAGAGCACTTCATGAGCTATGCGATCGGTTCGCGTTGTTGGATATTTGGCGCAAACGCAATCCAAACGCCACAGAATATACCCACTATTCAGGCCAGCACAACACCTGGACGAGGATTGATTATTGGCTACTCTCCCCCGACATTTATGGTTGGTGCACATCAGTCGGGACCCTCCCTAGGACTTATTCAGACCACTCCCCAGTGACGCTACATCTTAGGGTACCACGCCCAGAGGGCTTTGAACGTCAGTGGCGCTTCCCTAGTCGTGCTTTACATGACGAGGTGTTCAAAGAAGAAATACGGGACGCCATAGAGGAATATTTTGCTATCAACACTGGTTCGGTGGACACATGGGCAGTTTTGTGGGAGGGTTTTAAGGCAGTCATCAGGGGTACATGCATAGCTAAACACGCAGGTGTTCTTAAAGATCTGCGTAATACACTATCACGCCTAGAGCGTGACCTTAAGGCTTTAGATGAAGCCTCCACAGATCACACACAACCCACCTATGAGGGTAGGAGACTGGTGCTACTGGAAGACTATAGGGAAACAGCAGACCGGGAAATTCTATACTTAGGGAAGTATCAGACGGCCCGACGTTATGGCGAGGGTGAGAGACCTGGCAGGGTCCTGGCCCAGCTACTCCGCCCCCCATATCACAAAACCTACATCACTGAAATACATTCTCCGGACGCCCGCACATACACCTCCACAGTAGACATTCGGAACACATTTTTGGAATATTTCTCTGCTCTATACTCCACCACTATAGGGAGCGATTATACAGCCCAAGAAGGTTATCTAGGCGAGATAGCCTTAGTGTACCTTGAGAAACACATGCAGGATTTTTTGGCGGAGCCCATCTCGGTTGCGGATGTCTTGTTGGCCATTGAGACCATTCGTGGCTCATCGGCACCTGGGCTCGACGGATTTACCGGCGATTTTTACAAAGAATACAAAGAGCTATTAGCTCCGAAGCTCATAGAGGTATATGCAGAGGCATTGGAGTCACAAATTCTACCCCCCACCTTTAGAGAGGCAGTCATAATTCTCCTTCCCAAACCCGGTAAGGACCCCGCACACTGCGGTTCATACCGACCGCTGTCCCTCCTCAACTTAGATTACAAAATCCTAGCTAAAGTTATCTCCAATCTATTGTCCCAACTGATGGAATTCATCATCTCACCGGCTCAATCCGGTTTTGTACCACATCGCTCCACCTCGCTGAACCTTAGAACACTTTTTTCGGTCATCCATCGGATAAACCCAAACACTCCAGCAGCCGCCATTCTTCTTGACACGGAGAAGGCCTTCGATTCCTTAGAATGGCCTTTCTTTCTATCTGTGATGAAACGCATGGGTATGCCCTTGGGTTTCATTGCTACGAACACACTATTATATAACAAACCAACCGCTCGGCTGCGTCTCAATGGTACACTCTCGAGTCCCTTCTCTTTATCCCATGGAACCAGACAGGGCCGCCCACTGTCCCCATTATTATTCATTTTGGCTATGGACCCCTTGATACGTCACTTTCAGGAGCGTCACCTACACAGGGGCCTACAATTCAACACTGGCCCCCTCCTGGTTTTCTTGTATGCCGACGACACGATCCTCTATGTTAGACACCCTCACACTAATTTGCATGAACTAATCAGAGAAATCCTCCGCTTCGGTCGCTTCTCGGGACTGGGCATAAATTGGCACAAATCCATCATATTTCCGCTGACAGCCTCTACTCAAAAATGGGATTGCGAATTTCCTTTAGAATGGTGCACAGACTCAGTTAAATATTTAGGAATCCATATTCACTTAGACACCGCCCAAATCCTACGTCTGAATTATGGACGAGCAGTCAACGCACTCACAACTAAAATAGAAAGATGGCTGAGACTCCCTTTATCACTTGCGGGTCGAGTGTCGATTCTAAAAATGGTAGTGCTCCCCAGATTCTTGTATCTTTTTAATAATATACCCATTCCTCTTACTAATGGCTTTTTTCAAACAGTGCGTACTCTATTATCTAGATTGATTTGGGGTGGGAAACCCGCGCGAGTCCGATGGGCTGTCCTCACGCTACTTTATGAGAGAGGGGGATATAATGTTCCAGATTTCCAGTTGTACTATTTAGTTGCCCAATGTAGCTATGCCTATTCATGGTATCACCCTGACGCTCGAATCCCATATTTACGGCCAGAGTCCGATCTCGTTTTGCCTGGCCAGCTATCGGCCATTCTACCAGTGGGGTTCTCTAGAGACCCAGTGGATATCCAAACTGTTTCCTCCACGAGCTGGGCATGGAAGAAACTCTGCCGGGCCATGGGTACAGCCATACTTTACTCGTCGGCCCTGCCCATCGTGAACCCCCGCTTGATTCCAATCACAGAGGAACGATTGGTCCAGCGCACTCTTGCCAAATTTGAAATCTCACGGATAGGAGACCTCTATCCAGATGGCCACATATTTTCCCTAATGGAAGACATCCGGTTCCAAACCGGTACCATAATGGATAGGTTCGTCATGGGCCGCATCCGCTCCGCCATACGCTCTACTTTCTCAACTTTTCCAGTTGAGCCCACCTCCTTTCCCCCTTACTATGGTGATAGAAAACGCAGACAACATACATCTCACTTCAAAACTATACAAAGCATGTGCGGCACTGAAACCGGTTGATGACAGTAAGATCCGTGAGGCATGGGAAATGGACTTGGGCACGACAATTACGGATAAGCAATGGGCTGACTGTTGTTCGGTTACACGTGACATCTCACTCAACAGCAGACACAAACTCATACACTTTAAATTCTTACGCCGTACGTATTTCACCCCGACATTGGCACATAAGATAGACCCCTCCAAGCCACACAACTGTCGCAAATGCTCGGCCCCCCATGCCGATTTTGCACATCTTACCTGGACGTGTCCGAAACTGCAACGCTATTGGGAAGGCATACATTACACGCTAGGGAAAATGACTAATCTTTCTCTGATCCCAACCCCCGAAGTAGCCTTGCTGGGTTATACAGTAAACTTCCCTAAAAAGATTCGGCGATTTGCATCACTAGGCTTTTTGTTGGCAAAGCGAGAAGTGGCCATCCATTGGGGGCGCAAGTCAGCCCCAACTGTCCAGAGCTGGCTGCATAGTCTGGCGTACTGTAATGTCAATAGTGAAGTATACGCAAGTGTGATGCCCAGCACATCCCGCCCCAAAGATATATGGGGCACGTATCGATTATACATTGAGAAGCAGCGCCAAGACTCAAATTCGCAAGTGGAAAAAGGCTTTGTCCCAGAAGGTGTGGGATAGAGATGATTTGCAAATGGTTCTGTTATAATGCCTTATTGATATTGTGTGACACTACTATGTACATTTATCTAACAGGTGCGGACCACGAGTACGGCTGTTCCTGATTGGGAATAGGTTTTCCACCGGGATCCTTCTATTGTTCCCCTTATCTTTGCACGTCAAACTGTGAATGTTGTAGTCTAATATTGCCTGGTATTTATCTTGAGGATTGCCAATTAGGATAATCACTGACAGAAATGTGGTTGACAATGTATACTGAAATGTTGGTGAACGACTTCATATGAATAATATCTTCGTATTTGAAAAATGGAAAATAAAGTGTTAAAAAAAAAAAAAAACATTAGCAGGTCCGGACAGATGTGCTGCGTCCACCCCCTTTCACCAATTAGCACTACAGCCCAATAGGGGAGCGGCTCAATTTGGTCACTGCACACGAGGAGTTCTGCAATCTCCCAGGTCCAGCTGCCAGCATGTATGCCAAGTATCCAGGCATCCCATAGACGGGTGTCACGGTGACACTCATGGTCGTGGGCCAACAGGGGGCGCACACACATGTCGAAATCCAGTACGGCTACCGTCCTGTTGGATAGGCAGACATCCATGGACCACTCGAATATGCACGAGCGACAATGCAACACAGGCTGCACGCAGGTGACGTTGGCAAGGCGGAAGCTTAGCCGGTAACTGATCCGCAGCATAACCAATGGCAGTGCCCCCAGTAAATGCAGCATACGTGCACGGTACAGTTCCACGTGACAGGGGTTGTGCATGTGTCCGGGATGGTCTGCCATTGCGTTAGTGGCCCTGGTTGAAGCGGCACTGTTCTGAACTGCGCCAGTTCTGTGGATGAAATGCCACAGCTCGGATCAATGAGTTGTTGAAGTGTGCAACGGTTGTACGCCTGGAATGGTGTGGGAGTAAGTGTGAAGGCCATTCCATGCAAGATAACTTCGAGCAAGGACTTCTGTGTGTGGGGTGTGTGTACGTTTGTCTTTCGTCGGGCTGTGCGTAGTGTGGGAGTCGTCATCAGCTGCTATAGTATCTGTCAGGGGGTGCCGGGCACAAGCAATCCCGAGGTCGGAGGTGCAGATGTGCTTCCGTCTGATAGTTCAGACAAAGGAGCTTTCATCCCTAATGTTAGTTTGTCATATGCTTGCATTCAGGAAATGTGAAGTGGCTTGTTGGGGGTGGGTTGGGATGTGTGCGACTTTGGGATTCATGTTTGACATGTCTTGCATGTGGCAAATGAGCGACATCACTGTGTGTTACGTTGCCTCACAGCTGCTCCTCCTTCCCCCCGAGCCTATTTACTTGTGTGCGCTGCGCGGTTGCATCACTTGCACTCCTATGGCACAACATTGTCATGCCTGTCTGCGCATGTCCACAAGCCTGACAATGACACTGTGATGTTGGCCATTGGAGGTGGGCGGCCACGTGAGTGTAGGCCTGTGGGAAGGATAGGGCAGACACAGATGTAGAGTCCATGCCTGGCTGAACTCGCGCTGCGATTAAGGCTAGGCATTTGGCTCATGCTGCGGCAATACAGATACACACAACACTTGGCATGTATGAGCCAAGACCCCGAGCGGTCTTGCGCTCCTTCATTTCCCCGTTCGTGCGAGCCCGCCCTCCGGGTGCATGCTACATTGCAACATTGTCGATTGCGGACTGGGTGGCGCCGACACTACAACAGTGACACACTCATTAGTTACTTCCTTGTCCAGGCCAGAACTGAACCACGCCCAGAGCCCCGGGCAAATCCTTCACACGCCTACGCTGGCTTGGCGTACGCCGGCCCAGCCCACTCCGCTTACGCATACAGGGGGGACAACAAAGCTACGTGTCCAAGGTCTTACCCACTGCCTGAGGTGACATGGTT
The DNA here is from genome assembly GCA_963921515.1 of Calotriton arnoldi. NCBI lineage: Eukaryota > Metazoa > Chordata > Amphibia > Caudata > Salamandridae > Calotriton > Calotriton arnoldi. The sequence goes on from CAWUFW010000883.1 coordinate 1,534,693, forward strand.
GCGTCCGCTGTCCACAGCACAATGTAATGTGGTAGTGCCCTGGCCCATCATGCATACATAATGACCACAAGGACACACTTAGATAGATAGTGGAACTGGCTACGGGCACGTGCGCCCGGCCCCTTTTTATTACCAGGGTCACATGTCCAGTGACGCCTGTGCTGGATGGGTGTGGGGTGAGTGTAAGCCAGCCCTCAGGGAGTGGTTGGTGCTGGCAACAACTAGAACAGTGATCATCGGATCACACACACAGATTCAATCATAAAGGGTCCATGAGTTGTGGTGCACTGAGTTAGTGGCACCTGAAGAGCTGAGCAGGGTATCAAGCTGATGATGGCATCCAAGACAGGTGTGAGCAACTTAGATAGGCTGGCTGTGAGACTCCTCCGACTCTGGCAGTTGTTGGTTGGAGGTGGTCCTGGAGGTGGTGGCGGGTGTGCAGCCAGTGATGATGGCGTGTACTTGCAGGTCAGGATTGGATTTGATTTGCGAGCCCTGCTGACCGCAGTGTAGGCCGGAGGCAGCGGTCAGAAAGGGCACACAGCCACGTGACGATGACTTTAGCTGCACTGAGTTAGTGGCACCTGGAGCGCTCAGCGGGTGCGCGGCCTGCGCTGATGCGTCGTCCGGGCGGGCCACCCTGGAAGCAATGTCTGTTGCCTACTGGACTCTGCCATAAATGAATCAAGACTCAATTTGATTTGCGAGCCCTGCTGACCACAGTGTAGGCCGGAGGCAGCGGTCAGAAAGGGCACACAGCCACGTGACGATGACTTGTGGTGCACTGAGTTAGTAGAACCTGGAGCGCTCGGCGGGTGCACAGCCAACAATGATGCGTCGTCCGGGCGGGCCGCACTGGGAGCAATGTTTTTTTGCCCACTGAATTCTGCCCAATATTGCTACGTGGCGTCGACTTGTGTTGCACAGGGTCAGTGGCACCTGGAGCGCTCAGCAGGTGCACAGCCAACGATGAAGCGTCGTCCGGGAGGGCCACACTGGGAGCAATGTTTTTTGCCTACTGAATTCTGCCTCAATATTGCCACGTGGCGTCGACTTGTGTTGCACAGGGTCAGTGGCACCTGGAGCGCTCAGCAGGTGCACAGCCAACGATGATGCGTCGTCCGGGCGGGCCGCACTGGGAGCAATGTTTTTTTGCCTACTGAATTCTGCCTCTATATTGCCACGTGGCGTCGACTTGTGTTGCACAGGGTCAGTGGCACCTGGAGCGCTCAGCAGGTGCACAGCCAACGGCGATACGTCGTCCGGGCGGGCCGCACTGGGGGCAATGTCTGTTGACTAGTGGTTTCCTCCATTAACAGAAATGTGGCACGATTTGAATTGTGGGCCCTGCTGACCGCAGTGTAGGACTAAGGCAGTATCCGGCACACACATGACTCTGTGTTGCTGTGCCGCTGTATGCGCTGGGGGCCTGTGTCGCGGAGTCTGGAGGTCACGGCGGCGGACTCGTGGCAGGGTGAGGTGCGCCGCCCTGGCAGACGCGTTGCCCATCACGGAAGAGAACCACGCCCAGAGCCCCGGCCTTTTTATCCGCACTCGTATGCTGGAGTGGCGTACGCCGGCCCAGCCCACTGCGCTTATGCTTACAGGGGGGGACGGCACAGCTACATGTCCAAGGTCTTCCCCACCTACTGAGGTAACATGTTTGCGTCCACTGTCCACAACACTACGTACCCCAGCAGTATATGTCCACATGGACATGTCTGTGCTCTGCATTCTGTGGTCTGTCCAACACATCACTGCCACACTTGGTATTGTGTACATTCTTCTTCATGGGTGAGTTGCCTCCTTCACACATACTTGGTTCCCACCTCTCCCCACATTCTGCACTTGTGTGGCTGAGGGGCCATGCCGTTTTTGGAAGGTCCGCTGTCTTGTCCTACGCTGCCTCAGTGGTAGTCCAGGGGAAAGGTCCGGAGGGGGGGAGGGTCCTGGGGGTGGTGGCGGTGGGTGTTGTGGCCCTCTTGGGTCTCCGAGCTGCATGTTCATTGGCTCCATGGTATCTGTGGGTCTTCAGATGTGGCTCTGGGCTGGGCTCCCTTTCATACTGCAGGTAGTCGTCCTGCTTAGCACCAGCAGAAGGCAGGTGTTAAATCCCTGCGGCTAACGCGCCTAATCGCCTGTTCTTGGTTCGCATCGCAGATCTGGCTCGTCGTTGAGAATCTCTCGTACTGGTGTTTTCGTGTGTTTTTGCACGGGAACGCCTACTCTGCATATCATTAGCGTTAGTTGTCGCACTCATCCGTGGCGATGTTTTTTGCGGTTGCTATCGCAGGAAAACTGGCGATGCCGGCAGTTTGCACCAGCTTGTGAATGGGGCGATGAATCTATCGCCACTGTTGCGGCGCTAAAGTGCCGATAAATCGGCGATGACTCCTTGAGAATATGCCCCCAAGTGTGGTTACCTTGCCTAGATGAACGAGTTAAGAAAGAGCTGAAAGCGTACCACCTTTGTAACTGTTTATCCTCCAAGGTGATGCAGCATCCATTGACAATATCTGACCTTCCTGTGCATACCTGAGAGTTGCAGTTGATTTCTTTGGGCCCCTAGGAAATGGACAACATCTCATGGTAGTCACTGATGAATATTTGCATTTTCCTTTGGTGGAAGACTTGTCATCAACAACCCATGACAAATTCATAGAGTGGCTTGATAACATATTTGTAGCATGGGGCATCCCCGCTATTCTCAAATCTGACAATGGCCCAACCTTCAGTAGCACAAATTCAAGGAGTTTCTTGTTCAACTCAATGTCAAGCATCAAAAGAGTACACTTCTCTGGCCCCAAGCCAATAGTGTTGTTGAACGATTCATGGGCACTCTCTAGAAGGTAATTCAGTGAACATCGATAGAAGGAATCGATCTCAACCAAGCCATGTGTCAAGCAATTTGTGCCTATCGATCAACTTCTCATTCCACAACTGGTGAGAGTCCTGCCCCCTTGCTATTTGTGAGAGCCATCAGAACCAAACTACCACAATGGACATCAGACCGATCGACGAATGCCGATGAGGTTCGTGTGACAGACGCTTCTCGAAAGTGCAAGACGAATGCATATGCTGATCAGCACCGACGTGCTCCGGAAACAGTCTTCAGAAAAGGAGACTGGGCACTGGTTAAACAGAAAAGGAAGCAAAAAACGGACACTCCATTTGATGCCGACCCTTTGAGGGTTGTAACGTGCAAAGAACACATGGTGACAGCGAATTGTCCCAGAAAGTCCATCACACAGGACTTATCATACTTTGAACTCTTACGTCGATGTTCATCAGCTCCTGATATCACGAGTGAGGCTACCCCGCCTACCTCCCCAGATCAGGCATCTGAACCAATGCTATCAGTGTCTGATCAAGGTGCCCCTCACCTACCTTATACCACCCGATCTGGCTGACCAGTGCGAGGCCCTCGACGACACATTGAGGAACTATGATGCTAATGCTGTCTGTACTTCTTATTTAACAAAGGGGGAGATGTAGGTCCAGATTTACTAGTTTATCGTGCAGCGCAGTGCAGCACCTGCAAATGCTGTGCTGCGCTGCGTGAGAAGGATAGAGCAGGAGAACACCATATCTCCTGAGATATTGCTTTCTCCTCCCCTCTCCCTTGCACCGGCGCAGAAATGTGCTGCAGTGTGCCACATACACACCTTTCCACCACAGTGCAAGGGTGCATGCTTAGACTAACCTTAAAATTTTTCTCACCTTGCATGTGTGCTGTACAGTGCAGCACACATGCAAAGTCAGAAAAGAAAGGAGAAATGAAAGCATTTCTCCGTGTTAGCCCCTGGTTGAAGTGGGTTCTATTTTCTGATGCTAAACCTTGTCTACTTTTTTAAGTAAATAGGGCTTAGCATCAGAAACCTTGGGTGGTTGCATGGGAACACCCATGCACCATCCATTGTTTGCCCCCTTGTTGCTAAGTAATGCAAAGCAGCACTAAGTGCTGCTTTGTGCTACTTTTGAGTGAATTTCCAGCACTAAACAAGTTTAGCGCTGGAAAGTAAATTAGTAAAAAGAAGATTTAGCATTGATTTCTGTCACTTTTGTGATGTAAACACTGCTCTAAAACTTAGTAAATATCCCCCACAGGGTCTTGCAATTATGCGCGCTAGGACCCTTGGGGTTCTGGACGGACTCTAAACAGGAATTACGTAATCTGCTAGGAGGTGTTAAGGTGTGGTTATAAAAGTTATGACGCAATGTGTGCAGTGTGTGGTAGTATGTTTAAGAATAAAGATGCATATTGCAGAGCTCCATGTGCTGCGTATTTCATTTATATGCTCCTGGGCTGGGGAGGATGCTACAACGACCACTGTCCACACAAAGGGGCAAATTTACAAGCCCCGTACGCCACCAGTGCGTCACTTTTTGTGATGCACCGGCGGCGCATTTTAGTGCCCCATTTTTACAAGGAAAGGAAAAGCCACCCTGCATGACTTTTCCTGTTCTTGTAAATATGGCCCCTTTGCACGCAGCACTTTGTGTGAAAGGGGCGTTCCATGGGTGTTGCTGTGGGTGTTCCCATGCAACACCCATGGAACTAGGCACATTTCCAGATTTACGAGAAATCGTAAATCTGGAAATGCATCTGAGTGCTACGCCTCCCCAGGGGAGGCATAGGGAGGCGCAACGAGGAGAAATGTATTCATTTCTCCTCGTTTTCTTCTCTCTTCATGCGTGCTGCATTCTGCAGCACACATAGAAAGAGGAAATCATCTCTGCTGATTGTTTATGTACAGGAAGGTGTCCCTTTCTGCACCTATACAATCAGTGAAACAATGACGTTTTGCAAGTTCTATGTGTGCTAATGCAGCACACATAGAAGTTGAAAAACGCCATTTCTGATTCGTCCTGCACATAATGCAGCACACATAGAAGTTGAAAAACTCCATTTCTGATTGTTTATGTGCAGGAAGGGAACTTTTCCTGCACAAAACAATCTCCCCACGACACAGGGACCCTTGCACCCTGGTGCAAGGGTGCCTGTTCTGGCGCATGGAAGCAGTTTGTGCGCCAGCGCAGGGGGAAGCACAGGGATGCAACATATTGTTGTAAATATGTCGCATCCCTGTGTTTTGAAAGTGACTCAGTGCGGCGCAGCCAAATGGCTTGCGGCACGCACTGAGTCACTTTCCTTGTAAATCTGGCCCAAAGTTTTTTCTCTAAGACATGCATTCTTAGGGGAAACCCTTACCAACCTCTTTAGTTTTCCTATCTCCTCTGCTTCCTAAACCACGGAATGAAAATATGCCATGGCCAAACCCTTACTCAAGAAACCCCTTGCCGATCCCAAAGTCTTGAACAACTTTAGAATCATATCTCTCCTCTCCTATCCGGTCAAAGTAAACTGGTCAATCCACAAATCACCCACTACCTCAAGGCTCACAACCTCCTTGACGCATCTCAATGAAGCTTTACAGCCAATCAGAGTACTGAAACAGTCCTGATAACTGCCACAGAGGATATCCATCTTATCACTGATAGGGGAGCCACTGTATCTCATGCCATCCTTCTCAAGCACCTGCACAATATGTGCATCTGCCGCTCTATCCTGCACTGGTTCCAGTCTTTCTATTCCCACCGCACTCAGTCAGTTTTCCTCCCCACTTTTCATTCGGACCCTGTAAATATCCTGCCCAGCGTTCCACACGGTTCTTCCTTCAGACCCACCTTCCTCCATATTTACATGGTGCCTCTTGCAGGCATAATTAGATCTTTTGTATTCACCAAAATATCATATGCAGATGATATGCAGCTGATTATTTGCCTTTCAGAGGACACTACAAGTACCTAGGCCATCTTTTTTAGTTGTATATCAATGGTATCCTAGTGGATGAACAACAACTGCTTCAGAGAGACTCAAGAGCAATAAAACAGAACTAGTCTTATTCTGCTAGGACACATCCCTTTGGTCCATGCCTGGTGACCCACAGATCTAAGACCACCCCTTCTGCTGATGCAATCCACCAAGAATCTGCTCCTCATCATGGACAGCCTGCTCACAATGACTGACCATGTAACCCTTGTTCGCCTCCTGCTTCGGCATCCTTAAGATGCTCAGAAAATAATAATGTGACTGCCCTATATTACAGGGAAACTGTCACCAAAGCCATCATCACTAGTAGGCTAGACTGTGGGAGTGGCCGATAAGTAGGCATCCCAGCCAGCCTCTTCAAGAGGATAAACATGGTCCAGAACACAGCTGCCAGGCTAGTGTACAATCTTTCTCACTGTGGTTCAGTCTCCATCCACCTGTGACCCCTTCATTGGCTTCCTATTCACAATCGTGCAACCTTCAAACTCCTGTCACAATTATAGAGCTCTTCACAACCTTGACCCCTCCTACCTCAACACAAAATTACACGTTCATGATCCATTCAGACATCCTCACCTCATCTCTCTCATTAACCCACACACAACCTCTCAACCATTCCAGATCTTTTCCTACCTTGCCTCCAATGCCTGGAACAAGCTTCCTCTAACCATCTGCTTCACTCACTCACTGCAGGACTTTAGGAAAAAGCTAAAAACGTGGTTATTCTAATTTTACAATTCCTACAGCTAGGCCTCCCAGCCAGCATTGCTCCATCCTCACTAGGATACCCCTGCAGGTGATATGTTCATGTCACAAATACAGATAACGATTAACTCTATTAGTAAATAATAAAAAAGTCTCTTTGTAGACCTAAAGCATAATGTATGTTTCAAGAAGATCTAATGAGTGATCCATATATCACAAGTGTGTAGGACCCTCTATGCATTCAAAGCAGGATGCCTTAAAAAAAATAGTGAGGACATTTTCATTTTAATATGTAAACATATCTTTGGTGAAAATGAAGTATGTGTATTCTAAATCATCCTTTCCCTCTGGCTTTTCAGAAGAAAAGAAAATCATTGTAATTCACTAATTCTCCTGGCTAATAAAGAGGTGAATATTATATACCAAATATTCAGTTGGCCGACTCTATTGAAGCCTCCTGGGTTGTTTCCAAGATGCTTTTGGGTTCACCAACACAAGAGGAGCCAACTTCCAAATTTGCTGGTCAGGACAAGGGTGGGGGGGGGAGGGGGTGTAGTGTGTTGGCGTCTGAGCTGTAAGGTACAACCTTTCACCCCTGTCCACCCCATCAACTTTGTGATGATGAAGATCCTTCAAGAGGCTGATATCGTTTTGATGGTACTTTTATAAGAATCACTAGAGATTTTAAATGTTAGTGTTTATAAGAAATTGGGTTATTAGTTGAGAGTGGTGGAAGTCCTACTCAAGCAACAACTACATTCCTTGTTCGGGTGAACCACCCAAGTCACTAAATTAACCTGTGCATAACCCTCTGGTAGCTTGGCACAAAAGCAGTCAGGCTTAACTTAGAGGCAATGTGTAAAATATTTTTGCAGTACACAAACAGTAATAAAGTGAAAACTCAAGAAACGTTTTTCAAACAAATGTAGGAAAATAGAGTCTATTTTAATAAATAAAATGATACCAGAATGTCAAACATCCAATCAGTAGAACAGGAGATATTCCGTTTTAAAGTTTTAAGTGAAAATAACGCCTATAAGCAAAAAGAGCCGCTCACAGTCATCTGGTCACTCTAGACTCGTTTAAGTCACAAGTTCAGGCCCACCACGATGTATCCCGGGCCAGATAAAGGGACCAGGTTAGTCCAGCTGAAAAGTTAAAATCTAAGTCCGGCCCAAAGAGTTCCATGCACATTGGAGAAGGCCACAAGGAGTAGGCTTAACTTTACAGATGGTCATCGATGTAGCACAAAGAGCAGGTTGGGCATCACGGACAGTCGTCGCTATAGCAAAAAAAGCCGGTCAAGTGTCGCGAATGGTCATTGCTGTTAGTTTCACGTTAGCAGTCATCACAAGCTATCGCTGCTGTTGCACAAAGTGCAGGTCTCACATTCCTGGCTGCCACGGACAGTTGTTGGTGCGAAGAACTTCGCATTGGCGGTCGTTGCAGGTGGCAGAGTCTTGGTGAGAACGGGCTAGTTTGAAGTTGCAAAGAGCACAAACTTCAAGATTTTTACCTTTTCTTGCAGGAGAAGTTTCCACTGATGCCAGGACTCACTCCAGCAGAGGCCAGCAGCAGGGCTCAGGCAGGTCCAGGCAGATTCTGCTTCAGCAGGTCAGCTGGACCGTTGCATGGAGGCTTCTGAACCTTGTGTCCCAGTCTCTCACACAGTAGGTCAGCCAACTGACCCTCGGAGTCACTCTGGGTGGCCTGGGATGAAGGCAAGCTGGTCCAATCTGCCTTTCCAGTCAGCAAGGCAGTCATCTGTCAGAAGGACAGTGCTTTTTCTGAATTTTCCACAGGTCTAGGAGTGTTCTGATGAGTAGCTCTAGATGTCCAATATTTATACCTGGTGCCAGCCTCTGTGTGAGGGAACTGGTTCTGGAAAGTTCCTTCCCTTCCCCTAGTCAAGGCTCCAAACTGTCTGGGGTGACAAAAGGCAGGACAGCCCTGGAGTCAGGTTCCTCTGTATGTGCTGTAGACAAAGCTATTTGAAGTGAGGATGGGTAATAACTCTTCCACAACCACCGTGCCATCCTCATTCAGTGGCGTAACGATAATTGAGGGGGACCCTCTGCAAGGTATGTGGAGGGGGCCCCCTCCGGACTCTATCAGGAGCTCTCCGGCCGAAGTGCTGTGCTGAGGGGGCCCCCTGGAGCTTGGGGGCCCCCCGCACTGCGGGGCCTGTGTTACGCCCCTGTCCTCATTGCCAAAACGTTTGTAATTATTCAAGATACTCCAATTTGCTTCAACTTCATTTATTGAAAGGATGAGGTACTCCTGATACGTGGTGCTCTCTTCTCCAGTCAGCAGGCAACTGCTGGAGAATAGAACCCACACCACAACCTTCGATTACAGAACGCATAAGAGCAGAATGTGCTAGAATCATAAAAATGATGTCAAGGCATGCAAGTAGATCATAACAATGGCCCATCCTGTTCACACCTAAGCCCCTTTTGTGTCACTGTCCGGAAGCATTACACAAACCCCAACAGCACAGTCATTCACAGTCATGTGACTAATGAGACTGGGAGAAAGGCACACTTGTTGGGACAAGAAAGTGCAACTTTCTAAAAGTGCCATTTTCTGAATTCTAACTTAAAATTTGACTTTACCATTAAAGAGGATTTTAAATTACAATTCATTTGAGTGTAAACATGCCCCCAATATAAGGTTAGCACTTATTAAATGTAACAAGGCAACCCAGTATTAGCCAATGGGAGATATAGGCCTTACAAAAGTGAAAAATGACTTTAGGAGTTTTTCACTGCTAGGATATGTAGAACGTAACCACACGTCCTGTGTTTTAAATACTACGCACCCTGCCTTATAAGCCTTTAGGGCCTACCTTAGGGGTGATGTATAATTAATAAAAGGGAAAGTTAAGCCCGGGCAAAAGGTTTATTTTGCCAGATCGAAATGGCAGTCTAAAACTGCCTATCGACTGTAGTGGCAGGCCTCAGACATGTTTTGAAAGGCTACTTTAGTGGGTGGCACAATGAGTGATGGTGCCCACTAATAACATTTAATTTACAGGCCATACGTACATGTAGTATCATTTACCAGGGACTTACAAGTAAATTAAATGTACCAAGCAGGTAGATGCCAATTGTACCATGTTTTAGGTAGAGAGTACAAGCGCTTTACCACTGTTTGACAGGGAAAAAGTGCACAGAGTGCTAATGCCAACAAAAACTGTTTCAGCAACAGAAAGCAAGAAGTTGGGGGTGACCCTGCAAAAAAGTTGTTGAAAGTGTGGTGAGTTCCTACTTAGGCCCACTGTAGTTTTCCCTTATTTTAGCCTGGGTGCACGTTGTAGGCCACATTTGCTTTGCACAGCCACAAGCAACACATTTATTTTTGTGCCACAATATTACTTTAGAACTAGGATGCACGTTATTATTGCTATTCAGCTCTTCTGCTGGGATTCAATCTGAACATTTCGTACAAGGTCAAACAACATGGTGCCCTTCTTTCTGTGCTTGGTAAAACAACATCTCCTAACATACGGACACAAGCAAAGTCCAGCTGCTGTTTTCCAACATGGCACTTCTTATCATAAAAATACATTCTGATGATTGGGATGTTGAAACTGCAAACTCCATGCTCTCGGAGCTGGAATACTATACTTTTTTGAATCAGAGGATCTGTACTTAAATTCCGCTAACTTTGGTGAAATGTTCTGTTACACTCATTATGGACATCACTATTTACACAATGGGAACAGTTCCCCACTCCCCCACAAGGGAGCTCAAATACATACAAGGATAAATTCACATCTTTTTCTGGATATGACAGATCTGACTTGAAGTCTTATTATTTCAAACTTATCCCTACACCACCAAAGAAGTGTATGCTTACACAAACTAAGCTAATATACACAGACTCATTTGTTACCCAATTAGCTATGCTTATTTGAAGGATTCCATTGACATGAAATCAATTTGGGGTACCGAACCTTGGCACGTTCAGGGGACGGAAACTTTGTTCCGAGCCTGCCTAATTCCAACACACATGATTTTTCTGAATGACACCGTTCAGCAGATCACGTGTCTAGGCTTAGCTAAAATGAAAGACATGAATGCACCAAACATTCCCTCAATAGTCCGTTTTGATAATTTGCAACATTTAACAAATTACTCTGAAGAACAGTTCAATAGTATGTTGTTTAATGGCATATTTAATTCCATACTCGCAGATCCTCACAGGTGGTTATTGTGGCCAGTAGACACAAATGGTTGTTATGCTTAGTTTTTGAATTCCACACTGGGGTTTAAGGCAAGCAGACCCAACCCCCGTTATTCCCACTCTTAGCATTCAGGTATTGTCACCACCTATTCGGTGGGGAAATAGTGTCAACAATCGTTGAAACATTCCAAACTGTCTGCAGTAAATCAACATCTTTCTCTTCTTTCCGATGACATGGACTTATCTGACTTCTTGTTGGGTCCTAAGTCTCCACATTCTAAAAGATTTATTTATGCCATATATAATGAAATTTGGAAATTATCACAAATGGTAGCCACTGCACGCTTACGATAAATTGATCAAGATAAATGGATAAAGTGCTTGCTGTTGTTGATAATAGTATTAATACATTTTCTTCTCTCATTTATAATTTGAATAACATTGTGTCATGTAGTTTAGTTGGATGCTTCAAACTCTTAAAAATGGTCGCTTCCTTTGGCATTGCCTTAATTCTAGCCAGCTATTCCTACCTTTCAACCTGAAATGTAAACAACAACTCATGGCTAAGAAAGATGCCGCATACACTATGCTACATCTCGAGAAGTTAGAACAGCTCCCATTCGCAATAGCAGAAACACCTTCTGCTGTCTAGATAATACATGGTGGAGAGGTGTGGTGCAGCGGCCAGGGCAGCTGACTTCGGAGCACAGGGTTCACGGTTCGATCCCCGGCTCCGGCGGCAGGTCAGCTCAGCACCATGTGACTCTGGGCAATAGCTCACTTAATTTCCACTCCGGCCCCCAGCGCCTTGAGACCCGTAAGGGTGAGTAGCTGCGCTATATAAAAACGGACTTACATTTTTACATTTAATATCTTTGTCAGTTTCAACATTTTAATTTACAGCTTGCATGAAACATTTCTCTGTCGGTAGATATGAACTCCTAAGAGGCAGCTTCATTCATGAGTTATTACCACTCATATTTCCTTATCATTGTGAATGTGCCAACAAGGAGGTCTTTCTTACTAGAAAGGAATGCAACTCTTCTGTTAGACATTCACTTGTTTGTAAACATGTTGCCATTCATGGCACATGTAACACATCGGTAGCTAATTTGGCCTGTTTTCTAAAAGGAATACGAGCCCCTTAAATTGTCCCCCTTATTCAAGTTCTTTCAAACAGAAGCTATTTAATGTTAAGTGATCACAACTGTTGTAGAATGAAAGCTGGAATCCCATTTATTTTATTGTTTTCCCAAATAGTGACTTGCTGCAACAATGTGCTCTTCCCTCCCACTCAAAGTGGTTTTGATAGCTTGTTGTGGCCTTCCATTCTGACTTTGAAGGCTGATTTTAACATGCTAAGCAGGCTCAAAGCACTATTGTTTCAAAAAATTTAGCACTAACATCTGCTCAAGAAACTTTTGAATTGCAAGTTGCAAGGACATTGAGTAAAATACAGTCCTTGTTAAACACTAGCCTCCCATTACATTTCGGCAAATTAGTTCATCGCATTTTTAAAGCAACAAATACTGCTGACCTTGCTTACTTTTTTAAAGTTATCAGTTCTGGTTTAGTAAGGTCCTTCCAGGAAATCTTTGGAGTTGGAACTAATTGGAACGCCTTTTATTAATTCCCTTTTTTCCAGTGTGTTCGGGGGCATACCTTTGGTGTTATTCCTTATTTGCTGCATTTTTATTCTTTTTTTGCTCTTCTGCAATGGATGTTCCACCTCAAAGCCCACTGGAACTACCATCAATCCCGCTATGCCGTGAGTGAATCTTACTGCTCCTAGAACTGGATCAGCTTTAATACGTTCAGCAGGCCAGAGCACTATTCAAGCATATATTGCTTTTGTAGATTCCGGTGTCCCACTGTACATTCCAATTTGGCCAGACCGGTTTCTTTTCACTCATTTCTTGATTCACCTGCATCCCTCATACAGAGAATACTGTATATACTTTGATAGGATTTTACTCTTCACTGTCTCAGGCAGTCTTTGACTCAAGTCCCGATGATGATACCTTTATGGATGTGAATCGAAATGCCGTCGACTAACTACCAGACCTGTTTTAATAATCATATTGACTATGCAGGCTGCTTACAGACTGTGTAAATTGTGATATGCTCACTGTGCATTTCTATCACTTTCGCCTCAGCACTAAGCATGTTTTTTGCACCTAAATGTCAGTTAATCACTTGAAAATTATTTCTTTAGTTTCCTTTATTAAAAAAATTTTGAAATACATTTTTTATCCATGAGCTGTTATTTAACCATTATATATTAGGGACCTCTGTTTCTTGAAAACATTGTTTATTTAACCAGATCCTTATCGATCCCAGGGTTACTCTTTTGTTATGAAAAATGGAGAAGTGGTATGTCACACCAGCTTGCTCCCACATCTTTCTCATTTAAGAGGAGATAAAATTAGTTCCCTGATCAGAAATTATCTTTCTCGGAAATCCAAGCCTAAAAAAGATTACCAGGAGATCTCTCACTACCACTCTTATAATCATGCTCCTCAGAGGTACAGCCTGGGAGTACCTAGTGGCGTGATCCACCACAACCAGGATATTCTTGTTGCCTGACTGTGAGGGGGGTCAAATGGATCAACCATGTCTATTACCGCCTGCTCAAATGGAACACCTACAACTGGTAAAGGCACTTACTGTGAATAGAAGTTGGAGCCCAGAAAATGGGAATTCACCAACGAATCAATTTAGAAAACTTAATCCATTATTAATCCATGTTTATTTAGTTTCAAATTTAATCCATAATCAATTATTGTCCATTAGCGTTCAGTTGTGTATTCCAACAACAAGTTTAACATATGCCTTTCCAGGCTTTTTTCTCAAACATATGGGGATTCACTGTGCCTCATAGCGTGACGTGATTAATATGACCCAATACAATTCCCATTTTCGCTGTGCATCCTGGGTCTGGAGACCTGACGAGGGTCCAACTTCTATTCATTACAATCTGCACATGGACGGAGCGCATTACAGGGTCGCACGCTTCAACCTTTATAAAGCCGTCGAGCAATACAGAACTTAGGTGTACATCTACCATCTTTGTTGTAATGGCACTTACTGTGCCATTGCCCTCCCTCCTGACTTACCACTGATCTGGCAAGCGGGACATGTTCTATAGAACCTCTCTGTGTCTTTGCACATGCCGGGCCAGTAGAACAGAGTGTCCAACCCACCCTGGGTTTTTCTAATGCCCAGGATTCCTACCAAGAGCACTTTGTGGGCCAGTGACAATAGGATATTCCTGTGCACTAATGGAACCACTAGCCTCCTGCTAGTTCCTGGCTCAGGATTCACTGACTCACTAGAAAATAAGCCATCCTCCCAGCCAACATAGTGTTTCCCAAACACTTTTTTGCTGACCTGTTTCTGGGCTTCCTACCAAAGTCCCACAAGCGTTGGGCACTCTTCCTGTGCCTTGAGGTAATCATCCTAGGTAGCCCCTCCAGCACATAACAAACCCTACAGCTCTGGGAGAAAACCAGAGTCAATCACCTGGTCTGCTTCAGTAGCCTCCTCCTCCTCCTCTCCCTTTGGAGCAGAAGTATTGACACTCACAGCCACTGCCTTCCCAGAGTGCCCTTTCCTGCTTGCAACCTTGTTCTGTTATCCGCCAATCAGGAAGGATCGCAGTCACTTCCTGAGACTGAAATGCAGCCATTACTCAATGGTCAACACAGCTGATGTGGTCCAAGCCATGAAAGCTTCTTGTCCTGGTGCCAAGCCTGGTGCAATTAAATCACCTTGATTTACCCTTACCCTAACATTACCCATGGGCACTTTGACATTGAGCTCTATCTCAACCCGAGCAAACATCTCATGCCCTCTCCACTGGCTACCAAACCTGTATCCTTGATACCAGGGAACCTCTCCTTAGGCTCAAAGTGCTTCCACTCAAATATAGAGCAGAAGGATTTTTCCTCCAATTTATACTAACTTCATGCACAAATCATATTTCATATTGTGTTGGGATCCATGTGCTTCAGAGCATCTGGGTCCCTCTCCCAGATCTCCATAACTACTAGGTTGAGTGCAACCGGGCCCTCTTGAGTCCTTTCGCCCATGTGTAATATGCTTGCTATCACGGGTGCTGCTGGTTTAGGATCTTTCACCAGACAATCCCTCTTGAAGTATCCCACCTGATGGCCTTTTTGGCAAGGCACCACCTTGGACTTGGGAGATCTTCCCTGTCCTCCCTTCTCATGATTCTCCTTCACAGACACACCACTACCATTCTCATTTCGCCTGGGCCCTCTTCGAGTCCCATGGGAATTACCCTAGACCTTACCCTCCGGTTTGGAACCAGTCTGTGGAGAGTTCCTATTACTTTTTTGGCTTAGGACCGTGCTGTCCTAATCCTTGTGAATCCTGCTAGCTAACCACTTAGCACATACTGTAAGCTTCTCTGGATCCCTCTCTCTCAGATCAGACAGGTATTGCCTGAGTGAGGTAGTGCACTCCTCCTTGAGTCACTCTGTCACCATCAACTGGATAAGAGACTGGAAATTGTTGGCCTCCATCCCTCTCACCCACTCATTCCAATCACGCAATACTCCAGGAATACAGATCTCCATCAATCCAGGTACATCATCTGATCTTTTGAAGTCCCAGAACCTCTGAATGTATCATAGCATTATTCATTCACTCGTAGACCATCTGGTCTGCCACAGACATCCTTCCAATGATGGCTGTCTCTTCTAATGGCATGCACCCCATTAAGGCATCTGCATTAGACATCTCATTTATTGCCTGCACCGTACAAGCAACCTCAAAGCTCACAACCCATTCCAAGATATCCTAACCTTCTACAAACACATGCACAAGGTTGAAACTTGCCGATAACCTGAACTATTATCGAAGTAGAGTTGATGGAGCAAGGTCTCGTAAGAAAGAGACTAGCTCGGAGGCAATCCACTCGTTTAACTCATTAACAAGTTATTAATCATGTGTGTGAATAACTAATACGCACCACATGAACACGCGGGTTAGTGAAGCTTGCTTATGTGTGTACTAATGTGTATAACAATGAAAACGGACTAATACCGCTTTAAACGGGGAAACTGTTGTGCGCATGCGTCAACTACATCTACGTAGTATGGCGAGGTAACGCTTGGAGGGAAATTCTAGCGCATGAGCAGAAGACACTAAAATGGAGTCTTGAAGACTCGCGTGCATGGCATCTGCTTAGCTGAAACGAAAACAAGCTATTTTACTAATGCTAATGCGGGAAAAGTATTAATAAATGAATTGGGACAGAGTAGAGGTGGGAGGTATACAGTGTGACCATTTATTTGTGAAATTAATATTTGTCTTTCTGACTCTATTATAAGTGCGCATTTGGGTCACTCACGCATAACTGAATTGAGCTGAGTAATTCGAAGACTGCGCATGTCCACTGAAAGTTAACCCAGAATGATGACCTAAATGTTGAACGGGAGCCAAGGTCGCAAATGATGTGCCCTGGGAACGGACAGGGAAAAGTTCAGCGAAGAAGACTCTTATTCATAATGTAATAAAATGTTGCAAGTAAAATGTGAATGTGTATGGGAATTCAATACATGAATAAAAATTAAGGGATGGGTTTGCGAACAATAGTTGAACTGATTTTAATGACATGTAAGCATGGTGTGATGGAGCTTCCCCCTTGCCTGACCAATCATATTTAGTATTTTTACGATATTGAAACTTTAGTGGGTGGAACATGAAGAAACGAAGGTATAATTAAGGTAGCTTTAGTTAGTTAGTTAGTTAGTTCGTGATGCTGAAGAAGTCGGGGACGATAGAGGAAGGTCCAGATGCTGTGAGTCGGAGATGCTGTTGCTGGGAGAGATGCTGATGAAGAATCGAATGCAGAACCTGAAGCAGAACTTTCTATCCTAACTTAACTGGGTTAGATCAGAAGATCGCGGAAGAATCTCGAGGAGGAAGAGAGTGTCAGAGAGGGGTGCGGCGCAATCGTCTGTATTATAGAGAGGTCAACTATCCTGTTCTGAATCCTGTCCTGAAGTCTTTGTCTCCTGACCTATCCCGGGGGACCCTTACCAGCCCTTTGGCCAGGGGGTTGGTCTTTCACACCATTCTTGGTAACTATAATTTCACGTTATTTGCACATTCTCTCTGTCCTCTCCCTTTCTGAGCATTAATTATTGTATGAGTCCGAAGTATATGATTGATGTTTAATCAATTGAATTTTCTCTCCTAAGAATGATGGTGACTGCACTGTATTTTGAAATGGTTCACATGCATTTAATTTAGATAAAGATTTAAAACCTTCCTGAGTCTGTGATCATTTACTTCAAATAAAAGAATAGTTAAGGGTTATGTTAATTATCACCATCAACTAGTTCAACTAATGGTCCATCGAGCAGAGGAAAGAACTTTTTGATCAGTGAAAGGTTAGTTAGGAAAAATTAAAAAACTAATCTTGAATATTATGAAAAATATATAAAACTTTGACACTCCAGCGGTTTACTCAATAGTGTGTTTTATGGGCCCAGGTGAGTATATGGTAGTGGAGTATCTGTTGCTGGTATACCGCTGGATCAGTTTTCTGGTAGCAGAGTTATGGTTATTATTGACAAGTTTGGTGATAAATATTGATTATTGATTCATGTTTAACAAAAGAGTTAGTGTCTTGTTTTATGTTGTCTAGAATCCCGGGAAAATGAATAGCGGGTGGTGACAGAAGCCACACTGCAGTGAGGTTACTCGTCTGTTGGAATAATACTAAGAAGCTACGTAGGGCTGGCAGTGTTAAACTAGGGACTATTTTGTATAAAAGTAGAGTGCGAATTATAGCAAAGGGGGTTCGCTGGTGAAACTTTGGTCTCATTTCCCAATACGGGTGACACTGAAGAAGTAACAGGTTCTCCTGAGCTTGAATGAAGAGTAAACAGGGGTTTTACTCGCAGTAGAAGAAGAGTAATTCTGAAACTCAAGAATAAGTTGAAATCTATCCTTTTGTTTAGTGGAACAGACAGAGTAGCGAATGTTTTTATGTTGTTATTAACGAAGAATTCAATGAAAAGTATTAAGAAATAAGTTTTCGTATTACCTTGTGAATGGAGGGTCAGTCGCAGGAGTTATACTGACGTCACAGAGAGCCGCGCTGGGATTGGTTGAAACAGCGGGCGTGAGACAGAAGCAGATTGTAAAGGAGGGGTCAGTAGTAAGGAGCAATACTGACGTCACAAAAGGCCGGGCTGGCATTGGTCAGAACACGAGCGTGAGCCTGAGTCTGATTGGTTGATAGATAGAAGCCGCACTAGGATTGGTGGGAAAAGAATTGTATGTTGAGTCCTGATTTGACTGCGGGTGTGAGTCGTGCTGACATAGGACGAGACGTAGGTAATAGAGCTAGAAGATATATGGAAGACTCTTTCCTATATCGACCGTCTGAAATGTTCGGAAGACCAAAGAAAATGACATTAATGAAGAAAATTAAAAATGTCTTTAAGAAAGACAAGCCTGTAATGACTAGAGAGGGAATTCCTATTTCGCCACCCAAAACACCTGCTTCCTTTATGATGATGGAGAAATGATATCACACGTGTGTATGGTTGGAGAATTGGGTGGAGTATACTAAAGGTGATGGTGTTTTGGCTTTTCCGGAGCATGGTACTTTTAATTTAAAGATACTTCAGAATTTGAGAGATAGAATGAATATGTTAGAACCAAATCCTAGAATGACACAGTATGAAGCTTTGGAAGAATGGAAAATTGAGGCATTTGATCGTGAAAAATACAGGAGTGGTCGGAGATTTAGAGGATTTTTGCCTAGATATCCGTATGAATCAAGTGGAGATCAAATGAAGCGTTGGAGAAGAGCTGTGGTGACCGAGGGGTAATATCCAGTATTAATGGCTGAAGAACAGTTAGGAGGAAAGTGTAAAGAAAAAACGAAACACATGAATACGACAGGATATGGCGAATCAGATGATGAACTATTAGAGGATATTTTAATTAAAAATCCTCCACCGTACCAAGAAGCACCTAGTAAGGTCACCCCAAGTGCACCGGTGATAGGAATGCCTTTAACCCCACAAATTTTACATGATGTGTGACTTAATAGGGTGTTGCAGGATAATGAGAGAGAAGCTTTAAATAAAACCAGAGAAGAATTAGTTCAGAAAGTAAGCCAATTGAATTTAAATGCCGAAGCTTTGACAGTACCAGTGACTATTGGTCCTGTAATCCCATTATATGAAAATAAAAAGACTTGCCAGAAACCTCAAACTGTGACAATTCCGTTAAATAGTCCCAGAAGAGAAGTAATAATTACTGATGATCAGGCCAGTGAAAGTGAGTCAGTTATTTCATTAAAGGATCTCCCGAATGTAGAACATTTAACTGAAACTCCGAAGAGAATTATACCTGCAAATTTGAGAGAAAAGAGATCTTTGGTTCCTATAGGAACTGGAGGTTCAACCGCAGTTACTCCTGAAGATATAGAGAGATGGGCACAGGAAATAGAAAATCGAAACCCACAACCAAAGATTCTAGATATCAGTAGATTGAAAGTAGATTTGGAAGAAATGATAGCTGGCAGTGTGAGCATAGAAAGATTGAACGTTTATAATGATGAGGAGTTGTTGTTCTTATGTAAAAGTATAACCAGAACAGCAAGAATATTTCATGAGAAATTAACAGAAGTTGCCTCAGAGATTGGAATAGATATAGGGAAATCAAAACTATTGCAGAAACCATATCGAGTGGAGTTTACTGATAAGGATTTAGAAAGTGTAAATGCTTCTGGTAAGAGACTACAAATAAAAGAGTTAATGAATATTTTGCGAAAATGGGGAGACATTGACAAATGGAGAATCAGGTGGATAAGAAAGAAAGAGGAAGTACAAGCGAGAGAAGCATCATCTGCATTTCCAGTGAGAGAATCAGATAAGGTTGAGAAAATGTGTCCAATGAGAGAATTTCCTGGTGGTGGATATGTTCATGTCCCTTGGAGTAGACAGGATATTTTGTCATTTACGAATGATTTCCCCAGATTGAGAGAAAAACCAGTTGAATGGTATAAACAGGTGCAAAGATTTGTGAAGGTTTCAAAGGTTTTGTTGAAGGATCTGGATGGTTTGTTTGATATTGTAGTACCTGCTGACTTATGGACAGAGTGTAAGATCACAGTTGATTGGCCAAGTGAGGAGTATGCTAGAGACTCAAAAACAGGAGCACCCTCAGAGGAGGTGATGAAGAAATATCACCAAGTAATTACTTTCCTGAAAGGGAAAATCCCTCCTAAAGAAACAGATTGGGTAAAGATAGATAGAACAACTCAAGAGCCAAATGAGTCCGTACATGCATATTATGAGCGGTTACTGCAAGTGTTTAAGCAGTATAGTGGTTTTGAGAACATTCGTGATAAGGATATGGGACATTTTGTGTATGGGTTTGTGTATGGTCTGAAATCGGAGATTAGTCAGATGATTCAGCAGCATATGTTGTGTTGGCAGAGTAAGACGATTGATGAAATTTTGAAATATGCCAAGTATTGTGGAGATGACATTGAGGCAAGACGTAGAAAACTAAAAGAGAAAATGATGTGGGCACAAGTAAAATTGGCAGAACAGCAGGAGAATAAATTAAATACCCAGACTGATAATCAGGTAAAAGAGCAGAGTCAGAATGATCAAGCGGCGTATGGTGGTAAAGTAAGAGGACGAATGAATAGAGAGGAAGCGAAGAAGAAGTTTCCTTGTCATGCGTGCGGAAAGCTTGGACATTGGAAGAACGAGTGTAAGAATATTCAGAATAATAATGGGCCAAACCAAAATTTAATTCCACAGATGCAGAATGAAGTACTTATGAATCAGCCGCAGCAGGTAGTTACTCCACAGTATCAGGTGCCACCAGCTCCTATGCCAAACTTTGTGAACTCTCAAAAGTACAGTGCGAACACTGGATTTCACGGAGAAAGTGGTAAGAATAACAGAGTGGTTACACAGTATTTTTTGCAGGACGATGAAGAAAATTCGGACTACGTGCAATGACGGTGCCTGAGGGGGGAGGAAGAGGAGTGCGTGCTTGGCGCATCCTTGCCGGTAGATCAGACAGGTCCATTTATTGATGGGAAAGTGGAAGGTAATGACATCACTTTTCTACTGGATACTGGTGCTACCCGGTCTACTGTAAGAACAGCAGACATCCCAAACCTACCCCTCTCGGGAGAATCTATCCAAGTTGTAGGAGTGTCAAATCAACAGATTAGAACCCCAATCACAAAACCAATGGAGGTACATATCGGAAATTTTAAAGATATGCATCGGTTTGTAGTTTGCGATTCCAGTCCAGTAAATCTGTTGGGAAGAGATCTATTGTGCAAAATGAACTGCACGATCTACTGTACACCAGATGGTGTCGCTTTCCAAACACCTGATGAAGATGTTATATACAAAATGATGCTAGCTAAGCAAGGTACAGAAGTAGACGAGATGTTTTCATTGATAACTGAAAGTGAATTGCCAGAAGAGTTGAGAACAACAGTGAATACAGAAGTGTGGGATTTTACAGGAAAAGATATTGGGCTGATGTCAGATGTAGATCCAGTTAAAGTGACGGTGAAAGAAGGTGCAGTTTATCCAAACATACGACAGTACAAAATGAGTCCAGAAGTGAAAGCAGGAATTGCTCCAGAAATTGATCGAATGATTAAACAAGGCATTTTAAAAGAGATAATGGGTAGTCCTTGTAATTCGCCAATAATCGGACTAAAAAAGCCTAGTGGAAAATACAGGATAGTGCAGGATTTGAGAAAGATTAACAAAATTGTAGTGCCTTGTTGCCCAGTAGTGCCAAATCCAGCAGTGATCCTTTATCAGATACCCTGGAATGCAGGCTGGTTTACAGTAATTGATTTGTGCCAAGCATTCTTTTCTATTCCTTTGCACCCAGACAGCCAGTATCTCTTCGCCTTCCGGTTTGAGGATCGTATTTTGGCATGGTGCCGAGTTCCTCAAGGCTACACAGAGAGTCCCTCAATTTTCAATCAGATACTGAAAAAGTGTCTGGAGTCATTAGTTATGCCCGGGAAATCAGTTTTGGTTCAGTACATTGATGACCTATTGGTGGCATCAAAAACACGAGAAGAGTGTGTCACTGACACAATTGCATTACTGAACCATTTGGCCGAGGGAGGACACAAGGTGTCTCCAGAAAAATTGCAGTTGTGTCAACAAGAAGTTAGATATTTAGGACATAAAATAGAAAGAGGAGTTAGAAAAGTGACACCGGAAAGAATAAAAATAATCAAAGAAATGCAACTACCTCAGACACAGAAGGAGATGAGAATGTTTCTGGGAGTGGTTGGGTACTGTAGGCAGTGGATAAATAGCTTCTCCATGCTAGCAAAGCCATTGATACAATTAACTCGGAAAAGAGCGAAAGATCCAATTGATTGGAATGATGAATGTTTGGAAGCCTTTGTGAAACTACGAAACTGTCTATGTGAGGCCCCTGCTCTGGGTATGCCTGATTATTCAAAAGAATTTGCGCTATTTTGTTGTGAGAGAGAAAATTGTGCACTTTCAGTTTTAACACAGAGACATGGCCTGAGCCGACGTCCAGTGGCATATTTCTCTGCCACTTTGGATCCAGTGGCCTCAGCCTTACCTGGCTGCTTAAAAGCAGTAGCTGCTACCTGTATGAGTCTGGAGCAAAGTGAGTCAATAGTGATGGGACATCCTGTAAAAGTCTACGTTCCACATTCAGTTGAGATTCTTTTGACAAGAACGCGAACACAACATCTCACTCCTAGTCGGCTGACTAAGTATGAAAGAGTGATTTTGGGAGCAGAAAATGTGACAGTGATAAGATGTACAATAATGAATCCTGCCACATTACTACCAGATCCATGTTGTGAAGAAGTGAAAGATGAGATTGATCATGATTGTCTGGATGTGACTGAATTGTGTACTAAGCCCCGTCCAGACATAAAGGAAACACCATTGAAGGAATCTGATCATGAATTGTTCGTGGATGGGTCATGTCTAAGAACAGAAGGAGGAGGGTTAAGTGCTGCATATGCTGTATGCAAGATAACAGGGGTAGTTGAAGCATCCTGTTTACCAGGAGTCAAGTCTGCACAAGTAGCCGAATTGGTGGCCTTAACAAAGGCATGCAAAAAGGGGAAAAATTGGAGAATAACCATATTTACGGATAGTCAATATGGTTTCGGGGTTGTGCAGGATTTTGGCCAACTCTGGATGCAAAGGGGATTTCTGACTTCTTCAGGATCTCCTATCAGAAATAGTAAAAATGTAAAGGATTTGTTGGAAGCATTACAATTGCCAAAAGAAGTAGCAGTTGTTAAATGCACTGCACATCAGTCAGGAAATGACTGTGACGGCCGGTAATAGATATGCAGACCAAATTGCTCGATACTGTGCAAGAAATACAATGTCAATTAACAGAAAAATTGAAACGGGTGAAACCAGCTGCCAACTTATGTTTTTCTCAGTTCCAGAAAGATGGGATGAGGTCAGACAGTTACAGGAAGAAGTTGAGGAAAAAGAAAAGGAGATCTGGATAAAATCAAGCTGTACAAAAAGGACAGAAGATGAAGTGTGGGTGTACTTAGATGGCAGACCAGTCATGCCAGATTGTCTACTCTCTCAAATGGCAAGAGTATATCATGGGACAACACATATTGGCAGGGATTCGATGATCAGATTATTTAGACAGAGTTGGTACAAACCGAAGTTTAGGGTAGTTGCAGAGAGCCTTTGCCAAAGATGCTTAATCTGTCAGCAGCAAAATCCAGGCAGGAAGACAGTGGTTAGTTGGGGAAAGATTGAAAAGGCAGAAGGACCCTTCACCAGACTGCAGTTAGACTTCATTGAGTTGCCTCCTTGCAATGGATTGAAGTATGTACTTGTCATAGTGTGCCTGTTCTCAAGATGGGTAGAGGCATACCCCACTAGAAGAAATGACAGTCTCACAGTTGCTAAACTACTATTGAGGGAGTTGATACCTCGTTTCGGTTTTCCAGTCACTTTGGAATCAGATAGAGGACCTCATTTTAATAATGAGATAATTCGATTAATCTGTGCTGCATTTAACATTGAACAAAAACTGCACTGTGCTTATCGTCCAGAGGCTTCTGGAATAGTTGAACAGCTTAATGGCACAATCAAATCAAGATTAGGGAAGGTGTGTGCATCCACAATGCTGAAATGGCCAGATGCATTGCCTCTTGTACTGATGGGTCTCAGAAGTATTCCTGACAGAAAAACAGGATTGAGTCCACATGAGGTACTCATGGGAAGGGCAATGAGACAAGCATTTATTCCTGGAAATAAAATGATGAATATAACTGATGATCTGGTATTGGACTATTGCAAAGGATTGGCTGAAATGGTGCGTTCTGTCTCTCATCAGGTTGGAGAAGACGCAGTTGAAATACAGGCAGACCTAGCACATGATTAGAATCCTGGAGACTGGGTGTTAGTGAAGAAACACGCAAGGAAGTCGTGTCTAGCACCCAGGTGGGATAAACCACGTCAAGTCATACTAGTCACTACCACAGCAGTGAAGTGTGCAGGTTTACCCAATTGGATTCATGCTAGTCATACCAGAAGAGTTCCGAGCCCATCTGAACAACAAGAGCAGCCACTGACTGAACAAGCTGAGACGTCAGAAGTTGAAAGTTGTGAAGCTGAAGAATCTAGAGTAATAGATTCTGAAAGACAACTATATGACGAACAGCCAAGTACAAGTCAAGAAGAGTGGATACCAGTGATTGAAATACCTGATGCTGTTGTTGAAACAAGAAGAACAACTGAATTAAAGGGACAGGAAGGTAGAGAGGAAAAGTCAGGGAAAGAAGAACACACTCAGGTAGAAATAAACAAAGCTATTCAGAAACCTGAGCAGGGTGAGATAGATCTAGAAGAACAAGTTCAGGCAGAAGAAGAACAAGATGAAATAAGACCTGAACAGGATCAGACAGATCTAGAAGAACAAGTTCAGGCTGAAGAAGAACAAACTATAGTAAGACCTGAACAGGTACAAGTAGAAGAAGATCCGAAAACAGAAAATACAGAACAAAGACAATTAGAAAGGGAAGAAGAACAAGAACAGATTGTGCCCAGATTAAGTGAAAATAAAAGAACCTTAAAAGAAGACAGAGAAGGTGAAAGTGCAGTTCAGGTCAAAAGAGTTAGAAAAGGAGACAATTGGCCAGAAGGAGTGAAGAGACTAAGATATTATCTAAGAAAATCAGAAAAGAAACCAGAGCAAGTAAATGAAGTTACGAGTCAGACACAATCTAAACAAACCTTAGTAAAACTTACACAAAGAAGCCCAAGATTGAGAATTCCAAACAGAAAATACAAGGCCCCTGAGTGGACCTATGTTATACTAGAAGAATTTGAAAACTTAGATTTACGTGAAGAATCAGAAAGAGTTCATGTTGCACAGATTGTTGAAAGCAAATTAAGACCTCCTTAAAATAAAAGACTGGATTTTTAAGAAAATTTAGACAAAGAAAAAGAGAAAAGAAATTTTCTCTGATTAAAATGGCAAAAGTTGAAGTCACTGAAAGACCGAAACGAGGTTTAAAAAGAAAATGTTTAAAATTTTGCTTATGTAGTATTATATTAGTAGTATTAGTATGGTTATTTCTAACAATAGGAGTACCTTTGTTAATGGAAACAAGTAACAAGAATAATACAATTACTAATGAGAAAGTAGATAGAATAAAGGGAACTAAAATAGAAATAGGGGTAGAAGATGAGATAAACTATCATAATGAATCAGACAATGATTCGTCTTTAAATGTGTTTACTAAATTGTTATTTCAGTATGTTAATACGATGGAGATTAGTAATTGTTATGTTTGTATGAAGTTACCCTCATCAGTGTCAGAAGGGGTGACTTATCACCATATACCTTTAACATATGGTGTATCATGTAGTGTTTTATCAAGTTAATTTTACATAACAGGGAAACTTCAGTATTTTTATTCAAACTTAGATGTAGTATTTTCAGAACTGCCTATTAGAAAGAATATGAATCCAGTGATTAGTAGTAAAAATGCACAGTTCATGGGTGAATTCTTCTTAACAATGAGTTCAATAGATGTAGCTCAAGCACACAAGGATAACTTAACATGTATATTACGTGAAGAAGAAAAAGAATTTTTGAATTTAGTAGAAGAAAGGAGACAGGATTTAATAAAGAAAGCTGCTGAACAGAAATCCCATGTACCTCTGTGGGCTGAGAAAGAGGGAATTTATGCAAAGGGCGAAGCTCATGCTGCGATGTCCCTAGACTTTGTGAAAAGGGGAAAATTCTGCCTCCATAGGTTAAAGACAGATTTTAATAACAATTTCATTGGTTCCAGTGAATGTGAACACAACTTCCTAATTTTAGGAGGGTGGGGACTAAAAGGGGGAACAGATCCTGTATTTCCAGGAGTTTATTATGTATGCGGGAATAATGCTTATTATAGGTTACCTGCAAGATGGTATGGGAGCTGTTATTTTGGTATAGTTTTCCCAAAAATCTACCATGTGGACAGAATCAATGGAATATCTAATGGACTAACACGGAAAAGAAGAGCTAGTTTTTCTAAAATAGTAGGTGATATATTTAGTGCATTGATACCCTCAGTTGGAGTCATTCTAAATTCACGTAAAATTTGCAAATTGTCAACCATAGTTGATCGTCTTTCTACAGATACTGCCGGAGGATTCTTAATGATTAATACAGAGATGGTTGCAATAAGGTCTATGGTTTTACAAAATCGTCTTGCTCTTGATATTTTATTGGCAAAAGAGGGCGGAGTCTGTGGTATGTTGAAAATTCAAACATTGCTGTACTTATATTCCGGACAAAAGTAAGGAAATTAAAGGGTATATTGGAAATATTACAAGAATGCATAATGACTTGACCCAACTGGAGGTTGACAGTGTATGGGGAAGATTAACAAAGAGTATAACATCCATAGGGAATTGGTTTACTAATTTTGGAAGGAGTCTTCTAGGTCAAATAATATTACCAGTAGTTGTGATAATGACAATAGTAATGACAGTAATGATCACATGTAAATATTGCAGAAGCAAAGGAAAGAGAAGGATACATGCAGAGAGGGAAGGAAAGGGAAAGAAACGAAAGAGGGAATATGAAGAAATTCAGTTAGAGGAAATGAAAGGAAAGCTATACAAAAAGATGAAAGATTTAGAAGGAAAAGAAGTAACTGACAAAGTGATGAGAGGAGAAGGAGAAAACTGAGATTTGCTAAAGTTGGCATCTGGGAAGGGATGGGTAATTTTGTGATGGCTCAAAATGCCATCAGAGAGGTCTCGTAAGAAAGAGACTTGCTCGCAGGCAATCCACTCGTTTAACTCATTAACAAGTTATTAATCATGTCTGTGAATAACTAATACGCACCACATTAACACGCGGGTTAGTGAAGCTTGCTTATGTGTGTACTAATGCGGATAACAATGAAAACGGACTAATACCGCTTTAAACGGGGAAACTGTTGTGCGCATGCATCAACTACATCTACGTAGTATGACGAGGTAACGCTTGGAGGGAAATTCTAGCGCATGAGCAGAAGACACTAAAATGGAGTCCTGAAGACTCGCGTGCATGGCATCTGCTTAGCTGAAACGAAAACAAGCTGTTTTACTAATGCTAATGCAGGAAAAGTATTAATAAATGAATTGGGACAGAGTAGAGGTGGGAGGTATACAGTGTGACCATTTATTTGTGAAATTAATATTTGTCTTTCTGACTTTATTATTAGTGCGTATTTGGGCCTCTCACGCATAATTGAATTGAGCTGAGTAATTCGAAGACTGCGCATGTCCACTGAAAGTTAACCCGGAATGATGACCTAAATGTTGAACGGGAGCCAAGGTCGCAAATGATGTGCCCTGGGAACGGACGGTGAAAAGTTCAGCGAAGAAGACTCTTATTCATAATGTTATAAAATGTTGCAAGTAAAATGTGAATGTGTATGGGAATTCAATACATGAATAAAAATTAAGGGGATGGGTTTGCGAACAATAGTTGAACTGATTTTAATGACATGTAAGCATGGTGTGTTTGGAGCTTCCCCCTTACCTGACCAATCATATTTCGTATTTTTACGATATTGAAACTTTAGTGGGTGGAACATGAAGAAACGAAGGTATAATTAAGGTAGCTTTAGTTAATTATTTAGTTCGTGATGCTGAAGAAGTCGGGGACGATAGAGGAAGGTCCAGATGCTGTGAGTCGGAGATGCTGTTGCTGGGAGAGATGCTGTGAGATGCTGATGAAGAATCGAATGCAGAACCTGAAGCAGAACTTTCTATCCTAACTTAACTGGGTTAGTTCAGAAGATCGCGGAAGAATCTCGAGGAGGAAGAGAGTGTCGGAGAGGGGTGCGGCGCAATCGTCGGTATTCTAGAGAGGTCAACTATCCTGTCCTGAATCCTGTCCTGAAGTCTTTGTCTCCTGACCTATCCCGGGGGACCCTTACCAGCCCTTTGGCCAGGGGGTTGGTCTTTCACACCATTCTTGGTAACTATAATTTCACGTTATTTGCAGGTGTTCTTTTCTCTCTGTCCTCTCCCTTTCTGAGCATTAATTATTGTATGAGTCCGAAGTATATGATTGATGTTTAATCAATTGAATTTTCTCTCCTAAGAATGATGGTGACTGCACTGTATTTTGAAATGGTTCACATGCATTTAATTTAGATAAAGATTTAAAACCTTCCTGAGTCTGTGATCATTTACTTCAAATAAAAGAATAGTTAAGGGTTATGTTAATTATCACCATCAACTAGTTCAACTAATGGTCCATCGACCAGAGGAAAGAACTTTTTGATCAGTGAAAGGTTAGTTAGGAAAAATTAAATAACTAATCTTGAATATTATGAAAAATATATAAAACTTTGACACTCCAGCGGTTTACTCAATAGTGTGTTTTATGGGCCCAGGTGAGTATATGGTAGTGGAGTATCTGTTGTTGGTATACCGCTGGATCAGAGTCACTTATCCCAAGCACATGTGCTCTCTCGTCTAAACATGGTAATATTCGCTTATACCCAATTGGCATATTAAATTTACTTATAAGTCCCTAGTACCGTGCACTACATGTGCCCAGGGCCTGTAAATTAAATGCTACTAGTGGCCTGCAGCACTGATTGCGCCACCCACTTAAGTAGCCCTTTAATCATGTCTCCGGCCTGCCACTACAGAGCTTGTGTGTGCATTTTTATACTGCCATTCCAACCTGGCAAAATTAAAACATTTTGCCAGGCCCATACCTTTTTTCTGAACACATATAAGTCACCCCTAGGGTAGGCCCTGGATGGCCCAGAGGACAGGGTGCAATTTATTTTAAAAGCAGGACATGTACTTTTATGTTTTACATGTCCTAGTAGTGAAAAACTCTTACAATTGTTTTTCACTACTTGGAGGCCTATTTAGGATAACATTGGGATTAACTTATTACATTTTATAAGTGTGATTTCCAAATGAGAAGATACAACTGCATCAAGTTTGGTGTCTCTGGAATCGCCATTTAAAAACCTAATTTAGGGTGAAGTTTGATTTTGAATTGCAATTCTGAAAATGCTACTTTTAGAAAGTTGCCATTTTCTTGCCTTAGCCATTTTATGCCTGCAGCCTGTCTCTGGTCAATTGAATGGGTGCAGTTTGCAGTTGGACTTTGTGTATTCCTCCTCTCCTAGACAGCCACACAAAATGGGAGCTTAGGTGTGACTTAGTGGGCTGTCGCTGGCAGGATGGGAGGGAGGAGCTGGGCCCAGCCTCACTTACACCTGTGTCCTGTCTCCACACAAAGGGCTGCATACCCCCTGTAGTTATTCTGAAGCCAGAGCAGGGAAGGCATGGCATCTGTGAACTTCAAAGGCATGCCTCTAGCAGCTTCTCCCAACTTCAAAGACACAACTGTGTAGAAAAGATGGACATCAGAAACCTCCACTTCAATACAATTCTGTACCTGTGGATACTCTGCTAGGAGGAAGGACTGCTGTGCTACAGAAGAATTGCCACTCTGCTGGACTGCACTCTGCTGGACTCCTGCTCTGCTGTGCTGATCTGCTGCCTGCTGCACTCCTGCCTGGGTGAGAAGGACTGCATCTCTTGAACCTAGAATGACACCAAGGGCTAGTTGGCTGGCCTCCTGATCTGGAGTCTTGGGGACATAACAGACTTTTTACCATCTTGCACCTGCCCCCGGACTCTGCCATCTGTAAGTTTACCCTGCCACATGGTGGCACCCCAGGCCTGGACCCTTAAAAGTGGGCCTAAGGTGCTGGCCAGCCAGCAGAACCGATGCATCTTCTCTGCTGAGCAACACATCCCTGAGCAGAACCGATGCATCTCCTCAGCTGAGCAGCGCATCCCCAAGCAGAACCGTTGCAAAGACCCGCATCACCCACTGCAGTCCTTGGAGCTGACACATCGGCCTGGTGGTGCAGCATGGCGCATCCACAGTCCAGGTCCTCACATCATTTCCACTTTAAATAACGGAGTCACACATGTTATTCCTTCAGCCTGTTGCCCCTTTTTCGGCTCTTGATCCGCTCAGCACTAAGACACCCTTGGGTAATGCGCGCTCTATAAAACTATTTCATTCATTCATCTTCCATCGACGTACTCCGCATTGCAGCCTCCCAGCTCCTCAGAACTGATGCATTGCCAGCTGCGTGCTGCATCTTAGATGCCGGACTTCACATAGCAAGCCCCGTCGATGGAATTCTCAACGTCGACGTAAAAGGACCTCTCATCGCAGCCTCACATCATCCAGGACCCAACGCATCACTTCGGATGCGGGGCGCATCTTCCATGCCGATCCATGCAACACTCCACAACCGGGATTTAAGGTACTCTGTTCAGCGGGCCTACGCTCCATCACAGTTGGTCTGAACTTGTGACTTTGTCTTAATCCGGCGCGACCCAGTAGCGCTCTATTCTTTTTGGCACTATTTTCACTACAAACTTTAAAACTCCATATCTCCGGTACTACTAATTGGAGTTTTTGGCGTTTTGGTCTTGTTTTATTTATTACAAAATGACTCTATTTTTCTAAATCTGTTTTGGGCTCTTTTTGTGGTGTGTTGTCACTGTTTCACTGTTTGAAGTGTTGCACAAATACTTTACACATTGACTCTGAGTTAAGCCTGACTGCTCTGTGCCAAGCTACCAAGGAGGTGAGCACAGTTTAATTTGGGTTTTGCTTGTGCCTTACCCTGACAAGTATTGTTGTTACTACTTAACTAGGGCTTACACCCCAATCAACCAACAACCCAATTTCTTACAATTAGCCTTTATATACAAGTAGGTAAATTAGAGAAAAGGTGAGATGTTCGGCAGATGACATGGGATGCTGGGAGGCAATTGAAGGTTAGTCTGATAGGAGATGGGAGAGTTGTGACCGAGAGGTTTTCTGAACATTGGCAAGACCACTCCAGTCATTCTCCAGATTACTACTGTGTACACTTCAAAAGTGTGTTACTCATTCTTGACCTTCATGATTTAACTCCCCAGTCACATCCCTGGAATTCCAATCAACCAGTGGTGGAATATGAGATATTGGATCCAACACATGGTATTTGTGACCAGTCATCTGGAGTTCTAACCTGGGCTCTCGCTCACTCCTTGCAGTAGGAAAGTTGGACAAAGGTGTAGCTGGGGGATCCTAGCCCTTTGCCTGCTGTCATAGACCATATTTCTGTTTGTGTTTGCGTGTGTGGAGCATTGGAGGAATCCTCTGGGTTCAGTCTAAGCACAGAAAGTGAACAATATTTTCTTTAAAAGAGGTAGATGTCAATCTTTCACCCAAGATGGTGGCCGCAAAGGAGTAGCACCACAGAGTTCTGTCCCCCACTCCCAAACAGCTACTCTCCATGCTATGTAACCGGAGGATCTTGGCGGATGGGGCACCTTGTGGAAGAAGCGGCGTGATGCCAAAGAGAATGGTGCCGCTCATGCGGGCCCAACAATCTTGGTGAAAAGTACCTTGCAAGTTAGAGGTGGTGCCAAAATGAGACAGCAAAACTATGAAGAGACATTTCGGAGCTGAATGTGACTCACCCTGGCCGGAACCTAGAGATGGCAGTCTGTCACCCCAGGATCCTGTGAGCAGAAACGAAGGCCTCTACAAGACAGCCGGAAGCATTGGGAGCAAGGCAGTGGGAAGCCTCTAAGAGTTATGAGGTAGGAAGTGCAGGCCTGTGCAATGCCCCACTGAAAGAGAGCACTTTATGCAGGCGAGGAATCAGTTACTTTGGGAACCACAGTCCCCCAGAACATGCCATCAGGACACTGACCTGGAGAATAATTCAGCTGTGCTGGTGGTGGGGGGCAGTGATCCCCTGGACTATGGCAGTTTAGTAACTTGGTTTTAACAGTCACCGGAGTTGTATTTGCCACCTACCCATAGTCCTGACATTGATAATAGTGGAGCTGGCCCTGCTCCCCCTGCTCTTGCAGTGAGTGAAGATGGCAGACTGTGCTTACAGCTGAAACCAATAGTCAGTCCCTGAGATATTAACGGAAACACTTTGACATCTGCAATTCAGATCTCCACCTCGCAGAGAGGCATGAAAATAAATGAAGGTGCGAATTGAAGTCCCAAAAACACAGCATTGCTCTGGCCTGAAGATGCGCTGTAAGGTCACAAACATTTAAATGACCCTCTGCTGCTGAGGGTGGAATAATGAACCCCTTAAGACAGATGGCAGGCAGACCGAGATTTGGACGTCTGAGTAGATCTCAGTTTTTCTGGAGAAGGAAACGGGAGGAGACTGACACATGTTTCGCTGTGTGTGGCAGCAGCACGACAAGGCCTGCCATAGAAATGGCAACAAAAACGGCAAATGCCCTCACGGAACACAATCTGAACTTGTGCGTCACAGGCCTGAAAGCAGATTTTGATAAGTCACTCGGGATAGGTTAGTGAGATGTAGGGTGGGCATTGGCAGAGATGGCAGAGGAAGAAGCTGGCATGCATAATTGGAACCTGAGACTGAAATAGGCGGAGATTCAGCTACATTCCTTGACCGAGAGAGATCAAATAACTACCTACATGACCACAATCTGCTAGTTCAAGGCCTAAACCAAGACCATGATGGCCAAATACAAAAATTTGAAAAATAAGTCGTGCCACAACAACATACTTATTGAAGGCCTGAAAGAAGGTACAGAATGTGCCACAATCCCACTCACCTGAAAACCAGGAACTGCGGAAACAGAGAAAATCCCCCCTCTCACCTCCAGACCAACCCTCCACGCTGCCTATAGCAGGATGGGCGATTGATCCTAAGGGGAAAGGGAGGTGAGTGTACCCCACAGGTCTTAGGGGAGGAATTGATGAATGGTGGAGTATCCAAGAATTCGCTGTGGTAGATAGAGGGGACGGAAGATGGTGTCTGCCTCGTGGGAGTCTTGGGGTCGCGGGAGAGGGCCACTGTCAAAGGAAACAAGTTATGGAGATCCTAGTTAGAAACTTCCATGAACTGGATGCATTCCAGGAAAGGAGAGGGAGTCCGAAAAGACCTATAGGACAGTGCACTGCAGGCTACTTAATAATGTCCAGAAAGTAATCCCTTCTATTGAAGTAATTATAATGTCGTGAATTCAGTCCCAAAGAAACAGCACTCAAGTGAAGAAGAAAACAAAGGGGACCGCTCCCGCTGTATTTCTTTGTAAAAGCGTCTGTGGTGTTCCCCACAATGGTCTGGTGAGAAGTAGGTAAACGAATACAAAAAAATAATAAAGATACCACCTCAGCGGTACCTTTTTTGATGTGGCAACGAAATCCAGGCCGTGTGTAGAGCGTATGAAGAGAAACCGCTCCTGCGGTCCTTTTTGTCTGCGTTGCGGTGCTCGCGGTAACGACCGGACACCGTGGGGGAGAAATATCAAGGAACCGCTCCTGCGGTCCTTGACAGGCTAGTAGGTGTTCGCGGCGAATGCTGGACACCAGAAAACAAAAACAAAGATAAGGAACCGCTCCTGCGGTACTTTGGTGTTGCGGTGCTCATGGCGGCGGCCGTGCACCGTGGTGAAACCAGGAAAGGGAAAGGAACCGCTCCTGCGGTACTTTGGTGTTGCGGTGCTCAAGGCGGCGGCCGTGCACCGTGGTGAAATCAGGAAAGGGAAAGGAACCGCTCCTGCGGTACTTTGGCGTTGCGGTGCTCACGGTGGTGGCCGCGCACCGTGGGATCTTGAGGGGAAGGAAAGAAAGTGGGAACAGCGTTCTCCAGCAGCAAGGATTCAGGACTTGAAGTTCAATAAAGCCAAGCAACTCGAGGTTGCTTCAGGTGATCCATATATAGCAATGCCCTTATCACATGATGATCTTAATCCAATGAGGAAGGGGCAAGTGCCTTAAAGGGAAAGGAAGAAAGGAAGGAGTGCATTTACACTAACTGGTGCTGGTGACACAGAGAGGAGTGGTAACAGAATGGGACTACATAATTGGCTGTGCGATTGAACTGTTCTGAGGCATTCTCAAGGTACGGCCTGACTTCCAAATCTCTATTCAAAGGGTGCATAGAGGTGGAAGGAAACAAGCAGGTCCTAGGGTTGTACTTGTTAAGCTCTCCAGTTTCCTGCTCGAGGAGAGAATTATAGGACCCAGGCCTGGGTCATGAGTTCAATCCCAAATCCGGACAGTTCTGCCCTATTGAATAATGATCTGGGGGCTTTAATTGTGATGATCATACAGGCCGGTGGACAAAATGCCTGGCTAATTACTGGTCACTTTAGACACTCAATATTTCATCATACATTCACTGTGACACTCATCCTTGCCTTCATTCATCCATCCATTCATCGATTCACGGACTTATTCTTCCATTCACACACTTACCCGTCCATGATAACACACACACATTTAACAAGAATATGGAAGGTAAATTAAACGAATACAAGTAGAAAAAAGAAAACATGCCACCACCTAAACTTGGCAGGCATAAGTTTGCAAATAAACATAGCAGTCGGTAGCTGTCTTGCAGTGGTACTGTCTGTAATGTATCGTTTAAAGTTCCACCATAGTGACCATTTTTAAATGCAACTTGTTACCCATCTTGGAGCGGTAAAACAATTATACACTGTGCACAATGCCATTCCAAGATGGCAGCTCAGTAAACATCGCACTGGATTGCAATCTTTGAATACTTAAGTGTACAGTGAACCACTGGGCTACTGATGCACAGTGGGCAAAATAATGCTTCTAAACAAGGCTGTAGTGTTGTGATTATGTGCAGAAGGACCCTTGTGGTCCTCGGTGGACTCCTTACAAAATTATGTTATCCGTTGGGAGGTATCTGAGTGTGTCTAGGTGTGGTCGATAAAGTTTATGATTTAGTGCGTTCAGTTAAAGGTTGCATGCCGAAGAATAAAGACGCGTGTTACAGATCTCCATGTGTGGCGTGGTCATATGCATTCACCAGAGCTGTGGAGGACGAGACAACTAGCGACGAGTAGGAGATTTGTGCCCCGAAGAAACAAAACTGCTCTCCGTGAGAGTTTGCAGAGGTCCAGCAAACTGCTTGTGAGTGCTAGGTGCGCTCCAAGAAGCAGCCTACAGTTGGCATATGTGGAGTCAAAGCGCCACTCTAGCTCTTACAAGGCCGTCGAATAAGGTGAAGGCCCTACAGAGGAGCACAGTCAAAAAGCCCACCAGAAGCGCACTGGTAAGGCTGAAAGAAGAAATACTGCGCCACATTGTAACACAGAGCCATTGCCCATAGAAAGCAGAAACACTAAAGGCAGCGACAACCAGGTACGAAGAAGTGCTAAAGGCAGTGACAGCCAGGTGCAAGAAAGCACTAAAGGCAGAGATGACCAGCGGCCAAGACATGCTAAAAGCAGTGACAACCAGATACAGAGAGTACAGGTATACTTACCATTCGAACGAAGGAAGTGCCGCCCAACCTCAGATCGGGCCTGGTCAGAGGCTGGTGCATCTAGAGTAGCTGGTGGCATCCAATCTGGTGAAAACCAGTTGGAATAATTAAATTTTTCAATGGCTGCAGAAAGGAGCGCCAAATACGGCGCAGCTGCATTCAAGAAACCACCAGTTCCCTTCGCTACCTCCAAAAAGCAGAATATTGTGCCAGATGGACTGCATGGATCGAAACGTTTGATGACTTCATAGATGCTCTAGAAGAAGCAGATGATAAAAAGATCATCAAATACTTAAAGAACATTGCAAATACCACAAACTGATGAAGTATCATACCATCAAATGAATGAATGAGGTACTTATATAGCGAGCTGTCACTCCCAAGGAGCATCCTGGTGCTGAACGGTAATTGGAAATGCCTGCCATACAAGGATCAACTTGGTAGAAGATCCGAGGATGAGTGAGTAACATAGGGAATTGGGGATCCCTAAAATCCATGTTTTAAGTAGTTTTTTGAAAATGGGTTCTGATTCAATAAGTCTAATTCGTCTAGGGAGACCATTCCAGGCCTTTGAGCCCAAGACTGGGAAAGATTTTCTGCCCCTCGTTTTGAGTCTGAATGTAGGGGTTTGAGGAGGTTGTCATGTGACGACTTGAGCGTTCATGACGGCGTATATTGAGTAACTCTGGCGATGAGGTATTTTGGGCTGGATTGCCTATATGCTCTGAAAGTAAGTCAAGAATTTTAAACACAATTCTCTTATGGACAGGCAACCAATGGAGGGCATTCAGAGCTGCTGGCGCAGAGGAACGTCGGGGGAGTTTCAATACTACTCTAGCAGCGGCATGTTGAACCACCTGTAGTCTCTGGATGGTCAGTTTTGACGTACCTGCATACAGGCCGTTAATCAAGTCTGGATGTTATTAGGGCACAGGCCACTGTTTTTCTTGCCGCTAAAGGGAGATAATCAAAGAACTTTTTTAATGACTTTATTAAACCAAAACAAGATCCTGCTACTGCAAGCGCTTGTGGACGAAATGATAGAGAGGTGTCGAATTTTACTCCGAGGTTTTTTTACCACCTTTTCCACTGCTGGAGGAGGGGGAGTGGACGTAGGCCACCACAAAGCTGGATCAAACAAATTGGACTTTCCGAGCAGCATAATCTCCATTTTGTCAGTGTTACATTTTAAATGGTTAGATGGCATCCACCGAATTACTTCACCTAGGTAGTTTCTGAAATTGTGTTCTGATCTAATGGAAGCTCTATCCAAAGACAAGATTAAATGTGCCTCGTCGGCATAGGAAGTGGCTTCAATGCCAAAGGAGGTAATCAACTCGATCAAGGGAGCCATATAAATGTTAAAAAGTGCCGTGATGAGCCCTGTGGTACCGCAGAGGTGACCTTTCTTTCAGGGGATACAAAAGGTCCTAACATGACTATTTGTCCACGGTCAAACAGAAAGGATCTAATCCACGACAATGCTAGATGGGAAATGCCACATCTCTCAGTGTGTTGTAAGAGGATATCATGAGTAATGGTATCAAATGAGGCTGATAGATCTAATAGGATCAGCACTGCATTTTTCCCTCAACCAGGGTGAGTTTTAATGTGTCAGCAATCTCTAACAGGGTGTATTCTGTGGAATGTCTTGGACGGAAGCCCGACTGCCGAGGGTGAAGGATGTCAGCCTCCTACAGGAAAGTTGTCAGCTGGTTATTGACCAATTTTTCAATTATCTTACTCAAGATAGGGAGAAGAGAAATGGGACGTAGATTGGATAGTATTGAAGGATCGGGTACCTGTTTTTTCTGTACAGGTTTAACAACTGCTAGTTTCCACCCTTTAGGGACCTCAGCTGTGGACAGAGAAGTATTCAAAATGTAATTGATTAATGGGTTTACTCAATCAAAGAAACGTTGGAAGCCTAGTTTAATCCAATGCCTAATGTCGACTATGAAAGGTACATTTTCACCCAGGCAATGTTATGTGCCCGGGTTAGGCCCATGTAGCGAAGCGGCTCATTTCTTACATTGTCCTATTTTTCACAATAACATTTCCGTGACCTTTTGCACATATTTGCGTGCACAACAATGTTGG
This sequence comes from Calotriton arnoldi, assembly GCA_963921515.1. Lineage (NCBI taxonomy): Eukaryota > Metazoa > Chordata > Amphibia > Caudata > Salamandridae > Calotriton > Calotriton arnoldi. Next base: position 1,572,435 of record CAWUFW010000883.1, read on the forward strand.
ATTAGTTTCTCTAAAACTTCTTTGTCTACACATCTAGATTCACACAACATTATCACAATGCCTCGAACATCATGTACAACGCCCTTCTACGCACTATGTACAAATGTCGTTCTATCTTCATCCACGGGGCGACAGGGCTATCTACATATATATAACATCACTAATCTATATGTGCATGCAAGGCTGATTTCTTTTATAAATAAAGAGCATCCCTATAGATTAGCAGAGGAGGCACTTCAGCTGACACGGAGGGTCCCTGCATGCTGAGACTTCACCACGCAGAGGTCTGACATCTCGTGAGGGGTGTCCAGTTCATGACCAAGACAGGATCCTTTATTCTCCCCTGCCAGGTAATGGGGTTGGATCGTCTCTTGGGGGGATTCTTGGCTTCACACCTACACACACTCTAGGTACACTCAGAGTAGGGTTTGAATAGTAGGAGTATGCCTGATTACTGCCTTGTTTATATGCCTGCATATATACACTATTTTAGCACTATGGCAGAGCTGTACCTACTATTTACTCTTTTGGTGCTGGTAATCACTTTCATCTGCTTCTGTCTACTGATTATCGCAGCACATGTATTTTATACAAGAATAAAGTTGGTTCAATAAATATATTGAAAACATCCCAGTGTGTATTTTCTGTATATTTCTCTAAACATGAGTAAGCACGAGTGACTGAGCGAAAGGTCCTGATCTGTTTCCATGATCCCTGAGGGGTCAGGTTTGTCAAATTCAGTGGTTGCCAGAAAACATTCACTCCCTGGTAAGGTTAGGGGGGATTATGGTGGGACTGTGAGCTAGCTCGTCTCTAGCCCAACATATCATACGGGGCTGCCCAGAATCAGTCTAGGCACCTCTCCCAAAGTTTATGTTGTCCAACAAACGTGCATGTCCTTCTGATTAGTGGGAACAACACGACATGGCGACGCCAAAGTTGGTTGGGTTCTTATTTAACGGTCTATCTGAGTAGTTCAGTTGTGCTTTTCGTAGAGAACCTACTCACCACCAATACCGGAGACGTCCATGGTGGCAGGGGAAATCCACCTTAGCTGAGTAGGTATACCCTATATATTGGCTGAAGGTTATTGAAGCCTGTAGGATAAAAAATAAAATTCCCACATTGTGCTAACCCTATCTCCATAAAATTCATCCACTAAACTCTTACTGTCTTCACAATGTCTGTAAACTGAGAATAAGGGGGAGAGCAAGCAGTTAGACTAAATAGTACAGAAAATTGCAGACATGCAGTTACTATGAAATTACTACAATACGGCCTCCCGGCAACGGGTAGTGACGATACCTTCGTGGTTGAGACACATGAAGCATTCAGAACAGAGATTATTTTTCATGAAATGGGGGTGCGCAGATCATAAAGTCCAATAGCCGAATAGTGACGTATAAAAACAATTTCTTTATTTCAATCAATCAAGTAAAATTCAGCAAACTTGAAAAACACCAGCCAACGCGTTTCTTTCCCAAACTGGGAACTTCATCAGGGCATAAAAAAATCACAAATGGAATGTACCCTCCTACAACAGCCAATGTGGGCGTACCGTGATGACTGGGAATACGTAATATCCCATAGTTAATCCGCATCCATTTAAAATCCTTATAGAACGTAGGTCTCAAATAATATATTCTATTCAGGGCGGTCCCGTGTATTGCACTTAAACCAATCGAACAAACGACAGGTATGAACAATCCTGCCAAACCGGAATCTGGACGCCGTATGCGTGGTCCTCCTCCCCACAGGATTGTTCATACCTGTCGTTTGTTCGATTGGTTTCAGTGCAATACACGGGACCGCCCTGAATAGAATATATTATTTGAGACCTACGTTCTATAAGGATTTTAAATGGATGCGGATTAACTATGGGATATTACGTATTCCCAGTCATCACGGTACGCCCACATTGGCTGTTAAAGGAGGGTACATTCCATTTGTGATTTTTTTTATGCCCTGATGAAGTTCCCAGTTTGGGAAAGAAACGCGTTGGCTGGTGATTTTCAAGTTTGCTGAATTTTACTTGATTGATTGAAATAAAGAAATTGTTTTTATACGTCACTATTCGGCTATTGGACTTTATGATCTGCGCACCCCCATTTCATGAAAAATAATCTTTTGATCTGGAACACAGTGACGTCATACAACGGCTGGCGTAGGGGTTGTTGGCGCAGCAAACTTACTGATAGGAACTGGCGTGAGGTGCGGAACGAGAGATCCGCCGTTGTTCAATTGGACATTCATTCAGAACAGAGATATTCTACTCTTGGGCTACATTCCCGGCTGCAGATGCTTGCACAAAATTGTTTCACACTTACATTGAAGATGAAACACCAGAGGAATACTTTCCATATGTGGATATAGAAATTCTGTTAAAATCCCACGAACACGTAAATTGGTTTACAGGCGCCCTCCCCCAAACAGTAGCAAATGTGACACTCGGTCCGCGCTGTAAAGAAGGAGCAACTTGGCTGGTCCTAGCTGCTTATACACCACATCCCAATCTTGATAATTTAGATGCAGCAGAAATAACAACCCAATACAAAGATTTAGTAAAACTTTACAGAAACCTGATACAATACGTTATGCGAACACTGACGGTTAATAATGCACAGACGACTCCGACTGCACAACCACAAGTGACTGCTATGGGCATCAGCCCTCAAACACTGAATGCTGTTATGGGAAAGGTTCCCCCCCAGTCGGGAGCAAATTCTGTTTTGGATAGCACAGAAAACAAGCCAGCTTGAAGCGTTTTTTGCCCACACAGGACCGCAGGAAAAACACAGAATATATACAATATGCTTACCAATGGGGAGAGCCCCCTCGGTGGAAGATTGTGCCACTTGGTGTACAGTCTTCACTGTAGTTTACACCAGCACTCATGGTTCCCCCTTCAATAGCAGTTTTACTTGAGGTACTGAAACAAGTACAGAATGAGTACGGGGCAGGACCTGCCCTGGACTTTGGGATGAAGCTGATGGGCAATTTTTCCGCAGTGTCAACCATTATGTTAAGTAACATAAAAGGGGAAGCAGCAGCATTGGCTATACACCAATGCCTGAGGGAATTCGTTCCTGCACAGCAAGAGCGGGAATTGCCTAAAATTAACTAAGAAACCTATGCTATGCTAGGAAGAGATAATTTGGGAGCCAGACCATGGAAACCACAGGTTAAGAGTAATTCTGAAAAGGATAACTCTAAGCAAGCATCAGATTCTTCCAAGAAGAAATGGGACAATAAACAAAATAAGACACAATCACGGGTGGGTCTCATCAGCAGGAAACCACTGACATAAAAAAACAATTTGAGAAACCGTGATTATATTAGAAAGCCTGACAGGTATCAGGATACTGATACACATTCTTCTTGTTCCTTTCAGGATTCATCCGATACACGTTCAGAGAGAGGTGGACGGTCAGAGCGAAGATCAGAAGAGCGTGTGGAGCCAAAAAGGGAAACACATTGCACTTCAGACTACATCCTTAAAGAGGACAATGAAAATACTCCTAAACCTCAATTTAAAAAGAAGTCAGCTGGAATTAAAATAAGACATGCCCATTCTACTGAGGACTCTGCATCTGAACGGGGAGTGGGCAGTGACAATGCCGGACAGCGCGGCAGAAGTCACAATAGCTCGGCAGAACCTGATGGATATCTGTTGGCAGTAGCACTGAATGAGCATATCATGGTAGAAATACCTGATACAAGAGTAAGTTTCCCACATCGTTTATACAAAATAACGCTCCAAATGGAGGGGGGCATGCCCAGGAACATTAAGGCTCTCTTTTGGGAGAACCTGACATATGGTTACGACATTCTTTTGACTGAAAAGGATTGGCCACCTGGGTTCGTAATAGAATGCCTACTAGGAGAAACAGTAATTTTACCTGGCTTCTTTGACCTCGTTCCTGAATCAGTTAAACATTCATACGTGTAGGAGTGGGCATTAGCGCTAGTTCCTGCACTTTACCGCAATCTTGTTGGGTGGGATGATGAGTCACCTCATCATGAAATCCGATTAAAATCAACTCTTCAACCGCAGAGACAGGACCCGAATAAAACACGAAGCTAAAAAAACAAGTTAGGGAAATCCTAGAACAATTTGAGTACCAAGGTGTAATAGAAAATTGCACCTCATCCATGAATAAACCCTTGTTTCCCATAATGAAACCGGATAATTCATATTGTCTAGTTTTAGACTACAGACATTTGAACACTTCCACACGTACACTTGCAATACAAAATGCACATAGTGCCACACTGATGAATAACATTGTGCGGAAGAAATACAAAACAACACTAGATATCTCAAATGGATTTTTCGGTCAGAATATAGTGTCTGGAAGCAGATATTTGACAGCGTTTTCAGCGCTCCGTTCACAGCGTCAATTTTGCTGTTTACCTCATGGGTATAAGAACAGCCCTGGGCTGTTTTCAGCCAGGGTAACAGAGTTACTTCAAAATTTTGATGAGGAGGCATTGTCCTATGTCGATGATATTTATCTGACAGTCGATGAGTTAATGGAAAACTTGGCTAGAGTGAACCATATAATTCTTAGGTTCGCTCATCTGGGTTACAGATTTAATTTAAAAAAATCAAAAATTGCCCACCTCAATGTCCTGTTTTTAGGATATGAGTTGTCAAGTGAATGCAAAAGCCTGGCGACACATTTTTTTGAATTATGCACACTGCTCCAACCTCCGACGACTCTGAAAAGACTACAGTCCATTTTAGGATTTTTAAATTTTGGTAGAACATACATTTAGGATTACATAGAATGAGTGAAAGTGTTCTTCGATTTGATTAGACCTGATTTTTTAATCAACCATTGGACACAGGAACACACAAACATTTTACCTTCCGTACAAGCTGATATGATAGCTTCAAAACATTTACACACATGTGTAAACACAACTAACTTGGTGATCTGCATAGTCGCTGGACCAACCGGGTACACCTATATCACTTTCAAAGAAGGTGATATGGTAACCATTGCATACAAATCGCATTTGTACTCAAACGGTGAAATGCATTTTGTACTCACAGAGACAATTCTCACAGCGGTACAGACTGCTGTAGGGAGCGAGAGAGCACTAGCTCAGGTAAGCGAATAATTGTCTTTACCCTAGTACCGACCTTAGAGGTGTTGCAAATGCCAAAGAATTACATCCACTTTGGATTCAATGGGCTAACTCTCTGACTGCAACATATGTGGATTACAGATTTGACTCTACATTACAAACACTGGCATTCCTGCAGTACGAACAAGAATATCCTCTGCTGAATGAAAGAAAGCCTCTAGATCGATATGAATACATCATTTATACCGATGGATCTGCTCAGCCTGCCATAGGGACACAACACCAATATTCTGCGGCATGCGCTATCTTAAAGGGGCGCATGCATGATGGAAAGTTATGTCCTGAAAAAACGCATACTCAGTCCTTAGGGGACTGTACAGCGCAGCTGGCAGAACTCAAAGCCCTGATAATGGCACTACAAAGTATGGATCCTGAATTCCCCTCACTTAAAGTGTATGATTCATACTACTGTGTTCAGTCCTATAATGAATATCTTCACTATTGGGGCCAAAATGGATTTCGAGATTCCAAGGGTTGCACAATTAAGCACAAGTTGCTTTGGGAACAAGTGGCACAGCTGAAAGAATGCTTGCCACAGGCTCATGTTATCCACACATTGAGTCAATAATGTGTTGGCGTTCACGTTGAAGGGAATTTGATGGCTGATGAAGGCACTAAGGCGACAATCCGCATGGCTGCCGTTACTGCAATCACTCGTTCAAGTACGAGAATGGACAGAGACATCATGGTGGCCGTCAATGATGCTCACAACAATACTGACCTGCCGAAAGGCTTTCCACTCAAGTACCCCTACAAGTTAGATGCACAAAACATTCCGTATGCTCAGATTCCAGGGGTGGGGGCATAGAGTAAGACCAAACACTGATAGTAGATTGGGTTTATTACTAGCTGCACATGAGGGACTGGGGTCAGCACACACATGGGTCACTGCTACTGTTTCATTAAGGAAGCATCGCTATTGGTGGCCTGGTCTTACAAAACAGACCAAGGACTTTGTCTTCAAATGTGACATTTGCCAGCAGATGAAGGGTTCCACCATAGCACGTCCTCCACAGACACCTCTATTAATCTCAGACAAGCCTCTAGCGGTTGTTTATTTGGATCACTGAGGGCCCTTATACTCAGATGGGGCTTACAAGTACATTTTGGTGGCGCTGGATTCATGCTTCAGATTCCTGTGGGTTTGGCCACAGCACTCGGCAGACGCTAGAACTGTTATAAAGGATTTGCGAGACTTCATCAGGACATTCGCAATTTGCATACTACATTCCGACCAGGGCCCGGCTTTTAACTCTCAAAGAAGCCATGGTAAGTTTGGGTGTGGCCTCGCGGTACTCGGTATGATGAGAGGAAAAACCATGACTTAAAGCAGTCCTTAACAGCACGAGTATTAGGCTCGGGTGGCAGTTGGGTCAATCGCATATTTGGGGTGCAGAGGGCACTCAAACATGCCAAGAAAATCTCTGGGGTGGTCGTACTCCTTATGAACTCCTGTTCGGTGAAAATGTGGGTACAAAAATTTTGATAATGTCAGCACAGTGGCGGCGGAACACCGTTTGACATCAATGAACGTTTGGCTATTTTACAGGAACTCAATTAATTCCGGGGCACACAAAGCAACGTCCAAGTAACGTTTTACTTGGACGTTGCTTTAAGGGCCCCGGAATTAATTGGAGAATCACTGAATCACTGGAGAAGTGAAGTTCGTACCGGCAAGAACTGCCTGGGTCCCGAAGATTGGGGACCTGGTCAGAGAAAAATTTGTGGACAAGAAAGAATTTGGGCCTGTACCTGTCCTGGCTGTTGAAGGTACCAGAACTGTACTTCTTCTGCCCCTTGCCGGTAGCAGAGACAAAAGGTTTGTCTCCATTGATCTGCTCAAATCACACTATGTGACCGATTCTAAACAGTAGGCTGTGTGTGCTCTTGGGTAGCCACTGCACTCCTCTCGCTACCATTCAGGAAGTTCAGATGGAAGCTTTAATAACTACAGAAGATTCCACTCTCCACAGAGAAGCTGTGAACAACAATGAAGTGTTACTACTTCCTGTTGAAACAACTACAACTGTACAGTCAACGGGTACAGAAGTCTCAATTCGTAAAATTGATGATGTCTATGTGAATATGCCACAAATCAAGTCATCTTCCAGTTCTACAAAACCTGCCAAGCTGCCAAAAATAGACCGGACAGCATCTGGCTACTGCGTGCATTATGACGACTTCTCATCAGATTCAAGTGAACCTGAGCTGCCACTGCCGCCTCTCCCTTTCAGGCTACGAATGTATACTCTCTATCTTTGGCTGAAAAAGACGTACTTTGTTGCTCCTTGGCTATATCTCTGGATTACAATCGGCTTACTATTCCTGGTCCTCTGGATTGGTTTGCTGACTGTCTTTTTCCTACTTCTGAATGGACGCTATCTCTCAGAACACTCTGCAGTCCAACTTGTGACCTTGGTTCTGAAACCACATGCATCATCCACTGTGAACTAAGGAACCTGTCCCTGGTGTACATTACAGCAGTTCCAGTTCCGGAACCAGGGTATGGTATGATGTGTATGGTCCTACTGAAAGTTTACAAATACCATATTTGTTTAAAATTTCCTTAAATGATATCATCACCTCTAGTACTTTCTCTGATGACTGGGACATTGAAACTGTGCACAATTTCCTTGCAGATCTGGAGCAATCATCTGCATTTTCTAATGATGAATTGTATGATGGTACATCTAACTTTGGCGACATGTTTTGTTATCAACATTATGGTCTCCATGTTTTACACAAATCTAGTATCCCACGCGCTGTTTGCAATTACACTCAATGGGAACACTGCCCAACACCGCCAAAAGGTAGTTCAAAAATGTTTGCACAAAAGTTTGCTTATTTTTCTGGTTTTGACACATCAGACCCAGCCTCTTATTACTATAGGTTTGCACCTACACCTGCGAAGAAAAATATGTTAACAAACACCAAGCTGATATACTATGCTTTATTTCCAAACTGTCCGTACAGGGTTTCGACTTTTGGACAGACACCATAGAAACAAAGTCTGTCTGGGGGACGAAAGAATGGCAGATTCAGGAAACTGAGGCCTTATTCAGAGCATGCCTCATACCACACCAAATGATTTTCCTGAATAAAACAGTTCAACAGACTTCCTTCCTTGGAATAGCCAAGATGAAGGATTTGAACATACCTCACATTCCCACATTCTTACGTTTTGAGAACTGGCAGCACTTCACATGCTACAGTGAGGATACACTAGATACCATGATACCTAATGGTTCTTTTAATTCATCAGATCCCAAATGGAAGTGATGGTTGGTTTGGCCTCTGGACACAAATAGGTGTCAATCTAGATTCCTGGGCAACACCGAAGGGTTTAGTATTAGTAGGCCTGATCAACGGTATGTACAGTCAGAACACTCGGGTGGTGACATCATACACTGTTGGGAAGTTGTGCCTTGATTGGCTAAAAACCTCAACACTGTCTCAGGTGAAGCTACACTTGTTCCTTCTTTCTGATGACATGGATCTCAGGGATTTCTTGTTAGGTCCCCGGAACGCACGTCAAAAGCGCTTCTTGTATGGAATATACAACAAGCTGTGGAAAACTTTCCAGCAGGAAGCTGATGAGAGACTGTGCGAGATCGATAAGGTTAACCTAGAAAAGGCTTTTCCTGTGGTTGACAACGGTATGACCACATCATCCAGAATGTATTCACTGGGCAACATATTGTCTTCTGCAATTGACATAATACAGCAAGATATGTCTATTTTATAACACGGACAATCACAACTCCAGTCCATTGAAATACTGAGCTGGACTTTACAAAGACTACGTTCTGGCCACACGTCCTGGCATTACATCAATAGTAAAAATCTGTTTTCTGCATATGACCTAACAGAAAGACAGATAGTAATGGCATGCAGAGATGCGAAATATACCATGTTGCGCATTGAAAAATTAGACCAATTAGCTTTCACCGTGGCTAATTCACCTTCCACAGACTGGATAATCCATGGTTACATCACCTTACCGGTCACAACTTTTCAATTTCAATATTGTCTACAATACCAGCAGGTAGGCAGATACAAAGCACTATGGGAAGGAATGTGCATGAGTACAGGGAGTTACCATTCAGTTTTAGATGCAGGAATGGGGACACAGACGTTTTCCTTAGTGGTTACGACTGTGAGGATGATTTAAGCGGGTCCTTAGTCTGCAAGGACATTTCTCGTCATGGGGCTTGCAATGCTTCGGTTGCGAATTTGTCCTGTTATCTGAAGGGTATACCTGGCTGCCGTGATTTATCCGGTCTTCAGGCTGCTCTCAAATGGTAGCTATTTGATGCTGAATTATCAAGGCTGCTGTGGAATGGAACCGGGTGTCGCTTATCTGGTAATGGTTAATTCCATAGTCACTTGTTGCACACAAGTACTGTTTCCACCTGCCTGCACAGTTAGGGAGGCAACGCTATGGCCTTCGATAAATGTTTCCAACATACGCTTTGATTCTCTGAGCAAACTGACATCCATGCTTTTTAAAAAAGATGTGGCCTTAACCTCAGCCAGAGAGACGTTTGATCTCCAGGATGCAAGGTCCTCGCCTGAGATACAGACACTACTCCACATTAACTTCCTGCTGCATTTTGGGGAGCTGGTTCACCGTATCTTTAATATGTATGATACGAAGGGAATAGTGCACTGTTTTAAATATATCGGCCCTGGACTGGTTAGCACCTTTCAGACGATTTTCGGAGTTGTACCATCTTTCATACACTCCGTGTTGGGAAGAGTTTTTGGAGGGCTCCTGCTTGTCCTGCTACTTGTGGTGGGAATCCTGATTTTAATTTTTCTGCTCTGCAATGGACGTTCCAGGTGAACCCGGAATGGAGACAGCACTGCTTGTGCTGAGATGCTGTGAGCACATGGTACACTGCTTCGGCACATCTCGGCTTTAAGAACTGAACAAGTACTTGTTCTTGTCCTTCAGGCCTGTTTGGCTTCACTGCATACAACCTGTATTCCATTGCCTGCTTTGCAGCCATGAATGTGTTTTGGATCTATGCCTAGGATCACAATCAGTTGCGCCCCTGGACATTGAAGTACTGATGGACCCCTTAAAGGCCCATGGGTCTTGTTGTCCCCAGCGTATTCCATTGCTGATGAATGCATTGTTCGAGCTACCCTGGGATGCTTTGGCTCCTAACAAAATGGACGCCGGCTCTACGATACACTTACAAATTGCAGTCCCTCCCTCAGCGGCTGCTGTGGGAACTGGATGGAATCACCTTTGCTCCATAAACATGCTTCGATGTGTGCCTCTGGGAGCGTCTGCGATCGCAGGCAACATCATTGTTGCGTCTACCACTCGGAACACATTAACATTTGGCTGTTCTACGTGGTGGTAACCATTTGGCCTTTATTTATTTTTAAAAAGATAAAAAGGAACAAAATGAAATGAAAATGGCTTTATTTTTCTAGGCACCATGGCTTTCTGAGTGCTTGGGATTTCCAATAGTATAATACTTTTAAAAGCTTTTTTTTATTTATGTTTTTTTTTATATATATATATATTTTATTGACAGTATTCCAATAGCCGTTTTACATCCAGTTTTTGCAAAGGATATTGATGCAGAGTACATTCAGTGTGCCACGACATTGTCATGTTTCTGAAACTAAAACATATTCAACAACATTAATGTAAACCCACCCTCCCTTGCCCCCCCTCCTCGTCCTCCCTTCATTCCAGCGTCCGGTATACAGGTTCATTTCTCTATGTCACATAAATTTCCAATGCATGGATGCCCACTTATAGTCGAAATTCCTTTCCAATCTTATGTATCACTGCTAGAGATCAGTGTTATCATGGTGCCCTGGGATGGTGATACTTGGTTCCCTTGCATATCTATCAGCATGGTGGACCATGCTAGAATACCTTCTTCAGCTTTAGCGTCTTGTCTGATTAATTTCATTCTCACCAACTCTGCTGTCGCCCACTCACATACATCCCGTCTCCAATCTGTGTGTTTGGGTGGTCTAGGACTCATCCATGCAATAACCACCCGTCGTCGAGCTAGCACTAGTCCAAGATTAGTTAGTCTTCTAGTGAGTTTTTTCCCTTTAGGTGTTGGTAAAACCCCCAGTAATATCTGCTTGATGCCACTAATGTTCGTCCACCCAGTAACCTGCCGAAGTTCTGAAATGACCCGGTCCCAGAAGGAGCGCAGTAGTCCACAGGACCATATCATATGAAGAAAATCAGCCCCGTGCTGGTGACATCTAGGGCTTTCATCTTTGCGAGATGGGTAGATTTTGCTGACCGTGTGTGGTGTGAGATATACTTGATGTATTACATTATATTGGAGAAGCTTAAATTGCACGTTTGTGCTAACCTTTCACACTCCTTCGTGTACTTTCCTCCACTCAGTTGGCGTGAGGGGTTCGTCCAATAGCGCATCCCACCTCTGTTGGATTTTTAAAGTCTCTTCCGGCAAATCATCTCTAAGTGCCCTATAGAGATGACAGATTAACCTCCTTCCCCCTGCCATATATAACACTTTTAAAAGCTTTATGAATATTTTCAAGGGAAACTTGCTTTTAGATGATTTTAAAAGTGGTTTTAGAACTTTTTAGTTTGAATAATGGCCTGTTGGCTTTTAGATAGCTTTTTATATATATCGACCCGTAGTATGAGGAGTGGGTGTTATGTGCCCAGGTTAGGCCCATGTAGCGAAGTGGCTCATTTCTTAAATTGTCCTATTTTTCATAATAACATTTCCATGACCTTTTGCCCATATTTGCGTGCACGACAATGTTGGATTAGTTTCTCTGAAACTTCTTTGTTTACACATCTAGCTTCGCACAACATTATCACGATGCCTCGAACCTCATGTACACGGCCCTTCTACGCACTGTGTACAAATGTCGTTCTATCTTCATCCACAGAGCGACAGGGCTAATACATATTCATAACATCACTAATCTATACGCACATCACAAGACTGCTTTCTATTATAAATAAAGAGCATCCCAATAGATGAGCAGAGGAGGCACTTCAGCTGAAACTGAGGGTCCCTGCATGCTGAGAATTCACTATGCAGCGTTCTGACATCTGGTGAAGGGTGTCCAGTTCGTGACCAAGATGGGGTCCTTCATTCTCTCCCGCTATGTAATGGGGTTGGATCGTCCCTTGGGGGGATTCTTGGCTTCACGCCTACAAACACTCTAGGTACACTCAGAGTAGGGTTTGCATAGTAGTAGTAGTACGCCTGAATACTGCCTTGTTTATATGCCTGCATATATACACTGTTTTAGTACCATGGTAGAGCTGTACCTACTATTTACTCTTTTGGTGCTTGTAATCACTTTCATCTGCTTCTGTCTACTGATTATTGCAGCACATGTATTCTATACAAGAATAACTTCTATATAAATGTATTGAAAACGTCCAAGTGTGTATTCTCTGTATATTTCTCTAAGTGGCTGAGCGAAAGGTCCTGATCTGTTTCCACGATCCCTGAGGGGTCAGGGTTGTCATGTTCAGTGGTTGCCAGAAACCATTCACTCCCTGGTAAGGTTAGGCGGGCTTATGGTGGCACTGTGCGCTCGCTGGTCTCTAGGCCAACATATCCTATGGGGGTGCCTGGAATCTGTCTAGGCACCTCGCCCAAAGTTTATGTTGTCCAACAAAATCGCAGGTCCTATGGATTAGTGAGAACTGCACGACAGAAAGACAGCAAGCTGGTAAAACTATGGTTTTTTGAAAGAGTTGATGCCCTCATCAAGTCCTCAAGTTCAGAGAATTCAGTGACCAAGAAGCCATGCATCTCAGAGTCATCGATGGTTGCCTCTCCGATTCGTTAAGACGACGCATGCTGAGAGAGGCACTCAATCTAGAAAAGGAACTCATGGCTGCGAGAGCTGAGGAACGTGCAGATCAACAGGCTGCTGATATGGAACCTGAAACAGCCCAGAATGAATCAGCGTTGATCATGAAAAGTAAGCAGAAAAACAAAGTGGAGGACCATAATACGACATCGCCGAAGAAAAAGATATTGTGTTTCCGTTGTGGATTCTCGTTTCCACACAAAGGTAAATGTTCTGCCATTTCAAAACAGTCTGCAAAGCAAAAGAGAAACTAAGTGTGTCATGATGAGAAGAGAAAATGGACACCAGAAAGTTCCAGAAGCATTCTAGCCATGCCCACAAGGCCACACAGCAACATCAATTGAGACAAGTAGAGACTAAACGAAGTCGAACTTCATCAAATTCATCTTCCAAAGGCTCTTTAACTTCATCATCTAGGAACAGTTAAGAAGATGGATGTGCAATGGTGATGTCGACCACAGAACGACATGCACATGTAGGATTGACTGCTTGCAAAGAAGAACAAAAGTCAAACAGAGATTACCACATGAAGCAATCAAACTCATTTGGACAGTGCCCCAAGATCACGCTAAAGGTGAATGACTGCCCTACAACTTTTATTATAGACAGTGATGCATCAATCAATATCATGCCAGCAGAAAAATACAAAGGACTGTCTCCACAAACCACGCATAACGACATTGAAAACAAAGGTGTACACATGGGCTGCTTCTGCGCAATTGCAAAGTCAAGAATCATTCGTAGCGACCATGAGGCAAAAGAAAACAACAGTACAAGCACAAATTCAGGTCCTCCAAGGTACTTCATCGAGTGCATGTCTACTCAGTTTCAGCACTTCTGCTGAAATGGGTCTGATATCCATCAACTACAACCTCAATGCACATTCTGAAATAGTAAGTCAATACCTTCCGTTGTTTCATGGACTAGGGAAACTCAAAACAATGAAGGTTCACATTAATAAGGACATTTGTTGTGTTGCCCAGCAACACTGTCAAATTGCTTTTCATTTACAGGAGGCTGTTGAAAAAGAGCTAGAAACATTATTAAAGCATGACATCATCAAGTGCTCTACTGATCTGATGACATTGGTTTCACTCATAGTGGTGGTGTCTTAAAAGGACAGTGGAGGTGCATTGTACATTTGTGTTGATATGCGCCAGGCCAAGAAAGCAATCGAGAGAGAAGGTCCACACATGATTACACAGCTGAATGGTGCCAAAGTCTTCTCCTGTCTTCATTTGAACAAAGGATACCATCAACTTGAGCTGCAAGAGAACTGCAGCTACAATGCTATTTTTTCAACTCATGTTGGTTTGTTCAGATACAAAAGACTCCGCTTTGGTGTGTCATCTGCAGCAGAGATTTTTCAGGATGCCATTCACCGAGTAATTCAACTCATCACATGTGCTTTTAACTACAGTGATGATAGATTAGTGTTTGTGGACACAGGAAAGGTGCATGACAAAGTTCTTACACAAGTATGCCGTCTACTTGCTGATGCAGGTCTCACTTTAAATGCAGAAAAGTGTGAGTTTCACAAAACCAAACTCAAATTCATTGGGCATATTTTCTCTGAAGGGGGAGTAACTCCTGAGCCTGAAAAAGTACAAGCATTGTCATCCACTTGCCCCCCACAAGATGTAACCATACTGTGATCATTCTTAGGCATGACGAGCTTTTGCTCTAGATACATTTGTGACTTTGCCACAGTGAGTGACCCATTAAGTGATTTAGCAAATAAGAATATTCCCTTGCAGTGGTCATCTGAATGTGACCATAGTTTCAAGAAAATCAAACACAGTTGAAAATGCAACTGAAATGGCTTATTTTGATCTAAAGTTACATACTGAGCTCATAGTAGATGCAAGCCCAATGGGGTTGGGTGCGATCCTTGCTCAACACAATGGAAATCCAAATTCTCAGAGACACATTGTGGCCTAAGCTAGCAGAAGTCTGTCTCAGACTGAATGTGCCTATTCTCAGCCAGAAAAAGAGAGCCTGGCTGTAGTGTGGGCTTGTGAACATTTTCACGTGTTTCTGTACGGAAAGCATTTCACCCTTGTCACTGACCACCAGGTGTTCCTCACCATTTTCGTAAATCCAAAAGTCAAGATGCTGCCTTGCATCGAGAGGTGGTGGTTGCGATTGCAAGAGTATGATTACACTATTGTGCATAAGCCGGTGAAGGATCAAACCCACACAGATTCCATCTCACAAGTGCCGTTACAGCGTAACATTGCAACGTCTAAAGCAGCTGATGAGTATATCAATTTCATAGTAAAGTCTAGCATCCCCTGCAGCTCTATCCATTGAGCAGATTATTGCTGCTACCAACACCGACACAGACATGCTCAGACTCAAGCATATTATTGCAATGCAATCATGAAGAAATCATACTCGACTTCTCACAGATGACGTTGAATATAAAAAAAAAAAATTATGTGCATGAAGAACTTTCAGTCTCTCAAGAAGGTAGTGTATTGAGAATTGTCATACCAGGGAGTTTGAGGCAAAAAGTCATTGATCTGGCATACGAAGGACATCGTGGCATTGTAGCCACCAAGAGAGTCCTCAGAGAGTGTGGTTTCTTCGCCTTGATGAACAAGTAGAGAAGGAACTGAAAGCATGTCACCTGTGTAACTGCTTATCTCCCAAGACAACACAGCATACAATAAATATGTCTGGCATCCTAAACAATGGACATCATCTCATGGTAGTCATTGATGAGTACTCATGTTTTTCCCTACTAGAAGATTTATCATTGACCACCCATGACAAAGATTTTGAGAGGCTGGATGGTATTTTTGCAGCGTGGGGTGTTCCCTCCATTCTTAAATCTAACAATGGTCCAGCCTGCAATACCAGAGGGTTTAAGGATTTTCTTAGTCAACTGAACGTCAATCATCAGAAAAGCACACCTCTCTGGCCCCAGGCAAATGTTGTTTATTGAATGATTTATGGGCACCCTGAAGAAAGTGGTTCAGGGTGCTACGCTAGAAGGAATTGATCTCAAGTCAGCCTTATGTCCAGCCCTTCGTGCCTATCGGTCAACTCCCCATTCTACAACAGGTGAAAGCCCCGCCACCTTGCTGTTTGGAGAGCCATTGGGACAAAGCTACCACAATAGACCATGAGCTGAGTTATAGACACTGATGTTATGTTATGTTATGTTAAAAGCATTTATCAAGCGCACGTTCACCAAAGGTTTCTTGGCGCTGGGGAGTGAAAAGGTGGCATCAGGAATGGATGGCTTAAGTTCCATACGCCTGTGCGAACAACCAGGTCTTTAGCTGTCTCCTGAATAGAGTGAGAGAGGTCAGAGACCTCATCTCCATAGGGAGCGAGTTCCAGAACAGAGGGGCTAAGACCATAAATCTGGACCCTCCGTGTTTCTTACGTTTAAAAATAGGAGTGACCAATAGATTCTGATGGGAGGAACGCAGATTGCGAGAGGGGACATAGCGAGAAATCTTAGAAGCAATGAAGGCTGGGCTGTTGCCATGAAGGGCTTTAAAAACAGTACATCCTAACTTGAATGCACTGCGCTTGGCCACTGGAAGCCAATGAAGGCTTTTCATCAGTGGCTTAACATGATGCCATTTAGGTTGCGCAAAAATCAGTCTGGCAGCTTGATTCTGGACCAGCTGAAGGCGTTTTAATTGGTATACCGGAATGCCGACATAGAGTGAGTTAGCATAGTCCAAGCGGGAGATGACCAATGCCAGAACAACTAAAATCAAGGCTTCCCTGGACAAGAACTTACTGATCTTCTTTATTCTCCGAAGTTGGAAGAAACCAGCGGAGACAACGGCGCTGATCTGAGCTTTCATGCTCAGATCGTTGCTTATCACTATGCCTAGGCTTTTAACTGAGCTGGCCGGTAGAGGGGGACTACCAAGGGTAGATGGCCAAAAGTTGGAATTCCATGGGTTGGAAAACCCTCCAGTAAGGATAAGCTCAGTTTTGTCGGGGTTAAGCTTCAATTGGTTGTCATTCATCCATTTGCTTATAAAAATCATCGTGTCTTGAAAATGGGACACAGAGGATGATGAAAGATTGATGTCGAAGACCAATTGAAGGTCATCCGCATAATTGTATTTTCCCACTTTCCTTTCTCTCAAGGAAGAGATTAAAGGGAATAGGTACAAGTTAAAAAGGAGCGGGGAAAGAGAAGAGCCCTGGGGAACCCCACAAGTCAGTACTATCTTGGTAGAGGAGAAATTACCAAGACGCACCGCTTGGAACCGGTCTCTGAGGAAGGAAGAAAGCCACTTCAGAGCCAGGCCCTGGATCCCGGCCTTGTTGACACGATCGATCAGAATATTATGGTCGACTGTGTCAAATGCTGCAGACAGGTCCAGGAGTACCAAGGCCTGGGTGAGGCCTCTATCTGCCCCCCCTCTGAGTTCGTCCAGGACTGTCAGAATGACTGACTCTGACTGATGAGATTCGTGTCACGGAGACCTCTCGCAAAGGAAAGATAAAGACCCATGCAGGTACGCGCAGAGGCGCTTGGCACACGGTTTTTGGAAAAAGAGACCTGGTCCTAGGCAAACAAAAAGGGAAGCACAAGACTGGCACTCTGTTTGATGTTGACCCATTGAGAGTCGTGACAAGTGTAGGACATAAGGTGACCGCTCAACATCCTGGAAAGTCCATTACTGGAGACACAGCACATTTCAAGCATCTACCTCAATGTTCGTCAGCTCCAGACATCACGAGTCAGACAAGTTAACATGAGTGCCCAAGACAAGCATCTGAGCCTACATCTGTGATGCAGATGAAAGTGCAACTCCTTCACCGCTTATGGCTCGAACTGAAAGATTGGTGTAAGTACCTCAACGACTCATTGAAGAACTCTAATGTATATATGTTGTCTGTACTTTTTATTTAACAAGAGGGGAGATGAAGTGTTGTGTAATCATGTGCAGTAGGACACTTGTGGACCCCACAATGTTATGTAATCAGTTGGGAGGTATCTAGGTGTGTATGGGTGTGGTCAATAAAGTTTATGACATACTGTATTCAGTTAACGGTTGCATGTCGAAAAATAAAGACGTGTATTACAGAGCTCCGTGTGTGGCATGGTCATTTGCATGCTCCAGAGCTGGCGAGGAGGTGACAATTGCCACCTTAGTAGGGGAAAACAATAATAAACTATGAACCATGCCATTCCATGATGGCAACCTAGGGGCATATTTATGAGGGCTTTGCATCATCCTTGCACCATGCAACATGGTACATGCACGATACAAACCTATCAGTCATATTTATGAAGCTACTTTGCGTGGCTTTGAATGGCTTCACAAACATGGAGTAATGCAACACAGCACAAATCGCTGCGTTGCCTTACTCTGCGAAAGGGAGGCGTTCCATGGGTGTTTCGGTGGGTATTCCCATGCAATTCCCATGGTTTGTGACGAATTCCCAGATCTACAAGAC
Organism: Calotriton arnoldi; assembly: GCA_963921515.1. Lineage (NCBI taxonomy): Eukaryota > Metazoa > Chordata > Amphibia > Caudata > Salamandridae > Calotriton > Calotriton arnoldi. The sequence goes on from CAWUFW010000883.1 coordinate 1,590,885, forward strand.
CTTGTAAACCTGGGAATGCATCAAAATTTTACACCTCAGGTGAGGCGTAATGAGGAGGAATATGTTTATTTCTCCTCATTTCCTCTTTCTGCAGCACACATAGAAAGAAGACAATACCTCTATGGATTGTTTTTGTGCAGGAAGGTTTACCTTCCTGCACCAAAAAAAACCATAGAGGTATTGTCCTCTTTCTATCAGCCTAGCACCTGTCTGGGTTGGCGCTAGGCAGCCGAAACGGCACCAGCGCAGGGGGAAAGGACAGGAATGCACTGTATTAGATACATATGATGCATTCCTGCCCTTTCTCTGTGACACAGGGCAGTGCAGCAAGGAAGCTTAAGCATTGAATGTTAGTGTATGAATGGATAGAAAGTTTGTGAGTGCAGTGTGGCCTATGTTGGAAGTGTTTTGGTGTCATGCATGTATGGTGGATATGATGTTGCATGTAAGCATGGGCGTAGGATAAAAGTGAGCATAGACACAGTCATGCAGCTTTGGAGTGGTCTCTTTCTTCCAGGTTAAATTACATTGAATATGAGACGGGACAACTGCCAACAGTAGAAGGGTGTCACTTTTATGTGGCTCAATCTACCAGCTATGGAATATGCTCTTTGGGGTTCACCCCGGATCCGCAAAGGAGCAATTCATAGGAATGGGCATTATTTAACCAGGCATGGTAAATGCTCTGAGTGGACAACCCGGGAGTTTCAGCAGTGATGCAATCAGAGAAGTCCGAAAGAGAGCTTAGTCAGTAGAGGGAAGGGGAAAGAAGCCATATTGAAGGTCATTTGTGTTAGGACAGGTGATGATTGATATTGTTGAAGGTCAAGAGTTTCGTGTTTTCCAGAAAAAAGAGCAGAAGTGGTAACAGAGAAGCAATCTTGTAGCACTCTAGGTATATACCTCTGAGGAGGGAAAGACAGAACCATTTTGGAAAGGAGATGAGGTCACTGAAGCAGAGAGCCAGGTGCCAGGACTCTAAAATACCCAAACAACATAAGACAAAAAAACAGATTTGGTCATCAATTTATAATTCATGTAAGCCTGTTTTACATTGAGCTGTTCAATAATTGGGTAAAGATGCCTTTGCTGCTCTATTCCACAGTATGAGGTGATTTGCCTTTCACAGTTAGTTGTGTCACAGTGTAGGATGTCGTTCTACAAAAACGTTTGAAAAGTTTCCGTTTGCAGTGGCATAGCTAGACCTTTGACTGCCCTGGGCGGACCCTGCGTTTGCCGCCCTGCGGTGGCCGCATTGGAGAGCGGGAGGGTGTTGGATGTTCCTCAGATTGCTGCCCTGCGACAGCCGCACTGAAGGGGGAGTGGGAGGGGTGCTGGCGATTGCCACCCTGAGACCGCAGGTAAGAGCTGGGGGGAAGGCCGCCGCCCCCAAAACTCGTGCCGCCCGGGGCAGACCGCCACCCACGCCCCCCTTGCTATGCCGCGCTCCAGCAGTAGTGGTGAGGCTGGGATTCCATTCGTAGCAATTAATGTATTCTTATCCTGTGAACGTTTTGTAGTGAAAGAGCATTTTCTAAACCAATGAAAGTGAAAGCTATAGGCAGATCACATGTGTTTCATGAGTTTGGCCAAAGATGAAGTCAGTGGCAGGCCACTAATTATCTTATGCTAAGAACAATATTTCTTTCCTCTGAAATGCACGTTCAAGGCTAATTGAAGCATCCTGTGTGTTCCCATTCGTGAATGGAGGACTGTGAGCAGAAGGGAATGATGTGTCTCAAGCAGGTGTGACAAGAAGCTTGGCTTGGACACTGCACTGCTGGACTTTTGGAAAGAGTTGAGGACTCTTTGCAGTGTGTGTTGGACATTTAGCATTAGATCTATTATGCTATATACAAGAGCAGAGACAGTGTTCTGGACTTTTATTATTAAACAGTATATTAACTTTAAACAATATAATTACTTTAAAACAACACATGAAAAAGAATGCATATAATATAACAAAAATGGCAAATTGAATTTTATAACTTACAAACATCAAATAAACATATATACTTTAAAATAAATGTAAACACCAATAAACATAATTTATAAATAAATACAAGTATGAAATAAACATAAATAATAACATTACAAATACTAAAAATAACAATAATTAAAAACGCCATATGTCATATATTTAAAAAATAGATATATAATAAAATTACTGCCATTAAAAAATAATGGGGCATATGTATCAAAGGATACATTTGCGATTCTCAAATAGCGATTTTTAGAGAATCGCTATTTGAGAATCGCAAAATGCTATGTATGTAGGATTTGCAATAAATTTTGTGAATCCTACATATTCCTTAATTGCGAATCTCAAATTGCGATTCGCAATTAAGGAATACCTCCCCATTCATTCCTATGGGCCTAGTGGCCCATAGGAATGAATGGGAAGACATTCTCAATTTGCGATTCCCAATTAGAGAATTGCAAATTGCCAATGCAATTTCAAGGGTGCCAGGGTGTCAAAAGGACACCCTGTTGCACCCCTGAAATGAGCATGGGTGCAGATGTGGCGCACATACATGCCCTAAGGGCATGTATGTGAGTCACATGGCACTTTGAAAAATGCAAAAAAGTGAATTTTTCAAAGAAATCGCAAATTACCACCAACTTGAAGTTGGTGTTAATTTGCGATTCCTTAAGTCCAAATTGCACTTTTTCTGTGCTTCTTACATTGCATTTAAGGAATCGTAATTTGCGATTCCTTAAATGCAATCATAAAATAGGGAATCGCAAAATTTGCGATTCCTTATTTTGCGAGGGTGTTTTGTGTCATACATTGGACACTGCAATTTTGCGATCGCAAACGCCGAAATTCTGTGAATTTCGGCGTTTGTGACTCATAAATTGCCTTCATACATATGGCCCAATGTTACTTCAAAAAAATAAAAATACATAATAAAAAATAAATGAAAAAACCTTTTAACATCAAATCACAAAAATAAATCTTTACAAAATGAAAAACAGAAAAATTACATAACAAAATAAGACTTGGAGTTCTACTCTACTATTCTACTCTGCTATTACCTTTCCAAAGTAAGAAACAGCAGGAAAACTGTTGGACTTTGAGGGGATCAAATATTATGTTCCCACTCCAAAGTAAGCAACAGTAGGACCAGTTTTGGACTTTGGAGGAATCATATTTACTATTTCCTTTCCAAAATAAACAACAGTAGGTAAGTGTTGGAATTTGGAGGGGCCAGATTTCCTATTCCAACTCCAACATAAGCACCAGTAGGGAAAGTACTGAACTTTGGAGGGGTCAGATTTACTATTCCCACTCAAATCCAAACAACAGTAGAAAAAGTGTTGGACTTTGGTCGGATTTACTATTCCCTCTCCAACATAAACAATGTTAGGGACAATTTTGGTCTTTGGAGGGGTCATGTTTATTATTCCTACTCCAACCTAACCAACAGTTTGGAAAATGTTGGACACTGGAAAGCTGAAATTTACTATTCCCACCCCTAAATTAAAAAATAAAAGGTACCATAAAATTCGTTTTTATTATAATATTAGGATTAAGAATTAGGAATACACAAAAATAAAAGTTAAAAAAATGACTAATTAAAAACATTATTAAAATAAATATACAAATACATATGTTTAATATACTGCCCAATCTACTACCCTGAAAATCTAACCGCACATAAAACATCATAAAATAATACTTGAAAAAATCAACACTACACATTTTATTTATAATAAGCATTAAATAATTTAGAAACAAATAACGTATATAATTAATAATCAAATTAACAGATTACAAATAAATTATATATAAAAATAAATATTAAGAAATCGTATCACCCTATTTACCTACAAAACCAACAACTCGCCACTAAATCAATTCAAACAAAAGCAACAAAAATTGACATTTATTAGCAAATCAAAAATAAACAATAATAATACAAATTAAACACATTTAACACTAAAATAATAATGTATCAAACAAAATTAGTCAAATGCAACAAAATGATAAAAATGATAGTATATACTTTATTAGAAAAATTAAATAGATCACCTAAAACTATATTTTTACCTTTTTAATTCCTTCCCATGAATTTTTGACATGCTATTCGTCTCTTGCAATATTTTTGATTCGCTATTATGGTGGAATACCGTTACATGGACTACATAGCACTGAAAAAAGCACACATATAATACATATAATGTAGAGCCAAAGCATAGAGCCTTGAAGTCCATATGTTGTTTGAACATAGCATGCTGTGTATGTGGAGGGCCTCTCGCAGCCTCAAAGATGGTGTCACTTTTTTATGACGCAGCGGCTGCGTAAAATATGCACCACATTGCGCCCTCTTTACAAAGTGACGCATCTCGGCACACTTTGTAAACCCCTATGCTAGATTATACCTGCGTCAGGTATAATGTATGCAGGGTGGGCATTCCCCCGCATCAAAGCCTCGTAGAAGTGGCGCATTGAAATCTATAAGATTTCAGTATGCCACTTCTAGGACGCCATTGCATGAAAACCTTACGCCTGCCTAATGGCAGGCGTAAGGCTGACGCAGGCCCTTTCACATGGGGCTTGCCCCATGTGAAAGGAACATTGCAGGAGTTGCGTCACGCTTCCGACACAACTCCAGCAATGCGTCAGTTTTGCGCAGACACATACGTCAGTAATACTGACGTATCTGTCATTCCTTGCAACCTGATGCGTCATACAGCAAATATGACGCATCCATCATGTCACAAGGAGGGCGCACTGAGAAGTGACGCATCGCTGTTTTCACGCAGCGATGTGTCACTTCTCATAAATAAGGCCCTCTGTACTCTGCCCGCTTCATGCAGCTGTTATCCATGTGCAAATCCTCTGCCAGCAGCTCCACGGCAGATGGCTCCAGAGGCTCGAGCATAGGGCCCGCCCCATTGTGAAAGGGACAATGACAAGCAGGTTTGAGCATGTGCCCCCAGCAGAGGGCAGAGACATTGTCATCCTCTCAGTGCAAATCACTATTCCACGGTTCAGAGGAAAGGAGACCATCCCCCCCCCTCCGGTCCCGAGGTCTGAAAAACCCTCCCCTTGCTATGAAGTGAGTTGGGGGGACACTGGATACAGGGGTCTCATCATCTGGTGTGGATGCAGTTCTCAGTGCAGTTTACCTCTCGTGCGGTGCGTGTGTGTACCTAGATAGCAGGCAGGAAATGGCGAAAGCTACTGACTTTCCATCAATCACACACCCTCATTCACTTGGGGGGGGGGGCACACAAAATTCTATCTTTTTTTTAGTGAATCTTTGTAAAAGGTGCAGACCACCAGCCGTTATTATTATTCAGTGCAGAAGAGACAATCACTAACTGTACTCCTAGATATTAAAAAGAATTCCACACGCTGCAGTTCCCCAGGGCACAGCTCAGCACCAGAAAAGTGACATACGGGGAGAATGGGGCCAAAATTTGACCCATTTACTTTGGAATAAGATTTCTACAGATAAGTATATATTTGCACAACATATCAGTGCAGAATATCCAGTCAAGGTTGATATAGTACCCATGAATGTCAAGCTGTCCGGCTAGGTGGGGGGGGAGTGGATAAGGGAATTCTCACCCCAGATCGGTGCCTTTTATATACACTGGTGACAGTGCCTCAGCTATGCCAGCCTATCAGAGGTATTTCTCTAATACGTGAATGACTTCTTCCCATCTCTTCTGGCCTTAAAGAACAACTGTCCTGCACTAAACTCCCCTCATATTCTTACAAGCTTCTTCCTCTCTAAACTACACTCTCATTAATAAGGAAAAGAAGAAGGATGACATATGAAACAACTGCTGTCAGTACATTTGTTTCATTTAATAAATTAGTAAGACCCTTCCCATGCAATCTAATCACTAATGGCCTAATTACAACTTTTGGAGGAGCGCCGGTGCCAACCGCCACGCCAAGGCTCTGCCAAAGGACGGTGCTGCCCGCCTGCCAGATTACGACTAATTTTGAGGTCTGGCGGGCGGCATGGCGGTGCCGCTGCAGTGCGTCTTTCAAAGGAGGCGGTGCCTTTGAAAGAGACACCGTAATGGGAACGCCACATGGGGTTCCTGCACGGCATGGACCCGAATGTCCACGGCATGGACTCGAAAGTCCATGCCGAGCATGAACCTGGGTGCATGCACACAGGGGGGCACATGTTCCGCCCCCCTGCATGCATCCCCAGGCAGAGGGGGCACAGGGGGACCTTTGTTTCAGCGCCGCTAGCTTTTTTATGAAGGAAAGACCTCCATGAAACCTCTGACAGTCCTGAAACTTGTAATATGCATGGCAGTGCCGCAGCAGCACCACCTGCATATTACATAGCCCCTGAGTGCCGCACCACTGCCAGGAAACGGCGGTTCCCTGGCGGAGCAAGCAGCCAATTACGGTCTGACTGCCCAAATCGTAATAGGGCAATCGGACCGCCACTTCCGCACCACCATGGGTCTGGCGGTCCTCAGACCGCCAGACTCGTAATTAGGCCATTAGTAGAGCTGACAAGAACACATGTCCAGTCCAACTTAGGCCAGCGTAACTTAGCATATGGAGGTGCCACAAAGAAGGACTTACAACAACTCCAACCAAGCTGGGGACATATGCATCCACCTAAAGAGCTCAGATTGTGACACCCCCACCGTAAAAGCACTGCAGTGACTCCCAGTGGAGCTATGAATTAAGGACCTGATTAAGAGTTTGGCAGATGGGTATCCCATCCGCGCTATTACAAGTGCATCAAGGTATAATAAGGATGTAATTAGAATGGAATGCACTTGAAAGAAGGCTGTCAGAATATCTGTCATGTTTGTGATGGATTAGCCCATCTGCCAAACTTTAAACCAGGCTCTAAGTTCAATGTGCTGTGCACCAAACTCAAAGCATGTAGGGGCACAGGACCAGGATGCCTACAGAAACTTGTACCCCATTAGGTGCCAGTGTGGAACGTGAGATGAAGCATCGCCAAATCTGTCTGCTCTCGGAAATGCAAGAAAAACAAGAAAGGGAAAAAACATGAATGTGCTGGGAGCATGAATTTTGAATGACATGAAACCTGACCTCAGAGCATCACCCAAAATGGGTGCCTTTAAAAATATCCTGAAAAAAATCCCTGTACAATGATGCCTACATGTCAACTGTTGAGCTCCATAAGACCATTCTCTTCCTGGGGACAGAGGTATGGGCCCCTTTTTTCACATACAAGAGGTCTACATCGCCAAACCCAAATGTAGTGAGTTCTCTACATCCCATCAAAAGACCTGAACCCAAACAGGATTAGCACAGCTCAGAACCAGCTCCAAGAACCATTGACCTCAGCACTCTGAAGTCACTGTAAAGTTACATATCAGCGCTCTACAAAAAACACTCAAAATCAATAAACCCACTGATCAAAGGAACAAGGGCTCATTTATAGTTTTGTAAATCACTGATAGCTTTAAACCAGCTTAATTTTAAATTTTCTTAAAAAATAATTAGTGCCCCGTTCAGTGAGTATGGCCAAAGAATAAGCTTGCATTTCCAAAATCTGTGTGATTGCTAGAAATCTCTTCTCATAACTGCATATGATTTTTTGGGTGGTTGCAGCCAAAACTCAAAACCTATATACAAGCCTGTAAAGAAACAGTGGAGTGAATATTATGTAGTTGTAGTACTGCCAAGCGTACCGGACTTAGTCCTTTTTTATTTAAAATATATATGTATTCAGAATTCCACATCCTTATAAACAGTGATACCACAGTCACTATATTTACATCACAATCACTATATTCATCATTCTTTCAAGTTTCTTTATTCACATACCAGAGGTGAATATAAAAGCAGAGCAAAAACACATTGAATTATAAGTCATACAATATTTGGTTAAAGTTCAATAAAACCATCAGGATCATTATTCCCAGAGAACAATAAAAGGCCCACTGGAAAAAAAAATCAACAGAGCATACTTTTCCTAGAGTGGACAGCTAACATCAAAAATATACGTGTATTCAGAATTCCAAATCCTTATAAACACTATTACCACAGTCATTGCGCTTACATCACAACCACTTTATTAAAACAGGTAATTCACACACAAAAAAAATCATAATTACTATCGTAAAACGATTAATTCTCTTAAAACGATGTAAAACAATTTCTTTCTCATCACGACTCTCAACTTTAATGAAGCCACAATTGTCACCTATTCCATTCGCAGGAAACAGAGAAGTGCAGCGGCTTCAGAGACGTCCCTGATGGTAAGCTTTTCAACATAGGCTTTAAACATGGCTTCCTCTCGACGAGAACAGCAGGGCAAAGGAAGAGAACGTCTTCCTCGCCTACACCATCAAATCAATGGCCCTCTATCCTCATCATTTAAAAAAAGAAATTTCCCTTACTAAATAGCGACAGATTTCTACACAAAGTTGGACTGTGCAAACTCAATAAATAATTCGAAGTCTCAAGTGATCGTTTGCTGCCACATATGTTCACAAAGATTGTACTTGAAAAAAATCCTTAACTAATTCAAGCGCCAACATCATGGCTTTCTCTCACGGAGGTTTTTTAATCACTATAAGAGAATTCCCTCTTACAACAGGCCAAACCAAAGCCTGTATTTCACAAAAAGCGGCTCCATTTCTCTTTTGTTTAAGTCGCTGGTTGAGACTGGCTTAAGCAGAAGTCTTGGACGCACTCTGCACCACTGGGTTGGCCTTATGTGCTCAGGGGCTTATTTACAAGCCCCTTGCGCCACCTTTGCGTCACTTTTCCCATGTTAAAAGTGACGCAAAAGTGGCGCAAGGGGCTTGTAAATCTGCCCCTCAGTATGTGCAGGAGGTGAGCACTTGCGCTCATTTTTGGGGACGGGGGGGGCTTATTTACAAGCCCCTTGCGCCACCAGTGCGTCACTTTTTCCCATGTTAAAAGTGACGCACCGGCGGCGCAAGGGACTTGTAAATAAGCCCCCTGGGTCTTCTTTTCCTTCATCATTTTTGACCAAGAGACAGCAAATCAGAAAAGAAAAAAGGAGGAAGCGAAAGATACGAAAGGAGAACGCAGGGATGAAAGAGAGTGAGGCACAGAGAAGGGACATGCAGTGTGCTGGGTAAGAGACATGAGTTGGACTCAAGACAGGCACCCTTGGTTATTCAACACCCCTGGCATTCAGCAGTGCCAGAAGTGGAGCTCCTAGGAACACTTTCATCCCCTGAAATTGATACCTGCATATGCATCTTTGCACTCTATTATGTGACTGCTCTGAATGCCCAACTTCCCATCCGTGTTAGAGAGTTATTCACTGGAGGGCTTATTTACAAGACCCTTGCGCCACTTTTGCTCATTTTTAACACGGGAAAAGTGACGTACGGGTGGCGCAAGGGGCTTGTAAATAAGCCCCTGGGTGCCTAATACCCCGAGCAGCAGCAAGCCTCTCCCAGGGGCGTGACCAGACTCCTGAGTCCCTGCGGCTCAGGAGGCCCCATCCCTTCAATGGGCCCCTTTTACACCCAAGGCCAATGAATATCTGAGACTCCGGGGCCCCTCGTCACTTTCTGCAGGGGGGGCATCAGTTTACGTTACGCCACTGGCCTCTCCGTATAATTACTGCATTCAGACGCTCCCTGCATCCGATTAAAGGCCGAGCCCGCCCACCCTCTCCGTGAAGGGAAAGTCAATGGGACACAAAGTGCCTGTGTGACAATGCCAAATAAGCGCCTCATTAATCCTAATGGGCATGTGATTCCCCGTGTCAGCGTCCATTGCATTCGAGGGGGTGCCTTTGTTGTGGACTGGCCATAGATCCAGGCTAATTCAGTTTATCTATTAAAGCTCGACCTCTGACTCCTGCCGAGATGCCACTCGAGAGCCCGGCGGTGGGCGGCCTGCTAGGAAAACTTCAGACCGGTTTTGTTGTCCCTCAAGGCCCTTCTGCAGCTGGAGAGAAATGAGAGTCCATTCATCACCCGGCACACTCCTACTAAAGGCACTTGAGAGGAGACCCGTGAGCAGCGACCTCCTTGCAGACAGAGGAGCCGGGGGCAGAGAGGACAGAGCTGCAACTTCCACAGGGCTGCCACCATACCGAGGCACTCGCACGCAGACCCCTGACACACCGCAGAGCACCGTCCCACTTAGGTGAGCTGGAGAGACACACGCTTCAGTGCCCCGTCATGGTAAAAGCAATATAAAAAAGCGAATACAATATAATACCATTCTCAGCTCACAAACATAAACTGCAAACGAGAGCATCCTACCAGTCAGACGTGCTGCAAAAAAGAAAACATCGTTCCAGTCATGTATGCTGCAGAAAATGCACCTCTCAGCAAACACACTGCAGAGCATCTTACAAGTCAGGGGTGCTGCAGAAAAGAAAACATCCTACCAGTCAGGTGTGCTGCAGAAAAGAAAACATACTACCAGTCAGGTGTGCTGCAGAAACTCAGCTCTCAACACACACACTGCAGAGCATCCTACCGGTCAGGTGTGCTGAAATGTACCTCTCAGCAGACATACACTGCAGAGCATCCTACCAGTCGGCCGTGGTGCAGAAAAGAAAATATCCTACCAGTCAGATGTGCTGCAGAAATGCACCTCTCAACACACACACACACACACATACCAGCGGTGGCTCCTCCACTATGGTGGAGTGTCCCCCCCCACCCAAAAAAAAATGGCAGGAAAGGAAAAATAAAATGATAACACTCGTTTTATTGTTCCTTTCCTGCCGACTTCCGAGTCTTGGTGGCGGGACCTGGGAGTGACAGGCACTGAGGGGAGTGGTAGTGCACTCCCATCACTCTGCATGACTGTTTGGCCGGCCGTGTCAGGTCGGTCAAACCGCCATGCGCAGTGAATGGTCTCTCCTGGGTTGGAGAGAACAGGCACAGACTTACAGTCTGTCCTGGAGCGCAAATCGAGGGCTCTCGGGCCAATCCTGAAGCTGCTCTCATGCGTGAGCGCAGCTTCAGGATAGGCCGCAAGTCATTCTGGGAGCCTGTGCCTTCCTGCAGTGAAGAGATGCAGAAGAGTGCAATGGGGACGGCTGAAGAACAGAAGAGCGCGACGGGGACGGCTGCAAGTAAGTTTTTTTTTTGTGTAATTTTTTTTCTTCACCCGAGACCCTTACAAAACCACCACCCGCACTGACCCCCATATCCGCCCACCCGCTCCACCGTTCGTCAAGCGCACCGGACGCTACTAACACACACACACATACACACACTGCAGAGCATCTTACAAGTCAGGTGTGCTGCAGAAAAGAAAACATCCTACCAGTGATATGTTCCACAGAAATACACCTCTCAGCACACACACACACACACACACACACACTGCAGAGCATCTTACAAGTCAGGTGTGCTGCAGAGAAGAAAACATCCTACCAGTCAGGTGTGCTGTAGACATACACCTCTAAGCACACACGCACACACTGAAGAGCATCCTACCGGTCAGTTGTACTGCAGAAAAGAAAACATCGTGTCAGTCAGGTGTGCTGCAGAAATACACCTCTAAGCACACACACACACTGCAGCGCATCCTACCAGTCAGGTGTGCTGCAGAAAAGAAAACATCCTACCAGTCAGGTGTGCTGAAATACACCTCTCAGCATACACTTTCTGCAGAGCATTCTACCAATCAGGCGTGCTGCAGGAAAGAAAACATTCTACTAGCCAGGTGTTCTGCAGAAATACACATCTGAGCACACACACAATGCAGAGCATTCTACCAGTCAGGTGTGCTGAAATACACCTCTCAGCACACACTTACTGCAGAGCATCACACCAGTCAGGCATGCTGCAGAAAAGAGAACATCCTACTAGCCAGGTGTTCTTATGAAAGACACCTGTCAGTACACACACACTGCAGAGTATCCTACCAGTCAGGTGTGCTGAAATACACCTCTCAGCACACACACACACTGCAGAGCATCCCACCAGTCAGGCATGCTACAGAAAAGAGAACATCCTACTAGCCAGGTGTTCTGCAGAAATACACATCTGAGCACACACACAATGGAGAGCATTCTACCAGTCAGGTGTGCTGAAATACACCTTTCAGCACACACTTACTGCAGAGCACCCGACCAGTCAGGCGTGCTGCAGAAAAGAGAACATCCTACTAGCCAGGTGTTGTGCAGAAATACACCTCTTAGTACACACACTGCAGAGTATCCTACCAGTCAGGTGTGCTGAAATACACCTCTCAGCACACACACACACTGCAGAGCATACCACCAGTCAGGCATGCTACAGAAAATAGAACATCCTACTAGCCAGGTGTTCTGCAGAAATACACCTCTCAGCAGTCACTCACCCATACTGCAGAGCTTCCTACCAGTCAGTGCAAAGTAACCACTTCACGGTCGTTAGGAGCACAAAACGTCTGTTTCTTCACCCTGTGGTCAGGAGGACTACACTCTAATGGCAGCCAAGGGTCCATGACCTGGGGTCATCTCATGGGGATCAGGACTAACTCCAGCAGAGGCCAACAGCAGGGCTCAGGCAGGTCCAGCTGGTGCTGGACTGCTAGGCAGTTGCAGGAAGGCAACTGCCCCTGCGGCTCAAACAGGAGATGAGCCAACTGACCCTTGGAGTCACTTCTGGGGAACCTAGGTTCAAGACGAGCAGATCCAATCTTCCTTCTTCAGACAGCAGGGCAGTGTTTCTTTTGAATCTTCCACAGGTTCCGGGGCAGGGCCGGCTCTAGGGGGGTGCGACCAGTGCCACCGCACCGGGTGCTGACTTTTCGAGGGGGTGCCTGTTGGAAAGTATTTTATGGTTTTAAAAACACCTGCTGCTGCATTGCTGGCCTCCGCAACTTTCATACAAAAATAAAAATGTCAAGATAACTCGGTGATTAATGTTCTTCCTGGACAGACAAGGAGTTTTGTTTAGTGGAAGTTTTAACTACTTTTATGGTAGCACGGAGGGTTAATGTGCCTGCTGCAAAGAGTGTTTACCATGCAGATCACAAAGTGCATATAGTTTAAATAGGTCAGTGCTTTTGTCAGAGAGATCCCTTTGCTACTAGCAGTGTAGATGTTAAAATCCCAACATGGAACAGTGAGCTAATAACTGTCGTCACAGAGCTGCAAGCAAACTGCAAGGTATAGATTAGAGCATTATGATGTTTTCCTCCATCTTTCATTATTCTAATGTTTCAAAAAGGGTTCTTTTCGGTAAAAAAAAATCATTATTATTAAATGTAACCCCCAACCATGGGGTTATGTTTTAAATTCTGAGTCTGTGCTTCTCCAGACCAAGCACTCTTAAACTATACTGTCTACCAGTATGGATGACATGTGACTCCTGCACTCCTACACCTTGTAGTCCTCTGTATTATGAAACATTTCCTATACACTGATTTACACACCTATGATTGATTGTCTCTGTGTAGTGTTTGTGATGTAAAGTGCTCTGACACCCTACACTGGTATAGGTGGCGCTATTAAATACATCTGAGAGAGAGTGGTTATAGAGACTTGATGGGGTACTGTTAAAGGGTAGCAGTGTGGGAGTCTGTGGGGGGGCGCCCGTGGGGGGGGCGCCAACAAACTTTGTCGCACAGGGCGCTACCAGAGCTAAAGCCGGCCCTGTTCCGGGGTGTTCTGATGAGATGTTCAGAAGGTACCACATTTACCTGATGCCTGCCTTTGGGTGAAGCAATTCCCTGGCCTACCCTCAAAGCTGGTTCTGCTCACTTCTTTCCCTTTCCATGGCCCTGGCTCCAAAATGTCTAGGGACACAAAGGCAAATGGAAAACCTGGTGTGAGGTTCATTTGTATGTGCTGTAGGCAAGGCCCTTTGAAGTGCAATCACAGCAGGGTACAGCTCCTCCTCAGCTATTCTGTCAGGTAGGCCCACTCCCCTCACACCTTTTATCCCCATGTCGGGAAAGAAGACACAACCCACAAGAGGAGAGATATTCACAGGCATGTGACCCTGGATACTGGTAGAGAGGCACACCTGACTTAGACAAGAAAGAGCAAACTTTCCAAAAGTGGCATTTTCAGAATAGTAACTTAAAATCCAACTTTACCATTAAAGAAAATTTCAAATTATAATTCATTTGAGTAGAAGAAGCATTTCTCTAACTGTTCTCAAATTGACGTTATCACATATTAAGTGTAATAAGGCAACTCAGTGTAAGTGTATAGGAGAGAGATAGCCTTTTAACAGTGAAAACAACTTTAAGAGTTTTTCTCTGTCAGGACATGTAAAACTTAAATACACATGTCTTGCTTTTTAAATACTAGGCACGCTGCCCTATGAGCCTATAGGGCGGGCTTTGCTTTTTCAACGAGTAGCATGTGAGCTACTGGTAGCTCTCCAGCTACCTACAAGTAGCTGTCCTGTGTGCAGTTCCGCTTACTAAATTTGAAACTTTTGCTTCATTGAATTAATATTTGGAAACCAAAATTTAAAAGTGTGTATTTGAGATGAAAATGTGTGTATTTTCCGAAATCATAAAGCTGAAATTAACCATTCTATGGACGATGACTCTACCATGGTGAAATGTAATTAGTCTAATTTTTCAATGCGCAGTATTGTATATTTCGCATCCCTTTGTGCCATTGTTGTCTGCCTTTTTGTCAAATTATATGCAGAGAACAGAGACATACTGTTGATATATGGCCAGGGCACATAACCAGAGCGCTATGATTGGAGTGTCCAGCTTAATAACATAATAGAACGTAACTGTGATTGTCCATGTTTTAAGATGGACAGATCTTGTTCCATTATATCTATAGCAGAAGATACATTGTTGCCCAGTGAATAAATCCTGGATGTTAGTGTGGTCATACCATTGTCAACCACAGCCAAAGCCTTTTCTAGGTTAATTCTGTCAATCTCACGCAATCTCTTCGCAGCCTCCTGTTGAGAGATTTTCAAATTTCATTATAAACAGCATATAAAAAGCATTTCTGACGTGGTTTTCGGGGACCTAATAAAAATCCCTAAGATTCATGACATCTGACTGTAGGGACAAGTGTTGTTTCACCTGTGATAGTGTCTAGGTTCTTAGCCAATCTAGGCATAATTTCCCAACACTGTATGATGTCACCACCCCCGGATGTTCCCGTTGTACATAGCGTGAGTCTGCCTATGGATACTAAACCATGGTACCCTTGAATCTTGACTGACACCTTTTTGTGTCGATAGCCCAAACTAGCCACCCCTTCCAATTGGGATCTGTTGAATTTTATGAAACTTGGTGCATGATGTTATCTAGTGCTCCCCCACCATTTTCTGTGTAGTTTTGCCATCCCTCAAAGTGTGTTAGAGAGGGAATATGAGGCGTATTGAGGTCCTTAATCTTGGCTAACCTAAGTCAGGAAGTCTGTTACAAGGTGTTGTTCAGGAACATCATTTGTTGTGGTATAAGGCATGCTCTAAATAGTGCCTCAGTTCCCTGAACCTGACATTCCTTAGTACCCCAGATTGATTTTATGTCAATGGTGTCTTTCCATAAGTCGAAACCCTGTTCAGACAGTTGGGCAATGAAGGACGCAGAATATATCTGTTTCGTGTTAGTGAGCATATTTTTCTTCGCAGATGTAGGCGCAAGCTTATAATAATATGAGCGTGGATCTGATGTATTAAACCCAGAAAAATAAGCAAACTTTTGTGCAAATGTATGTGAACTACCTTTCGGTGGTGTTGGGCAATGTTCCCATTGGTGGTATGTGAAAACATTACGTGGTGCACTTGTTTTATGCAGAAAGTGATGACCATAATGTTGGTAACTGTACATGGTATCAAAATCAGATGAGCCATCAAACATTTCATTCTTCGGAAATGCTGCAGACAGTTCTAAATCAGACAACATATTATTAACAGTTTCTAAATCCCAATCGTCAGAATATGTATTTGAGGTGATGATATCATTTAAAGAAATTTTGAATACTTGTGGTATTTTTAAAAGTTCATTGGGACCAAATACATCATATGAAACCGCATCCCAAATTATTCCGTCAGGAACTGGAACCGCTGTAATGTTCACATAGGACAGGTCTCTCTGTTCACGAAGAGAGGACGTATGAGATTTCAATACCAAGTTCACTTGTGATACTGCAGAACGTTCAGGGAGATAGTGCCCATTCACAAGTAAGGAAAAGACAGTCACTAAGAATATCCAGAATAGTACGAACAGTATTCCTGTTATTATCCAGAGCTGTAGCCATGGTGAGACTAGGTATTTTTTTTCAGAAAAGTGTAAAAACTCATGAAGTTGTTTTTTCCAGGAAACTGGAGCTGGCGGTGACTTAGGTTCACTTGGATCCAGAGAAAAGGTATCAAAATCGATGAAGTAGTCAGATGCAGTTCCATCTATCTTTGGTAGCTCAGCAGGTTTTGTGGCACTGGCAGATGTCTCCTGTAGAGGCATATTGATGTAGATGTCGGTGGTAGGCCAAATTGATATCTTTGTTTCATTTGAATTTTGTTGTTGAATTTCAATAGGAACGAGTTCCATTTCATTGTTGGTAACTCCATTACTACGTATAGAAGACTCTTCGAATGTTATCAGTTTTTCTGTCTGAACTTCCTGTATGGTAGCGAGATGAGAGCGGCGGCTACCCAGGAGCCCACGTGGCCTGCTATTCAGGATCGGCTACATAGTGTGGTTTGATCAGATCAATTGAGACGAATCTCTTCTCTTTTTTGTTGGCAAGAGGCGGAAGTACTGTTCTTGTTCCTTCGACAGCCAGGGCAGGTACAGGCTTTCTGTATGATGGCCCAAATTCTTTCTTGTCCACAATCTTTTCTCTGACCAGATCCCCGACTTTTGGGATCCAGGCAGGTCTTGCTGTTACTGATTTTACTTCCCCAGTGGCGGTGCGTTTTACTTAGACGTTGCTTTGTAGTGCCCGGAATTCATTAAGATCCTGCAAAACAGCTAAACGTTTATTGATGTCAAAAGGTTTTTCATCCGCCACTGTGCTTTCATAGTCGAGATCAGGTACCCATATTCTCATCCCAAATAGGAGTTCGGAAGGGGTGACATCTCCTAGGGAATTTCTTGGCATATTATTTAGTGCCCTCTGTTCCCCATATAGGTGATTGACCCAACTACCACCCGAACCTAATACCCTTGCTGTTAAAGATTGCTTTAAGTCCCGGTTTTTCCTCTCCACAACCAAATTTCCCTCTGGATGGTACAGAGAGGAGTACCGCAATGCAACACCCAAACTTCCCATAGCTTCCTTGTAAGCCATAGAGCTGAACGTGGGGCCACGGTCAGAATGTAATGTGCCAACTGCGTATGTCCCTATGAAGACTCGCAAATCTTTTATAACAGTTCGAGCGTCAGACGAGCGCTCTGGCCAAACCCACAGGAATGTAGAACATGAATCCACTGCCACCAAGATGTACTTGTAGGCCCCATCGGATTGTAAGGGGCCGCAGTGGTCCAAATAGACACATGCGAGTGGTCTGTCTGATATCAGTAATGGTGTTTGTGGTGGACGTGCTATGGTTGAACCCTTCATCTACTGACAGATATCACACTTAAGTACAACGCTTCAGTCTGTTTAGTTAGACCTGGCCACTAATAGCGTTGTTTCAGTAATGAAATAGTCGCTGTAATTCCCGTGTGAGCTGAACCCAGACCCTCATGTGCAGCTAGAATTAAACCCAATCTGCGATCCATGTTTGGTATAACTCTATCCCCCACTCCTGGAATTTGAGCATACAGAATATTTTTTGCATCTAACTTGTAGGAGTACTTGAGTGGAAAGCTTTTCGGCATGGCTTTGCTGTTTTTACGTGAAGCAATGACAGCTACCATTATGTCTCCGTCTATTCTCATACTAGAACGAGGGATTGCAGTTACAGCAGCAGTTTGTACTGCCCCTTTTGCTGCTTCATCTGCCAATGAATTCCCTTCAATGTGAACGCCATCACTTTGATGACTCAGCGTGTGTATCACGTGAGCTCTCGGCAAGTCTTTTTTCAACTCTGCCACTTGTTCCCAAAGCATTTTGTGCAACCTTTTGAGCCTTTAAACCCATTCTGACCCCTGTAATGAAGATATTCATTATAGGATTGGACACAATAACGAAGAATCGCACACTATAAGTGTGGGGAATTCCCGATCCGTTTGTATTAGTGCCAGTAATAGTGCTTTTAATTCTGCCAGCTGTGCCTTGCAATCTCCTAGAGACTGCGTCTTTGTACTGCTAGGATGGAACTTGCCGTCCCGCAAACGTCCTTTTACAATCGCACAAGCTGCGCTGTATTGCTATTTACTTCCTATGGCAGGCTGGGCAGAACCGTCAGTGTAAATAATGTATTCATACTGATCTAGAGGCATAATTTCATTCGGGAGAGGATATTCTTGATCGTATTGCAGGAATTCCTGTGTTTCTAGTGTGTAGTCTACATCTGTTGCAGTGAGAGAATTAGCCCACTCTATCCATCTTGGATGTAAAGCTTTAGCATTTGGAACACTAGCCTTTGTAACAGCCTCTAAGGCTGGTACCGGAGTCACGACAATTATTTGTTTCCCCTGCGCCAGTGCTCTTTCTCTCACTACAGCAGTCTGTACTACTGTCAGAATTTTCTCTGTAGAAGCAAAACGCATTTCAGCGTTTGTGTACAAGTGGGATTTGTATGCTATGGGCACTGTTTCTCCTTCATTGAAGGTTAGGTAAGTGTATCCTGATTGACCCGCGATTACACGGATCACCAAATTTGTGGTCTTCACACGTGTGTGTAGGTGTTTTGAAGCTATCATGTCAGCTTGTAAGGAACGTAGGATATCCGTGTGTTTCTGTGTCCAATGTCTTATTGAAAAATCAGGTCTGATTAAGTCGTAGAAAGGTTTTACTATTTCTGCGTAATCCAAAATGTATGTTCTGTCAAAATTTAGGAATCCCAATGTGGATTGTAAGTTTTTCAGAGTTTTTGGAGGTTGGAGCAGCGCGCACTTTTCTAAAAAGTTAGCTGCTAGACTTTTCCCTTCACTTGATAAGTTGTATCCCAAAAATAGGGCATTGAGGTGGGCTATTTTTGATTTTTTTAAGTTGAATTTGTAGCCCTCAGAGGCAAACCCCAAAATGATGTTGCTCACCCTAGTCAAATGATCCTTCAAATTATCATCCGTCAGATAAATGTCATCTACATAGGACAATGCTTCTTAGTCAAAATTTTGAAGTAACTCTGTTACCCTAGCTGAGAACAATCCGGGGCTATTCTCATACCCTTGGGGAAGTCAGCAGAATTGACGCTGAGAGCCGAGGGCTGAGAATGCCGTCAAATATCTGCTCTCAGGTGCTATATTTTGGCAGAAAAAACCTTCACTACCTGCCGCGTCGGTCATCAGCCCTATTTCTGGACTGGACCTGGGAGGGCTGGGCCACATTACCTTACCATTGAAGTCACGCAGGAATGCCATCCAAATCCGCATGTCCTGCCTAACCTCGCTAGATAATCTGGTGTGATGAAGCGTCTCCTTGAGTCCTGACATAGCCTGTGCAATGGACCGCGAGAAAGGCCACGCCATTGGAATGATCCTTAATGCAAAGTTCAATTGACCCACTATCTGCTGGAGCTGGTGCAGTGTAACCTTCTCCTTGCTTAAGCACTGTTGCAAGGCTGACCTGAAAGACGTGATTTTGCCCTGCGGCAGCCATGACACCCCCTGCACAGAATCCAACACTATCCCTAAGAATTCAATCTCGGTGCTTGGCCCCACCGTCTTACCTTGCGCCAAAGGCACGCCAAATTCCTGCATAAGCGCACAGAAACTCTGCAGTGCCCACTCGCATTCCTGAGAACCTGGTGCTCCCAAGAAGAGGAAATCATCTAGATAGTGCAATACCGCTTGGTGCCCTGTCGCCTGCCTGAAAGCCCATTCCAAAAATGAGCTGAATTTTTCAAAATAGGCGCAAGAAACCGAGCACCCCATGGGCATACACTTGTCCACGTAGTACTTTCCCCGAAATTGGAAACCTAACAGATGAAAGTCCAGCGGGTGTACCGGCAACAAGCGGAAAGCTAATTCAATATCCGACTTCGCCAACATTGCGCCCGGTCCCAACCCCCTGAGCATCTCAACTGCTTGGTCAAAGGATGCATACCTAACACTGCATAGGTCCCCATCAATGGCGTCGTTCAGTGACTGGCCCCTGGGGGCCGAAAGATTGTGAATCAACCGGAACTCCCCTTGTTCTTTTTTGGGGACCACCCCCAATGGGGATCAGACAAAACCGTCCATTGGTATGCTGTCAAACGGACCTGCCACCCTGCCCAGCCGAACCTCCTTCTTAATCTTTGCTGCCGCAACTTCCTCATGGGCCCTGATAGAGAGCTGATTCCGGCACTGTGACACCCCAACATACCCAGGTGCGGGGATCCTAAAACCGTCCTTGAAGCCTTCAAACTAAATTCTGGCTGACTTGGGGCAATTGTAACTGTTTAACCAGGGGATCAATGCACTGACTATGATGGGGGACTGGGCCTTAGGGAGGGAAACACTCTCATTCTTGTTTCTTGCCTCCCTTGTCCTTTCCTTTCTTAAAGCACTTGGACTCTGGGTGGGAGGCGTTGCCACAGAAAGAACAAGCATGTCTGAATTTACATGTCCCAGCTGCTGTTGTGCATGAACTCCTATTAAAATCCCAACACACCCCCTTTTTGCTTCCTCCCCCCGAGTTGACTGGGGGACCTGACCGAAAGGACTGACCTTTGGGGCTGTCTTGGGACCCGTATCTCAAATGTTTCAAATGCATGATCATGTCAATTTGATTCCAACCCAGTGCAGGATCAGATGCTTTTGCTCTCCTAAAATCCTTATCGTACTCCTTCCATCCAGTGCCACCATACTCATCATGCGCACAGGCAATCCTACTCTGATAGCGTGCCATTTCCATGCCAAGACCTGGGAAGCGCTCACACATAACTGACATATAAATGGAGAACCCCTTGATCCAGTTTACCAGAGTCTCCTCGACCCTATACTTTAGCAATATATTAGCCCACTCCCTTGGGTGTGTCCACTCCTTGTTCTTTTTGGCCTCCTCCGGTTCAGCTTCGTCTAACAAGGAAAAGATATTCACGTAGCTACCTTTCCAAATTTTTTCCTTCATTTCCTGGGACACATGCCGTCCCAAATTTTCCCTGGAAGAGCGCATCTCACCCATCCCCAACACTGGCAAGGTCTGCGGCGTACCTGGTGCTGACGTCTCCGAAGGTTTAGCCTTTGCTGCGTCCAAGGGTGTGCTCACTGCGTGCAGAACTCCTCCGTTCCCTGCTGGCACTGTACTCCCAGCCATCGCACCCCCCGCAGGTACTTCCTGCCCATCTACCGGCTTAGCCCTGTCCAACTGTGCCACAATCTTCCTGGCTTTTTCGAAAGCGTTCTCCCCACCATCTGACACCCCTGCCGCTGGGGACCAGTTACCCACTTTCTCTAGCCAGGGGAGAACCGCTGCCAAACTAGATACCAAATCTGATTGACCCGGCGCGATTCCTGCTGGGCCCCCCATCATAGGGACGGGTGGGGTCTGTGGGGTGACTCCTGCTGCTCCAGGCTGCCCACCAGTGGGAAGGGTGGCACCCTGTGCATCCTGCTGACTCCCAGACGGACCCACTGCCCCCGGGACGAGTGGGGCCTGTGGCTGTTTGTTACCTACTGCCCCCGGCTGGCTACCCCCGTCACCTATGCCCGGCTGCTTTTTCCCATCAGCTGTACCAGGCAGACTATCCCCATTGGCCGCTTGTGGGACCGGCACGGGGTCCACCACCCGAGGCACCACCCCTGCCGGGGCTGGTGCTGTACCTCCGTCCGCTCCCTCTCCCCCTTGAGGTGGCGGCGCCCCACCTTTCTTAGGTCTACACCTTTTGGGCACGGGGGGAAAAGCTGCCTTAGGGGCCACCCCAGCTCGCCTGGGCCTGTCTTCCGTCCCCTCTTGCCCATCAACCTTATCCCTTAACTCGGCTATAGCTTGGCCCATGTCCTCGACTTTTTTCATCATGGTCTCCATGTCCCCAATTTTACGCATCATGGTCTCCATGAAAATGTCCATGCGCGAGCGCTGTTCGCTCCGCTTTGCCTTAGGGGCCATGGTACTATAGACTCCCCTGCAACTGTCAGAAACTGCACAGATATCTTGAACACACACGCCTGACAATGCTCTAGCCCCCAGGTAGCGTTACCCGAAGACAACCCGGCTAATATGGTTCAGAAAAAACTCCACAATTACCTAACAGAAGGTAAACCAAACAGAAATGCTCCATTGCGATGATCCGGTCTGGGACACTGCCCAGACCCCTACCTTACTGAAGAAGCAAGCACCCCCGCCACCAGAGCCCCGCCCACCAGCTACCCCGGTGAGTCGGGTGAGTAGTCTCTAACCCGCGTGGCTCCCGGCGGCGGCGAAATGCAGGCTTACCGGCAGTGCCCAAATTAAAGTCCCTGCGTCTTTTTTCTCAGGCAATGTCCCCAGTCGTCCCGAAAATCCTCCTTGAACACGAGGACAGAAGAAAGCGTTGCCTCCTGCAGTCAGCCGACTACAGCGTCTCCCGAGCAACCTGCAGCAACAAGAAAAACAAATGGAAAAGACCCGGCGCGTCTCTGCCTCTCCGGCCGCTGCTCCCAGCACTCCCTCTGAAGCTTTCAGCCACCGATCAATGCAAAGCAGCACCTGCAGAAACAAAACCGCAACCCGGGAAGCGGAGCGTCTTTGGGACCTCCGGCAGCTGCCTCCAACGCTGGGACCTGCAAGCGGGAAAACAAAAAGGGGAAAATAGAGAGAAAAAGATCGCGTTGGGGCCTCCGATTGAGGCTCTGACGTCCTGGGTGGTGCTGGCTGGGGAGCGGCGTAGCGAGGGACTGCTCCTGCCGCTCCGCCGCCTTTTAAGGGCTTTCTCGGGTCAAGCCGGTTCTGACCGGCTTTCCCCGACGTTTTCCTATTGCGTGAACCGGAAGCGCTCTCGAGCGCTTCCGGTTCACGCACTGGTGGCCAATCGCAATGGGGCTATGAGGGGCGGGGCGCCGCATCACAGCCGTGCGCGTCGCAGCCCGCCTCCCGGCCCTCAGCGGGAGACCGGCACGCCCTCCATAATCGGCGGCGCGCCCGAGTCCGTGCCCGCCTCTGAAATATCTGCTCTCAGGTGCTATATTTTGGCAGAAAAATCCATTTGAGATGCCTAGAGTTGTTTTGTATTTTTTCCGCACAATGTTATTCATCAATGCGGCACTGTGAGCATACTGTACTGCAAATGTCTTTGTGCAAGTGTTCAGATGTCTGTAGTCTAAAACTAGACGGTATGAATTATCGGGTTTCATTACAGGAAACAAAGGATTATTCATTGAAGAGGTGCAAGTTTCTAATACACCTTGGTATTCAAGTTGATCTAAGATCTCCCTGAACTGTCTCTTCGCTTCTTGTTTAATAGGGTACTGTCTCTGTTGAGTTGGAGTAGTTTTTACTGTGATTACATGGTGAGGTGACTCAGCATCCCACCCTACATGGTTGCGATATAATGCTGGAGCAAGTGCTACCGCCCACTCCTGCGCGTATGTATGTTTTAAGTATATTGGAACCAGGTCGGAAAAAGCCGGTGGAATTACCGTTTCTCCTTTTGGGCACTCCATAACAATTTCAGGCGGCCAATCTTTTTCAGCCAAAAGGATGTCATAGCCATAAGTCAGGTTCTCCCAAAAGAGACCTTTAATTTTTCTGGGTTTGTCCCCATCCATTTGGAGTGTTATTTCATATAACGGGTGTCGGACGCTTACCCTGGTATCAGGTGTCTTCAACCTGATGTGTTCATTCAACGCCGCTGTCACCAGAAATTCCATCAGGTTCTGGCAAGCTATTGTTACTTCTGCTGCGCTGTCTAGCATCGTCAGAGCCCATTCCCCGTTCAGAATTTGAGTCCTCAGAATTCTGGGCATGTCTAACTTTAAGACTGCTACCTTCTTCTTTTTAAATTGTGGTTTCGATTTTGTTTTATCTTCTTTTTTGATATTATAGTCCGAAGTACGTTGTGTGTCTCTGGACTTTGTCCATCCTTCTTGTCTGTGTTCTGACCGTTCTTCCCTCTCAGAGTTTTTTGATGAACCCTGAAAGGAACGAGAGGAACGTGTATCAGTATCCTGATACCTGTCAGGTTTTTTTATGTTATCACGATTCCTAAGTTTGTACCTCCTTTCGGAGGGCTCCTGTTGAGGAGACCCACCCCTGGATTGTGACCTATTCTCTCTATTCTTTTGTTTTTATTTTCCCATTTCTTCTTGGAAGAATCAGGTGCTTGCTTTGTGTTGTGCTTTTCAGGACCACTCATCAGTTGAGGTTTTGTTGCTCTAGCTCCCAAATTATCTCTACCTAATTCGGCATATGTGTCTTCGATAATTTTAGGTAACTCACGCTCCTGTTGTAAAGGAGTGAAGTCCCTCAGGCGTTGGCGTATTGCCACTGCTACTGCCTCACCGTTTATGTTTGCTAATATAATAGTTGATACCTGGGCAAAATTTCCTAACAATTTCATCCCTAAGTTCAGAGCAGGTTCTGCTCCATACTCATTCTGCATTTGCCTCAGTACATCTGGTATCACTGCTATTGAAGGGATACCATGAGTTCTGGTATATATGGCAGCGAAAACTGTACCCCAAGAGGTACAATCCTCTATCTGGTGTCTATCCCCATTGGCAAGCAGATAGTTAACATTCTGTGTTTTTCTTGAGAGCTTGTGTGTGGGAGGGCACCTTTAAACCAGTTTATGTGCTCCTGGTAGGTGAGGGGAACTTTAATGTCCTCATATGGACAGTATTCATCTGGTACTTCATCCTCAGTGTATGGATGAAATGTATTTGTGTGTGCATCCACTGGTGGGAATTTGACCCATGAATAGAACACCTCTGTTCTGTAGGACTCATGTGCCTCAAGCACAAAAGTTACTGTCCCACCTCTAGATGTGACTCCGTAGTCTGCTAGTTTTAAAGTAAGGGCAGTTCTAACATTGTCTGAAATGTTTATAGCTCCTTCCTGCTCTCCATCCCCCACTGCATCTCCTTGTAGCACAGCGTTCTCTTCAACAGACACTGTTGAAAGAGTTTCAAGGAAACTTGAGATAAGGTTTTATGCACAATAGGAACTATTTGTCCTTCAAGCTTGAATAAACCTACAGTCAATAAATAGGATATGCCTACTCAACTGTGGAGGATTTTCCCTTCCCACCCCAGACGTCTCTGGGTAGATGGAAGTAGGGGTCTCTGAGAAAAGTACAACTGAACTACTCAGATTTGACCGTTAAATAAGAACCAAACCAACGTTGGGCAACATGTTGTGTAGTTCCTATAACTCTATATAGGATCTGTGCGTTTAGACAGCATAAACTGTGGGATTGTTGTCCAGACTGATTCCAGACTCCCCCACCGGTTATGTTCGCCTGTATGCCAGCTAGCTCACAGTGCCACTGTAAACTCCTCTTACAAAGGAGAGAATAGTTCCTGGCAACAATCGAACATGACAACCCTGTCCCATCAGGGATCGTGGAAACAGTACAGTACTTTTCGCTCAGTCACTCGTGCTCACTTTGTCTCAGAGAGATACACAGAACAAACGGTGGGGATGTTTTCAATAAGCATTTATTGAACCAGTGTCATTCTAGTGTAAAATAGGTGTGCTGTAACAAACATAAGACAGAAACAGATATACAACGATATTTAGCACCAATAGAGTAAATGGATGGTAGATTTCTACCATAGTGCTAAAACAATGAATATATGCAAGCATATAAATACATGACAGTAATAATGCGTACTCCTACGATGCAACCCTAACTAGATGTACCTAAGTGTACCTAGCATGTATGTAGGTATAGAGCCAAGAATCCCCCAAGGCTGAAGCCAACCCCATTACCTGAAGTGAGAGACTGTGGGACCCCGTCTTGGTCTCGAGATGGCCACCCCCACAAGGGATGTCAGACCACTGCGAGCTAGAGTGTTTGCATGCAGGAACCTCAGCACAGGGCCGGCTCTAGGGCGGTGCGACCGGTGCCACCGCACCGGGTGCTGACTTTGCATGGGGGCGCCTGTTTGCTAGTTTATATTGTTTTTAAAAGCACCCGCTGCAGGGTTCCTGACCTCCAGCAATTTTCAGCCAACAATAAAAATGTCAAGCCTACTCCGGTGATTGATGCTCTTCCTGGAGAGAGAGAAGGAAGTTTTGTCTAGTGGAAGCTTTGACTGGGGGATGTTTTGATTCATCATAAGGTAGTGCAGAGGGTTAATATGCCTGCTGCAAAGAATGTGTACCATGCAAATCACGAAGTGAACATAACGTAAATAGGTCAGGGGGTTACTGTTTCGTCAGAGACTTCCTTTAGTTACTTGCCGTTTATAAGTTAAAATACTAATAAAAAACAGTGAGCTATTAACTGTCATCAAAGAACTGAAATGCAGACTTCAAGTATAGATTAGAGCGTATTGATTTTTCCCCCAGACTTTCAATATCCTAATGTTGTACAAAGTGTTGATTTGGGTAGAAATCAATTCCAATTATTAAAGATAATCCGCAACCATGGTCTTACGTTTTAAACTCAGAGTTTGTGCTTCTCCAGACCAAGCCCCCCTAAACTATACTGCCTACCAGTATGGATGACATATAAATCCTACCACTCTGTCTTATGTAACGTTTCCTATACATTGATTTACACGCATATGATTGACTGTGTGTGCAATGTAAAGTGCTCTGACACCCTTCACTTTTATGAGTGACACTATAAAACTAATTAAATGCATCTGAGTGAGAGTGGTTATGGAGACTGTTAAGAGGTGGTGGTAGTGCAGGAATCCGTTGCGCAGGTGGTCATTGGGCGGGCGTCGAAAAACATTGTCGCACTGGGCGCCACCAGTGCTAAAGCCGGCCCTGCATCAGCGTCTCGCTTCAGTGTGTCAACATGAAAGATATTCTCCTCTGCCTGTCCCGGCAAAGATATGGTGTATATATACCCAAAAGGTACCCTCAGGGGATTCTACCTTACTGTGTCATGTCGGCCTAGGATGACGGAAGGGATGACCCTTATACATAGTTATTATGCAGAAGATGGTAATCCTGCTGTGATTCTGAGACTCCTCATGCATAATTAATGTGGCTAGTTTTCGCGGAAAACCTCATGACATTAATGCAGTGGTCAATACCAAAACCTTTTTTGTAGTGTAATGGTACAGTAAATGTAGGTGAAGGGTTAGGGCACTACTCAAGCCTATATCGGGGTACCCTATGAAACATAACAGCATGAGTTTTGGGGGTGGCGGCACTTTTCCCCTTGTCGTCGTCTGTCTCCCCCCATCCTGCCCCCACTCTTCGCTCTTACCTGCTGCTGTCGCGGGCCGGCAAACGCAGGGACCACCACGGGCGGCAAAAGGTCTAGCTACGCCACTTCCTGTTGTGCAGTGCTACTTTAGTGGGTAGCACAATGGGTGCTGCTGCACACTAGTGAGCCTGGGTACATGTAATACCATTTACTAGGGACTTATAGGTAAATTAAATGGCCAAATTATGTGTAGGCCAATTTTACTGTGCTTAAGGGAGCGAGCATAAGCACTTTAGCACTGGTTAGCAGGGTATAGTGCACAGAGCCCTAATGCCAGGGCACAAGTCCTAAAAAAAGAAGTGGGGGGACTAACCTAATTAATCAGTATGCAAGTGGCATCTCGGCGCGTGACATCCCGGCACGTGACATCGCGGCGCGTGAGGCACGTGACATCACAGGAAGTGGCATCACAAGAAGTGACATCAGATCTTAAGCCCTCACATATATGTTTAGCAGGTCTATCATGAGTACATTTGACAACATTTCGAGTATACTTGCAAACCCTCCTGATTTAGGCAGAAGATTCACACTTTTGTAAGCTTCACATAAACCAATGTAGTCTTTTGTCAGCGTAAAGCTTCCTCTACCCATAGTGCTTTACAAGAAAAAATAGTGATATTTAAATTATTACAACACCTCCTCAGGGTTAGTAAGCGCTATATAAATGCTATTTATTTTGTGCAAATACTTGGAAAGATCAACACATCTGAAGTTCTTACAGTGCATGCATATCTCCTAAACAGAGCCTGAACAAAGTGAAAAGCTGCCTCTCTTAAGTTTGTGTGAAGTGCTAACAAGGTGTGAGCCTTTGTTTCCCCTCTGCTGCATTTGCTTCTAGGTGTGAGGCTCCTGACTGCTGCCAGCCAGGAGACTTGGACAAAAGGAGACCTGATGACCCCTCAAATTGGGCCTTTGTTATGGGCCCAGAAGGAGTCAGAAATAAGAGAGCCCCATCCCGACCCCGCCTGCACGTTGTTGTGGATCGAAAGCAGATAACAACGTGCAGGAGCTGCTGAAAGTGTCCTGGTGTTTGGAAATTACACTGGGACGAAGTCAGCATCTTTTTCAGTGGGGCACTACTTCTTGGCAGGGTGGACGGCGTCCACACTGTGAAAAAAGTGGTTGGACGCCGTCCACCCGCATGTCCCCCCCCTACTCGTGCCCTGCCTAATGCCAACAAAAACGATTTCAGCCAAACAGGGGGGCGAAGGCAAAAAGTCTTTGAGAACGCCACGTCAAAGGCATCAGGTCTAACAGGTGTGCTAAACAATTCAACATACAATCTCACACTGCTGAGACTCCTTTCTGTGCTGTAGAATTCAGCGCACCATTCTATTGTGCAACATCAATTATTCCCCAAAACACACATAAAACATCCACACTCCCTGTACCTACACTACAGGGTACTGCAGAAAATCCTCCCTCACTAACTGCCCCCCCCCCCCCCACACACACACGCCCGAGAGTACGTCGTGCCATTGGAGTATGCTGCATAAACTATCACCCCCACATAGACTCGCTCTGCAGGACAGCCATTGGCCTATTGTGGTACATACCCTGAGCTGCGCGAGCCGAGCCCCCTATTTATACGGGGAGCGCCGCAAGCCTCCGCCCGCTTGCTCGCTCCCTCTGACGTTCTTGACACCAGGAGGTGCTGCAGGGCTTTTGTTTTATACGCTTAAAGGCTGTGTTCCCTTCTCCACCCGCGTGGGCTTCCTGCAGACACTGAGAGGCGGACATCGAGGCACAGGCGTGTATCCTCTGCCAGTCTGCGTGCTTTTCGTTCAACAGGACTTTACCGCAACCTGCTCTCGGAGTGTCTGACGTTGTCCCGGCATCGCCCCAACCGAAGGTGCTCGGAAAATCCTGGGATATATATCTATCTGTGTGTGTGAGTCTCTGTAGACGCGGCGTGTCCTGTCTTCAGAGCCCCCTGTCCTCGGAGGCGCTGCAGAGTTAATGAAAAAGTTCTGCTAACTTCTGTCCAACAGTCCCCGGCTCCCGCAGTCTCGCCCCTCAGGACATGGGGCAGAGGAGCTCGACGTGGGAGCGTTTTCTGCCTGCTCTGTTGCTGCTGCTGTGGAGAGAGGGGCGGCTGTGCACCGCGGACCACTGCAGCTGGAAGGGGAGGTAAGCAGCGCCCTTGGCGGCCGTGAGAAGGGGCAGTTCCCTACCCTACTCCCGGTAGTAGGTCCAGATGCCATTTAAAAGGGGTAGCTCTGTGCTCCATTCATATAACACGGGCAGCTCTCTGCGCCTTTAATATAACAGGGACAGCTCTTCTCCGTTCATATATCAGGGACAAATGTCTGCTCCATTCATATAACACGGGCAGCTCTCTGTTCCTGTCATATAATAAAAGCAGCTCTTTTCTCCTTTTTTATATAACAGGGACAGATATCTGCTCCACTCATATAACAGGGACAGCGCCCTGTTCCCGCCATACACTATGTGCAGCTCTGTGCTTCATTCGTGTAAAAGGGGCAGCTCTCTGTTAGAGGCCAAATCAGTTTGTTGCATTTTTATTATGCACACTTTTTTTTTACTAACCATGATTTATTTGTTAAAATCCGTATTACTCTTTAAAAATATTTTGAGCAACATACTTCTACAAATACCATAGAAAATGTACATCTTCTACAAAAGGTGAAATCCATTTGCACCATTTACGTTGCTGACGTATGGGGCAAACATTTGTTTGCTCTGTTTCTTTAGCAAAATGTTGCCATGGACTTGAATTTCTTAGTTGAAATCTCTATTACATAAGTCAGATCATGTCCAACCAATACATTTGTTACATATGTCGAGCAGTGGCTCTACAAACTATCCCCTCCCTGATTACACTGGCTCAGAAAATGCAAAATGTATTACACCCTCTCTATCGGGGAAGAAATGCTGGGCGGTATATTGAATATACAAGATATTCTGTGATAACTTTGTGCCTTCCCTGTCATTATTACATGGTAATATTTTGTTTTTACATAACCCTTCACCCTTCTGCTGTTTTTCAGTGCTGTAAATGTAGATGTGACTACCAACCACTTTTAATGGTATCTAAGTTACCAGGGTCGGAAGGATGGGAGGCTGAGTTTGCCTTTCCAGAATCCTGACATTCAAATCCCTGCAGATGTCAGTGAGGAATGATAACTCACTATTATTCAATAAACATGACATAAAAAGCGACACAAACAGATCAGGCCCAACACTGCTACCCTCTATTTCTCTAGGGAGTAAAGTTTGCTTTTTTATAGGAGTTGAATTAACGTAGTTTTATTTTTTCACACAATGTTGTCTTCAAATGTATGGGTGCAAGCAGGTATGTGCCTACGGTGCAACTTTACATGGGGACATGCATATGCAAATGATCACACC
Organism: Calotriton arnoldi; assembly: GCA_963921515.1. Classification (NCBI taxonomy): domain Eukaryota; kingdom Metazoa; phylum Chordata; class Amphibia; order Caudata; family Salamandridae; genus Calotriton; species Calotriton arnoldi. Next base: position 1,621,548 of record CAWUFW010000883.1, read on the forward strand.
TCGATCTTCACAACTGCTGTTTTAATTATTGCTGGATTACCCAATCAAAAGCGTTTTTGTATGTTTTGGTTTGGATTTTTGTACGCCTATTTTTGGTTTGACTGTGTTTTGGACAGTGTAGACGTTTGACGTTTCTTTTTGGTTAAAAATAAAATGAATTGCATTCTTACGTATTTGCTCCCCTACTAGATCTGAACAACTGTACTTCCTCTTTTCTACTGATTGCCAAGGTGGACTCCCTCCACCAGGCACATGTTTCCATAAAAGTTATACATTCAGATATATGAAAGCGTTTTAGTATGTAAAATCAGGGATATATAACACAAATTGCGAAAACATGTTTTTAAAATATGTGTCCCTTTTAAGTTATTTATGCTGACTTGGGATGATGGCTGCTGTTGGGTACTTAATGTCAAGTAAGTTTATATGTGGGGTGTCAAACAGTTCATTGTATAATAAGTTTCTCTTGTCTGTTTTCGGGCATTACAAAGGTCGTAGGTTATCGAAGCACTGAGCAGCGTCTCAAAGCTAAATAAAATGGATCAACAGGAAAAAATGGCCATATTTTATAGAACACGAAACCTATATTTCCAGCACCTGTCAATTGTTATTACACTAGGTGAAAAAGTCTACGCTAGAATTTTCACCAATTATGCTGTGAGAGGGATCCTTACCATGAGCATCTTTGCCCTCTGTATGCTGTTGAGAGACGACCCTGAGCATGCCACAATCTTGTAGCCTGGTCCAGACCTGCTACCCTTGTCCCCTTGGTCCCTGGACCAATGTAAAGAGTAATATTGGCTGAATAGCAGACTAAGACTCATTACACAAACACCCAGCCTACAAAATAGAGGAAAATTTAGTGAGAACACCAGCAGAAATTCAATATTGTTTGTCGACTGGCGCCAAAAGATTGAATGATCCCGGAATCTTTTGACTACTCTGAGAAGAGATAACAAATAAAAACATACCACTACTAGTCTAACACCTGAAAACTACACAATTTCAACTCCTAAACCCTTACCTTACTGCACAAACCATTAGGTCTTCTTTTACAGTGTGTGGATGCCTATAAAACCAATTTTTATGCTTTAAAATATAAAGAGTGGGCTAGACTCTGCCTGGAGGAATAACACTTTGTCTCACTTCATACTATTGGCTGTTTGGTGTATCAACCCACCCAAATTGTAGGGCTTGCACTGCAGTGCACGAGGGACAATTTTACATCTTAAAAGTATGCTGAATTATTGTACTTTACATTCTTTTTCTCGTAGGTGCGATGTATACAGACAGCAATCATTTTTTATTTTAATTTTGCATTTCCATACGCTTTTTTTTTTTTTTACATATTTTAGTCAGGACTCAAAATGCAAGGCCGAGCTATTGACTTTGCCAATGCATGTTTACTTTTGCCACCACAAAACCTGCCCCCAGCGTGTGGCCTGGTGATTAAAACAGGTTGTGATGTGCACTGTGGAAGATTCTTCCTGCCTCAGTGGAGAGCATTGAAGTCCTGGGTTCCCAACAGATTCATGATACCACAAGATGGCCTCAGCACTTTAGGTGCACAATGGCACGACCCGCCATGATGTCAACTGCAACCTCATGGTAGAAGTAAAATATGCCACAAAGTTTCACCGCTGTCCCGTTCCATAGTCAGCTGATTCATTACTGCGCTCTCAACATGGGAGCATGCCTCAGCCAACATGGGAGCACGCTTTACATTGTCTATCTGGTGAGTCTTGGTATCTGCAGCCAAGTAAATAACCAGACTAAAGCAGTGCTTAATTTGAGCCGGTGGTTGGAGGAGGAGGCCACCAGCACTTATTTTTTCCTCACCAGACTTTTACCTTGACTAAGAGAGTGAAAAACACACTAGGGGAAAAAAAGGAGGAAGAGAAAGACAGAAAAACCTTGATAAAGGGAGAAAACAGGGATGAAAAGGAACCTTCAAGAGGGAGATAACGAGGCAGGTGGTGGATTAAAGAGGTATGAGATGGAATCAAGGCTATGCAGCCTTAGTATTTGGCATCCTCAATATTCGTAGCATGGGCCACGGGCTTCTGAGCACAATTTCAGGCACAGGCATTTATTTTTTATTTACAAATTAAGCACTAGAGTAGACACTGAGTATGGATGTTAAACATAGCATTCCGTGATAAGATTTGTCAGATAATGGCATCCAGTTATACAAAGTGTGAAAATACGCAATGCTTTTTGAACTTCCCCTCTCAAAACTGTGCCAGAAAACTGAGGTTCTAACATCTCATGTTTGGGTCCCCCTAAAGTTTAGGGGGACACAAACATGAGATGTTAGAACCTCAGTTTTCTGGCACAGTTTAGGGCCTAAACACAGACGCCCTTATAACCACCTCGCCCTCTAACTACATCTCAGGGTTTTGCATCGTGGCGCACCCTTTCCTGTGAGCATGTTTGTCATTCCTATGGCAGGACCTCGAGCATGCGCAGGGTTGGAGATTTATCACTGCATTGCACCGGCTGGTCCCTTAATAAACATCAAACATCTCACTGATGTGGGAAGCAGAAAGGGCCTGCCATTTAAAACTGAAGCATGGCTTAGAGGAGATCCCTTCCGCGTTGTAATGTAAACCACCGACCCCTAATGCTGTCCTCCATCAAGGAAACAAGGATCCTTGAAAAGCCGACCATGGCGGTAGGTCCCTCGGCATGGTGGAACCTAGGCTCTGGAACACCGTATAATCCTGAGATGAGATCCGAACCCAATTATAGGCACATCTAGAAACCTCTAAAAATCCTTTCAACAGAACTTTCCTATACCCAGGAGCCGCAACTGAGGAATCTCGGACACTCTCGCTAACCCATCCGATCAGTTCTTCTAACTTGCCCCACTCCCCTTTACATGCCCACCTGGACCATCTTCATTGTCCTGAAGTAACCAACCTGCTGAACGCAGAGCTTTACAAAAACCTCTAAATAAATACACACATCTCAACTCACAATCATGGAACCAGCGGAAGCGGTGTGTCACTGAGGTTGTTTGGAGACCCCAACCCTTCTCCTTTTTTAACTCTCCAAGGATAGCATCAACATTGCACTGAAGAACCTCAAATAGGGCTAAAGATGCCTTTGATTGCTAAACATATTCAAGGGATTTCACTCAGCCAGAAAAAGATACATTTCAAGACTCTGCCTTTAGATTGTGGAAATGCAATAGGCATTATCTTGCAATCGGTCAAGCTAAAAGTTAGGTATAGCTTTGTGGGTGTCATTCACATAAAACTACAGATTGTGTTTTGATCCTGCTGTGAAATCACTCCATGATTGGTAAGGGTGGAAAGGTACGCATGTACATATACTCTGCATTTTTACTCAACATATTACTGAAGTTCACTTTTAAATAGCTTGCAAAGAATATATTTCTCAATGTAAAGGAATGTCTCTACTGAAATCGGTGCTCCTCCCATTATGATAATGAAATCTACATTCGCTCTTCTTTGTTTTTCAGTGGGCTTACTTGGGAACCACGTTCCCGTGCAGTGGAGCAGGTGCGCTTGCGCTGCACAGAAGGTTCACTTGAGTGGATGTACCCGGCAAGAGCCCTGCGTGTCATCCTTGCACCCAACCTGGCCAGCGTCCAGCACACCACTGTGTGTATCAAGCCGATGAGTGGCTTCAAGGGGGCCAACATCTATGTGGAGCGTGATGGTGAGCTGCACCTGCTAGTGAGCGAGGCAGAAGAGGCACATCTGCAGCATGTGCATTGCTTCAGTTCGGACCGTCCTCAAGGGGTGGCGCTGTTCCTGCAGGCCAGTCCCCAGAGGGACATCAGCCGTAGAACTGCAGGATTTCAGTATGAGCTGCTCAGCAACCTCAGCTCAGCCCCCAATTTCCAGGTCACACTAGTGGAAGGTAAGCCCACTGACTGTAAATTGCGGTTATGTCAATACCTTCAAGCGTTACTAGTAGCTAAAATTCTAATAATAGCAGTAGTTTATTTTTTATAATGTCTATATTCTTGCCAACGTTTTTTCCTAAAAGTGGATGCACTCACCATCAAACATCAGTTAACTTCACCCAACGTCTTGTGCTTGGTACGATATATTGTCTGAAATGGTACCTATTCAAGAACATTTGCCCCCAAAGTAATTATTTTGTTAACGGCTCCGTTAACAAAGGGGGTATATCCCAGTCAAGGAAGCGCTTAGTCATAGCCACTCCAACAAACAAATTTTACATTTTGCCAAATCAACATCATCAATAATTTCCACCTGCCCCAATTGAAGGGCTTCGCTAGTTCAAAAAATGTAACGCAGTTTTATTCGACGATTTACAACCCTTTGTGGAATAAGAAGGCCTACACGATGATCTTGAATCACTTAATTTCAATTAATAGTGGGAACAGAAACACAGCCTCTTTGAGAAGTTTCTCTTGTTAAGATGGTCATATTCTTATCTACAGTTTTAGAGATATGCATTTTGTCTACAGCTTAAACTTCTTCAAGAAGGTAATAAAGCTGGAGTGATATGAAATGATGTTCAAAACATGACCAAAAAGCTTGGGGAGGTAGTTCATGCGACATTTTTTTCAGCTAAACCAACTTTGCAAGGCTCTTCCTTAAAATGCTGTTGAGCAACTTAAGTACGGGCAGTGTCTTTGATTAATGCTACATTAGACTAGGCCAGTGCCTTATATCTCTGCTTGTTAATTTTACTAAGTACGGTCCAAAGGTTTTCTCAGCAACGATACCTCAGTGTACCTGAATGTCAGGGTTGCACATACCAAGGCTGTCTAGTTTTGATTCCACCTCATGCTTCTAAAATCCACCTGTCTACACTCCCTGATCTTTATCTCACACATGGAAGTTCCTTGTCATCTCTTCTTTCTGTTTCAATGTTGTCCTTTATTTCTCTTAATTCATCTTCTGCTTTTTGTGCCTTTCTCTCTCATGACCTGGGTCAAATTCTGGTGATACAACATAAGTCCTGGTGCCCAAAAATAAGTGATGGTGGGCCGCACCTGCAACTACGGGCTCAAATTAAGCATCATGCAACCTGATTCTCTGGGCAAAATAGGGGATTCTGTCTCACATCATCACCTGCCCTTTCATTAAGCTCCAGATAGATACAGTACAGTGAATAAAACCTTCTGGCTGACCTATAAAAATGTGCACAGTGTTTCCCTCACTATCTTAAAGAAAAAATCAAGATCTACATCCTTTGACTCCTTCTGCACACATCCAACCAACTTTTGTAGGCCAATGTGAAAGATAAATTATAGAGGACAAGAGAGAGATGATTCTATCATGTGTATTACAGAACTGTAGTATGATAAAAATGCATTTGCTTCCTTCCATTTCAAAGTTGAGGAAGGCAATCAAGACCTTCTCCTTTGTTTAATCCCTGGGATTTGTTCCCATACTAGTACATAATCCCTATCTTCCTCAAATTCAAGTCTTAGGTCCAGCTCTCTTCTTGCATGGATCTATCTGATCATGAGTTGTGCGCCTCCTCAGCTGGCTGACATCCGTCCTTCTTGGAGGCAGATGTTTGTCCTGAGTGTTCCCGTTCATAGGTTGATCGCCCTTCCTCAAGGGATAACCTGTTGGCAAGGCACCTATTCTGCTTTAGCCAAGACACTTGAGAAGTCTGATTCTGATTCTGCAAGAACTATTCTTAGACATAATTCAAAAATATGCTGTGGGAAGTCCTGTGTGGAAGATGTCCTTTGAGTTTATTAATGAGATTTGAAAGGACCGGGTCTAGACTATGAATGTGCTTGCTTAGTTGCCAGCTCAATTGTGAGCCCTTTGTTCCTCAATATCCATAATGGCATTGCTTAATTATTTATTGCAGATGAGCAGTGCAGCTGCCAGATCACAGTATTTTCATGGAGGTGCGCTCTTTTTGAGAGACACTATTTGTCAAACAACACAACTCCATTACCCCATGCCATAATACTTCTAAATTTGAAAATGTTTTTCATGGCATAAGATATAAGTAGAATATGAGTTATTTTTGCAGACTTGGTATAATTCCACCACATTTGTAAAGTGTGAATTTATCACCCCTAAGGGTATCCAGGCGCTGGGGGGGAGCCATCGGGGAGATTAAGTGAGCTATTGCCCAGAGTCACATGATGCTGAGCTGAGCTGCCGCCTGCAATCAAACCTTGAGCCCCGCACTCAGGAGTCAGCCGCTCTGGCCACTGCGCCACACCTCTCCCACTGTATCACTTTTTGTCACTTTTCCATGATACAGTGTTTCACATGGGCACTGTTGCTGATTGGCACAATACTTCTCATGGGATAAAAATCTGCTGCACCGTTTTTGATTTATTTTATGTTGTGCATTATGTTTCCTAGACACGGTTAGTGGGATGGGCACATTTTCTGCGCCCTAGTGACTACTATTTATTTTGTTAACACACATTTCTGCAGATCATACCATTTAACAAGTTCTGATGAGCACAATCATTTCTCTTCTTTAACCCAAATACATGTGCAATGCAACATACATGATATATGGGGCACATCAAAGCAATTTGCAAAACGTATTTTTACAATGCAAACCACGGAAATATTTACGACATGCTTTTGGAAGAGGTAAAATGTGCCTCCAAATGTTTTTTTTAATCAATTTTAAATAAAGTTAAGAACGGTATTCATATGTCTGTGCCGGCTAAGAGCTTAGTGGCCTAAGGGATCCGCAGCCCACATTATATTCTGCAACTGAAATAGTTTTCTTCTTCTCCTTTTGTGATTATTTTCTGATGCTGACGCAAACTGCGTGTTGGTAGAGTATAACGAGTGCTATTTTCTTATGAATAGCGTTAATCCCATGTTCATACAAAGTAATTCACACCGTTTACCTAACTACCAGTGAAATGACTAGTGAGGTAGACTGTCTCTGCTGGCATCTGCTGTAACCCGCTGGTCACCAGTATGAATCTTGGTAGGGCAACTCAACCTGTCATACAACCGAGCTCGCTAAATTTGCTCATTATTAAAATGGGTAATGGGGACACCTGCTATTTACAGCACTTCTCAGATATACAAACTGGGGGTGAATGCAAATATGAAAAACAAGTTCCTATTATTAACCATACTGTATCTCACTTGTCACCTTCCTTGCAGCCATGTGCCGCCCCTGTGACAATGCCGAGCTACTAATGGCCATTTGCAGCAGCGATTTTGGTGAGTACTTGTCGAGACCAGAGGCAGTGGAAATCCTCGTGCTCTTTTTGTTAAATACTAATTTACAATGTAAAATATTAAACTGTTGTGCAAAAGAGTTAATAGTGAGGAAAAAGGCCTTGCATATTAAGCTGGAATTGACTAGGTTTGGCACTAGGGCCAAAGGTCGTTTTCAACATTAACAATCTTAAGAAACTCTACAAAAGAGAGCCATTTTTCTACATTTAGGGGCATATTTATCAAAACATCACGCAGCGCAGTGCAGCAAGCCACCTTGCTGCGCTGCATGACAGGGAAAGGGCAGCAATGAGCCGTATTTAACATTATACGGTGCATTCCTGTCTTTTCCCAGTACTGGCGCACAATGTGCTGCCTAGTGCCAATGCAGGCAACCTTGCACCATGGTGCAAGTGTGCCTGCGTTATAAGCAGGATTGTTTTGTGTAGAAAGCTACACCTTCCTGCACAAAAACAATCCCCTGAGACATTTTCCTCTTTCTATGTGTGCGCATAATGCAGCACACTTAGAAGGAGGAAACATTGAGGAGAAATAAACATCGTTATGCCTCACCTGGGGAGGTGTAGCAGTTTTGGCACATTCCCAGGTCTACCACTTATGGTATCTCCGAATGCGCCAAAATCCATGTGTGTTGTGTGGGAACGCCCACTTACCATCTGTGGAACACCTCCCTGGGGCAGAGCAACGCAACACAGAGATTTATCAAGCCACTCAGGGTCACGCACGGTGTCCTTGCGTGCCTTCATAAATCACACTTAGTAGTTGCATCGTACTTGCACCCCGTTACGTGGTGCAAGTGCGATGCAACTACTTGATAAATATGGCCCCTACTTTTTCCAAAGATGCTCTTGCCAGTAGCAAATTTTACACAACAGGGTCATTTAAATTATATTTTAAATATGTGTTTTAATTTTTCTTGTGCTATATGTGATCTTTTAAATTCTGTATGAGAAAAAAGGCACATTGATCCGAAATGAACTTATCGCCAACAAAATACGCCCAATGCACCAAAACAAAAAGTGCACATACATGGGTATGGCATAATTGTGAGCTTTGTGTTCTCAATAACGTCTACCAATTCTCATTTTTTGTACAATTAGTTATCAGTATTGGTGCAGCACCTTGTGCCATTAGTATGCACAATAGCGCCTTCTTGGTGTGGGTGACCTTTTCATACGGTTCCGTGTTTTCCTTCTATTGCTCATGATTGTTTTATGTTTTTGTTTGTTAGTACAGATTTGTTAAATATCTCTGTTAGTACTGATTTGTTAAATGTATAATTTACTGATGTGCACGTTGGTTAATGTGGAAGTTAAGATCCAGATAAAGATCTTTGTAGTGGGTTGTGTTTAGAGACGGTGTATAGATGGGTTTTACTGTTTTTGGTTGGACTGGGTATTTCGTTGTCCATTTCCAGGCAAGTGTAGATAGCTTTCTAGACATGCATCTCTAGCCAGGTGCATAGCTATGATGCGGATGTGATGTGCATGATGGTGCAGCTGGTTCAACTAACATTACCTGAGTAGATCTGGCAGCAGGTAAGTGCTGTTGAGTTGGTAACGCTTTCCCTAGTATATTGCTTTGTTGACATGTTGAGTACATGAAGGTGTAATGGTCCTGTCTAGAATATCCTCTTGGAGAAAGACACCTTTTAGATGTAATTTGAAATCTATTGATGTCAATGTTTGTTTTGGGGTGCTGTTTTTCGCAAGTCTGTAGGGTGCACTCTGAAATGTGTATATATTGTGTACTGATTGGGTGACTGCATGGTGAAATTAGCTTTGGGTGATGAGCGATGCGTGCATCACAGCTATTTTCGCCAAATAACTGCTGTCTTGAATGCATGTGGGGTGTTTTTTAGATAGATAGATAGATAGATAGATAGATAGATAGATAGATAGATAGATAGATAGATAGATAGATAGACCGGCGATGCAAACAGTATAAAACAGTGCAGGTTTTATCATCACCCATTATTTAACATAGCAAACAGTATAAAATAGTATAAAACAGGACAAACTTTATAAGCAAGAGTTGCAGCTTCTAATGTGGTTGATTATCCTGTTAACATATTGGTAACGCGAGAATGAACATGTAGCAACCATTCTAGTAGGGTGCTATTTGGATCTGTGATTTAGCTACCTTATTATCAGAGCCACTGGAATAATGAGGCAGGGGAGAACCAAATTATGTGGCAGGGTTCACTAAATTGTGAAGCAAAAAAAAGCAAATTATGCAGCGTAATGCAGCACATTTTCAAGCAGTATTACTTCACTATTTTGTCATAGTTACACATAATAACACCATATGGGCAAATGTTTCATCTGATTAATATCAGTTTAACACCTAAATACAGCAATCAACAACTGAAAGGTGACCTGGCTCTGCGCCACAGAAGGTCTGCCACTGTGCAACAATACACGCTGTTGCGTTTTTAACAACTTTTGATCTGTTTGAGCTAGACACAATTTTTTGTTATAATCTGCAAATAATGCAGAAGATAATGGATTATGTGACAAGTACCACAAGTCCACAATTATACAGAAAACGTTGACACCGCAAGATCGCATAATTCCAGTGGTCCGACTTATCACTTGTATTCTTCATTAATTGTAGTCTGTTTCAGCCCCCTGAAATCACTTGCTGTTTTTAAAGTTTGGTGCCAGGAAAAGACTAATACATTTTGATGGTGCAGTGTGAGGTGTAAATACATCTCGATATGGAAGTCGTATTGTGGTGATAGGTTTTATCAAATGTATGACTTTGGCATTGTGCTTTGCATATGATTCTGGGTATCAAATGTGCATTCTTGGTTTTGATCTGTAGGTTCTGCAAGCTCCGGTTGGCTTGTGTCATACAGTCTGATTCAATGTACTTGGTTAGGCATATCTGCGCAATATTATATGTGTGAGAGTTTCTGCCCACTTTGATCTGCTGGGTGTTAAGTGATCTTGTGGGGAAAAAGAATACAGAGAAGCAATGCAAGCCTTAGTACTTCAGTTACAAAGATTCCTTAAAAGTCATTTAGTTATATTCAAACATTGACAGCATTGTTTGGCAAATTGTCCTTTACCAGCCCCTTCCCATAAGGAAGGGCAAATGATGGAACTCGTCAGATACTCCTGGTAGCCTCGGCTTGCCCGCTTGACATGAGTCTGCAATGTTTCTGTTTGTACTACGTTTTCACGAGTTTAAAAGAAACAGGAGATGGATCCCATCTTAGAATCCCACATCCTCTGCCTAACATTGTGTTCCCTCCCCTATTACCAGATCCTGTCGGAGTCATTCACCATGCACCAGGTGCAGACCAGGCACAAGGCTATGCCATCTTCCCCCATCAGAAGTGCAGCCTTCCTTGCCCTACTCTTCACCTATCTGTCCATCATCCCAAAGAAGTCCCATTTGAAGCTTGGTATTGTAGGGTCCCTCAATGTGATCTTGGTTCCTTGGCCAGAACGGTCTAAAGATCAGTGAATAGAATATCCCTAATCAGCTGGGCCACACAGCAATCCCTCCACTGACCTCCAGCCGCCCCACTAGTATGTTTCTGAGGAGCCACAGCAAGCCTCACTGGTGGGTTCAGTGGCTTTCAATAGGAACCACAGCCGCCTCCTTCCACAGTCCAATCCAACAATGAATGGGCTTCAAATACCGCAATATTCAGGGCGTAGCCAATGGCCAGCAACAGATATAACACATGCAAGATCCACTTTACTGTAACTCGCACAAAATTCACTACAAAGCAAATCCCACACAGTTCTGATGTTTCACAAAACAGAAGCACGAGATCGGCATCTATTTTTCCTGGTTATAATCTTCCTCTGTTTCAACTTATCATAAGTCAGGAATTTGACTGGGGTACATGCAATAAAACAATCGTCGTTACGCTTTCATAACAGAGGAATGTTCCCTCCACTGTAACTGTGCAGTCTAGATTGAAAACTTGATTTCATCTGCCCTCGATCATGCACGTTTCCAATTCAGTTCAAACTGCTGCTCCTTGTTTCTCCTTAGATAGACCCCGACACATTAGGGGAGCCCTACAGGTCCCCACAAGAGTGGGTGCAGTCCTACAAACACGGCCATCATTATAGGGATGCCCCAAATCCCTCAGTAGGCAGGGTGCAGGAGGCCTCTGCGTTGACACTTCCGGGACATGCCCAGGGTCGAACTGGGACAAAAAATAGGGCCGGACACCAAAATAAAAGTGGCCCCCATTAGCGAAGCATATAGTTAAAAAAGTGATAATATCAGGAAAATCAACAGTAAAAACCAGCCCATCTGGCCATAAAACCGGACCACAGCTTCTAAAAACCAGCCCCACACACAGACCTGACAGACCAGCCCATCGGCACTGCCTGCTTGCCCGATAGGCCAGTCGACTCTGGACATGCCAGACATCCTTTTTAACGAGACCAGAGTCCACTTGCATGGGGGGTCCACACATGGAGACCCTCCGCAGCTCCTCAATAATGGCGCTCTTGTGGTGCCCCAGCTACGCACTAACTCCTGCAAGCAAGCAGTCAGAGTCTTAATGCCATATTCCCTCAGGTGCATAGGTCCGTGCACAGGAGGGAGCCTTCGCCTGCACTGTGCAGTAATTAACTTTGTGCCTGAGGGACGTGTGTTACTGAAGGGCCATACACACCTCTGTGATCCCTTGTAATACCAAAAGGACTAGGGACCATAAAAAACAGACACAAACGTATGTGGCACTGCCGGGCCCATTGATAATACAAACCCCACTGTTGTGATCTGTATTGTGAAGGGGTCTCTAGTTTAAATGCATCCAACACCCACTTGTAAATAAATAAAACGGAAGTAAACTGGTAAACGGATACTTGATGGAAACAGACCTCGTTATTTTCTATGCAGACAGTTTAATTGAGCTACCTTGACATCTGTGTACAGCGCACATCATTGGACAGTCATGTTCGTTTTGGAGCAAGGGTTCGAGATCAGATAAAATGGCGGCCACTGGCACTGTCAGTTTGAGTGTGCAGTGTAAGCAAGCACAGTCTGTCGTAGCCACTGTCAGATTGAGTGAGCAGTCACAGTGTGCAGTGTAAGCGTGCACTGCCTCGTAGCCACTGTCAGTTTCAGTGACAGTGTTCAGTGTAAGCATGCACTGCCTGTCGTAGACGCTCTCAGTTTGAGTGTGCAGTGACAGCGTGCCGTGTAAGCATGCACTGCCTGTCGTAGACGCTCTCAGTTTGAGTGTGCAGTGACAGTGTGCAGTGTACGCGTGTGCTGCCTGTCGTAGTCACTGTCAGTTTTAGTGTGCAGTGACAGTGTGCCGTGTAAGCATGCACTGACTGTCGCAGTCACTGTCACTTTGAGTGTGCAGTGACAGTGTGCCGTGTAAGCATGCACTGCCTGTCGTAGACGCTCTCAGTTTGAGTGTGCAGTGTACGCATGCACTGCCTGTCGTAGCCACTCTCAGTTTGTGTGCCGTGCAAGCATGCACTGCCTGTCGTAGCCGCTCTCAGTTTGAGTGTGCAGTGACAGTGTGCCGTGTAAGCATGCACTGCCTGTCGTAGCCACTCTGTTTCAGTGTGCAGTGACAGTGTGCAGTGTACGCATGCACTGCCTGTCGTAGCCACTCTCAGTTTCAGTGTGCCGTGCAAGCATGCACTGCCTGTCGTAGACGCTCTCAGTTTGAGTGTGCAGTGACAGTGTGCAGTGTACGCGTGTGCTGCCTGTCGTAGTCACTGTCAGTTTTAGTGTGCAGTGACAGTGTGCCGTGTAAGCATGCACTGACTGTCTCAGTCACTGTCAGTTTGAGTGTGCAGTGACAGTGTGCCGTGTAAGCATGCACTGCCTGTCGTAGACGCTCTCAGTTTGAGTGTGCAGTGTACGCATGCACTGCCTGTCGTAGCCACTCTCAGTTTGTGTGCCGTGCAAGCATGCACTGCCTGTCGTAGCCGCTCTCAGTTTGAGTGTGCAGTGACAGTGTGCCGTGTAAGCATGCACTGCCTGTCGTAGCCACTCTCAGTTTCAGTGTGCAGTGACAGTGTGCAGTGTACCCATGCACTGCCTGTCGTAGCCACTCTCAGTTTCAGTGTGCCGTGCAAGCATGCACTGCCTGTCGTAGACGCTCTCAGTTTGAGTGTGCAGTGACAGGGTGCAGTGTAAGCGTGCACTGCCTGTGGAGGTCCTTCTTTACTGCAGTACGATCCCAATGCTTCCATCTGGGTGTGCCAAGCACTCTTTGGGTGCCCATGAGGCTGCCATACTTTATACATGGATGACAGAACTGAGAGAAGAGCCACGTGCGGGGACAGCTGTTGCCCCGCCTTGCATGCAGGCGTTAGCACGGTGTATGACGCTCTTTGAACCCTGCATTGACCTCACACCCCGCTGATGGGGGGTCTTCATGCAAGTGCCACATGTGGAAACACAAGGGTGCGGTCTGCCTCTTCCAGACACAAGCAGCCGCCTACAAGACGAAGGCCGATGGTAGAGCAGTGCCATGTTTTGTGGTATTACGCATCAACACTGTGTGATTGTGGACTGGAATGGTTTCGCATATGAATATTTTTAATACATTTATCATGTTATTTACTCCACAAGCATTTTTCTTGTGTCATTTGTACTTGCATAGTTGAATTGTTTGCTTTCTTGTCAGGCAGCTTGGCTTTTATTATTGTCTTACAGATGTGTCCTGAGGTGGTCGGTTTCTTCTTTTCTTCCTGCCATATCTCCAAGGACCCAGTCGTTACGTTGCCCGCCCTCATAATGACTGTCCCCCGTCCTCATAAATTATAATGACTCTGTCCCCCGCCCTCATAATGACTCTGTCCCACAGACGGAGACTTCTGCTGCTCTGAACAGCGTGGCCAGTAGTAACAATGCGCAACGAGACACACTCAGCAGAGTATCCCAGAAGGGTGTGTCACTGTGTCTCCGACTATCCAGGCTTTAACTTCCCTTGAAAGATGGACAATGGGCTCAGTGCCTGCATACCTTTCTTTCACTACCAGTGAGACACGTTAACCTAATAACCATGTTACAGTCTTGCCTTGTGAACGGCGTTATATCTCTTCAGGCTTTGACCTCTTGCATGATATGTTCCTGTGATTTCCTTTTATGCTCTGAATTCCATGGTCAGAGTCCAGATGGAAAAAGCCCTTCTTGCATTGCGTTTTCCCTCCGACGTGCCCGACTGATGCAATACACACCATTGTCTCTGGCTGATAGAGCTGTAAGTTCCCATGCAGCGGGCCCGCCTTCCTGCAGGCTAGCGCACCAGAGACCGGCAGATGTGGGGGTCCCCGGCGCACAAAAGGGGTATTGATCCTCATAGCAGCAACAGACCAGAAGAAATGGCCTTTGCAACGGACTCTCTTTAGGACCTGACTTCTTTGCCCTGAGCTGAGTGGAGAGGTGTGGTGCAGCGGCCAGGGCAGCTGTCTTCGGAGCACAGGGTTCACGGTTCGATCCCCGGCTCCGGCGGCAGCTCAGCTCAGCACCATGTGACTCTGGGCAATAGCTCGCTTAATTTCCACGACGGCCCCCAGCGCCTTGAGACCCGTAAGGGTGAGTAGTTCGCGCTTTACAAATACGGATTTAGATTTAGATTTAGCTCACAAATCGCTATCATCATCGTTTTTGATTAGCGAACATTGCGGCTAATGAAAGTGTAAATGACACGCAGGGTGAATAGGGCCTTTATGGTCGCCCTGGGGGCGTGGCCTTGGTCATAGGGGCACTGGGCAGCACGGGACCAACTTGGAGCAAGTGCATTATTGCTTGTCAATAGACTGGACTGCATCTCATTACAGATGCCTGAGCGACCAGGAGAGTGAGGAGCAGAGAAAGGGCATCTGTTGTGCAAAGCGCAGGCACCCCTTGAAAATTCAATTACTTCAGGAAGTTCCTGCATCCTTCAGAAAGACGACCTTTCCTAATGAATTTAAGTTAATTGAGTAATTGCCGGGCACAAAGAAGTAAGAGGGCAGACTTTGCAAAGTTTCAAAGTTCTTAAGCCATATTCGTTCCGCGACTCTAAATGAAATCTTTGTTTTTCAAGTGTGGCTAGCAGTTTCTGTGAAAGTTGTTTGCAAGAATGTTAACGAAATAAAGAACTTTTCCTCTGCAGTGGTGATTCATGGTGCAGCCCTGGTTCAAATCAGCAAAGGGCCAGAGAAGCCTCCCTACAAAAAAAAAAGGGGCGGGGGGCACAAAAACAAACAAGTCAATAAAAAAACGAGTATAGAAGCAGTTTAACTATGATAATAAGGGGCAGGGCTCGAGTCGGGGTACCACGCGGGTGGACGGCGTCCCCCCACTTATTTTACCGGGTGGACGCCATCCCCCCCTGCCCAAAAGCTGGCCGCATTGAGGGCTTCACGAGGAAATCAAAAAATCCCAGCGGTCTTTCTAACCTGTGTTCCCTTCATATGACGTGATTCATTGTCTCATTAAACCCATAGTTTAAATGCTGAGCAGCGAACGCCGGATACATTTTAATCAATGTGTGCGTCTACCCTGGAAATGCCAAGCGCCTGCTCGGAATTAGCTGCTTCTACTTTAGTGTCAAGGAAGGGGAAGTTCAGAGCGGGGCTGCGAGACGTTGCAGACCCCTCATTAAGAGTCTTGATTTGCGGGCGGGCAGCAGTCGCGAGGTTGACGGGGCTGAGGGCTGCTAGGAAAGCGAGGGCATGTTTGTTTCATTAGCTTCGGGTTGTGCGTCTCAACGTACTTCGTTGCCCGTCTCTTCCCTCATCAAGTCTGGTATGAGGTTTGCTGCTGGCAGCCTGCCCCCATCACCTGTCGTGACGTCACTTCCTGTCGTGACGTCACTTCCGGTGACACCACCTAACTTGGAGCGTCCCCCCACTTCTTTTTTTAGGACTTGTGCCCTGATAAGGGGCATATTCACAAGGAAAGTGGCGAAGTGTGTCGTTAAGCCAAGAAGGTTAACGACACGCTCCGTCACTTTAGAAACGAACAGCTTCCCCATATTTACAAGAATATGGTGAAGACCTGGGTATCATCCTGCGCTGGCGCTAAATTTAGCTGCCTAGCGCCAGCGCAGGCACCCTTGCTTGGTGCAAGGGTGTCTGCGTTGAGGGAAGTGATTGTTTATGTCCCTTCCTGCACATAAACAATCTGAAATGGTGATTTGAAACTTCTACGTGTGCTGCTTAATGCAGCACTCATACAGTTGTAAAACGTCATTTTTTTGTAAATTGATTGTTTATATGCAGGAAGGGACACCTTCCTGCACATAAAGAATCAAAGACCTTTTGCTGTTTCCATGTGTGCTGCACCACGCAGCACACATGGAAACAGCAAAAACGAGGAGAAATTAAACATTTCTCTTCGTTGCACCAGGGTAAGACCAGATTTTCCCTGGTCTTAATTTTTGCGCTGCCCCATATTTACGCCACCCTTGTAATTTTCGGTCAGCGTCAAAATCAATGGGTGTTGCGGTGGAACGCCCACAGCACCCATTGCTCTCCCCTTTCACACTAAGTATAGCGTGAAAGGGGGTCTTATTTACAAGGCAGCATTAAGCCACGTTAAGTGGCTTAACACTGCCTTCTAAAGTGAAGCCTGTATCGCCACCACAACGTTTTTAAAAGTGATGTTGTGGTGGCGATAGGGGCTTGTAAATATGCCCCTAAGTTGGCAAAGTGCACGATGGAGATCATGTAGGATCAAGTACAACCCAGCAGATAAGTACACATGAAGCAAGCGTAAGTGGATCAGGGACAGTTCGGATACAGTGCATTCGTCGACCAGGCCTGTGTTGGCATGGCTGTGGCTCAGCACAAAACGAGTGCGTCCTTGCCTTCACCCTTTTTCATTTCTGCTTGCAGAAGAGCCCACACAAATGTCTGGTTTTGGAGAAAAAAAATTACATTACAAGTTTAATTACAATTGTCAAACTTATTGAAATTTTGGAACACAGTTTACTTAGCGGGCATGTGCAAGGCCCTCATTTTTAGTGGCCCAGTATTTGGGCCTATATTTATTGGGCATGAGAAAATCCGACTCCACTGGGTTGGAATTTATCGGGTCTAATAAATAGCCCCTAGTTTGATTAACACACCAAAATCTGAATGTCCCGGTAATTATTGGGCATTTTTCAGCAGGTTTGACCTGCCGAAATTTATCACGAGAAAACTGCAGGAGCAACATGTTAGCAGCCAAACTCTTGATTGCAGTATATGCGGTAACCGGAATTAGGCATTACCGCAGATATCACAATTAACCAGACCACTCGTAAGAGGGCCCTAGTAAAATAAACACAACGCTTAAATAAATGTTGTACAATCAAGAAGCAGCACGTCTCCCACAGTGGCGTAGCAAGGGGGGGGGGGGGAGGCGCAATCCGCCCCGGGCAGCACGAGTTTTGGGGGCGGCGGCCTCCACCCCCCCCTCGGTCTTTCATGCGGCCGCCGAGTGTGGCAACCCAAAAACCATCAGGTCCCCCCACACTCTTTCACGCAGCCGGGCAGCAAAAGCAGCTACGCCACTGGTGTCCCAATCTATCATGGTCTTGCGCCGGTTGCTTGGTCTGGTGAATGTAACTATGTTCACTAATACTGAACTGTGTGCTTTGCCCTAGAATGAAAATGTTACAAGAAAACACTGCCATGTACCACAAAATGGACCCTAAAAACCCCAACAGTAGCCCACTAGGGGCAAAGAGGGCGGGATCACCCCTTGGTTTTCTGTTGAGCCCACATTGCTCTTTGCTGTGTTCATTGTGCCACATCTACATCCAAGTTATGACCACAGCCACAAACATGTCTGCGCTGGATAGCTGTATATTCCCTTGTCGTTTGTGTAGAATATCTCGTGCTTCACAATTCCAATGTTAATTTCTCATCTATGCGGTTCAATGGTTTTTAACAGCCGATTATAATTTAGCACGTCTGGAATCTTCTCCATACTCCATAACTTGCAAATTCATTACTACTTAGACCAGTTTCCTGACTTTTAGTCTTGAATTACAGAAAATGAAACATGTTTACTTTTTCTGCCATGAGTCTATATTGAATTTTCTGTGCTTTTTTTATGATCTGCTACTCCAGTTACTCATGCCAGTTGTTCCCTGCGGGTTCTCCACCTGCAATTATAATTTTCGTTTCATTTACACAAGGAATGTCAAGTTTGGTGCATAATGTCTCTTCTCCCCCATTTGTTTTTTAATCAGATCAGCAGTAACGTAATACCATTATGTCAATAACAGGTAGGCCGCTTGGCACCGTACTAACCCTAACCAAATATAATGTTGACCTTTTACCTACCAATCCCTAAACAAATGTAAAGTCGGACTTGTACATACCAAACCCTGTATTTACTGCTCGCCTTAAAGCTTTAATTCATTTGCATTTGGCAAACACATAGACACCTTCGTGTACCATATATGGCCCTCAAAACTTGGCCTTCCTGCCACAAGGCATCTTATCATGGGCAATACTCTCTACCTTCCCAGCTGCTCTATACTGGCCCACTGTCCTCTCCTATTTGATCCACACTCAGCCTATGTATTGTCTCCTTTAGACCACTTTCCAACCTATTCATACCTGCCATTTCAAATTGTGTACCATCATTTACTGCCCTTGGCCTAGCTGCTAGTTTACCAATCACGAATGATGCAAAATATCCCCATTTCAGCTGGTTTAGGATGTGCACCTGTTTTGCTTTGATGCAAAATACTTTGCAAAATGTTGCCTTACCTTCCTATAACAGCAAAGCCGATGGTGGTTCAGAGCACCATTCTGAGCAGACAGGACTCTTGTTAACGCCCTATTTTTAGGCTCGCCCGCTTATCTACTCAAGCGCCTGTTGCGTATTCAGATGGCAGCAGCCAAATTGGCCTTAAACTTGTCTAGATTCTCTTCTTCATCACTGACCATTGCAGAGGTACACTGGCTTCGCGTAACGGAGGGAATTATCTTCAAGTCTTTGTGAATCACTTTTAGAGCGGTTCACAAGACGAGCCCTCGTTTTCTGCAAAGAAAACATAAGCGTTATGTGCCTTCAAGAGCTCTGCCCACCACAGACTTCAATCTCCTCTGTATTCCCAAGTTCAATAAAGTTAGGATATGGGGATGGGCTTTTTTTAGTTAGAGCTACACAATTGCGGAACAGCTTGCTGCTCTCACTAACTGCATGCCAGGACTTGATGTCCTTCAAGGAAGCATTGAAGACGTGTCTTTTATCAATTTGTGCTTTTGTGTCTAAATGGTTTGGGATTTTAAGTGGGCTAGTGACAGGGTGCCTTTAAGGTCTTGGGAATTTAGGAGGTTACTGCCAGGATGTCTTTGAGGTCACAGTTGCACTTTATAAATGTTATTTCATTTTTTCATTTCATCATTACATTTTGACAAACAGATTTGAGCCAGATTGTGTATTATCATTTTTTGGTGGCACTGAGAGAGGACGCTTTCATCCACCTCCCTTCCATCTAGTTGTTCCTATCTTTAGATCCAAACTCATACATACATAATTTTTGTTCAAACTCGACCTCACTTTCTTTTTGCTTTGTTCAGCTATTGTGTTTCTTACAAGTCTATATCTGGTATGAACCAGGTAAAGGGACCCATACAATTGGTGGATGTTCTCCTTGGCCCCTCCAACAAAACATGTTTTACCCGAGAGCTTAGTCCTCCTCAGACACACTCTTATGGTTGGGATCAAAGTCATCCACCTTGTAAACTTGCAGAGTTATGATCCTGGATAGAGGGAACTTTAAAACAAATAGTGTGGCAGCTCTTTATTGCTGACACTTATCATATGGGTAGGTCTGAACTGTGTGTTATTGTACTTTGAAAACGCTGCCACAAATCTCAATAAACAAAACAACTGGACATATGATGGAAATGTTGCTTTCAAGTGTATCCCAAGGGCTAGAGAAGGATGCAAAAAAAGTAATGTGAGAAGCAGGTCCTAAAAAGTGACTGTTAATACTTGCTACAGTGTTACGTTTCTGTTCCTTACACCATAATGCAAGGGTGTCTGCGTTGCAGGGGAAGATTGTTTATGTGCAGGAAGGTGTCTCTTCCTGCGCATAAACAATCTTTAAATGGCGTTTTGTAACTTCTATGTGTGTTGCTTAATGCAGCACACATAGAAGTTGAAAAACGTAATTTTTTAAAATGATTGTTAATGTGAAGGAAGAGACACCTGAGATGGAAACAAGAAGACGTGATCTTATTTATATGATCGGAAAAGCAAAGTTGTTCATCAAACCACACTCCAAGGTTTTTTGCCTTCTGTACTAGACAAGGAAGGTTGCCAAGAGATGAGGGCCACCGGGAGGTATTCCTGAAAGACCTATCAGAACCAAAAAGTATAACCTCTGTTTTATCAGAGTTAAGTTTTACATAGTTTTCATACGTCCAAGTGCCTATATTAAGCATACATTCTCTGAATTTGGACACGGCCACATTTCCTTCTATTAATTTGTGATGTTTTGTCTTCTATCCCGTGCATGTAAAGGCTTGATGGGAGAACGCGAAATTAAATTAAATGACTAGGTCTCATGATTTTGCTAAGTTATTGCTATGCTGTCATGTATATTACAATTGTGTTATTTACTGCTATCCATTCCGTAATAATGTATGCATGAATATGTAATCAACAGTAATATATTGTGTATTTGATATATGAATGAAAACAAATCAAAACAATATTAAAGGGTAAAAAGAGCTTATTGAGTAGGAAAAGGGTTAACAGAAGGAATGAGGGTACAGAAGTGGACCCCACAAAAAGTGGAAAAAGGAAGAGAACTAATATTAAAAATGGATGATGGATGGGGGTTGGGAGGGGTCACCTCTTCCAAAACAAACAAGGGCAGAGAAAGGAAGAAAAGACGGAGAATACTGAGGGATGAAAGCCGAGAGAAGAAATGTGAGAAAACAAGCAGTAGAAAGAAAAAACTGGGTAGAGAAATCACCATCAGAAATAGCTAATACAAAAGTGAAACATCAAGTGACAGGACGTGGAAAGGGAATGTAAGTGATTGGAAAAATGTGGTAAACCTGCTAGAAAAATCAATAGTTATGATTAATGATATTTACATTTTTAAGCATATATGAAAAAGGCAATTACAACAAAAACAAAACATTTTATGAATTGGTCTCTACCAAATGGTCTATGCTACCCATCTTGAAAATTTCAGTTTAACAGTTTAGGTGAAATGGTTTCTCAGAACTGGTATTCTGTGACTTCCTTTCTCAATTAAATCAAGTACAACCACTTAATGGCACTACTTTAACACCAATAAATATTGCACATAACGTTTCCATGACTGCACAATTTTATTTTTTATTTAAAAAATTAAATGTCGATCTAGATTTGGTCTTGAAATGTTAAGTGCAGAGGGGTCAAGGGGGTAAATTATAAGTGTGCCCCAAAGGTAGCATTTACACACTGAAATATCCATAAGCAAGTATTGGAAAGAAGATTGTAGCCAGCAGGTATCAAGAGCAGGTGGACTGCAAGCCAATGCCAGTGGGTACTGGGTGCCAGGCTACGGAGCACAGTTTGTGACTGAAGTCAATATCCTGTAGCACTCAGGCCCTGGGAGAAAGGACACTGACTAGGCAAAGGGCATACCCTGGTACTTAGAAGGGGTACGGGCCACATATACCCAGGCCCGCTTGGGCAAGGGAGCTCAATAGCCACTAATTACGCGCATTTAAAATATTTCTAATGTATATGTGCGTAGTTATGCATGTGTGTTTGTGTATATACACATTATTTTTCTTAATATTATTCACCACAAAGCCAGTTAAGATCAGCACCCTGTAATATTTTTTGTCACCCATTTTTAGTCCAAAAGTCCAGCTTGCCTATGATTATGTATATTGCATGTTTGGCTGCTGATATCACAGATTGGATTAATTCTGACAAATTACCAATTTTAACGGGAACCCTAAAAACACTTTTTTTGCATATAGAATAAAGTATTGACAACAAATAAGTTGAGTAATCTGTGAATTAAAGTCTAATAGCTCTATCTGATGCGTTCTGGTTGCATTTACTAACAACTCTACTCTCATCCTAGGGGCTTACTGTAATACACCTAGAAACCATAACGGCTTTATAAAACAAGAATACACAGTTATACTTTGGGTACCGAATATGAGCTTGGGTTTAATGCTTGAGACAATCCCCGCCACGGGCAACTATGTTTAAAAAAACCTTATGAGTGCAAGTGATACTTCTGGCATTGTTAAATGGGGAATGAGCTTTTACTTGGAGAATATTATTTCGATTAGCACATGTTCTTGTTTTCAAGGTGAATATGCATTGCAATAATCTACCACGAAGCTCGCTTGCCTAATGCTTTATGGAAAATGTTTCTTAGCAGCTATTTATCTATTAACTTAGAGGAACGGCCTTCTTTAAGGGAGTGTGAGACAAATTGGGAACCATTAACGGAGCATATGTGTCTTTTGTTCCCAGTGGTGAGAGGCTCCATCAGAAATGTCAGCCATGATCCGGAGCATCAAATGTCCGAAGTGGAAGTCAGCGTGCAGAAGGTGTACAGACAGAAGAACGGAATCTTCCAGCAGGACGAATTCACCGGGGAATGGACCGGACCCATCCAAACGCTCCTACAGTGTGGCGTGAAGAAGGGCGAAGGGGCTTTCTTGTTTACGGGTAATGAGCACTTCGGGGATGCCTGGCTTGGGTGTGCACCCCGCTTTAAAGACTTCCAGACTATCTACCTTGCAGCCAGACAACAGAGAACCAACCCTTGCGAGTTTCAATTCAACTGACAGATACCTATCTACATACCATTGAGGCTCGGCAAAGGAATACATTTATAATTCCTGTGTAAATTCTCCGACCTACCGTGTTAAGGTGGATTTATATTTCACAACTTACACTTCAGTCACCGAGGCTGTTAAGGACAATTTTAATAGCCTTTGCTGCAATCTGAATCTCTGATACAACGCAAGAAATACATATTAAACAATTGATAAGGTGTGTGTCAAAGCCTTCACATCTGGCAGTACTGGGTGGAAAAAATGATTAATATTATTTTGGACTGAATTAAGAAAGGGGAGTTGGGGCTGCATTAAGTAGTGTTAACCTGTCTCACCTAATAACGTAGGTCTACGCCAGAATATCCTCGTGGTTTATTTATATTTTAATCAGGCCGACATTGGGGGAAATTGATTTTTCATTATTGTCAATACTTTCCTAGTCAGCGCATTGTGTCAAAGGTGCTGTAACTAACTCCTATTATGCGAAAAACATGATATTAATCTATTTTCTCCAATGCCCACTACGAGACATCCTGTAAGTTGCAGGATTGTATACACTATAAACCTGAACCTCAAACGTGTCTGGCAACAACGTCCTCTGTAAACAAAAACGAGTTCTTAATTTGTCACTCCCTAATGGTAATCCCCACCTCACAGTACATACTAGATACGTCTGGAGGGAGATGAGGGGTGTACACAGAACTCAGACTTTAGTTCCAAAGACAACTCATCAAAGAGTCCAATAGAGCAATGGCGGATCTCTCGTTCCGCACCTCACGCCAGTTCCAATCAGTAAGTTTACTGCGCAAACAGCCCCTACGCCAGCCGTTGTGTGACGCTACTGTGCTCCAGATCAAAAGATTTTTTTTCGTGAAATGGGGGTGCGCAGATCATAAAGTCCAATAGCCAAGTTGCTGAATTTTACTTAATTGAAATAAAGAAATTGATTTTATACATCACTACTTGGCTATTGGACTTTATGATCTGCGCACCCCCATTTCACGAAAAACAACTCATCAAAGAGCTTTTAATAAATGGTGGATTTTAACACCCCAGGTACCAGCCTTGAAATGAGATGGCACAGTTCACCACTGGCATCTGGACGGATTACTTCACACCACCCACCTGTCTTTCAGTCAAATAACCACTGCAACATGGCAATAACAGCAGACTGTGAAATCTCTTCTGGGAACAAGAATTGTTATGTGCTGATTTGCATCTATCAGAACTACAGCCATGGACGCGTCCATTGTCTTCCTAGAAATATTATTGTTACTCACTTAAAAATCAGGCCTTCTTGGAATCTTCAAAGGGTTTATCTAATCTGGAGTCTACAGCTATGCTTCTGTTTACAGGTACAAACTGTATTTTTAATGTTAGCCACCAGACAAGAATAGCAGGCTCAACTCTGCTTGGATTAAGGCCTGTTGCATGTGCGTCAGAGTAAATCCCAATGAACTTTGATTGTACGTTTCATCTATGGACTGCCGAGGTCAAACCAGATGTGTTGGTGTTTCAGATAAATAGATATTTAGGTCACAGGGCAAGATGCCAAACATACACTACCTCAGAGATGGTTTGGGCATACCCTGAAGGGCGGTCTCAGAAGTTTGTAAAACAGGGACTTTGGAGGGGGTGCTGTCATTTAAAGCTACAATTGATTTTTGGGAGCTGAGTTTAGACTAGAAATAGTTAAGTAAATATTGCACTGTGATTTTTGTGATTTACTGCGCAAATGTTCTTTGTATTTGCAGGATGCGTCTTTTTGTGCTTTATGTAGATATTTTTTGTAAACTTCATTTATAGTTTAGGAATTAATGGAAAGAGCACATTTTTCAGACAGGTTCATGGTGCTCTTATTCATGGCTAGTTTTCATGCCTTTACTCGACTTCTCATTCTCAGTGATTAGGGAGGGGAAGGGTGCAGTGGATATAAATAAGTACTGAGTCTGTCACTCCCCAACCCAAAGCTGCATTCTCAGCCCACACAACGACACAGTCATTTGTTCTCATCCGTCTAAAAACAACAGAAAGGCCCATTGGCACAGACATTGTCAAGTGGTGTACAGAGCCGCATCTTCTCCTGTGCAAATGTGGTACGGGTGGGATGAGGGTCACCGCAGAGTCGGGCATGGAAGTGCACACAGTCTGCTGTGCGTACACACAACACCTGCTGCCTTTACAATCCCTTTGTGCGCAAACTTAGAAGGGCGATTCTCCTGCTGCCATTACGGCACCGCCAGGTATACAGAAAAAGCCACGGAAACTGCTGTGTGCAGCTAAACTCAATCTACCAGCCCAGCCCTTTGTGAGCCAACGTACGCACGCTCCATCTGCAGGCACTGACCCACGCAGAGACACTGCTTATATTTAATTCTGGTTATTATGAAGAATGGCATTACTAAATGTATTCTACATATTACTCACGATGACAGTGTTGTCTGTCTGGGTAGTGATCACCATCATAGTGGGGTCTATTTTGGTGTGGTCGACGGCGCATCTCCTGTTTGACACTCGCACTCTAATTAAGGCAGTATTTATAGCACCAGCACAGATGCCGCACCTTCTAAGGTTAGGCGAGGCTTTCTATGTAAGCTTCAGGTCTAAGAAGCAGCCAGTGTGAGTTCAAGAAAGGGAAAATTAATTGAGCGGCCGATTACTGCATGAAATTCAAAGTTATTAATTTGCACATTTTGTAAATAAAACAGCAGACTTGCTGTATTTTTACTTCGTTTGTATAGTTTGGAGTACACATGTATATACATATTTTTGAATTTGTTGTGTTTTCATATTAGATACAGGAACAGTTTACCAGTGCTGCAGTACAAGTCTGATTGTATTTATCTTTACAGCATATGAAACCGAAAAACCTATGAATTACTTGAATATTGTTTTAAACATACACAGGATTATTGCACTTAGAAAAGAAAGTACTGTATGTCAGTGTTTATATGAAATAAAAGTGTTGTTTTGCAATTTCATCGCCTTCCTGTGGTAAGTGTAGCATCAGCCGTTCAAGTTAAAGAGTTATTTAGTCCCTATAACAATTTAGTATCTTGATACAACAGTAACTAGCAAGGACATAACAACTGCAACTATGGCACATTTGCTCACTGTGCTCTGTGTAATTTACCTATTATTCCTGCAGAGAAACTCTAAGGGGCAGATTTACAAGAAACTGACGCATCTGTAGAGATGCGTCAGTTTCCCTGCACCTCCTTGCAAGACCCTTGCGCCACCATGGATGCGCCGTATTTACAATACGGTGCACCATGGCGCAAGGATTGACAGATGCGTCAGAAATTCTGATGCATCTGTCAGCCCAAAAGTCACGCATTGCTGGAGTCGTTTCGCAAGCACGACGCAACTCCAGTAATGCTTGGGGAAGGCCTATACTTAATACACTGCGTCACTCCTTACGCCTGCTCCAAGCAGGCTTAAGGTTTTGACGCAGTGGCGTCCTAGAAGTGGCGCAGTGAAATCTTGTAGATTTCACTGCGTCACTTTTATGAGGCTTTCCTGCGTGGGAGCGCCCACCCAGCATACATTATACCTGACGCAGGTATAATGTGACGCAGGGCTTCACAACGTGACGCATCTCCCTAGATGCGTCACGTTGTAAATTGGCTGCATTTTTTATATCGTGTGACGCAACGGTGCTGCAAAAGTGTTGCAAGGGGGTTTTAAATCTGCCCCTAAGATTTATTGAAAGGCAGGGAGGCGAATAGTATATGCATCCCTCATCCTTACTGAAAACATTCAACAGCAATAGAAAGGAAATGATGATGTCTCAGCGAAAAGATTCAATACAAGTCAGTCAGCTAAGAACTGGAGCACTTTTACCTGTGTGAATGAAGCGAACAAAACAGGAGTATTTGAAAGAAGAGATGCTGCCAGACAGCAAGACTTCCAAAAGATTTTAAAAAGTTGAAAAAGGAGCAAGATAAAGCCTTAATAAAGGGGGTCATCATAGGATTATAAGAGAGAAGGTGGTATTATAGCATCACCATGTTTCAGCAAGGCAGGTAAGAAGTTAGTCAAAAGCAAAAAGAACAAATGACAGGTGGAATGCTGAACAAATCAAACATTCAACCCAGTCACAGATCTGGGTTTGACCTTTTTTTTTTTTTGCTCGCCACTCTAGTTTGGACCCAGCCATATGCAAATCAGTCTTGACCCTGCTCCCCATGGGAACAGTCAAGCCCAAACTGCCAGGTCAGGTCCTCCCTGGACTGGAACCAAGCATCCTAGGACCGGTTTCGGAGTATCATCCCTCATCATCCAGACTAGCTTGACTTCAGTGGCACGGTGAGCAGGGGACCCACGTCTGGGCATACCCTTTCCACTTAGGATGACAAAAGCAAAAAGAACAAATGACGGATGGAATGCTGAACTAATCATACATTCACCCCCGGTCACAGATCTGGGTTTAATCCATCGTTTTGTTGCTCACTACGCCACCCCAGTTTGGACCCAGCCATATGCAAATCAGTCATGACCCAGCTCCCCAGGGGAATAGTCCAGCCCGAATTGCCAAGCTAGGTCCTCCCTGGACTGGAAACAAGCATCCCTGAACCAGTTTTAGGGTATTTTCCCTCATCAGCCAGGCTAGCTTGAATACAGTGGCACAGTCAGCATAGGACCAAAGTCTGGGCATACCCTTCCCACTTAGAGCGACAAAAGCAAAAAGAACAAATGATGGATGGAAAGTCCATTACCCAAGATTCTTCGCACTTTAGGCATCTGTCTCGCCAGTTCCTGATGTCAGAGATGAGCCCCCTGACTGCATCTGTACTTACATCACCAGTGCCAGTCATGGACACTTCCCTTCTCCTTTCACAGCTTCAGAGGACACTATCTGGGTGTTTGGTCAGAGCTCCACAACGATTTATAGAGGAGTTGTAATGCAAGTGTCATAACATCACAGTTAGTGCAATAAAGTAAATACTTATATGTTGCACACGTCATAAAAACACCATCCCTGCGCACACCAGGCAGATCCTGAAATAATGCTCATTGCCCTGACCAAGCAAGGCAAAAACGACATACATTGGAACACATCAGGGCCTGTAATGCAGGTTAGGTCATACATAAATCATGGCTCCTAGGCATACTATGCACGTCCTGGAAATGTGAGGAAAAACAACATACCTCACAGCATCAGGACATAAGTATGAAACAGGTAATGCACAAAACAGCAGAATTACCCACAGCATAACCATATCCCTATCACCACATGTCACCAGAAACCCATCATCCACCGTAAGCCCATCAGCAACAAGCAGCAGGAACCCCTGCACTCCTCTTATATGTAATACGGTACCCAGAGAGAGTCTGGCTGTACGAATACCACGTAGGCCGCAGGAGCATCTGCGTGCCTACCTGTAGGGATACAGTAATTTCCAAGTCAGGTTTCCTAATATGTGGCAAGTCTTGAAGTGGGGGTCTCTGCCAAGGCTCCACCCCGCAATGTCCACACACGGAACAAATGCCCCCAGGTATGTGCACACACGGGGAGGAGGGCGCAAGCAAGGCAGCTGCCCGCGAATGCACAGCGCAGCTGCTGAGCTTACAGGGATGGCAGCAGATTTGGGGCTAGAATAATTCCCCCAGTGGTGCACTGGTCAGGGCACCCCTCCTGCCAAGAAACGGAGGGATGCGGGATGAATTCCCAACTCCCCCCGGCACAGGAGACTTCCTGACGGTGCCACGGGAGTGAAAGCCTTGGAGCGCTGATGTGCACCTAACACCTTTCGTTGCAGCGGGGGCCCTCTCGCTGAGCGAGACACACTGTAGTCTGGTTCCACACCGGGAAACTAGAGGCTGCAACTTCTCTTGTGGAGGTGGCCCCTCCCTTGAGCGGTTGTTACCGGCAGTGACACGAGGAAGCCCTCATTGTCTGGGTGACATGGGCAAGGTCCTGGCTCGTGCCTGCACTGCCTGTGCGGCACGAGCGCATCTCCTAGACTTTATTTAAGAAAGAAAAGGCACTCGTCTGCGCTGTGGTGCCTGTTTAGGCAATTCCAGTCCGGCGACAACAGGGAGCACCCCAACTGCCTTGGGGCAAAATGTTGAATCAGCACACGCTTCTTGTGGAGCTTGATGCAATGCCCACCACGCAAATGAGGCAAAGGAGTGCTCACCACGCGCTGTCCACTGGCTGCCAAGAACGAAATCCAAATAAAGCACTCACCAGGCGCTAAGTTTTCAAATCTCACAGGGCAGGCCACCAAGCCCTGGGAGATCACTGGTGGCACCAAGCAGGAATAGATGCAGCAGGCCAACACACAGAGTGCTTATAGGGAAGTAGGCAGTCCTTGCAGCCCACCAGGCCACAGGTCAACACAACAGACAGACAAGGGACTCCATGGCGGTTCCTACTGGCAGCATAGCAGTTCCTTCTGACAAGGTGCAGTCTGTAGAGCCATCAGCGTCTGGTTACATGTCCACGCATTGTCTAAAATCATGGGGTCAGAGCCCATCTACTTAAACTCAAAAAGTCTTTGATCTGGAGGTAACTTCAAACAAATGTTAGAAGTGCACAACACCCCCATTCAATCCCCAGCCGTGGCTCCAGACACCCTACAGGAGGCAGAGACAGCATTGTGACCGCTCAGCCCTCCACAGGGCTTGGTCGCCCCACTCACTGCTGCCGCTCCTGCCTGTCTTGCCGCCTCCTGCCTGGAGATTCTTTCGCTCGCTGCCCGCTGCTCCTGGGACTTTCCCGCTGCCCGCTGCTCCTGGGACTTTCCCGCTGCTCCTGGGACTTTCCCGCTGCCCGCTGCTCCTGGGACTTTCCCGCTGCTCCTGGGACTTTCCCGCTGCCCGCTGCTCCTGGGACTTCCCGCCACTGCCTCCCTGCGGCCCCGCCCCCCCGTGATTCCATTCGCCGCCCCGCTCCCGCCACCCAGCTGCTCCTCCCTCCCGGCTCCTTACTTAAGGGGACCGTAGGGGACCACAGAGTGTGACCGCTCAGCCCTCCACAGGGCTTGGTCGCCCCACTCACTGCTGCCGCTCCTGCCTGCCTTGCCGCCTCCTGCCTGGAGATTCCTTCGCTCGCTGCCCGCTGCTCCTGGGACTTTCCCGCTGCCCGCTGCTCCTGGGACTTTCCCGCTGCTCCTGGGACTTTCCCGCTGCCCGCTGCTCCTGGGACTTTCCCGCTGCTCCTGGGACTTTCCCGCTGCTCCTGGGACTTCCCGCCACTGCCTCCCTGCGGCCCCGCCCCCCCGTGATTCCATTCGCCACCCCGCTCCCGCCACCCAGCTGCTCCTCCCTCCAGGCTCCTTACTTATGACGCCCCCTGAGCGACCGCGCAGCGGCCACGCGCAGCGGGAGCACCGACGGAGCGCCGAAGGTGCGCCAAAGGTAAGCCCGTCCGCGCCTGGCCCGCGCCCAGCGCCAGGACCCCTGGATCCCACCGATGCAACACTACTCGACGGACCTACGACGCCGCCACCCTCACCGCACTCAATGCCGGCCGGAACCCTGCCTGCTACCGAGCCTCACCGAGACGC
The DNA here is from genome assembly GCA_963921515.1 of Calotriton arnoldi. Lineage (NCBI taxonomy): Eukaryota > Metazoa > Chordata > Amphibia > Caudata > Salamandridae > Calotriton > Calotriton arnoldi. The sequence continues at coordinate 1,651,995 of CAWUFW010000883.1, forward strand.
ACCCACGGACCCTTCACCTGCCAAGCCTGCCGATTCACCTGCCCCCGGACGTGCACCACCTCCGCCAAGTCGAGCACCAGCAGCAACCACCTGAAATGCATCCTGTTGAACACCCGCTCCGTCCACAGGCACGCCGTGGAACTCTGGGACCTGCTCGACGCAACAGCACCGGACGTCGCCTTCCTCACCGAAACCTGGATGAACGCCTCCTCAGCGCCCGACATCGCCATAGCCATCCCGGACGGATACAAGATCACCCGGAAGGACTGCGTCAACCAGACGGGAGGAGGCATCGCCATCGTACACAAGAACACCATCCGCATCTCGACTAACTCCGACGAGACCTTCACCGCCGCCGAACACCTACACTTCCAGATACACACTGACCCCAAGACCACCCTCCGAGGCACCCTCATCTACAGACCCCCGGGACCACGCACACTATTCAGCGAAGACATCGCAGACTTCATCAGCCCGCACGCCATGCCCTCCGCCGACTACATCCTCCTAGGGGACCTCAACTTCCACCTGGAGAACAACAACGACAGAAACACCACCGCCCTGCTGGACAACCTCGCCAACCTCGGACTCAAGCAACTGGTGAACACGCCCACCCACTACGCCGGCCACACGCTTGACCCCGTCTTCTCTTCCAGCAAGCACATCTCCTTCAGCCACGCCACCGGACTCCACTGGACCGACCACAGCTGCGTCCACTTCAGCTTCAGAAAGACTGCGACCCACCACCACCCGCAACAGGCTCCCCGCCGGAGCTGGAGCAAGATCACCGCCGAGCAGCTCACCGCCTCCCTCAGCCAGAACACACCCACCAACACAACGGACCCAAACGAAGCAGCCAGCAACCTCGCCAAGTGGCTGACCGCCTGCGCCGACGACCTCGCACCACTAAAAACCCTCCCAGCAGACCCGGAAGCAAGAAAACCCCTTGGTTCACCAACGAACTCAAGGAATCCAAGAAGAACTGCCGCACTCTCGAGAAAGCCTGGCGACTCGACCAGACCACAGACAACAGGACCGCCCTCAAGCACGCCACCCGCAAACACCACCAGCTGATCCGTGCCACCAAGAAGTCGGCACTCAAAGAACGACTGGACAACAACGCCCACGACAGCAAGGAACTTTTCAGCATCGTCAAAGAGTTCTCCAACCCCAGCGCCGGAAACAACGACATCACCCCCTCGCAAGACCTCTGCAACTCACTCGCCGCGTTCTTCCACCGCAAGATCACCGACATACATAACAGCTTCGACGCACAGACCACGCACCCTACCGCCGAACCAACGCCCGCCACCACCACCCTCTGCAACTGGACCCCGATCAGCACCGAAGACACCACCCGCACGATGAACTCCATCCACTCCGGATCACCAACCGACCCCTGCCCACACCACGTCTTCAACAAAGCCGACGCCACCATCGCACCCCATCTCCGGGACATCATCAACTCCTCCTTCCACACCGCCACCTTCCCGGAGAGCTGGAAGCACGCCGAGCTTACCGCCCTCCTGAAGAAACCAACGGCGGACCCCACCGACCTCAAGAACTACCGTCCCATCTCGCTCCTTCCGTTTCCGGCCAAAGTCATCGAGAAGACCGTCAACAGACAGCTTGCCGCCTTCCTCGAGACGAATGGATCCCTCGACCCCTCGCAGTCCGGGTTTCGGGCCAACCACAGCACCGAGACCGCCCTTATCGCAGCCACCGATGACATCAGAACCCTAACCGACAACGGGGAAACAGCAGCCCTCATCCTCTTGGACCTCTCCGCGGCGTTCGACACCGTCTGCCACCGCACCCTAGTGAAGCGCCTCAGCAACATCGGAATCCGAGAGAAAGCACTGGAATGGATCATCTCGTTCCTCGCCGGAAGAACCCAGAGAGTCCGCCTCCCCCGTTCAGATCCGAGGCCACCGAAGTCATCTGCGGCGTTCCACAAGGATCTTCACTCAGTCCAACCCTCTTCAACGTCTACATGAGCCCCCTCGCAGCCATCGCACGCCAACACAACCTCAACATCATCTCCTACGCCGACGACACCCAGCTGATCCTCTCCCTCACCAACGACCCCACCACCGCCAGAGCCAACCTACACGACGGGATGAGAGACGTCGCCGACTGGATGAGGAACAGCCACCTTAAACTGAACTCAGACAAGACGGAAGTCCTCATCCTGGGCTCATCACCCTCCGCCTGGGACGACTCTTGGTGGCCCCCGGCCCTGGGCACCGCGCCCAAGCCAACGGACCACGCACGCAACCTGGGCTTCATCCTGGACTCCTCCCTGTCGATGACCAGACAAGTCAACGCCGTCTCATCTTCGTGCTTCAACACCCTGCGCATGCTCCGCAAGATCTTCAGATGGATCCCCACTGAAACCAGGAAGACCGTCACCCAGGCACTCGTCACCAGCCGACTGGACTATGGGAACACCCTCTACGCCGGAACCACAGCCAAACTTCAAAAAGACTCCAGCGCATCCAGAACGCCTCCGCACGACTCATCCTGGACATCCCCCGACACAGCCACATCACCGGACACCTGAAAGACCTGCACTGGCTCCCCGTCAGCAAGAGAATCACGTTCAGACTCCTCACCAACGCACACAAAGCCCTCCACGACCTGGGCCCCAAGTACCTCAACGACCGCATGACCTTCTACACGCCCACCCGCCAGCTACGATCAACCAGCCACGCCTCGCCACCGTACCACGCATCCGCAGAGCCACCGCCGGAGGAAGATCCTTCTCCTACCTGGCAGCCAAGACCTGGAACTCCCTCCCCACTCACCTTCGGCGAACCCAGGACCATCTCTCCTTCAGGAAGCAGCTCAAGACCTGGCTGTTCGAGCAGTAACTTACCCCCTCCCCCAGCGCCTTGAGACCCTCCCGGGTGAGTAGCGCGCTCTATAAATGCCGTGATTGATTGATTGATTGATTGTGAAAGGCAGGCACAGCCCTATTCAGGTGCAGGTGACAACTCCTCCCATCACTCTAGCTAGGAAGATTAATCAGGATATGCAGGGTACACCTCAGCTCCCTTTGCGACTGTCTAGAGTGAATGCACAAAACAGGCCCTTGTCAGGCTAAACAAGACATTGACTGCAAAGCACAAAGAGTCATAAGCACACAGAAATGCCCATTTCTAAAATAGTAATAAAAAATCTGCTTTCACCAATAAGCAGGATATATCACAACTATTCCAAACATACCAAATATGGCAACGCTACTCCTTCCAGATCAGGAATTACCACCGAAACACATATCCGGGAATCCCTAATACAAATCTATGAGAGGAGCAGCCTCACAGCAGTGAAAAATCAAATAGGCTGTTTGTCACTACCAGGACATGCCACACAACCAAGGCACATGTCCTACCTTTTACCTACATAGAACCCTGCCATAGGGTCTACCTTAGGGGTGACCTAAATGTAGTAAAAGGGGAGTGTCAGACTTGGCAAGCACTCTAAATACCAAGTCACTGTAGCAGTAAACTGTGCACGCAGGCCCTGCAGTGGCAAAGGCCTGAGACAGGTTGTAAAGGCTACTTCTGTGGGTGGCACAAGCAGCGCTGCAGGCCCACGAGTAGCATTTAATTTACAGGCCCTGGGTATATAGGGAGACCACTGTACAAGGGAGTTACAGGTAAATTAAATATGCCAAACAGGTGTAGACCAATCTTGCCAACTTTACAGGAGAGAGCACATGCACTTTAGCACTGATCAGCAGTGGTAAAGCGCCCAGAGTCAAAACCACAAAAAAAAAAAAAAAAAGTCAGAAAAAATACAGGAGGGAGGCAAAAAGTTTGGGAACAACCCTGCAAAAAGAGCTAGGTCCAACAGTCACCTATCCTGCTAAACCAAGAGTGTGATGGATGAATTTTTGCAAAAGATACTTTACTTCCTCACTCACTTTAAGGTTACGACGAACCACCAGAAGATATTTAACCTGCCATATCAAGGATCTTTGCACTTTATATCTTAGGCGCAGAAGTACTTTTTTGGTTTTAATGATGTATGGTATCAGAATATGTTATTGGTGCATGTTTTATTGATTTTAATCTGTTATGTTCTGTTATTGAAACTTAATATAGGGCAGTGAATCAGTCCCACAGGGGTATCTCGGCGCTAAAGCGCAGTCCCAAAGAAAGGAAAAGATAAAACATGCTCCAAAGCGCCAGGTTTTAAGTAGCTTTTTGGCCTGCTCAAATGAAAAGGGCCCAAGTAAAAGAAGGATCAACCGCCATGTCTGACTGTGCGAATACGGCGTGGGCAGAGCAAGAATTGATCTTTAGATCTCAAATTTCTGGTGGGTTGCTAAATTGAGAGTTTGCTTGGGAGATATGTCAGCACTTTACCTAAAAGAGATTTGTGTACCAGGCACAGAAGCTTGAAAATCACTCGCTTCCTAATAGGAAGCCAGTGCAGTGATCTAAGCGCAGGTTCAGAAGATGTGCGACGTGGAAGCTTGGGGGCAAGATGGGCTGTGGTGTTCTGAACTACTTATAGTCTAGACAGGAGAGAATCATTAGACGCTGCTATTAGGGCATTTCCACAATCTAGGCGGCTAACCACAAGTGCCTGCATGAGAGTCTTTCTTGTATGGAGAGGCAGCCATTGAAATACTCTTCTCAGCATGCGCATTATCCCAAAGCAGGTGCTGCATGTAGATTTCACTTGCGCTCTCATTGAGAGGCTATCGTCAATTAAAATGCCTAGGTTTTTGACCACTTTGACCATGTGATTTACATTATGGAGATGCGCCAAGCACAGGTTTATGGTTTTTAGTAACTAATAAACATATTTCTTCTCCTTCCTGGACTCATGTTCAAAGCAAGGAACAATCATTTCTAGAGAATACTCAGGAACCAAACAGGGGCTAGGAGGGCTAGCACCAGTCACTTTCAAGATATTAGCGGGCACAGACCTCCCCAATAAGGCTTCCCTTGGCCATTGACATATTTGCAGCATATGGTGACCAGTGAAGTTACGGAGAACCAAGACTCCTGTTTGGCAGTAAGTAGGAAATGCACGTTGATTAATTGCGATAGGGCTACCTACCCAATAGGTGCGAGTGGGCCCAGATAGAACCCAGCTCCATGTCCAATGAGTGGGCTCTCCCACAGACCTAGCATGCAGCCAGATGCAAATCATTGCTTCCTAGTTAGGAGTACTCCCCAATTGTTCCGAGAGCCCTTATGGATTCATTACATAAGCAGACATGGGCCCTTATGGATGAACAGAAATACGCTGAAGCTCAACGGCGATAAAACCGAGGTCCTGGTCTTGGGAAACAACCCTGATCTCTGGGGACCCAGCCACTGGCCGGGCTCCCTTGGGCCCCTTCTCAACCCATCTACTAAGGGCAAGAATCTCAGCTTTATTATTGATGATAAACTTTCCTTGAAGCCACAGGTATCTAAGGTTACTACTACCAGTTTTTCTGTCCTAAAGTGGCTGAAAAAGATCCTTTGGTTAATTCCCTTGGCGGACAAGAGAACGGTTATTCAGGCTCTAGTCAAATCCAGATTAGATTATGGCAATGTGCTGTACCTGGGTGCGGATAAGACGCCTACAGATTATTCAGAAAGCAGCTGCCCAGTTACTCTTACAGCTACCGAGGCATGCCTCTCCTCTGTTTCAGGAACTGAACTGGCTTAAGATGTCGAAGTGCATCGAATTTAAGGCATTATGCTATATGTTCAAGGCCAAACATGGCCCAGCTCCCTTATACATCAAAGGACTGGTGACTCCCTATGTGCCTATGCGTCTGCTGAGATCCTCCAGCCTCTCGTTGTTCGCGACATCCAGGTTTCGACTAACCCACATGAAGAGACGCTCCTTTGCCTACCTAGGTCCTAATTTGTGGAATTCTCTCCCAGCCACTCTTAGGAACTGCAACTCCTTACTTGTTTTTCGTCAAAATCTGAAGACTTTGCTTTTCTAGCTGTCGGCTGGGGGTCACCGTTTTCTGCCTCTATCGTGCGCCGGGAAACCCCTCGGGGAAGCTGCGCGCACTATGGGGGATATTCTCAAGAACGTGCGATAAACATCGCCAAAATAGGTTAACGCAAGTTTACATATCGCCACCTATCGCGGGAAAATAACCCCGTGTTAACGTGGCATTCACAACACGGCGGTAACATGCGATAGTACCCCGATAACGCGTCAAATGTCCGCGATAAGACCGGCGATGAAAATCCAAACCTGAACGCGAAAAAAGTTGCGATGGGCCCAACCGCGATAAGACAATCAGCGAAAAGCAGCGCCTGGCCTGCAAATCACACACGTCAGGCGGGAAAAATCACTACAAAAGCAGAAAAAAATAAACAAACAAAAACCGAACTACAGCGAAGCACAATGGAGGCAGCCGGAGCAGGTACAGAGGACGGCCAGACCCCACAAGCCCCACGGAGGACCAGCCTGGGACCTCGGGGACAGGGAAGGGCAAGGACAAGAAGAAGAGGAAGACTAGGTTCAGTCCGCAGGAAAACAGGATCCTGATCACGGAGGTGGTAGAACACCATCAACAACTGTTCGTCACCTCCACTGTGTCATTGGCAACAAAAAATGGAATCTGGCAGTCCATCCTGGCAAGGTGAATGCAGTCGGAGTGCTGAGAAGGACAATGGAAGAGCTCAAGAGGCGCTGGAATGATGTGAAGCGCAAAACCAAGCTGAAACTCGGCAACAACCAGAAGGCAGCAATGCAGACTGGAGGTGGGAGTCCAGCGCCACAGGAGGAGCTGGATGAGATGGAGGAAATGGTGTCCACAGTCATCAGTGTGGAGACGGTGGCAGGAGTTGGGGCACCGGACACTGCTCAACATGACCCGACACAACAGCAACAGGGTGAGTAACCACCAGGGACTGGGGGGACGGGGGGAGATGGGCACACATGCACAATGAAGTATAGCACAGTGCACACCCACAATTACTCTGGATCATGTCCCTGATCTCCTTGGCATACTGCAGCACACATAGAAACAGCAAGTAGGCCCCCATCAACAATGTGCACAGAGGGGGCTCTCCCCACACATCACTAAACTCACAACAAACCCATGCACATGTGCTGAACCCAGCAAAGCGGCGTGTCTGTGAGCCACACTGACAATGCAAGTGACACTGCATGAAGAATAGCATGGCTGCAGTCAATATATCATGACATGTTGCACGCCACGACACTGAGGTGGCAGAGTGTGGACCACATCCGTAAAGGAGCAGGTCACACTCGGACACATCCACGTGCACAAACAACCCCTGACCTCAACAACACAACTGCGGACAAACCATGCCCCAGAGTCCCAACTCCCACCAAGAGCCCAATTTCCCTAAGAATGCAACATCTCAGCACTGTAGAAGCACAGAAGTCAAAGGCACACCGCCTGAAAGGGATAAGGGCCAGCCAAATCAGAGCTGCAGGGGCGACTCTCCCAAAATGCAGCACACACACTTGACATTCAGAGCACATCAACATTGACAACAATGTGGTACAAACTGCAACACGTTCACAACAGAACAGAGGACACAACTGGTGCCGCTTGTGTGTACAAACTGGTCAATCACATTTGGCATAGCAGGGAAATGTGAGATGATAATGTACAAGTACAAACACACATCCGTGATGTCGAAATGTCCACTGTCCCGCATCAAATAGGCAGCTCCTCCCAAACAGTCACAATGTACATTGTCATGCAGTTTGTATGTAAACTTGTACAATGCGTCAACATACATGTGAACACAATGTCAAACTGCACCTCCCCTTCACATTGCAGAGGGAGAACCAACACCTCCTGCAGAGCAGACCCAACAGCTCTTCACTGATGACGAAGAGGACCTCCACACCTTCGACACCGACGCCCTCCAAGAGTTCATGGACAGCTACGGCACCTCACCTCCAGGAGCAGGGCAGCCCAGCTGCATCGAGGAGACCCCACCCCCTGCACAGACCACACAGCAGGAAGCACCTATCACCCCGGCTGTCTCCCAGGACCCCCACAGACAACACATGGCCTTCCAACGCCGTGTGTTAGAGGGCCAGGAGAAGATGGCTGATCAGGTGCGGGTGGGGTTTGACCTCATGGCAGCCAAACTTGATGCCATACATGGGTGTCTGAGTACCATCAGGGACCACTTACAGTCCCTAACGGACACCCACAGTCCGCTCCATGCTCTACAACGATCCATGGCTGACATCGCTGGAGTCATGATACTGAGACAAGCACAACTGGCCAGTCACAGTGGCTCCAGCGATGTCAGCCGGGAGTTGGGACAGATGCGGGGGCTCATGATGAACATGGAGCCGATGACGGCAGAAAGAATGGCTGCCACGACTGCACACCAGCGAGATGTGGCTGGGACCTTCCATGCCCTGCAGCACATCGTCATGTCATTGCTGCCTCAAGGCCTTGCGCAGATGAATGCTGCTGCTGCTTCTACATCCACATCTCCGCCCCCTGATGTGTCAGTGCCTCACAGTGCGGCAGGCAATCCACCACCACCCACGTGTGAGGCACATGTGACATCAGAGGACGAAAATGCGGGTGAATCAACCTTACTGGTAAGGAGGAGGCAGTAGCATTCATCTCCGCCATATGGCCTGTTTCTGCTTGGTTCTGCCCTTTGCATCATCACCTTCCACTGTCCCCCGATACACTCTACGACACTCACCTTGGACCTCGACATGGACTGCCATTTTCTGTTTGGTTACCAATGACACAGCGATCAGACTGCGGACTGAACTCTTCCTCTTCCGATTTACTTCTCATTCCCTGAAGGATTCTGGCTGGCCCTCCACGGGCCAATAATGTGAAGTGGGGTTTGCATGGCCCTGTACTGCTCCAGCTGCAACACTCCACTGGATGTGAATTAAACATTCAGAATCGCACATATGTTTCATGTCTTTGATCATTCAAGTATGAGAGTATGGATGAATGTAGGGTCAGTGATTCCCCCTTACGTCCATGTTGCTCATGTCGTGGGACTTGAGTCACAGGGTGCAACATTGCCGATTGCGTTCCGGGTGGCGTAGACACTACAACAGAGACACAAGCATTAGTTACTTCCATGTCCAGCCCAGAACTGAAGCACGCCCAGAGCCCCGGGCTCATTGTTCCCACCCCTACGCTGGCCTGCCATACGCCAGGCCAGTCCACTCCGCTTACGCTCAGAGGGGGGGGACGACAAAGCTACATGTCCCAGGTCTTCCCTGTAGTGATCTGATGATCACTGGTCTAGTTGTCAGCAAGCCACAGCCACTCCCTGAGGGCTGGTTCACACCCACACCACACCCATCCAGCACAGGCGTCACAGGACATGTGACCCTGCCAATAAAAGGGGCCTAGCACGTCACATTCCCCACTGCCGGAGACGACATGATGGCGTCCGCACCACGCGACGCAATCATGAAGGGTCCATGACTTGTGGTGCACTGAGTTGGTGGCTCCCGCTGCACTGTGGCTGGCAGGGGCCTACCGCCACGTGACGATGACTTGCGTTGCACAGGGTTAGTGGCACCTGAAGAGCTGAGCGGGTGTGCAGCCTGCAATGATGCGTTGGCCTCGATAAGGCGTCCAGCGAATCAAGACTCAAATTGAACAGTGTGCCCTGCTGGACTGCAGTGTACGCGCAGGCAGCAGTCAGCACACACATGACTCCACGGTGCGGTGCCGCAGGGTGCGCTTGGGGCCTGTGGCGCGGAATCCAGCGATCGGCTGAGGAGGATGCACCGGCACGTGGTGGGCCCTCTTGAAGACACGCTGGTGGTGGCAGGTGAGCATTGAGGCCTGGGTGCGCAGGGGCGGCCAGTCATCGCTGGGCGGAGGACCGGTCTGGGGACCTGGGCTGGGGTGCATCAGGCGCACAGGATCGCACAGGCACCACCGGTCACGGCGGCGGACTGGTGGCTGGGTGGGGGGCGCCGCCCTTGCTGACACGGCCCTGCACGCGATGGTCGTGATGTGCGCGGGTTGGTTTGTGACATAGCCACCTCGTCTCCAGTGTGAATGTGCCCATTGAAGGTGGTCGGCCACGTGTGTGTAGGCCTATGGGCAGGTTGTGGTGGAGACTGAGACACACGCAGTAGTCACTTTGGTGGTGGATTGGTGACGTGTGCATTCCCACAGTTGTGAGTTGGGGGATTGTGGAGTTGAGGTGTGTGGTGTGTTCAGTTGGTACTTGCCGATGGGCAGTGCATTTCCATGGGGGCCATCCTCAAAGCGCTGGTTGGTGGCGGACTTGCGGACATGTGGGGATCATGCGACGACATTGGTGGACAGGCCACGGTGGTCCACTTTTGTATTCACAGTGATGGCATGCGTGTGGTTGCTGTTGCGGTGTTTGTGTGCAGTGTCGGCAGGGGGCACAAGTCATACACATGTGCTGTGAATTGCCCCCAACACGTGCTATGACGCCAGCTACGGCGCAGTTCCCTTGCGTGGTCTCAATATGTTCCTGCGCAGTGTGGGGGGTGTGAGGGGCAGGGGTATCGAGCTGACACACACCGTGATGCTTTCAGGTGTGATGAGTCCTGCATGTTGTGACCGTAGCAGCAGTTTGTGTGGTCGTTACCTTCCTCTTCATTCCTACGACGGTTACGGCCACACGTGGTTCTGTTACGGTCTTCTCATGCATGGTTTATCTGGCCTGTGAGCATTCCGGTTTGTCCAAGTGCAGTACACTGTACCACATTAGGCATGTGACTATACGGAAGTTTGACCATTGTCACCATTTTTACCACAGGTTTCTGAAGACACGTTGCCCTGTTGGAGTTCCCGTTGGGAATGGAACGCGTTGGCTGATCTTTTCGTTTTGTTGATTTATGTATTTGTAATAAGGTTCTGTTTTTCCACTACCGTTGACTACTGGACTTCATGACCTTGGGGGAAGGGTTCCGGGGGGGGAGGTGCCTGGGGGTGGTGGCGGTGGGTGTTGTGGCCCTCTTGGGTCTCCGAGATGCATGATCAGTGTCTCCATGGCATCTGTTGGTCTTCAGATGTGGCTCTGGGCTGGGCTCCCTTTCTACTGCAGTTGGTCGTCCTGCTTAACACCAGTAAAAGGCAGGTGTTAAATCCCTGCTGCTAACGCGCCTTATCGCCTGTTCTTGGTTCGCATCGCAGATCTGACTGGTCATTGTGAATCTCGTGAAGTGGTGTTTTTGTGTGTTTATGCACGGGAACGCCTACTCTGCATATCATTAGCGTTAGTTGTCGCACTCATCCGTGACTATGTTTTTTGCGGCAGCTATCGCTGGAAAAATGGCGATATCGGCAGTTTGCACCAGCTTGAGAATAGGGCGATAAATCTATCGCCACTTTTGCGGCGCTAAAGTGCCGATAAATCGTCGATGAGTCCTTGAGAATATGCCCCTATAAGTCTGTTAAATAAATATAAATTAACAGGGTTGAATAGCATTTCACTGCAAAAGGGACAACCCTACGAAAACCATCATCTTATGTCCCTCATGTCTTCCAAACAGGGAGTTGAGACATAGCCTGGCATATAGATGGCCCCAAGAGTGTCATGGGGTGACTGCCCCCACACCTGGTTGCACAAGTGAGTTGTGCCTCACTGTTTACTAAACTTCCATTTACTAAGCTTCTACCACAAAATGGTGTGAGATGACCCTCACCTGGTCACACAATTGAGCTACTGCTTCACTGTATATTAATCTACTACTCCAGAATAGATGTCAGACACTTCTGTGTGCTTTGTTACCAGGGAGGGGTGAGGAGCCCAGGCCTACGATGGAGTAGAAAGAAAGGATGTTACCACACTAGGATTTGTGAGCCACTAGGACAAAGAGTGAGGGGCAGAATTAACATTTATGTGTACCCGATATTGTACCCATCTTTCCGGAGAGCAATTTTTTTTTTATGTTACCCTGCACGTTAAGGTGGGTTAAGACATTTGAAAGTTCCCAGCTTGTGCCTATGTTTCTTAGTGGGCCCTCAGCCAGGAGTCAGGGACTACGGCTGCTGCACACTGCCTGTGTGATATGTCTACAGTACATTTTACACATAGACTAGAGGGCTCCTATGCAGGCTGGAGCCAATTAGTCTGACAGCATGCATGCCAACCGTGAGGAGCTTAATAGCGCCTCGTTGGCAAAACCAGCTGTTAGACCTGTCAGCCTTAGGGTAGTCTTCCCCCAAACATTCTCTTACCTCCTTTTTTGCTGATTCTTTTTGTTGGCCTTAAGACCCTCAGTACTTTACCACCGCTGACCAGTGCTAAAGTGCATGTGCTTCTACCCTAAACATGGTAACATTGGTTTATCCACAATTGGGATATTTAATGTATCTGTAAGTCCCTAGTGGAGTGCACTCCCTGTGCCTGTAAATTAAATGCTATGAGTGGGCCTGCAGCACAGATTGTGCCACCCTCAGAAGTAGCCCTTTAAACATGTCTCAGGCCTGCCACTGAAGAGCCTGCATGTCCAATTTTACTGGCATGTTGACATGGCATTTAAAATCCCTAGCCAAGCCTTAAACTCCCCTTTCATTACACATATGTCACCCCTAAGGTAGGCCCTAGGTAGCCCCTAGGGCAGGGTGCTATGTAAGTAAAAGGTAGGACATGGACCTAAATTCGTTTTTCACTACTGTGAGGCCTACTCCTCTCATAGGTTAACATTGTGAATTCATTATTACAATTTTAAGCTGTAATTCCTGATTGAGCTCTGTAATGCTTAATATCATTGAAATGGTAGTGATATATTCTCTTTACTGGAAAAGTTGGATTTAACATTACTAGTTTAGAAATGCCACTTTTAGAAAGCTAGTATTTCTCTGCTCTTAAAGCTCAGTGTGCCGGCAGCCTGTCTCCAATACATGTCTGGGGTGAGTGACAACTTGATTTTGTGCATTTCCTCTAGGCAGCCACATACAAAGGAAGGTCAGGATTGTCTGAGTGCCCATCTGCATCCTGATGGCTCATCCTGGGCAGGATGGAAGCGAGGAGCTGACACTTACACCTGAATGGGCAGTGTCCTGTCCCCACACAAAGGGCTGATTACCCCCTGCAGTGAGTTTGGAGCGAGGGCTAGGAAAAAGGACCTCTGTGCATTTCAAAGACCCTTCTTTGAAGTCACCCCATTTTAGGGTGACCAGATCTTGACAACCAAAAACTGGGACATTTGCAAACATAGAAGAAGGACTACAACTTTAGATCAACTGTGCTGCGCAGAATGACAACTCTTTTCAACATACGAACACAGAAGAAGCACCAAGAAAATAAATAAAATGTAATTTCTAAAACCAGCATCATACCTGTTAATTAAATTGCTTACTTATAACAGCTGCTAACTAACACAACTTTAGAACACCCAATAAGTGCCTCTTACTGATTTCAGTCGACCCCCTCTAAAAACCGGGACATGAGCCAAAATTGCCGAAATCTGCCGGGACAGCTGGTGAAAACCCGGGACTGTCCGGGCAAATCCGGGACGCCTGGTCACGCTACCCCATTTCAAAGGTACAACTGAGTATAAGGACTTGGTCTCTGACCCCCACCAAATCAGACACTTCTGGACCTGCAAAGAAACTCTGTCAGGAAGAAGGACTACTCTGCTGCTACAAGCACTGTCACTCTGCTGGACTGCTGCTCTGGAAGAACTGCTTTTCTGCTGTGCTCTCCTGCAGCCCTCTGACTCTGCTGAGGAAGAACTGGACTCTACTTGAACCCAGAGTGATCTCCTAGGGCTTGTTGGCTAGCCGCCTATTTCTGAGACTCAAGGATAGCAAAATCTCACCTCCTGCTCCTGTGCCTGGTACACTGGAAGCAGACCAAAGTGCCTGCTCCAGTCGAATCGACGCATCTTCTGTCTGCGGGAAGCAGAACCAATGCATCGTCGCTGTTGCAGGAGCAGAATCGGCACATTGCACTGGGAACCAGCGCTTCGCCTAAAGAACTAACGCATCGAAACCACCGCATCGCCGCCGCTGCAGTGTGGAAAAACCAACGCATCCCCTCGACTGCGTGGAGAAACCTAGTGCATCGTTTATGAAACCAACACCCCTCAGCCCAGCGCATAGTCTTTGGAACCGGTGCATCCCACCACAGTGTGAAGAAAATCAACACATCACCTCGACTGCTGGATCAACACCAACACATCACTTGGCTGCACCCTACAACTCGCTGGTGCGACCAGGCTTAAGGTATTTTGTTCAGCGGGCCTTGCAATGCTCCTGCATCCAGCCCGCGCTCCATTGCTGTCGGCCTGAACTCTTGACTTTGCTCCGGTCTAGCGCGACCAGATATCCACCATAGGCACTTATTACTTCTAAGCTCTATTATTGCATTTAATATTTCAAAATTTATCTCGACTTCCACGTATTGCATTTTTGTCTGGTTTTATTTATAAAATCATAATCTATTTTTCTAAACTGGTGTGGAGTCTTTTGTGGTGTTTTCACTGTGTTACTGTTTGAAGTGTTGCACAAATACTTTACACATTGTCTCTTAAGTTAAACCTGCCTGCTCTATGCTAAGCTACCAGAGGGTGAGCACAGGTTAATTTATGGTATGTATCTGACTGACTAGGATTGTGGCTCCTGCTTGGACAGGGTGCATAGCTCTGCCAACCAGAAACCCAATTTCTAACACCAGGCTACAGCAAGAAAAGACCAGTATCCAGCTTTATATTCTGCTCAATAAATCCATGTGGGATTTGGACATTGGTCCTCTTGCTGCCACATATCTGGCTGTTTCTAATGCAATCTGGCTCTGAGCAGCTCCCATAAACCTCCTGTTAGAAATGGGGTTGGTGTTCCACTGTAAAGTCCAATCCCTGTAGGGAGATGGACCACCTCAACAGTTTTGGGTTCTCACCCCTCATTTGCATCAAAAATCTGAGGAGCCTGTGGTCTGTCTGAACCCGGAAGTGAGTCCTAAACAAGTAGGGTCTTAGCTTCTTCAGCGCCCAGACCACAGCAAACGCTTCCCTTTCAATTGCACTCCACCTCTGTTCCCGAGTAAGTAACCTCCTATTAATGAAGGCTATGGGTTGATTTAGGCCCTCTTCATTCAGCTGTGAAGCACGGCTTCCACACCATGCTCTGAGGCATTCGTCTGCACCACAGACTCCTTGGAGAAGTCAGGAACCTTGAGAAGGGGCGCCGTGCACATAGCCTCCTTCAGGGTGTCAAAAGCGGTCTGGCATGTCTCAGTCCAGATCACTTGACATGGCTACTTCCTTGAAGTCAGTTCTGTCAAGGGTGCAACAATGGTGCCATACCCCTTGACAAATCTGCGGTAGTACCCGGTGAGGCCTAAGAAGGCTCTCACCTCTGTCTGGGTCTTGGGAGATGCCCAAGCGAGAACGGTGTCAATCTTGGGTTGTAGGGGCGTCACCTGGCCGCTTCCCACCATGTGCCCCAATTACACCACAGACCCCTGCCCTATCTGGCACTCTGCAGAGCCTTCAACACCTTCTGGAGGTGGTACAAGTGGTCCTCCCAACTAGAACTGAAAACCACAATGCCTAGGTAGGCAGCACTGAAGTTCTCCAACCCAGCCAGGACCTGGTTGTCCAGCCTCTGGACGGTGCCAGGGGTGTTCTTCCACCCAAAAGGCATGCCCCAGAACTGCTAGTGCCCTACTGGTGTTGAGAACACTGACCTCTCTTGTGCCCCCTCGGTCAAGGCAATCTGCCACTACCCAGATTTTAAATCAAACGTACTGAGGTACTTGGCAGCTCTCAGCCAATCAATGAGCTTATCAGCTTAGGGGATGGGGTGTGCATCAGTCTTAGTGACAGGACTGAGCCCACGATAGTCCATGCAGAACAGCAGTTCAGGAGTGACACCAGGCGGGGTAGCCTTTAGAACCAAGACCACTGGGCTGGACTAAGGACTGCTGGAGGACTCAATCACCCCAAGGGCTAGCTTTTTGGAAACCTCTTTCTTAATGCTAGCCTTCACTCTGTCAGCCAGACTGTAAATCTTGTGTTTTACAGGTGGACTATACCCAGTATCTATGTCTTGGGTGCACCAATGGGTGACTCCTGGGATGAATGAAAACAGAGTTGCAAACTGTCCCAGCAAGTGGCAACAGTTTCTCTGCTGCTCTAGGGTCAGTGTAGGAGAGAGGATCACACCCTCCACTGACCCATCCTGCTCTTAAGCAGACAGGAGGTCGGGGAGAGGTTCACACTCCTCTTACGCCCCATCATCAGTAGCCATAAGCATGGTCAACTCAAACCTCCTGAAGTGGGATTTGAAGTGGTTCACGTGCAGGACCCGCAAGGGGCTCCTAGGAGTCTGCAAGTCCACCAGGTAGGTTAGGTCACTCTTGTGCTCCTTTACCTCATAGGGGCCAGACCACTTGTCTTGTCGAGCGCAAGGCTCTACTGGCTCCATCAGCCACACCTTTTGACCAGGCTGAAACTCAACCAGAGTGGTAATCTGGTCATACCAGCATTCCATGTTCTCCAGGCTAGCTTCTCGGTTTTCTTGGGTGAGTTTCCTGAAGCATGCTGTCTGGTTTTGGAGGGCCAGCATGTAACTGAATACTTCCTGGGGTGGCTTCCTAGGCGCGCTTGCTCGCAGCCCTCCTAGACCAAACTGAGAGGTTCTCTCACAGGGTGCCCATACAGAAGCTCAAAAGGGCTGAAGCCAACCCTCTTCTGCAGTACCTCCCTGTAGGCAAAGAGAAGGCATTGTAAGAGGACGTCCCATTTACGCCTCATGGGTTCCGACAGGCCGCCAATCATGCCCTTCCAACCCATTACTCTGGGGGAGGTAAGGGGTGGTGAATTTGTAGATCATTCCACACTCCTTCCATATGCCTTCATGTACAGAAACATGAAGTTGGTACCCCGGTCTGATACCACCTCGTTGGGGAAACCCATGTGGGTAAAAATCCCCATTAGTGCACGGGCCACGACGGGCGTCGTCACTGTCCTCAGAGGGATAGCTTCCGGGTACTGAACCCTAAGAACTTCTGTGGTACCTCTGTGTAAGCAAAAAAAAGGCATGGCAAGAGGACGTCCCACTTATGCCTCATGGGTTCACCAAGACCCATAATCATTTCCTTCAGGGTCCGGTTGAATCTCTCAACCAGCCCATTACCTTGGAGGGGGTAAGGAGTTGTGAACTTGTAGGTAACACCGCACTCCTGCCACAGGGACTTCATATACTTAGATATGAAGTTGGTATCCCGGTCGGACACCACCTCTCTGGGGAACCCCGCACGGAAGAAAATCCCCATCAACGCATGACCAACCACGGGGGCCGTCACAGTCCGGAGAGGGATGGCTACCGGGTGGCATGGTCCAACAAGACTAGGATTATCCTGTTGCCCATGGCTGTCTTGGGATCCAGAGGCCCCACAATGTCAATACCCACCAGTTTGATAGGGGGTGCTCACGACAGTGAATGGTTGCAGGGGAGTCTTACATCTCCCCCCACTCTTGCCACTTGCTTGGCAAGTGTGACAGAACCTACAGAAGGCATCAGAATTCTTTCTCATTTGGGGCCAGTAAAAGTGGGTGACAAGCCTGTCACAGGTCTTGTCCTGCCCCAAATGTCCTGCCAAAAGCACATCATGAGCCAAACCCAGTAGGAAGGTTCTGAAGTAATGGGGTGCCACCAGCACATGGGCTGCCCCAGGCTCAGAAACCTTAGGCTCACTGTAGAGAAGATCATTCTCCCAATAGATCAGGTGAGATCTAGACTCTTTGCCAGCTGCCTGGTTCTTCGGCTGGCTGCCTAAGACCCACAAGAGTAGGGCACTCTTTCTGCGCAGAACTCCTTCCTGGTGGGACCCCTTTCCTGGTGCCAATGGGTCAGCTCAGGCAGGCTCCTTAGTTCGGCCACTTGGGAATTTCTGGAGCGGGTTTACCATGCCCCCCTGCCCCTCCTCTTCTTGGCAGACACCTAGGCCACTCTTTTAGGCTCTAAGTCCTTCTGATCACCCTGGGCTGCCATGGACCGTGTGGTCAGACATATCCACTCAGGCAATCCCAACATCTCCAAGTGGGACTTGTATTCCACCTCTCTTCAGGCGGTGTGTTGCAGGTTATTTCACCGGACAATCCACAGGCATGGATGGGAACACAGCTACCTTTAAAGGACCTGGGACACCCACTCAAAGGGAACCTGAGCTACTTTGCAAACGCGCTCGCTGTTGTCTACTGCAACTACTTGGTGAAGCAATCCAGGGATCACTTGCTCTTCAGACACCAGGTGACACCTGACAGTAGTCACACTGGCTCCTGTGTCTCTCAGAGCCTCTACCCTCTGATGGTCATCCACTGCCTGTATTTCTTAGTGTTATCAGGCATTCCGTTTCTCTGGGCCATCTCACTGTCCCCTAGTAAGACAAGGGTCATCTCAGCTGGTTCCCCACACCCACCTGGGATCAACCCCTCCCCAGGTGCTACACTGGCCAGCCCCAGTGTCTGCCCAGTAGTGGGGGCCTGTGCCCACTTGGGACACTTGGGACTCCCTCTGAAGTGCCCTGCCTGGCTAAAGTCATAGCACATCAAGCGTCCCTTCCGTCCAGGCCTTCCAGGCAGGAAGAAACTCTTCTTCTCAATGGGGACTGGGAATCCTTACCATGGGAATTATTTTGGGTCACCATTTGTACCCTTGTCCCCCCCCCCCCCCCTGCTGCGGGGACACTGCCCATCCTTGGTGGAGTCTCCCCATACAATCTCTTGTTGATCCCGGTACTCACCCAGCGGTCTGCCTCCTGAGCAAGCTTCCTGGGGTCAGGAAGCCTGCCGTCTATCAAGAGCTGGCACAACTCTGGAAAACAGACTAGACAAGTGCTCCTACCCAATCAAATTGTAAAACCCCTGATAATTGGTTACCTCACTGCCCTTCACCCAACCCTCCAGTGCTCTGCAAAACAAATCTACACATTCCAGCCAAGTTTGGGAATCAAGTTTCTTGCTCTGCCTAAATGGATCCCTGTACTTCTCTAGGGTAAGACCATACCAGGTGAGAAGGGTGTCCTTCATTTCAGTGTAGGTGAGATCATGTCTCTTTCCTAAGGCCAACAATGTGTCCCTCCCCTCCACTGAGAAGTGATTCCACAATCCTGCCCCCCAATTTCTCTCAGGGACCCCATTCATGTGCAGAGCTGCCTCATAGCCCTGAAACCACCTCTGGATATCATCTCCCTTGGTATACTCTTTCCCTACATTCTTAGGAATGTGCACTATTGTCCCAGACTGCATTGATGTAATGCTGCCCATCTGTGCTGGACTTGGCTTTCAAATCCAGGTCCTTTAAGTTCAGCTCCTGAGCTAGAATCATCTTTCTTTTCTCTATGGCCAAGGCATCCTTTTTGCCTCCCTCTTGAGTTTAGCTAGTTCTAACTGGAGTTCCCTTTCATGCTCCAGTTTCAGCTTTTCCAGCCTGTACTTTCTAGCTTCCCGCCTGTCCTCCAGCTACTCTGGGGACAGGCCCATAGAGGACACACTGCTGCCAGCCCTGGAGGGTGCTCTCACCTCAGGCAGTTTTTGATCCACAAAATCCTCATGCAAGCTCTTTGCCTTCACGTCCACATCATCATTCTCATCCTCAGTACTCCAACCAGCCTCTCTTGCTGCCAACCTGGCCCTCAGCGCCCTTTGCAGCTCCTTCTTTTTAGTGAAGCCTTTAATAGGACATTTGAGCATGTTGCAGATCTTTTTTAAGCTGAAGCACCATGTAAGTTTCCAACCTCTCTGACTCAAACACAAAATCTGCAGCTCCTACAGATGGTTCATCAGCCTGAGACATGATTGTGGATCAAAAACTCAAGAGTTGAAGAGAAAAATCAAAACCAGTATGAGGTTGCGCAGATCTGCGATATGGAAGTAGTGAACACCAATCACTGTATGCAAAAGTACAAACACAAGTCCGATCCTCACCACTGACCACCAATGTTAGAAATGGGGTCTCTATTTGGCAGTGGTTTGTACTCTGTCTAAGGGGTTGATTCCGATCTTGGTCGGAAGGGCTCCGAATCGGAATTACCTAAATTGATTCGGAGCATATGTTTCTGACTGAATCGCACCCCGTTCCGAACGACCAAGTACGATGCGAGGATCTCGTCAGCGTCGACTGAATCGTTTCTGAACCGGTCAGTCCGACTCGTTCGGAGCTGAATCGTGCCACACAAAGGACCCAGCTTCCGAACGAGCGAGTACGATGCACGATTCGGACAGCCGTATCGACTTGGTCTCAGCGAGTCGAAACAGCTGTCGGAATCAGACTTCGGGGGGCCGTAGCAGGCCCCCCTTCACCTGGGGCCCTCCGAATCGGTCGTGGGGGGGTGTCCATGGGTCCCCCTGATCCAAGCATGCACAGTGTGGCGGTCACAAGGGGGTGCCCGCAACAGGGTGGACGCTTTTCCCCAACCACCCCTTTTTGCTATGGGAGCCTGTGTAAGCGATCGGTATAGAGGCTCCCATAGAGTTCAATGGGAGTCCGAGCGAACCAAGTCCGTCAGCATACGGCTGCATCGTACTTGTTCGGTCGGACTCTCACAGCGCGATTCGCTAGGAAAGCCCTCGGATCCGAGTCGTACGGAGGGCTTTCCTAGCGAGATCGGAATCGGGCCCTATGTCGGGATCCTCACTCTAGTCAGGGTAAGGGAGTCATACAGCTAAGATAATAAGATAACCCCTGCTCACCCCATTGGTAGCTTGGCACGAGCAGCCAAGCTTATCTCAGAGGCAATGTGTAAAGCATTTGTACATATACACACACACAGTGAAAACACTACAAAATGAGTCCATGGCCAATATTTATTTGAATAAAACAAGACCAAAACGACAAAAATTCAACATACACAAGTAAAGATATAATTTTTCAATGGTAAAACATGTTCAGTTCATAGAAATCTATGGATGCGTCACTTTTAGCACTAAGTACCTTGAAAGATTTAAAATTCAAAGACGGTGCGAGGCGCAGGGGAGGTGAGGTGCCGGAAAAGCAAAGTGATGCGTTGGCTCCTTACTCCCAGGGGAGGTGATGCATCGGTTCCTTTCTGCTGCGCAGTGGAGGTGATGAGTCGATTCCTTATGCTGCGCAGGGGGGGTGATGCCTCGGTTCCCTATTGTCAGGGGAGATGATGCGTCGCTTCCTTACTGGAAGGCGAGGTGATGCATTGATCTCCGGACACGCAGCCTTGGTTCCTTACTGCTGGGCAACATCAATGAAAAAAAATCGGTGCCCATGGACGATGCAACAAAATCCAGACGTGCTGAATCGATTCCACAGCAATAAAGCAGGGGCTGCGTCGGAGTTGGAGCGATGTGTCATGGACATCGGTAATGCGGTGCTAGAAACTCACGCTGCAGCGATTATTCTCACGTGTTGCGATGGAAAGGTGGGGCCTTCGGTGAAAGCTGTGGTCGATATGCCAATCGGGAACCAAACTCCGGTGTTGGCAGTGGCGATGCTTCGAAGTTTTGCATCGATGCACCGATAAAAACAAATGCTGGGAGTTGATGCATGGATTTTCTCCTTCAGTTCACTAGATTCTACTTCCAAGGGCCCAGGAACTGGATTTGGCACCACTTGGCAAGTCAGGACTCTCAGCAGAAGAGCCCAGGCACTGGTAGGTAAAGTCTTTGATGACCCTGAGACTTTGTAACAGGAGGCAAGCACACACAAGCCAAGCCCTTGGAGAACCTTGGAAGCAGGATAAAGAAAGCAATGTCCAGTTCTTTCACTCCCAGGACAGCTCCAGAAAGCAGCAGGTCAGCACAAAAAAGCAACAAGCAGAGTGTCAGTCCCTCCTACAACATCCATGTTTTCTTCCTGGCAGAATGTCCTTTAGTCCAGGAGTGTTCTGATTTTAGAGTGTCAGAAGTCCAATTCTTATACCCCTTTCTGCCTTTGAAGTAGGCAAACACCTAGTTTGTGCAGTGCACAAGACCCTGCCTTTCCCTGAACTGGCTGCAGACAACCTACAGGGGGTGGACAGAGCTTTGTGTGAGGACAGGCACAGCCCTATTCAAGTGTCAGTGTCAACTCCTCCCACCACTCTAGCTCAGGAAGGCCCATCAGCCTGGTGATGACGATCAGGATATGCAGGGCACACCTCCACTCCCTTTGTGTGAATGTCTAGAGTGAATGCACAAACACGCCAACTGTCATCCTAACCCAGACAGGCAGAGGCATAGAATGGTAAAGCAAGAAAATGCCCATTTTCTATAAGCTGAATACAAAAAGGAGAACCTGGCTCCGTTTGACGTTATGCTCTTATTATTTTTGAGCAACAAACAGACCACTATCTTTTCTGTTTCAATGGAATTTTTATTAAACCATTCCTTTCTTTGCAATTGTTTATATTTACCAAACATTTTTTAGTTGCATGAGTAGTGAAGACACATTTTTCAAATTAACATACAAAACATGAAAAATACTTATGACAATTCACAATAGACAGTGCATGAAATACTTATATACAAAAACGTTGGACTTTTGCATCATAACATCAGTAACTAGAATACTCTTATTGCTATCTTGTTTTAGGGGCCAAACATATGCCAAACACGGGAAAATATTTAGAGTGTGTGCGTGGGGCATACTATTCAATACAAATCCCTCACGTCACAACAGGTTTATTCAAATCCCTCCGTGTTGAAAAAAAGTGCCGATGCGTTTCAAGACCCAGTCCTCTGGTACCGGGACTCTCATCAGGGCTTCATGTTAATGGTCAGCGATTTCTAAAAAACATAAATGAATGATGCAAGCTCCACATCAGTGAAAACGAAAAATAAACACTACTCTCCTTAAAAATGCTTAATTCAATTTTCTGTACCTGATTCTCTGAAAGAGCTGCTGCTCTGACTCCTGTTTGCGTGGTAACCAGAATTTCTCAACGAAAATTACTGCAGTGCGCTTCGTAATTAATGCTGGGGAGAATTTCTACAAAACATTAAAAAGATTGTGTCTATTTTAGTAATTTTAAATACATGGACATTGGGCAACTCGACGGGACAAGGTTAAAAAGTACCTTTCAAACGTTCCCGGGTTGCTCAGAGGCAGGCGTCTATTTCTGTATTCATTCCATCCCTACAAACGAATGTGGGACATATTACTGAAGCCATCAACTTGTTAACGATATTATAAACATGCTAGATTCCAGCATGAAGCGCACTTACTGTTTTTAAGTCTGAGCACATCCATATTCTAAATCCGATATGAACCACAACTTCACTGTCAGCTAGGCATTCCCCGTGTGAACACTTCCTGTATTTTTACCCTATGGATCATGGGAAAATGTTTTGGACCAATCACATTGAAGTTCAGGTCCCATTGTGGTAAAGACCGGAATAGTGCATTCTGGGACATGCAGTTCTGAGCTATACTCTTGAAAGTTCTGTCATCCCATTCAACCCAGTTACTGCGCTGTTAAACTTTAGAATTAGGTAAGCTTCTTTTTGTAGCAAGGCGTTGTCGATGTCTATCAGACGTTTGGTTGTATCCAGACCTGACAAAACTGTCCACTTGAAGTCTCTTTCACTGTGCAAGTTATCCATGAAGTGTTGTACCATTGGTGCAGTAACCACCTTCTTTTTGATCCTGGAACGATGTTGCGTGATGCGCTGGTTGATCTGCTGATTTGTCTTGCCAATATATAATTTCTCACAGGGGCGAAGTATCGCATAAATAATGTTCTTGGATTTGCAATTCGTGAATTCAGAATGACGCCATTTAATGTCTTTGTGTGAGAACTCAATCCCTCTATTGTGGAGTCACATGCAGCACAAGTTCCGCATTTGTGATGCCCCTCAACTGGTTTTAATTGCCATTGTGTCCTTAGATTTTGTTTGCTTAGCGATGGAAAAATGTCAGCTCTCTCAATCTGCTGGCCAATGCTCCTGTTTTTCTTCATGGCAAAGAGTGGTTTCGGGAATGGACACTCCAGGTTTTCCAACAGGTGCCAATTTTTTAACACAATTTGTCTGAATTTGTTGGTATCTGGACTGAAAGTTGTAACACAAACCAATCTTTCCAATGATGGTTTGATTTTCTTTTGTAGCAAATCATCTCTAGGCGTGTACCACGCTCTTTTTATTGCATGCTTGAGTAGTTTCTTAGGATATCCTCGCAAGATCATCTGTTCCTTGAAGATTTCAGCATGCTGTTCATAATCAGATTTTTGCATTTTCTATAAGTGGCATTTTCAAACAAGCAATTTAAAAACCAACTTCTCCAAAAGATTTATTTTTAAATTGTGAGTTCAGGGGCCACAAAATCCAAATCTCCATCTGTTCCCAATTGGAAGTTACACTTGTACGAAGTTACAAGGCAGCTCCAATTATAGCCTATGGGAAAGATAGTCCTTGCAATAGCGAAAAACGAAAAGTATTTCACTATTGGGACATGTAAAACACCACAGTACATGTCCTACCTTTTAAATACATTGCACCCTGCCCATGGGGCTATCTTGGGCCTATCTTAGGTGTGGCTTACATGGAGTAAAAAGAAAGGTTTGGGCCTGGCAAGTGGTTGCACTTGCCAGGTCGACATGGCAGTTAAAAACTGCACATAGCAGACACTGCAGTGGCAGGTCTGAGACATGTTTGCAGGGATATTCATGTGGTTGACACAATCAGTGCTGCAGGTCCACTGGTAGCCTTTGATTTACATGCCCTGGGCACACTTTGTGCACTTTACTAGGGACTAGCTAGTAAATCAAATATGCCAAACATGAATAAACCAATTATAGATACATTTTACACAGAGAGCACTTGCACTTTAGCACTGGTCAGCAGTGAAGTGCCCAGAGTCCTAAAACCAGCAAAAACGAAATGCAGCACGCAGTCAAAAACAGGAGGTCAGAGGCAAAAAGCAGACAGAATGTGCTTGGGGATAAAACAGCTGAATAGAGCTGGAGAGGCGCAGATACATGTGATGTGAAAACACTTTCGTGCTAGGTGGATGGCATATAGACACAGGCCATTAGTAATGCATTTGCTGACTGATCCATACATTCCTATATACAGCATACCAAGAGACCGTCGGTGGAAACATTCGGACGCATATTTCTGTGTACTAGATCTGAAAAGTTATAACATTTCTTTAATGTAAAATAAACTTTCTCTGCTACTGCAGCAACCTCATTACTGTTTACAAGCAAGAATTAGTCCCTTCAAGCATTACCACCCCATAAACCTCATTCAGCTATAGTATGCATCCATGCTAACACAGGAAAGGGAAACATTTGATGCACTAAAAATTGACACAGAATCAAGTTCATAATCTATATTTTCTAGAAACATTTCTCAGAAAAGCTCCACCTACCTGGCCCTAATTTAGCAAAACAAATTTTAAGCAGAAAACAAGCCATTAAAATGGGTGTTAAAAAAGTCATTTTGGCCTACAGGATGTACGTATTTGTGGCAGAACGTAAAACTATTATCAATTCAATTCAATATGAGCTTTATTCGGTATGCACAAACAACCATAAAAGCAATAACAAATTTCGAAATACAATTATGAAAACAATCGTCTAAAAGTGGTTTTAGCAGCAAATTACAAAGGACACTCCTTATCAAATACATATTATTTATCAAAGAACAATGCTTTTTCTTACATTTATAGCTTTTAGAATAAAAGATGTGACATTAAAACATACCCCAGGGTCATTAAGGTCAACAAGTAATTTCATTGCAGCTTTGTGCGTTCTCATGTTTTGTTTTAAAAATAGTGGTTTTGAATAATAGCACCTAAAATACAAGTAAAAATCACAGAAAAGCATAAAATGAACTGTGCTTTGCTTAGACTTCCCGTCACATGGGCAGGGGGTAAAATCTGGGGAGCATAATTTCATTGCAGGGAAAGGGACTAAATGGTGGTCTATTCCTAGTCTGAATCTGGTCAATACAAAGCGATGTGTAGCTTTGTCACCTGGGTCAAATAATTTTGAAATCCCATCCTAGATTCAATTGATTGATAGAATGTAAAAGTTGATTGTTTCCCTGCCAATCTCATACGAGTTTCTGTTTTTGATTTCAGAAAGGCATTCTTGATTACCTGTTTAGTTAAGGTTATCACCTGCGCAGGGTTCAACCGGATTGGTAAATTAAACAGTTTACTATATGTATTACTGATGTATCTTAACCAAGGAATACACATTTTTTTATCCAGAAGTAAACAGTCCATAATAATAGATTTAGTAAAAATATGTTTCATCTTTGGCCCAAATGGACCTCCATAACAGCAGCAGTCGCAAAGCAACCTAGTCTGCTAGGTACTGTAATCCTACTTCCTGGTGTATTAATTCAGTAGACGCTGAGGGAGGTAAACTTAAAAGACGTTTTAAAAAGGAATTTTCTTCACGCGGCAATACCAGACTACAATTATAGCCCCACACCCCTGCGCTATAGAGGGCAATGGCAACGGATCTAGCCTTATAAACTGCTAGCATTTCCTTAATTGTGCGGTTACCTAATTTTGACGCAAATCTAAAAACCCCGTATGCACACTTGTTCATCTTGGACCGGACATTGGTTAATTCATGTGACCAATTTCCACTACCAGAAAAAGTTACCCCCAGGTAGCAAAAGTGTTAACAGTATCTACAGGGGTATTATCAATGTAGAAACTTTAGCATTTCTTTAATTTAGGCCCTCATACCATAGTATAGGTCTTTGTTTTGTTGATTATCAGTTTCCTTACGCTGATAAAATCCTTAAAGCGGTCAATTAATCGCAGTAAGCCTACCGGAGTCCTAGAAAGTAATACAGCATCGCCTGCATATAGCAGCACTGGTATAGGGCTACCAGAAATTTGTGGGGCATCGGCTTGAACCAGTTGCAAAACTTTTTCCACCTCATTAGTAAACAGTGAAAAGAGGAGTGGGGCAAGGACACAGCCCTGGTAAATGCCTCGTTTCACTTCAAACTTTGGTGTGCATTTGCCCTGCTGCCCATATCGCACCTTACTTGATAGCATCTCATAAAGCCTTGCAAGGCAACAAATAATTGGTTTAGGTGCGCCAAGACTAGGCAAAGTTGGCCAGAGGAATGAATGGTCAATGAGATCAAATGCGCTACTAAGGTCTGCGAAATAGAAGTATAATCTCCCTTCTTTGGCACACAGGTTTTTGCCTATTAATAATTCCAGATTAATACATTGCTCTATGGTCCCTACCCCTTTCCTAAAACCATATTGAGCGGGGGAGAGTATCGCCCATTCTTCTAATCTCACTAAAAGGACTTTGCTCAACACCTTAACTGAGAACTCTAGGAGCGATATGGGGTGGTAATTTTTTGCTTCTGACTTATTGCCTTTCGTGAAAATGGGAATGATAACAGATTGGCCCCACGAAGGAGGGATATGCTCTGTCACAGCTGTATTAAATACCCTGGTGAGAATGGGCCCCCATAAATCTGTTGCAGCTTTATAGACATCTACTGGGACCCTAAAACCATTATCATTCTCAGTATATACTCTCTATAGGTGACTCGCTAACACTGCAATGACTTTATAGTTTTATAGGCATTGTATACACTGAAAATGAAAAAGCCCTTGTATTCTTCCTTTCAAATTCCTCATTTCACTGTGTTCACCTGGCTACAATATTCATATAATTCGTATTTCGACATCATGAATAATTTTGAAGTTCCTTAGATGTCCCTTAAATGACAGGTTTGTTGATGCTAAACCTTTTATTTTTTTCCTATTTTCAATGTCATGTATTTTGGGTCAATAGAATTGTGTTTCTTCCTTGGTAAGGTTTTGACGTGGTACGGGGAGAAGTTTTCAGAAAATACAATCAAATATGCAATGTTCTGTTTAAATGACTTAGAAAGTCTTTGAACATCAGCATAGTGAAAGCTCACCAGGTTTTTAAGGTGACGTCTTACACTTACACTTGTTTCAAGATCATAACTGTTCAAAAATACATTCTAATTTAAAAATTCAGACACGAGATGTTAAATGTAAAATTCACCTTCGATTTTAAGTCAAGGCTAAGGACTGGGAAAATGAATAAAAAAACAGATACTCGTCTTTTCTTATTTATGAGTTTCCATCTTCAACAGACAACTAAGAGTCTTTCGGGACACTGGCTTGGATCACTGTATTGTGGCAATATTTGGGCGATATTTTATGATATGATTTTGTCAACGAATTTCCCTCCTGTGAATTAAGTCAGTTATAGTAAATCATAATAATGAAATAAATTAGTTATTAATGATGCGATTACCCTTTTTCCATTTTATTAGAAACAAAATATATAAACCCAAGTGCTAAGTAAGTGCTCATTTCAGAGACATGTGAATATAAATGTTAGAATACAAGACCCAATGACAAAAACAATTCCAGATTTAACAGTTTAATAAGAACATTCAACAAAGAACTCTACAAGGGAGCGGTTTCTAAAAAAATAGATGTTTTCTTAAATCAGATATAAATTAGAAACTTAAAAAAAATACTTGTTAATGCACACGTACATATGTTATTACAAAACCTAAAACATTACAGATACCCTGTAGAAAAAACAAGCACACATCTGTGCACCATCTGTCTGGCTCAAGTCATGCACTTCTTATTCTGAACGTGTATTGGAATTAGCTTTGTTTTGTAATGTTTTGCTATAGTGATAAAATTCAACATACAAAAAACGTTCAAACTAAAAAATAGGAATGCTTTTGACAAAGAAAACACTCAATGCTAAAAAAAAAAAAAACATTATGCTTGCTAAAAAAAATCATTGTGAAATGTGCTTTAATTGAAAACATTTTGGCATAAAGAACTCTGAAGTTTGGCACTTTAACCTCCAATATGTGACTTCTTTAAATTCACCTTTCTTATTTTAATGAAAGCTCCTCCCCTTATTGCAAGTGCCTATGGCTCACGCACATAATTGCCTATATTTTATGTAAATGGAATTGTTACAGCGGAAAATGATATACAAACGCGTCTACCACACAAAGCCAAATAAAGGGCCTGAGTAAGCCCATTCTTTCATATGCATTGGCATCTTATAGCAGCCTGGGAAACGCAGCACTGACAGATGTGGCCAGAGACGAGGCCTGCAGAAAGTGAATGAGCATCGCTCCAATAGACCACAATTAATTGACTTTTAAAATGACTCCTTTTTCACAGTTCTACATGGCTGAGCAGGATTCACAAATTGCTGTCCTGAACTTTTTAATGGGACAAAATAGCTGCCAATGAAAGTCTAAATGACATGAACTTTGAATGGGGCGCTACAATGACCACATCATGACATGTTTTTAAGTGACATATTGATTATTTGAGCAGTTGCAGCCACTCAATCCAAGAAAGAAAAAAGCTAATTGTTAAAAGGATAGAATTACCCACACGGTCCTTTGGAAACCGAAAACAATGCTGTTTTAGGGGGCAAATAAATCGTTAAATAAAGCACCGAGACAAGTTTATATGTGCTGTAACATCAGGAGTTGGTGCATTTTACAAACGTCAATAAACAAAAGATTTTTACATTTCACACGTTATCTGCATGTAGTTTGGCACACAATTGTTTTAGGTAATGGCAAAATGCTTAAAATAACAAATACACAATTATTAGTTCACCTAACAATCAATACACGCAACTCACAACGGAACACTACAGGAATTGTAATGTACATTTTGTCCCACTGTTAATATAAATACGTTTTAAAACCTGTTGGGCTTACGTGCAATGAAAGACAACTACATATAACTAGGCCGAACGATGCTGGGAGGAGAGCAGGAACTATTTTTCTTCAAAGAACAACAATCTCTACTTTGTTGTGTTGATGGAACTTCAGGGTTTCTCTTCACAGCAGAACAGTTGATTTTCATCATGGGGAAAGGTATTCACAAAAGTTCATGCAGTATCATCGAACAGAGCATTATTTCTACATAATATCTTGTGCAGGAAAGCAGGATTTCAGGTAAAATTAGGAGCCAGTGGAAGGAAGGTAAAGACAAGGAGGCGAAAGTAAGTGAGAATAATCAGGGGTAAAAAGAGACTAGGGAAAATGGGAATATTTTATGTTGAATGGGGAGGGACAGGAAGAGGGCACATTTGTTGTATCCACCTTCATTTTTCTTCCAAAGTTTTCTTTTCATTTTCATTGTGAGATGAGGGGAAGATTAAATAGATTACATTCGGTAATAGCATAGAGAGCTATATGAAATGCTGAATACATATTTAGCATTTTAGATAGTTGGGTGTCTACAGGGTGGATACTCTGCGCTGAGGAACTCATCATGCACAAGGAGTTTTTTAAGTTGTCTATGTTGCCATTCAGAATTCCAAAATGAAAAACGCCAATTCAAGAATGAACGTTACTGACAACCTCTCCAACTGCATGGAATCCCAATTCTGCCCTGTAATTTCGAAAGCACACCTATAGTTTCAAATCCTAGATTTATAGTTACCGGTTGTGAACGAAATTGTAGCGTGCCACCAGCTGCGCACCAGTGATCCAGGTATGCACACATCTGTACAGAAACAATACACACAACCCTGTTGGGTATTAAGATGCCCGGCACTGCATTAACGGTACTGAGGTTTGTATACAGCATTTACCAGTTGCTCAAATATTCATGAATTCATTTCTAAGAAAAAGTATTCTGTATCATTAATTTCCATATGCGAATAATTCATAATTTCATCAATTTGAAGTCAAATTCATCTTTAAGTGTCATTTTTGTATCAGAAGCATCATCATACAATGCACCAATGTTTTTGAGCAAAACTGCCCAAGCTCAAAGGGGCGCGATTTAAGGAGACAATGAAACAAAAACATGTGGGACTGTCACAAAAAAGCATTAGAATCACATAACTATTTTTTGTATTAAAGATCTAGAACACACACTTTTGAAACAAAAGAAAAAGTTTTAAGGTTAAAACAGTTCTTCCAAGATAACACAGAACTCGAGTTTGAGTTGTATCACTCAGTCCATGATCACACTGAAGTGGATTCATACGTGAATTGTAGGAGAAAGAAATGGGCAACTCAATCATATATAGTGTCCTAAAAGATCCCGCTGAGAAATTCTTACAGGGTTTGTCCATCTCATGCAGAAAAAAAACCCATCACCAAGATGATTCAACTCAAGCGATAATAGGAAGTTCAGTCGATTCGTGCTCAATGAAATAATCGTGCGCAATCAATGAGTCCATGGACAAGTCAATTAAGTTAAATAGCCAGGTCTTACCAGTAGGGTTGTTATTCTAAATACTGTTGTACATAAAGATTCAGCGAACACTGCAAGGCGGCCTGAGAATTATGCTGCCACTGCATGGTTGTTCATGAATCTTTATTTACACAACTGATGAACACTGTATACAAGCCTAAATACCGACAAATGCGGTACTCATCATCACAATACCTCATAGGGTGGTGTGTTCTGTTTCTGAACCTCAGCAGTTGCACCATCCCCATAATGTTTCTTTCTTACTGGAAGTTTCTAAAGTCGTTCTTGGAAGTTTTGAGCAACAGTCTGTAGCCTCCAATCCTGAGGTACCTTCTGAAAGACAAAATGGTGCTGCTCAGTGGCACCATTTGGTTTATCCTTTGACGGGAGACATTCAATGGACCTTACCACCAAGTTGTCTCAAGGGGGTCCCTTCTCTGAACCCCACCAGCACAAGACCTGCTGGTAGCATATACGTTTTAGGGTGCACAGCTGAATTCGGGTTCCCCATAGCAATATGCAAACATTTGTATTTGTAAAAACGCCAGTTGCATAATGGAAGAATCAAGATGCCCATAAATGACAACCTCACCCCCCACACTTCATCTACTGTTGTTTGTTTTCAGTGTTGTTTGGAGGGAATACTTATCAAAGCAGCCTCTGTAAGCCCCTGCAGGCATATGCACACAGACGCTGCACTGAATTCTTGAAAATAGACCATCCTAGACTCCAGTTTGAGGAAGTAAACTATGCCAAAGGGTGTTTGTCTGAACCTTTTGAATCTAGAGAACGCATTAACCCAAAATTGGACGAGAGTTGTGGTCCTTCCCGCTTAATCTTTTATTCAATGTTTTAAAGAGCACCTCTTGTATACAGAGGTGTGTGGAATCTACTGCTTTTGGTGCTTCCAGAAGGTGGAATTCAGTGCGGCCCACATACTCCTGAGCTGGAAGATGACTGAAGGCCCATACAGAAGCTCTGCTGGCTGTACTGCTAACCTTGCCTACGTGGAAGACCCTTGCTAGCCTAAGGAGGCCAGAGATGTGTATACTGTGCCTTGAAGCCCTTTCAATCCCAAACCAAAGGAGAGATACCCAAGAAATCCACTGCCACACAAGGAGGTAAGCCAAGTGGTAATTATACCCAAGGGGCCCACACCCTCACTGCCCTGGCCTCAGTGTTTTTTTTCTGCATTTAACCATGATTTTATTGTCATGGTCCCGGACCCGGATGGCTTGCCAGCTAAGCAGAATGCAACGCTTATGGAAACTAGGGAAATTTCTTTGAGCATTTACGCTTCCATCCACTTCCAGGGGTCAGAAAGACTGCAACCCCTCTGGTGCAAGCACCAAAAGGATTTCCTGCCTTTGGTGTGAGGATGAGATTATCTGTAATGCAGAAAAAATTTATGTCATAGTCTCTGCATGAAAGGGGTTAAAAACTCAGCCGTGATCCATCTGCCTAAATTAAACATTGCGTTTAACACAATAAGCTGCATGGGATCCTTATTCATCCCATCTTGCCAGAAAAGTAAGACAAATTAATAGTGCACTACTTGCAGGTGAACGTACCCATCTGCATTAAGTAATGAGATTGACTGCTTTAAACAAATACAAAGTCATCTTCGTGAAGTAATAATATGTTTATTGAAAACAATGATGCCCATATTTATACATAGACTTGAAGGAATATCAGTAAATAACAAGTCATTTACATTTTATCTCTTGTAGTTTAACAGAAATAAACTCTTTTTCAAACATATTTGTAATGAATAGTATCACAAAAAGATTTTATATATACATATATATATATATATCATTTATGTCTTCTACTGTAAGACAATTTTTATCTACCTGCAAAAAGATAAAAATGTTAGTCCAGGGATCCTCAGACAATTGTATCAACTGCAAGTTTCGAAACAATGCAATCAGAAAATCAATCTAAACTATTTTTTTCAACCCTTGCCATAATTTGCCACAAAACAAACATTAGATCCCAATTTTCAGATCCCAAACCCTGCTGGCAGAGATCATTCTAGAGGAGTCTATGCATCCGGAGGCATAGTCTACCAGCAGTCACTAGAAAAGGGTGACTGATACTTAGTGGTATAACTTTTAGGTAAAGGATGGAGGTAGACGTTCTTGTGTATTGTCAAACTTGCATGACATTTCCTTTTGTTGCAAGGTGGTAAGATAGCAGATCTAACCGCACCACATTAAAATCGACACATAACTAGAACAAGCACTGAACATGCTAATAGATCGGGCCTTGGCAAATCGATGCAAAGGTTACATTTTATAATTTTTATTGTAAGCATATGCAACAATTTTTTTAAGTGCCAGCTAACTGTAGTAGCAATACTCTTGCATTAAAAAATGCCAACTTTAAATAATAATTAACCACCACCTATAATTTATAAGAACAGTACAGGTGCTTACTAGCAGGCAGGTGTACAGAGAACAACTATAGAAACTCTTTCTTAGTTTAAATACACACCACAGGAAAATATGAACCTTATTGGTGCAAAGAAATGGAACTATTGGCTTAGAATTACTGTAAGACAAATATATGGTTGAAACACACAATGCTGACTAATAAAACATAAAAAGATAAAGAATGAAAAGAAAAACAATCATTGGAAAAGTAATGTATTGGCCCATTAGCCCCTGTAATGAAGTGTGTTTGTTTTAAGTCAAAGGGCACAGGTAATCAATCAGTCAAAATGCTCTCACCCATAGTGCAAGAGAGCCAGTGGCTGAAGTGGCCTGATCCATGGCCCCATGTTGCATGCTGAGGTGAGCAGAGGTTAAATGTGATTGACAGCTGACCAAACTACAGGATTTAGAGGATTGACACAAACCCTCTTTATGGATGTATATATGTATGTATTTTTTAGTTATGATTTTTGTTATTAGATGAGGCTGGTGAAAAAAGTAAAACAATCTCTAGGCCAAACCTAAAAATGACACCTGACAAGTTAAAGACTTGAAAGAGAATGAGATATACAGGTTCGCAATAAACACAACTACTTCTGGCATTTTGGAAAGAGAATTCCCTCCTGCTGAGTGGTAAAATGTTGCCAGGAATATTTTACAAGACTGCAGAACTACAGAGACTGAATCTGTTACATTGCATCCAATGCGGACATCTGGAAGAGAGAAATAGTGATGCGACAGTACAAAGACACACCCAAGATGCAGAGAACTGTTGTGAATAACAGACAGATTTTAAGCCACTGGGCACCTTCATAATATGGTGCACACTTTGAGGTAGCCATGGATAAAACAGCACAATCAGAACCAAAAAAAGTACACAGCGGTACAGTCAAGTTAAATTGAAGCTATGGCCAACCACAAAACTGCAATGTATTGGTAAACATGTTTTTATGCTTGAATGGTTGCCAAACGTCAATGCTTCTTGTACTATAGAAGCGATACTTATTCTTCCTGAAGGGCATTTATGTTTCTGACTGTGTAGATAGGTCCCTGTTCCTCATGCAACAATGTAAGCATTGACTACTCTGCTGAAGTGGCCGTGGCTATGTTAGTGAGATGAGATGGGCGGACCAATTAGCAAAGCAAGCAAAGGTATGCACAGTAGCAATTACAGATCTCATTCACCCATAGTAAAACATGAAACATTATAATTGCTCAAGTATTGTAATGCAAACACTCATTTTCACATTGAGGTGTTCCTTAATGTAAAGAATGTTTAAATCGCAACAAATCCAGGCACAGTCTATTCAGACTTTCAGCATTCTCAGTCTATTAAAATGTTTATCATGAGTTGAGTAATAAAAACACCTACTATTCAAGTGCCGAGACATAGCTGAAGTGGTGGTGTGCTTTATGTGAACAGATATTGCAATTAAAAACCTGTATGTTTGCTAAAATATTGTTCCTGACAAATGTAGTGACAAACAATTCGAAATCTCTTTAAGGGAAAAGGAACAGTTCTCCCAATTAGAGTGACATCTGCTTTTTTACTTTAGTTCAAAGTCTGCTCAGCTGGTTATGTACCTAACCTTCAATTCCACGGCATTATTAAAATGATGCTAGTTTTCATATAAGTTCAAAGTCTGACCTTAGTAGAAATGCCCCTCTGTGACGTCCTAATAAGCCCCATGAACAAACACTTTTAATTCTACAAACTTGTGATGCTGTATACTGGTCAGTTGCAATCATAAAGAGATAAAATCTCTTTAGCAGATAAAAATCTGAAACCGGCACAAGAAGGACTTCAATATAATATCAGATAAGAAAGTGCATTAAAGGGGTCTATGAAATTATTCTGCTTGCTACTCACCTGGTTCCCAGGTTGGCCACAATGTATACTGAAGCCTTCTTGGCTGGATCCCTCCCTCCATGAGTCTCTCCTCGTTTCAATCCCCAAACCCGATCGCGACCTTCCTACAGACCACTAGCAATATTGGGCACTGACTACAACATTTTAAGTAAAATTCTAGTAGACAGATATTTATAAGAACTCCCGGGCCTTATCCATTCAGACCAGAATGTTTTTGTACCCGTATGCAATACTTCTCGCAATATCCGCAGCCTATTTCATATTATGGGCAAAGCTCCCTCTCAATTACCTTGCTCAGCCTGCCTGGTGCTGGACCTGGAGAAGGCGTTCCATCACTAGAATGGGACTCCCTCTTCCAGGTCCTCACTCGAATAGAGATGGGTAAGTGACTGCTCGTCCTCACTCGGCTGTTTTACACTGCCCACTCTTCACACATTCGCATGGGCAATCTGAATTTGGCTCCCTTTCCTGTATACAGGAGCACTAGGCAGGGATGCCCCCTCTTTCCCTTGCTTTTCACAATCACAATGGAGACCCTTGCAGTATGCATACGGGCTGAGGCCACGGCATAGCGTATCCCTTTAGATGGCACTACGCATGCAATCTCAATGTACGCAGATGATATGCTGCTTTATTTCAAAGATATCTCCATTTTGAGCTTCCACCACTAGCTCGACTTTGCAGGAATTTGGCAATGCTGCTGGCCTGCGGATCAATTGGGGAAAATCATGCGTTTTTTCATTCAGGAAAGGTGCTCTTTGCCAACCCACAGTTCTTGGAGGGGGCGCGGTCTCTTGGGAGGAACATATATTCAGGTACCTGGGGCTCCAATTCTACCATACTGAGATCGATTTGTAAGAGGGTGACCTGCTTTGCATCCAATTAACATTGCAGTACTAGTTTCAATTCTGGAAGGGCCTCTTGTTGGCTACCATGGGCAAGATAGCCCTATCAAAGATATACTACTACAGGGTCTGCCTGTATGTCCGGGACTTCTAGCATCGATGGACTTACACTATTGGCATGACAAAAACAGATCTACCCTTGAGGATCTCTTCTTAGACAGCCACTCCCTTTCTTTTGAACAGTATATTGCGGAGCACGGTATCCCCTGGGGCAATTTCTCAGCATGTACAAGCGCCCAGAGCGTAACAAGGTGGCAGCTCTGTTTGCGGACCTTGTACTTTTTCTTGCTAGAAGGCTATAACCCTCAAGTGGCATGCACAGCTGCCCCCTCTGGCATCCTCCTGGTGGGGCCCGCTGGGCAGAAGCTGAAAGCACAGCAATTTGATGAGAGGAGGCAAAGGGCCGCCGCAAACATCCAAAGAACCTCCTCTAGTAATATTCTACATTTGGAGAATAATGCCCCAAAAACAAACGCATAAAAGTCATCAGTTAGTAATTTTGTTTAACCAACATTACACAGATATAGGCACACCATTGATGGTATGTTCGAGTGCTATGTTCAAAGTAGCATTTAATTTCAGTGGGATCGATTCCCGGAACGGCTGCAGATGGGGGCAGTCCCAGGTCAAATGTCTGTATCCAAGAGATGGCAACAGGGGCACCTCCCAGGGTCTCCCCCATATATGACCCCTATTTTATGCGGCGTTAGGTATGTTCTATGCGTGTAGTTGAACTGTATGTATCTGAGGCGTGTGTTACGGGAGACCGTATACAGGTAAGCTATCAATCTTCCCCACTCACAGTCTGTCAGATCCGGGCCCAACTCAGTGTTCCAACGTGTACGAAGGGGAGCTAGAGGTTTCCGAGCTTGCACGTTAAGCGCCTTATAGAACCAGGTGATTAGGTGGCCACTCGACCTCATCGTCAATAGTAAATGAAGGATAACATGAGTCAGGGATTCCGAAGCTCTCGTCCCCCATAACTTATGAAACATTTGTGTGAGCACTTCAATGTGAGGAGGCAGGCCGTGGGTAGTAGTTAAGTCCACCAAGGGGATGAGGTTACCTGCTTGGAAGCAATTCCCATGGTAACCACCCCTGCATTGGTCCACGCATTCAGCTGACCAGCTGTGAAGAAGGACAGCGGTTCCTCATGCGGCAACCCCACCAACTGGAGTTCTGGGGCATACAGCAGGTTAGTCTTCGCCATTTAGTACAGCCTTGCCAGCAATGCAGGGCTGCTGAGAGGAGGAACCCCGGTTGAGGGATCCGCAGTTTTGAGTTAAGTTGCTTGGCCAATAGAATACCCTGATTCGGTTCAGAACCAATCAGACCTAGTTCCTCCTGGCTGGACGCATCCAACCATTTGGTGATCCACTGGAGTTATGCTACCACGAAATACAACTCAAAATCGGAGGCTCCCAGCCCCCCCTCAAGTCGGGCAGCGGAGGGTGACAAGGGCAATCCTGTGACGCCCACCGTCCCACACCAGATCTCTGAGTCAGGAGTCTAGTTGTCGAAACCAGGCAGTAGGTACGTTCACCGAAAGGTTTGCGAAGTGGTAAAGCAAATGAGGGAGCATGACCATCGTGGAGAGCACTATTCGCAACGACATGCAACTTAAGAGACCTCCAAAAGGGCACATAGGACTTGAGTGCATTACCACCCCTAGGCTGTGTTTTCTGCAGGTGTAAAGAGAGTGTCACCACTTTGGGAGAGAGGCCTCGTAATGGGGGTGCCTCTGCCTTCTGATCGGACTAGCCAGGCTAACAATCTCCCCGGCCTACCCTCCTCCTCATGGGCTGTACTGGCATATTCTTAATAGATATGACAGCGGAGACACTCCAGGACCACATTATATTGCTCCCTAGCTTCAAGTAACAGTTGGTAGGCAGTCGGTTCAACCCACAGTTTGTTATCCAGTGCATGCAGTGTACTATCAAGCCACGTGAGTTTGAGGTGAAAGTACTGCCGAATTCCTACGGTCTGGCTCAGGCAGTGCCCACGTACCACCAACTTGAGTGCCTCCCATTAAACCCGTGGCACAA
This sequence comes from Calotriton arnoldi, assembly GCA_963921515.1. Lineage (NCBI taxonomy): Eukaryota > Metazoa > Chordata > Amphibia > Caudata > Salamandridae > Calotriton > Calotriton arnoldi. Next base: position 1,690,376 of record CAWUFW010000883.1, read on the forward strand.
GGCCATTCTCTGGCCCAATAGTGTATTATGGCCTCCCGCAGGGATATTTCGCTCAGAAGGGGACATCAGAAAGAGCAGATTCGTGCAGGCGCCACATTGATATCGCAGGGTTTCAAATGGTTGAAAAAATAATAAAAGCAGACTATGGTCAGAAAGATTTCGGCCTAGTGTGTGATGTAGCAGCAGAGATCTCACTAGCAGACCTAACGATCCAACCGCGTATGCACTTAATATACAATAGAATAGATGAGTAGTCCCTAACTGCAGTGTGTTGTGTGGGCCAAACATCCTCTGGTTCCCACTGTGCCAGCCAGTCCCTCAAGCCTTTGGCCATTTTATTAGCAAGAGCCCCTGGCATCAGCGGGGTAGAGTGGTCAAGGGCGACGTCCAACGCACTATTAATATCACCCCCAAGCAGCAATGCAACCACGGACAACCGCACACGCTGGATTGAGAGCGACTCCCAGAAGGGTGCATAATCGTGACTGGGTGCATATATGCTACCCAGCACCACCTGGTGTCCCAAGTCTCCCCTCCACCGACATGTACCGCCCCTCTTATCTATCTTAACTACCGTGGCTTCAAAGGGAACCCCAGGTCGAACCCAAATGAGCACGCCCCGTGCCAAGGCTGAGTATGCCATGGCGTGCACCTGGCCACGCCAGCAGCATCGCAACCAATACGCTTCCTCACTGGTTAGGTGAGTCTCTTGAAGCATGGCGGTGTGCACACCACATGTGGATCTTGTGGCGTTTCACCGTGGACCCCATCCCCCTGATGTTCCATGACATGAAAGTGATGCTATGCTGTGTAGCAGGCATTGACGTTGATGTAATATGACCGTAAGTCCGCCAGCCTCACAGTCCCACACTCCCACCACAGCACCCATTATTCACCATACATACTCCTCCCAAGACAGCATGTCACTCCACCAGCTTACCTAACTCCCCAGCCCCAGAGCAGTACAGCAATGGCTGGCCACCCAAACTTAGATAAACGAAAGTGCAAGTAGCATGCAGCTCCGCCATTAACGGGCCCTGTGTAATGGCAGTGTGGGGTGGACTTCTAAGAAAGGTTCAAACTCAAAAAGTTTCCGGTCGTTGCTGACCCCAATGTGAACATTCATTGTCCCCGTGGGAGGCCACAACAAATGTCCAGGAAACGGCTGATTGCCCCTGATCGGGGCCCCCAGCACCATCCACCACAGTAAACACATCAGCAGGCTTGAGACATACTGGAAAGGGACGTTAAAGGAAATCGTCGGCAGACAGAGGAGTCACCCTCAATGGGTAGCCCCCCTCACGTTCTTGGCCGTCATAGTCTGAGTCCCAAGAAAGGTCAAGAAAGGTGTCCAGAGGCCAAGCTAACCTCAGAATCAGATGGGTGGGCAACAGTAATCTCTGCCATTGCCCACAGAGCCGCCTCGCTGTCTCTTTCTGCCTGAGTCTTGGATGGTTTCTGCAGAGTGCTACATTGGACGTGTGCTGAGCATGGCGCTCGAGTCCATGTCTTCGTTCTGTGCCCGGTGCTCTTGGTACCGGGTATCCAACCCCAGCACAATAGGAGTCAAGCCATGCCTAAGCCTCATCCGGAGTAAGGAAGAAGTGCAAGTTCCCTTCTAACATAATCTTAAGCTTTGCTAGGAAAAGGAGCGAGTACCAGAGCCTTTCTTCTCTAATCACCTGTTTCACCTCGAAGAAGGAGGCCTGTTTGGCCTGTACAGTAGCAGTGAAATCAGGGAACAGGGACACTTGACCATTGCCCACTTGAAATGGGCCTTCGGGCCATGGTCATTGCAGTAAGGTATATCTGTCCTTATAATGTAACAACTTAGCGACAACAGGTCTGGGTGAGCGCCAAGGGGCCGGACCCTATGTGCTCGTTCCAGGGCAAAGAATTGGGTGATCTAAGTGGGGCCTCCTCAGTATATAGTTAGTGCTCAAGATAGGTTACCAGGGGCCAGATGTATGACCAAGAAAATTGCGCATCGCAAATTGCGACTCTTTTGCGAGTCGCAATTTCCGATGCGCAATTTCTGATGTACAACAGTGTATTTCACACTGTTTGCGATTCCTAATGGGGTCGCAAATTGCGAGGCTCATTAATAATAATGAGCCTCTCGCAATTTGCGAGCCCATGGGGAATGACAGCCCTCCCAGGGATGGTGGCCTGCTCGGCTCAGCAGACCACCATGTCTGGGACTGCTTTTTAATAAAGCAGCTTTTTTTTTCTTTTTTAAATGCAGCCCGTTTTCCTTAAAGGAAAACGGGATGCATTTAAAAAAGAAAAATGAAACTTTTCAGTTTCATTATTTTTAAGCACAGGCAGTGGTCTCTGGGACCACTGCCTGCTCTTAAAAAATATTTTACAACATACTCACAAAGGGGAAGAGGTCCCTTGGGGACCCCTTCCCTTTGCAAGTGGTTTACCACCTACTTGAAGTAGGTGGTAAACTGCAAGTGTCTTGTGGTCGCAAATGCGGTTGCAAAAAACTAGTACATAGCATGTTGACTCGCTATTAGGAAGGGGCAGCGAGAGTCGCAAATGCGATTTTGCGAGTAGCATTTGTACATGCTATTACCCTTTTTTGCGGCCGCAAACGGGAGGTTCTCCAGTTTGCGGCCGCAAAAAAGGGTCGTACATCTGGCCCCATATCTGGTCCTTCAGAACCCTCAGGGATCCCGACTATCCGGACATTGTTGCACCCTTCTGCATCTTTTATGCGGCGTTGCAGTCTGCTCACACGGTCCGATAAGCCTGTTATTTGTACTGTCAGAGCTCGCTCTGACAGTTGCAGGACTTGTATAAGCCTTTGACCTTGTCAGCTAGTTTATGGTGATCAGCCCACAAGAAGCCAAGCTCCCCTAACACCATGCCAATCTCCCTTTGGACGGTAGTTTTGGAGTCCTCGGTGGCCCCAAAGATCTTGTACAATGTCAGTTGCAGTCATCTCGGGCGAGGGTCAAGGAGAACATCTGCGTACCTTATGTCAGGGTGTTCCTCAAACATACGTTTGTTGGGTACTGGTGGTTTTGGCCTTGGGTTTATCCACTTTTCAGGTGGGATGCACAGCCCGTCACAGGGCAAGCGACATTCCAGTCCCTACACCCAGTCAAAATCCAGCCAAGTGGTTTCAGACAAAGCGTTCGAAACAAATCCAGTCTCTTCGACTCCGCAGGCAGCCCGATGGTGGCATGTACAATTTCGGTGCTCTGGGTATAAGTGCAACACTGCGCTGTCCAAGACCTCCGGTCTAGGTGGGATCAGCCAGGCATTACCCATAGAGTTTGCCGCTAGTCTTCCGGCTACTAAGTGGGTTCGAGTCATCACGCTCGAGGTCACCGGCATCGCAGGAGTGGTGTAAAGCCTCAACATAAGTGGTCCCCCCAGGATCCCTGGCATGATAAACAGCAATCAGAGACAATGGCTGCAGTCAGATCTACCTAGGAAGAACCACAAGGAGGATTGTTGCCCATGGGGGGGGGGGAAGGGGGTCGATCAGGCATGTCACCTCCAGGGCTCACTGGTGCATACCTTCACACCACCTAAGGGAGTCTCTGATGTGTGTGATAGGCATGTGCTACATGCCCTCCCAAGGAAGAGAGTGATACATCCAAGTATACAAGGTTTCACCTGGGGGTGCTTCTAATGTCCTAGGGGGTGCCGTCACAGCACAGGGCTCTCCCAGCCTCTTTGGGTGGAAGTTCATCCCAGTCAGCTACCAGTGCCGGTTAGTGGTGCTGACGTGTAGATGCACTGCTCCCCTGGGGTCACCATACTCTCTAGCCTCGCACGGGAAGAGCCAACCCTCCCAGTTCAGCCCCTGGAGGCGGCCGTGGCCACAGAAGGAACCAGGAGGTCACATCAGTTTATATACAGGCACCTAGTGGTGTGTTGGCGGCCCCGGCGGAGGCTCGTCTCCCAGAACCTCTGGCCTGCATGACAAGAGCCTCTAGGCCCCCAAACAGCTTCGGCCTCATCAGTATGCAGCAATCTGTTGTAGGCCACTACCACAGCTCTGTCAAGCTTCGATCGCCGGGAACTCACAGGAGCACGACAGTGCAGATTATAACACCCGGGAGTGTCAGCTATCTGCCCCCAGGCAGCACCACCAACTATGGCATCCGCAGGTAGGTGATAAGGGCAGGATTTTATGGGATGGCACAGAGCTCGAGAATTATATGGCCACCATGTTGGCCAGCATAATCTTGCCAGTTGTTGAAGTGTATGACATTTTGGTCCAGGTAGTTGGAGCGCTTGGGATGGCTGATAGCCAGTGTTTCCGTCCATTTGGGTTTGGAGATTTTGCCCAGCTGCGATGAGGGGGTGCTGGGCAGCGTGGGCTTGGAGGACCGGGGGGTGGTGATGTTGAAGTGGACAATGGAATGGTCGAACCATGTGATTTCTGTGGCATGGCTGTATTTGATTCTGTCGCTGGCAGTGAAGATGGGGTTTAGCGTGTGACCTGCGATGGGCGTGGGTTCGTGGACGAGTCTGGTGAGGCCGATGGTGCCCAGACTGTCGAGTAGGTGGGTGAAGTTGGGATCAATAAGGTCGTCAAGGTGAAATTTGAGTTTGCCCAGGAAAAAATAGTATGTGAGACCATGTCAAAAGCTGCAGACAAATATAACAAGATCAGGGCGGCTGCTTCGCCCTGATCAACCTCCGATCTAATGCTATCCAAAACTGCCAACAGAGTGGACTCTGTGCTATTTCTGGTTGTAATAATATTTTTAGATAGGGTTCAACAAGTTATTATTTTCTAAAACAAAAATGCATTAGCTGGGCATTAACTAGTCTTTCTAGCACCTTGGACACATATGGAAGTAAAAAGATTGGGCGATAGTCGGACAAGATGGAAGCATCGAATGCCGCTTTCTTTGCCTACAGCAGAATCAGAGCCTGCTTCCACATGGCAGGATATTTAGCCCTGTTTAGAGAGAGGTGAAAAAATCTGAGTAGGAAATGGGCTTAATGTAGAGGTTAGCAGGGAAAAGATAAACAGGGGACATGAGTCCAAAGGTGATCCAAATTCCACCTCTAACATGGCCTTTTCTACCACTTCCGGTTTGAAAAGCTTGAAGCTGCCTCGATGGATTAAAGCTCTCCCATGAGGGTCAAAATTCTTAAAAGAGTTCTCCTCTAGAGGAGCATGGTCATCAAAAGTTGCATAGATCTCTATTTTCTCACTGAAAAATGTATCTAGCTCTTCACGACGCTGAGTCAAAGCTTCGGTTACCTGATTTAGACATTCAGGATGAGTCAGTTCCTTCACCATTTTGAATATCTCCCTCGACGAGCCACTGTTCACCTCTAATCTTTTTACTAAGTACTGTTTTTCTGCATGTTTGATAGTCGCCAGCAGCGCTCAAGGGCTTTGCAATTCCTCTTCCCTAATCCAAGTTCGTTGGAACACTATGTTTCTAATGGGGATGTTCTAGGGGAGTCGCATGTCTTCCAGGGAGTGCATGCATCCATTGCCTTAGTTACGGCTGAAGTAAAGTCCTCTAAAATGTTTTAAGGTGAGCATCATCTCTGGTCCTAGGAGGGTTAAATTATTGGCAAAGGATTTAGGATTGACTTTCCTCAAAGCTCTCTTCTGAGCAGAGGCAGAGCTGGAATTCACTGATATACCAATAGATAACATGAATGAGAAATTAATCAAAAAGTGGTCAGACCAGAGGATATGGTCAATGCTATGATTCTTAATTGTTCCGATGTTGAAAAATAGCAGGTCAAAAGTGTATCCTGCCTTATGTGTTGGACCTTCTATCCATTGTTTAAGTTGTAAAATTTGCATTTCATTCTCCAGTGCTCTGCCTACGGAGGCCACCTTGTCCTCAAAGTGAAAATTAAAATCATCAATTAGCAAGAAGTGGTTGTACTTTAGAACCAATGGAGACAGCACAGCAAATAGGTTAGCTGCCAGCTGCGAGTTCTTACCCTCGTCCTTCATCAAAGGTCGCTCTGGGCAGTGCTTAATTGGTGAAAAAAATAAGTGCCAGGGCTCTCGTCAGGAGGCTACTGCAGCTTGCACCACACATTGCCTCTGCCATGCTGCCAATGATAGTAACAACACAACTACTAACCATCACCCTCCTACAAGTGTGACAATTCGAACTATTTCAGGACAGCAAAGCTATCAGAAAGGCTTGGGTGGCAGGTAATAGTAATTTTTTATGAATATGGCATTAACATTTAACTGTTGTTGTGGTCATCTCTAAATTACCTAGACAGCGTCACCTTGTGGTAGGCTGTCCCAAGCACTGGTGCTGACAATTAAGTGCCGGTGCCGAGCACCGGAAACCACCAGCTCAAATTAAGCACTGGCTCCGGGGAAAATTCTCACCCCTACTCCTCATCCGAATGCAGGCCAAATCCTCCCACTTCTAAAGAAACCTACCTTAGACTGATGACCTTGACCTCCTTCCGGCCCACTACTCACCTACCCTTCACTGGCAAGATCACTGAAAAGCAGTCTACACAACTTCAAAATCACATCAATGCTAACCATCTCCTGCATAACTACGAATCTGGCCTCAGATTATGCTGAAGCATAGACTACTATTTTACACATTGTAAACCCCTTCTTCCTGGCCACAGATGAAGAGGACACCTGCCTACTGATATTGCTGGACCTCTCAGCTGCCTTCGACATAGTCGACCATCAAAACCTCATCCATGCCCTCGAGCTTTGAATGGGATTCATGTCCTTCACTAGTTCTCTTCCCACTTTTCCAATGAACACCAGTTTGTTCAGATGGGCACCACCAGGTCCCAAAAAATCCCTATCCTAAACGGAATTCCCCAGGGTTCTCTTCTGTCCCCTGTCACCAGGTCCCAAAAAATCCCTATCCCAAACGGAATTCCCCAAGGTTCCATACTGTTCCCTGTCATCTTTATCCTCTACATGGAGCCCCTCTGGACTTTACTCACAGGTAAGAGCATTATCAGCAATATGCCCATGATACACAACTCATCCTGAAAGTCACCTCTGCTTCAGACATCAAACGCCTTAAACACTGCCTGCACCGCATGCAGACCTGGATGTCCAGCATATACCTGAAGCTCAACCCAACCAAGACAGAATTCTTGTTATTTGCAAAAACAACAAGCAAGAAATAGTACTAACCTAGCTCAAGGACATTAACCTTCATGGCTTCGAACCCCAACTTTCACTGAATTCACCTTAAACACCAACTCTCAAGGAACACATTGCCAACAAACACAAATATGGCATGGTCCCAGTTCTTTCTTCTAAAGAAAGTGAAACTGTTTATTCCAGAAAGTGACTTCAAGACTGCTGCTCATGCCCTGACATCCATGCATTTGTAATGTGGTAACACCCTGCTCCATGGCCTTCCAGACTCCACAGTGGCACCCCATAAGGACTTTTTACATGCTGCCACATGTCTCATCAGGCTGGAAGACATACAATCAAATCACCTCCGTCCTAATAGAATTCCACTGGATCCCCTTGCCAGCCTGCACCGGCTTCAAAACCAACTGCATCATTTACAAAGCCATAATGACCAGACTCATCTTATGTTACTGACAAACTCACCATCTCTGGTGGCTCTCGGCATACCCACAGCCAGTCCATCATCAGGCTGGAGACCATGAAGTGTAAAAAAAAACTAAAAACACAAGGCAGCAGGCTTTTTCCATCAATGCTCCCAGGATCTGGAACTAGACGCCCATATTCATAAGAAATGCTACAATGTAACTCCATTTTAGGAAAGGCAGAGCTCTGCTGCCTTTTTGGCTAGGTTTGTATTATACCACATACATACACACGTGGGCAAGCACATATGTGGGGTATTTAATGAGCAAACAATGCTCTAAGTCACCATCTCGGGTAAATTATACAATGAACAAATAATGCCCCAAAAATTCTCTGGGGTGATCCACACTGGCAAAGAATGTTCTGAATCACCATGTGTGACATTTCGTTAATGATCAAAGAATGCTCTACGCAGCCCTCTGTGGTACTTAATACAACAAACAAGTAATGCTCTGAATAACCCTGTGGGATAATTCTACTATAGAACAGGAATTTTGTGAATCACCATGAGCTGTAACTTTAAAATTCTGAACTACAGAAATAACTCAATAATGGGCAGATAATGCTCTGAATCATTCTCTGTAAGAGTTCCAGAACAGGCATAGAAAGCACAGACTCAGCCTCTGGGAAAAAAGCCATAACCTGCTTTGAAACTCTCTCAAGCAGAATTTTGCACTGAACAAAGAAGGGTCTTCAGTGCACTCAAGGGATGTTTTGAAATAAGCACAGAATATTGTCCAGTAACTTCGAATATTGTTCTGCAGAAGCAAAGAACACTATTTCTCATCGTTGTATACAATGTTACAAACAGGAAGGAATGACCCTCACCCCCTCCAAACAGAGTTCTTCATTGGCCAAAAACGGAAGCGCCTTCAAAGAGAATTGAGCACTGGGGGAATGATACAAATGAACAATAGAAGTTACTTGGATTAACCATTGACAGACGTGTGGGTTAGACAAATTATGCTCTAAATATTCCTGGAAAGAAGCTGTGAAGAAAGTGAATATTTTATAAATAGATGCCGATCACGCATAAGGAAACATCCACAGTTAACAAATACTTCTGTTTACTACCATCATTTTAATTTGAAACAGAGTTTTAACTACCACAATGAAATATAATTTTATAATGGAGGAGAATGCATTTAATCACCCCTCAACGAATTTTAACATTAAAAGTACATGCACTTCAGCACATTCAAGTACAATTCTGCAAAAGACAAAGATTACTTGAGTCCACTCAGCCTCAGGCAGTAGCCTGCAATCAGCAGCGAACAGAACTAACATCCTCCAAGGTAGAAATCTGTATGGAATAAATGATGATTGGAATCACCGCAAGGCTGGTATTGCAATGGAGAACGTGTACTGTAACATGAAAAGAACAACACGACCATCATCATTAAGACTTCTGTAATTAACAATAAATTATTTTTATTTTTTCCTGCTGATAATCTTACATAGAATTGACAGGCAGCAAAGAACGGACTCTCCTTTCACCAGCCAATGGTGGGATCTTTTGATCCTCCAGTTTAGTTAAGCGTAAAGTGAGAGAAAAAAATTGGCAATTGCCAGATATTCGAGTGCCGGACAGGGCTGCGGGGCTACGGTGTTACAGGTTCAGTAAAATAGTTTTGCTTAGTTCTCTTGAGCCGTATCAGGCAAGCTACAGAGGACCCGAGTCAAAGGATGCTAAATAGACAAGTTCACCAATGAGCCTATCCGGCTACCAGTCAGGAGGAATGGGAATGCTAACCTGACAAAAAGGATTATTAGTGATATGCGGGATTATGCAGCTGCCACTTTGATACCACAGTTAAATTATGGAAGGCAGGAGGTTGAAACACTGCCACCGTCACATTGGTAAAATACACTCCCCTCCCCATTTATTAATATGGCTTATACATGTTTACTCACCAAAACCTGCATATTTAGCAAATATATATGGCCTCTTAGGGCTGTAAACAACACGCGGTTTTGTTACCCAACTAAATGGTTTGCATTTTAGTGACTCCAAGAACATGATCAAGTGACTGGAACCATCCGCTTCCCATGCCCTGGAGAGTGCACACTGATCTCTGTAGGGAGTACTTGGCATGCTGAGTTAACTCAGACTGGTACAGGAGGAAATGCACACCATATTAATGTGTCCATGGAATGTCCCTGTATCACAATGGTTTAGTAACAGCTGAATATTCTGCCTCTGTAAACATTTAGGCTGAATATAAAAGCACATTTTTAAAATTTTATAAGCCTTTTACACAGGTGATTATTGCATTCCCTGATCGAGGCGGGACGCAAAGGTATTTTTTCACTTTTCGAAGAGCTCTAGGATTGACTTTGAGACTAAATCAACATCACAAGGAAACTAACATTTCACCAGGCCAAGTTTCTTCCAGATATCGAACAGTGTTAAAAAACGGGTAAAACACCAGTGATAAACACACAATAAGTACTTGAAATGCAGCTTCACATGATTCATATGACGCACAAGCTGAGGGCTCATTTTAATTATGACAAGGCATTTTCAGAAATCGATGCATGATTGCAGTCAATAGCAAACACGCAGGATTGCTCGCCATGTACACTCCAGATAAATTTAACAGATACCGATAGCTAATTTTGATAAATCTTTCCTGCTTGTTAATGATATGTCCATATTTATTTCAGTGGGCACAATGCTAAAGTGGTGTTACTGGAAAACACCCAGAAAGCAGGAAAGACCGCTTCAGTGAACTGGGCATGGAACTTATGCAAAAGGACTGTTTTGCTAGCATGAGAGAAAAAAGATACTTGACCGATGTCACAGTTAAGAAGTACACCGACTCTGTCGGGGCTGGGATTGTGAAGAATTTCTTCCACATCATTGTGCCATGCTGAAAGTTTGGCATTAAACCACTCAATGCACCAAGACACTTTATTTCTCCCAAGGCGGCTTTCGGTACCTCTCCGGTCGATGCTTTTGTAGGAGACACCAATCCCACAGAAATTACTGCTCTTTATTTCGACTTCCCAATAGTGGATGCCTCTAGAGAAACCTTGAAAGCCCAAAACTTGGGAACAATGAGTGAAACGCTGAGGGTTGTCACTGTAGTGCAGGGGAGTATCCGTGACAGACATTTTTGTATTTCTTTCAGTCAGAACTATCCTTTTGTGTGCGGTGTTAAAATCCAGCGAGAGTTTCTCTGCAACTAAGGAGACAGAAATAAAATGGGTATATCTTAAATGTGTCAAATAGTTAAAAAGTTGAAAGCATACTGTAAAAAAAGACATTGAGCTATTGATGTCGCTTTCTTTTGTTAGATATTTATCTGATGCAGGATTAGCAAACCGCATTAGTAGAGCTTCAGAACACTTTGAAAACCACCAAAAGATGGTGAAGAGAATTTTGTCATAGAATTTCTTTACCATCAAATAGACCCAAGAGTATCAGAATGCTGTATACGTCAGATTTCACAGTGTAAATACATCATTTGTAAAGGAAGAAGACCACTAATAACAACAAAACACACTACGTCAGCTATGTGTAAGTCCACACGTGACCTTGCCAATGAGCGTTTTGAAGAAGGTCTCAACAAGATGGCTGATTGCTGACAGTTGCTGGCTGTCTGTCCTGTTGGAAGAGCACCTACATAAGGGGGGGAGGGGATGGGGGGAGGTGAGTGGGTTGGCTGCTTGAGCAGGGGACTGGCGCCAGACTATATTTGTCTGTTCCTGTGATGTTGGGCGCGCTGCAGATACTTTGAGTATTTTTGATTAGGGCAAATAAGCCCCCCTGGTCACGGGATGGTGGTTGGCTGGGGAGTGAGTTGCCTCTATTCGCTGCGGGCCCAATCACTGGCTGCCAGCTTTTAGGCGAATGCCCGGGTGGTGGGCTCCTATGATTACTGCGGGCCCCTTTACGTCTTCAGCTCATGCTTTGACTTCAACCTATATTCAGATCTGCTTGTGCTACTATACTTGAGCTGCCGCAACGGCTAATGTGGTGTTTGAACCCTCGCTGAGTGCTTTCATTTGAGTGACAGGGAGTCAGCATGTGAAAAGTCAGCAAGAAGGAGGAGACATTTGAGCCTGGCCCATCTCTGAAGGTGGGTTCCTGTGTGCAGGACAAAATAACGGCTTGCGGGGACAGCGCAGCGCCCACTCTGGATACAGTTCTCCATGCTATTGCTGCCTCTACGGAGGCTCTGGAGCTAAAAAATGATTCCATGTTAGCAGACATAGGCCTGTTACGAGACGATCAGAGGCGGGCGGCTGAGTGCGCCTCCTCTAATGAACGTGCAATAGATGACCTCTCGCCTGAAATGTCCTTGGTGCAAAAGGTGAAATGTTTGGAAACCAGAGCCGAGGATGTTGAAAATAGAGCTCGCTGGAGTAACATCAGAATCATTGGACTTCCGGAGCTAATTGAGGGCTCCGCCGCGAATATGTCCAGTTTCCTTCAGTCTTAGATCAATGAAAATGTGGCCCTGGAGGGCCTCTTCCCACATTTTGGTTTGGAGCGTGCTCATCGCGTGCCTTCACAGCCTCCTTTGCCTGGTGCGACTCCCCGTCCAATAGTGGCGTAGCTCTTGCATCATGAGGAGTGATCATATCCTGGCGCAGGCCAGACTTCAATGCGCCCTGGAGCAGGGCTATGTGCGTCCCCGCCTCTTAAGATAGGAGTACACCTTATAACTTTTGGACATGCTACTAAGCCCCCGGATGGTCCAAAAGATGAAGTTGCACCTCACAGGGGTCGCAGCATCCTTATGGTAGAAAATCACAGAATCATGCTCTTCTCTGATTTTACACGAGATGTGCAAAAGCAGAGGGCCTCTTTCACTGATGCCAAAAAGTGCCTTCGACAGCTTGGGATCACGTACGCCATGTTGTACCCTGCTAGGCTGCCGGTGACTAGTGGCGAGGAGGTACAGTTCTTCACGACACCACAGTCTGTTTGGGAGTGGGTGGACCATCAATCTCTGAAAAAGTGGAGGCCAAGCCAAGGAGAAGTCAGCGTAGTCGAAGGGGCCCTAAGAAGAGTGTTGGGATGTTCATGGGGCCGTGACTTCCCTGTTGCAGATGCATTTTGAATGTCGGCACGTCGTGGAATCCTTGAGTGGTGGGGGATCTGCGGCTCCGTCAGTTCAAGATGAAAGGGATCTGAGTGATTCAGGCTGTGATCAAACATCTGTCTCTTCACGGAACTCAGCAGAATCATTGCCTAAGAATACACCAGGCACATCAGATGAAAATGTTTAAGTCTGGTAGAGTGTGGGTGTGTTTGTTTGTAATGTGTGTGTGTTGGGCTCAATTTGGAGGTGGGTATCCTGTCTGTTTCTGGCTGATGGTGTGTTTCGAGGCAAGTGTTCACCTGGGTTGGAGCCTTTCCACACCCTCCTCCTTTTGTGGTTTTGTGCATGCAAGTGTGTTGGAAAGTATCCAACTGGTTTGGATGGGAGTAATTTGCTTCTGATACCGGGGAACAGGAGTTGGGTTAGTTGTTCAAGGTTTTAGGGAAAGTTGCCTCTATCTGCTGCTTTAGGTTGATATGGGTTGTAGGCTGGACCACTGCTGGATGGGCTGCAGTGGTTTCCACCCTTGCTCGTTCTGCATGGCAACCCCGTGAGGTACAACTTCATCTCTTGGAGCGTCCGGGGTCTTAGTAGCATGTCCAAAAGGTACATGGTGTACTCCTATCTTAAGAGGCGGGGGACGCACATAGCCCTGCTCCAGGAGACTCCTCTTACTAGGGATGAGGGTTTGGCTTTGCACATGAGATGGCGGGCTAGGTGTACATCACGTCGTAGTCAGCTTTTGCCAGGGGAGTTCTGTTATGGATGAGACCCAAGGTTCCCTTCCACAAAACAGTTGAGCTTGTTGATCTGAGGGCAGGTACGTGGTTATGTCTGAGAGGTGTGAAGGCCATGATCTTGGTATTGCCAGAATCTATGTGCCTAATGTGGACGGGGGGGTACCTTTCCTGACCCAGTCCATTTTATTGTGTTGTGGATTCTGAATTGGATCGTTCGCATCCACCCTTTGGGGATTCCCCGGTGTCCAGCACAGCTCGTATTTTCACAACATGGCAACGGCGGTGGGGTCTTGTGGATTCTTGGAGGTGCCTGAATCCTGCATTGCACGACTTCTAATTTTATTCAGGCTTGCATGAGCTTCATGTCAGGCTTGATACATTTTTGTGCTCCCCATTTGTGCAGAGTGTAGTCCACAGTATTTAATACGTGTGTAGAATGGTTTCAGATCATAATCCGGTATTAGTCTCTCTGTATTGGGAGTGGGAGCATCCTTGCATACCAGTTTAGAGGTTGAGAGTTGAGGCACTGGATGATCAGATCTTTAAAAGTAACATAGGTGAGGCCATTAGTGCTTATTTTCAGGACAATGTGGGGACTGCTTTGACCCCTTTGCTAAAGTGGGATGCATTTAAGGCTGCGATCTGGGGGGTAGCTGTATTGTGGAAGTGGCAGGAGTGCGTAAATTGCTGGTGAGTGAAGTAGAATCTCAGGAAAAGAGCTCCGGGATCTTGAGCGGCGTAGGCCAGGAAATCCAGCAGTTAAATATCCGTTGCTGGAGGCTAGGGATTTGCTGGCAACCCAAGTTGAGAAACTCTGTTGTTTTGATTACAGGGAATATCCGAGTGGGATGCATGCAGAACGTGATAAAGCAAGCGACCCTTTTGGCGTGGCTAATAAAACTGAGCAAACACAAGGAGATGATGGACTGAGCGCTGAAACTTTTCAGACACTCACCCCCAGTCACAGATCTGGGCTGAATCCATCATCGTTCTCACTTCACCACCCCAGTTCAGACACAGCTATATGCAAATCAGTCTTGACCCTGTGCCTGGCTTGGCAGTTCGGGCTGGACTGGCTGATGAAGGGTGTTACCCAGAAGCCGGTCCCAGGATGCTTGTTTCCGGTTCAGGGAAGACCTGGCTTGGCAGTTCGGGCTGGACTGTTCCCATGAGGCACAGAGTCAAGACTGATTTGCATACAGATGGGTCTGAACTGAGGTGGCAAAGTGAGCTAAAGAATGATGATGAATTCAACCCAGATCTGTGACTGGGGGTGAGTGTCTGAAAAGTTTCAGCGCTCCGTCCATCATCTCCTTGTGTTTGCTTAATAAAACAGAGCGTCAGGGAATCCTTGGTTATGGAGCTCCAGTCAGATGCAGGTTTGCCCTTATATAGCTGTAATACAAAGTTTTAAGAGTACCAAACTGCTCTCTATGCCCCTGCATTCAGATCTCCTACGCAGGTCATTGAGGATTTCCTGTCCCTTGGAGACCTGCTAGTGCTTACGCGGGAGGAGGCAGATGTTTTGGGGGGAGATATCACTATTAATTTATTCTCCACTTTGCCGGTGCCTCGCTGAATGTTCCGGGAACTGGAGAGTCTTCCTTTGGAGCTAATCTGGTGGGCAGGTAGGAGTAGGGTGGCGGCTCTGTCTAAAACGCAGGGCTCTGTGTTGGAGGGTGGGCTAGCTGCACCCGACCTTGACCCTTATTACTTAGCGGGCCAGCTGCAGTGGTTTAACCGGTGGATTTATTGTAGGATGTATCCTGAGAATGGAGTGGTGAGCTTCCTGCCTGCCTTATGCGAGTTAATGCAGGTTCTCTTGGTTCCCCAGCGACGGTTGCCTGCGGCCTTTCAGAAGCTACTGGTAATTCAGCAGTGCTGGCAGCGCTGTCTTCAGCAACCAGTGTTCCAGTGCCTTATTCGCCTGATCTCCCATGGAAGTGGATTACGTTGGTGGCTCTTCTGTGTGCGTTGGGGGTACTGAAAGGTGGGCTGCTTATGGGGTTAATCGTGTAGGTGATTTATACGGGATCGCGCACTGTTCCAGTTTGAAGAGTTTGCAGAAGTGTGTGGAGTTTCTGGTGGTCAATTCTTGTTGCACAGGGCAGCGATCACCATGATTAAGAGGCATTGGGGGAATGGTGAAACTGATCCAGTAACTCAACTTGTGTGCCAACTGCTCTGCACTGCGATGGACCGTGTAAAAGCAGTTTTGTGTCTATATCACATGATACGTTCTAGTATTCTAACTTCCCTCGCTGAGTTGAAAGCAAAATGGGAAGCGGACCTTGTACTCCAGATTGCGGATATGAACTGGGAGGGGATTTTGGTGCATATACTCTGTTTCGCAAAATGCTAGGTTCAAATTAATTAATTTTTAATTCTGCATAGAGCGTATTTAACGCCTGGCAAGATCAATAGCTTCTATGCAACTGCTGCAGCGAAATGTCCAAGATGTGAGGAGTTGGGGGCAGAATTATACCACATGCTATGGTCCTGCCCGTTCTTAACGGGGTTCTGGGAGGCAGTGGTGGACTGTGTAAATTAAATTACTTTACGGCGATCCCTTGTACGCCCCTGGCCGGCCTACTTGGGTGGTATCCTCGCCCTAAATAGAGAAAATCACGACTAAATTTACTGACTTAGCGTTGATTCTGGCTAAGCGGGGAGTTGCAATGCACCTGAAGTCAGAGCGTGGCCCTCTGTGGGCTAAATGGAGAAATGAACTAGTTAAGTTGGTGGGGCTAGAGAGTGCTGTGCTGTTTCAGGAGTTGAAAAGAGGGCGGGGAAAGATCGAAAGGTTGCGAGCATGGGAACACCCTTTGGATTGCTTGGTGACCACGGACAGACTCAGACATGCAAAATAGTTCTCTGGGGTTTCTGGAGGACTTAGGGGAGGGAAATAGGTGAGTTGGTATAGATTAGTTGGGAGGGGATATGGAGCCACAGTGGTAGTCATAATGGTGTCCTTTATTCGGCAGCATGACTATATGGTTTTTTTGCACTTACATCCAAAAACGTCTACTTATTCGAAAGATGTATTTACTTGCTTGACTCTTTTTACCTATTCACTACATCTTTTTGCGAGCTACACATTTTTTATAGATTTGTTATAGGATGCATTTGCTTACTTACATCTTTAATCTTAATATTGTACGAATATCAGCTGACACTTTTAGCTTATTTATTTAATAATTTGGCATGCTGGTCCTTTTTAAAATCTATTTATTGCTTTTATAGCCATTTATTGGATGTATTTGCTTGTGTGGGATTTGTATCCTATTTATTGCATCTTATATGTGTTTACTGATTATTCGTGGTGCTCTATTTATTCTCTGTAACTTATCCATGCAACAGTTATTTTTACCATGAAAATAATAAAATATGTTAAAAAAAAATATTGTCTGTTCAGACAATACAATTGGGAGGGAGATTGGCAGTAATCCCAGTATTACTTATAGGAGGACCCCTACATCAGAGACTGATGTATGAAAAATGATATCCTTTCAAGTACCCAAGTCAAAGTATCAACCGTTTCTGTTTCTTTAGCAGATGTAAGGCCTGTAAGAACAGGCAGAATGTGAAACCATACCTGTCACCACACTCTTCCATAGACCGAGATTAAACAACATCTCATGTGTAACTCTGACTACTCTGTTTATGTACTAACATGTCCTTTTTCACTGAGATAGGTGACAGCACCATACATTCTGCCAAGAAAAGAGTCTCGGAACATATGCATGCAATCAATACAACAATTTTATATACCCAGTGGCATGACATTTTGAAATGATACATGTTAGTAATGCCTCTATGCTAAGATTCTTTGTTACTGACAGGGTGAAAATGAGAACAAGAGGTGGCATCAGACTGCAGGAACTGAGGCGCCTAGAGTCTTGTTACATCATCATTAATCTGGAGGCTAAGGCACCTCAGGGCCGTAATCAGGACAAGGAAATTAGTGTCCATCTAGATAACTGATGTACTTGACTTTATATAATATGCTGCCATTTATCTTTACCGGTTGTACTTAGTTTATATCTGTATATACATTTTCCTTCTGATCAATTAGTTCTTTTGTACTTGGATTTTAACCGTTTACCATTTCTTACAGATTGGTGTGTTTCCCATCTTCTCTGGGGAGAATAATTAGTATGGAGACTAAGGCACCTCAGGGCCGTAATCAGGATGAGGACATGATTGTTCATCTTGATACCTGATGTACTTGACTTTATATAATATGCTGTCACTTTAATTTATATTGACCATTTGTGCTTAGTTTATATCTGCATACCATTTTTTTTTTTTTACAGATTAGTGTGTTTCCCATTTTCTCTCGAGACAGCACCAGTGGGATTCCATTCTGCGCCTCTTTCCTTCATCTTTATTTGGTAACCCGTGATATTATTTTAATTGTTGGACAATTATAGTTTCTTTTGTTCATTGCAATTTCTGAAATAGAGGAGTATGTTTATATAACATATTTTAAGTTAACTTTGATGCAGGTTCATTTTCATTTTTTCCCATATGTTTTATTGATACATGCATGTTATCTACATCATGTTAGATGCCAACTTGGTAATATTGTAATTATTTATTGAGAATTATCCAGCTGACTAATTTGATTTTAGATGTGCCATTCTCCGACTACCTGCTTCCTGTGGCTTCATATGTATGTGTAGTATTTACCAATTTGGGTTATCGATTTCATGGCACATTGTATTCTTTTTGGAAGGGCATGTTATTTGTTATTCCTTGGTTAAAAAATGTACACGTTCGGGATGGAAAAACCTTCTTTGGCTTTGATGGTTTTAGCATTGGGGCATGAACATGTGTATATCTCAGTCTGAAGTTTTTATTAATATAAGGCATTACATTTTATGTTATCAAAATTACAAATAATATTTTTGGGTTCTTTTAAGCCGATGTTAAATGTTTATGTGTCTCTTTACCTGTATATTATACCATTCTAATATGGCAACTGTTTTTTCATGTCCCGTTTCACTCAAGTTTCGTTGGCCTTCTTTTAGGTTTATGCCTTGTATAGTATATTTATGGGGATTGGTTTATTTTCACTTTTAACCACAATCAAGCTGAAAGCTGAAACTCATGTTTGTTCATTCTTCTCTAGTAATAAATCAGCATTTTCAACCTGCAGGAATTGTGTGCATCTTTTGGAAACTTTAGTTCATGTGTGGGATGTGGGCTCCTCTCACCCTGTTTAACGGTCACACCGACTCTGCGAGGGTCCACAGTGGTGTTGCTTCAAGAGGCATTGTGTTTGGATATAGATATATATATATATATATATCCACACTGGCAAAGACGTCCAGAAGCCAAGAAATGGGCGCACTCATGGATATGCAAGTAAATTACTTCTTTAATGTGCAAGCCTCCTGCACCAACAGACGCGTTTCGGCGTTAAGCCTTTCTTGATGTTGGTTACAAAGTTGTCAAGGAGTCATTTCAATCCAATCCAGTGTGTCACGTGTTAGTAATAAACAACGAAGACGGTTCTCTGGCCTCATTCATTTAGCCAGAATCATGGCGGCCATCTTTGAACGTGCTCAAAATTATACAGTGATAATGAAAGTGCAAACAATAATATAAAATATATAAAATAGTGATAATTTCCGCAAATTATTTTACATTCTCCTAGGTAATGACACATAGGGGATCATTATCTCTGTCGCAATCCCTTATAAATATGTTTGTCACATATTCCCCTTAATGCCACACAGTTCCTATGGTATCTCACAATTGAGCCCTGAATGGGCAAGCAATGCTAGCGATTGAATAAATCTAATGATTAATCATTAATACAAATCCATTTCGGCTATTTACAATTTTCATGTCTAATATGCGGAACGAACAATAGTAAAAACATCCAATTCATAATTGTGCCCTGAATGGGCAATCTCATTTTAATCACAGAACGTATGGAGCGGCATGCGCATCATTCAGGTCACCCTTTCCCAAGTCTATATTTGCAAAAATAAATTAGATTGACAATTCATTAATGGTTAAGTACACTAGGATACATATAATTTAATTCATATTATTGTATTTGCCTAGTGTAAATAATGGAATTGGGAGGTGAGATATCCCATGGTGTCAAGATGGAGCATAGAAGTACAGAGCCCTGTCTATCTACTTGTTAGGATGTGGCCAGTTGTTTTAATCAAGATGTACCCACATTTCTTCATCATTGTTGAGACCTAGGGGGGCCATCGTTTGGAGCTTTATTATATATTTGGATTCTAGGACACGTAGTTTTCTGGTCCTATCCCCCCCCTCTCTCGTCTTTGGGAACTTGGTCTAAGCAGAAGAAACTTAATAGATCCCTATTGCTCTGGTGTACGGTTTCGAAGTGACGGGCCACCGAGTAACTGGTGTCTCTTTTGTTAGTTGCACGCATCTGCTCTAAAATGCGTGTTTTGGTTGGATGAATCGTACTCCCAATATAGCGCTTTTGGCAGGGGCATACCAGACAGTAGACTGTATATTCAGAGTTACAATTCAATAATAAATTAATCTTCCATGATGTTTTAGGGTCATCTTCTCTAATCCTATATTGTGTAACTTGTTTGCTATACTTACACGCCTTGCATTAGGTGCAGGGGAAAAATCCTGTAATTGCGTCTATTTTTGGTGGTATGGAACGGAAGTGGCTATGTACCAGATGGGCACCCAAAGATTTACATCTCCTATACGTTATTAATGGTCTAGAAGAAAATGTTTTTCTTAGGAGCGGGTCTGTTTGTAAAATGTGCCAATTCTTTTTAAAGATTTGAACTAACTGAGATGACTGCTCATTATATTGGGTAATCATTCGGACAGGTTCTATGCCATCCTGTTTGCCTGTATCACTGATATTTTTAGCCACTAACAATTGTGATCTTGTTACTTGTTCTACCCTTGCTCCAGCTTGGTATAGGCTATTCTTAGTGTAGCCACTTGCTCTGAAACGTTGTAGAGCTTCAGTCTTTGCTTGTTGGTAATCAGATTCTCTGGTACAATTACGTTTCATCCGCAGCAGTTTCCCGTAGGGGATATTATTTACTAGACTTCTAGGATGATAGCTCCCTGCGTACAGGAACGAATTTCCTGACGTGGGTTTCCTATATAGTCTAGTCAACAATTTGTCACTCTCTACATATACTTCAAGGTCTAGATAACATACCTTGGTATCACTAATATTAGCTGTAAAAATCAAATTCAAATCATTTATATTCAGTGATGCGATATACTCTTCCGCCGAAGAACGACTGCCTCGCCATAAGATAAACAAGTCGTCTATATATCTGGCCCATAAAGCTATTTTATCCATCCATCTCTCATGTCTACCAGTCCAGGCCACGTGCTTCTCCCACCAGCCCACGAACAAGTTCGCATAGCTGGGGGTGAAGCACGTGCCCATCGCGGTCCCGCGCTGCTGTCTGTACAGCTGTCCTGAAAATTTGAAAATATTGTTTTCTAAACAAAATTTGACCATTTCCAAAAGCATTTGGTTATGTGTCCGATATATCAATGGCCTTTTGTCTAGAAAGCATTTTACTGCATTGAGACCCTGTGAATGATTGATACAAGTGTAAAGGCTTGTGATGTCAAGAGTGATTAGCATCATATCCTCCTCCCATGCTATACCCTCAATTAACCTTAAAAAGTCCTGCGTATCACGCACATAGGAGGCTAAATCTCTGACAAGAGGTGATAAAAATGAGTCAATGTATATAGAGGTGTTCTCAAGTAGACTTTTGATGGAGGCCACAATTGGTCTTCCTGGAGGATTTAGCATGTCTTTGTGGACTTTAGGAAGATGGTAAAGGGTAGGGAGGACCGGATGTTCGCAGAAAAGAAAAAGGTATTCGTCTTGTGTCAACATGCCCTCATGTTTCCATTTCTTTAGCCACTGGTGAAAGGTATGTATGCAGTTCACATATTGAATCCTTTTGATAGGAGCATAGCATTCCACGTCATCGAGTTGTCTTCTGGCCTTCTAGTGATATTGTGCTTTGTCGAAGACCACTATGTTCCCTCCCTTGTCAGAAGGTTTGAATACCAGAGAATCATCCTTTTTAAGTGTCTGTAACAATCGCCATTGTTCTATGGTAAGATTGTATTGCCGCTCTGTGTGGTTTCCTTTCTTGGCCAAACTTTTCAGTTTACATATTTAAACTTTACAGAAACACGCAGTCACTGGATGATGTCACTGACCATGTCATGAATGATGTAATATGTGACGTCATCAGCAGTGCATTGCGGGGGCGCGAGTTATAGTTAGCTCAACTAACTATAACGGCCGAATTTCTCTGGTTTTGTACAAGTGAAATGTCCAACTATAGTTTTTTCAGTGAATTTCAAAGGTTTTTTAAATGCTAATTTCTAACTCTAACGACCCTGAAACCTATGGTTTTTTCAGTGCATCTCAAAGGTTTTTTAAATGCTAATTTCTAACTATAACGTCCCTGAAACCTTTGGTTTTTTCAGTGAATTTCAAAGGTTTTTTAAATGCTAATTTCTAACTATAACGTCCCTGAAACCTATGGTTTTTTCAGTGAATTTCTATGTTTTTTTAAATGCTAATTTCTAACTATAACGTCCCTGAAACCTATGGTTTTTTCAGTGAATTTCTATGGGTTTTTTAAATGCTAATTTCCAACTATAACGTCTCTGAAACCTATGGCTTTTTCAGTGCATCTCAAAGGTTTTTTAAATGATAATTTCTAACTATAACGTCCCTGAAACCTATGGTTTTTTCAGTGAATTTCTATGTTTTTTTAAATGCTAATTTCTAACTATAACGTCCCTGAAACCTATGGTTTTTTCAGTGTCCCGTATATACGAGTTCAAGCTTTGTGCTATTGGGGCTAAAAAATAGTCCACATATGTCGATATTTTTTCATAGAGAGAGTTACATGATGACACAATTGGTCTGCCCGGTGGATTTACTAATGATTTGTGTATTTTTGGCAGAAAATAAATAGTTGGAATAGTTGGTAATTCATTCGTCAGAAACTGTAGTTCTTCCTGGTTCAATAAATTCATTTCATGCCAAGATTTTAATTTGGTAGTCAATTGTATTGTCATATCATTAATTGGGTTGTTTTGAAGCTTTGTATATTTGGAGGTGTCATTTAATTGTCTGTATGCCTCATTTTTGTATGCCTCTATATCTTGCAGGACAATGTTTCCGCCCTTATCCGCAGGTTTAATTATTAGCGTTTTATTATCCATTAAGGATTTCAGAGCCTCCCTTTCTTTGCAAGTTAGATTTTCCTTTCGATTAGGGTGTATGATCTTTTCCATTTTGTCCAGTTCTTCAGTTATTGCTTCCGCAAAGAGATCAAATTTATTCCCTGGCGACATAGCTGGACAGAATTTAGACTTTTTCTTGAGACCGGTGGGGGGGGGAGGTGCTTATTGGTTTTTAATGACAGATCATGGAGTATTTGTTGTTCATTTGTTTCTCCTTCATCCAAATTAAACATTAATTCGAACATACATTGTAAGTCTGGTATTTGATCAATTGTTAATTCAGTGATTTCATTTGCCACACTTTCTGGAGTTTGTAATTCTCTTTCCCCTAGTTTTTTTGTCGCATGAAATTTAGCAAGCTTTATTTTTCTCACATATTTGTATAGATCAATTTTGGTTTGAGTGTAATTGAAATGGTTTTCCGGACAGAAGGAGAGTCCCTTATTTAATAAAGTAGTTTCCTCTGTCGTTAATTTGTGTTTAGATAAATTTACAATTAGATTTTCGTCCATTACTTCTTCAAACTGCGCAGGGGATACTTTCTTTTTCCGTTTCCCTCTTCTTGTCTTTCTTGATTTCTTGAGGCATCCAAGTTCCCTCTGCCTCTGCCTTGTCCCCGGTATGCGCCTCTCCCCCTTCCTTTTCCTCTTTGTATTGATTGATCTATGTGCATCAGTCTCATTTCGTCTAAAAAAGTCGGAGTTGCAGTGGTTGTATCTCCAGCGGTCATCTCTCCCTCACTTACATCTGATTCACTTGGGATGTCCCCTGTGTTTATATATATACTTGAAAAGGAGTGGTCTCGGAAGCCCACGAGAATCCAACAGCCTGTGGGATCGGCACTGATGACGGCCATTCCGGCCAGAAACGCGTCTGCCAAGCGTTTCACGGACTGCAGGGAAGCGCTTTATTTGTGCCAAATAAATCCTTTGTTTTGTACCCGGAGCATGTGTCCCGCTGACTTTTTACATAGGTCAGCACTTGGTGGTGTTTATGTAACCGGTTTCCGCCGATACCGGCTTGGGACACGCCCTCTCGGTCTGGAGCACCGCGAAATCAGCAAAGTTTGGGTGCAGTACGAGGAGTACATCGCGGTGCCCCCCCAAGCTGAGTTATTTCCATTAGGAGATTATTTGTGCGAGGGGAGAGAGGAGGCGGCATTGCGCTGCCTAAGGGTACAAACATAGGTATTGGCGGGACCATCATCTCCAGGACTCCTGCGGTGGAGTGCAGTTCAGCGCCAAGAATTTGGGGGCATGATTGTTGCTCGGTTTTCCCCATCACTGTATGAGGACCCACGCAAGGACTGCAAATACCATCATGCAGTGGGCTTGGTGTCTTCAGCGCAATCCACACACCTGCCAGTGGGAGGAGGAGTCGAGAGACTACTTGAAAAGGAGTGGTCTCGGAAGCCCACGAGAATCCAACAGCCTGTGTGATCGGCACGGATGACGGCCATTCCGGCCAGAAACGCGTCTGCCAAGCGTTTCACGGACTGCAGGGAAGCGCTTTATTTGTGCCAAATAAATCCTTTGTTTTGTACCCGGAGCATGTGTCCCGCTGACTTTTTACATAGGTCAGCACTTGGTGGTGTTTATGTAACCGGTTTCCGCTGATACCGGCTTGGGACACGCCCTCTCGGTCTGGAGCACCGCGAAATCAGCAAAGTTTGGGTGCAGTACGAGGAGTACATCGCGGTGCCCCCCCAAGCTGAGTTATGTCCATTAGGAGATTATTTGTGCGAGGGGAGAGAGGAGGCGGCATTGCGCTGCCTGATAAGGGTACAAACATAGGTATTGGCGGGACCATCATCTCCAGGACTCCTGCGGTGGAGTGCAGTTCAGCGCCAAGAATTTGGGGGCATGATTGTTGCTCGGTTTTCCCCATCACTGTATGAGGACCCACGCAAGGACTGCAAATACCATCATGCAGTGGGCTTGGTGTCTTCAGCGCAATCCACACACCTGCCAGTGGGAGGAGGAGTCGAGAGACTACTTGAAAAGGAGTGGTCTCGGAAGCCCACGAGAATTCAACAGCCTGTGGGATCGGCACTGATGACGGCCATTCCG
The DNA here is from genome assembly GCA_963921515.1 of Calotriton arnoldi. Lineage (NCBI taxonomy): Eukaryota > Metazoa > Chordata > Amphibia > Caudata > Salamandridae > Calotriton > Calotriton arnoldi. Next base: position 1,715,064 of record CAWUFW010000883.1, read on the forward strand.
GCCAGAAACGCGTCTGCCAAGCGTTTCACGGACTGCAGGGAAGCGCTTTATTTGTGCCAAATAAATCCTTTGTTTTGTACCCGGAGCATGTGTCCCGCTGACTTTTTACATAGGTCAGCACTTGGTGGTGTATATATATATATATATATATAAGTTCTGGGTTAATGATAAATAGTTTCAATTATTTTGCATTTATTTTATGTGGTAAAATATTTTTTATAATTGTTTTAACGATTGATATTTTCCCTATACTTTCTCTTAAGGATATTGCCTCCTCTGCAGCAGAGATCTCCACCTACATGTGAAAAGTTGCTAGTATATATACTATTCACTGAAAATACCTAAGGTTAAAGTGACATTAGGTGTTGAAATAATGCAAAAACTAACGTTTAAAAAAACACTAAAAATAAAAGACGCTGAAATTCACCACTTATATTTCACTGAGCTAACTAGAACTTGCACCCACTCCATGTACTGTTTCTCACCTCACATACTACATCACTCATGACATTAAATGACATCACTGATGACATCTCAGATGGCATCTCAAATCCCATCACTGATGACATCATTGATAACACCACAGTCAACCTTGTGAAAAAGTGTGGGTGCATATCATGGAAACACCGTCTGTCCCTGAGGTAAGTGTGGTTGTGTATGTTCGAAGTTGTATGCACAGTTTCCAAATCACTAAAATGGCTGGCTAATGTTGTGAACATTTTTGCATTAAAACAAAAACACTACACTTTGCAGAATGGTATTTCCAGTGGTTGACTAAACTAGGCCTGCAGTAGGCCTAACCTGCATCTTGAATCTTAACGCACCTGTGATGTGTGTTTTCATTTCTTTGCTTATCGCACATAGCAAAATGTGCAATTATGAGATGTGATGTATTAACATGCTGCTCTCGAAGAACTTCGGAGTGGAAGTTCTCCTTTTCTATATAACAGTTTCAAGGCTTTTCTTGCCTGCCACTGTAAGCCTATTCATAATATGGGACTGTCACTGATTTAAGTGTTACTAAATTTTTACTGGCACATCGGATAACATTAGGTCAAAGGGGGTTGTATTAATATTCACCTAGGGAATGGTGTTACATAATGCTGCATTACATTTTGTGTTCTGATTTGTCGATTTCTGCAACGATTTCGATCACCTTATGCTGACTTTTATTTTCACTGTGATTTTGTTACATAACTGCTCCTTACTGGAGGTGAGCAATGTCTGATTTTACCTGACTTTTGATAGCAAACCCACATTATTCTGACTCTTATTTTGGACTTAAAATATTTTTGCGTTAAAAACTTGACTTCAAGTCAGACTCTATGCTGCTGCTTAGGCGCTTTCTCTGATGAGACAGTGTCAACCCAAGGTAAAGGCTAAGCTCATGTAATGTGGGTTGAAGATTAGTGTTTCAAAGTAGAATATTCCTCAACGCCAAAGCCTATTGCAAAAAATCTGTGAGTGAGCCCAAAGCTTCTGTTGACCACATATTATCAACCACTGTTATCTCTGGGCATGTGTCCATGTTAAATAGTGCTGTAGACAAATTCTACATAACAGGGATGTTTTCTTCAGAACGGTTTGATGCACTGCAGAAGAAGAAATAGGGGTGTCCCACTTAAGAGGTGTTTTATCTCGCATTGGTGTTGTAAAATGGTTCGAAGGTTATAGACCATTGTGCCCCCTGAAGAACGTGTCTGGTTCATTTTACCAAACTACGGAGCGTTGTCCAAAGGGGCTGGCAGAAGGTGTCTTTTCATTGGAAATAGATACCTGTCAATCTCTTAAATTAAAATTGCAGGCCAGCCTTTACGAGGGCGATTCCATTAAGGTGAACAGGATACATTTTTGCAGAATTAAAAAGGAAGGGAAAGCTGATGGAGACATTTTATTTGGTAGCTGGGTGAATACCGGTAAACAGAGGATAACATCCACCAAATTTGGACAAGTTGACTGATATGCTAAGTAGCTAGCACGTGTCCAGCATGTGGAAAAAGGTTGTATCCGTTGTCACATGACTGGTGATAGAAAATCGGCATACAAGAACCATGTTGAATTACTTGAAACCCATTAACCGTATAGGATGCTCTCAGATTGACTGAAAGATGTCAATGATCAATGATGCCACTTAACATATCATGAGTGATCTAATATTTGGGGTAATCAATATTGCATGCTGGGGGCAAGTTATAGTTTGTACAGTAAATTATAATTGGCATATTTCATTTTGTTTTTTGTTTTTTAAACATTAGTTTTTGTTATTTCAACACCGAACTATAACAGCCCTTTAAACTTTGTTTTTTCTTCTAGTGAATATCTAATTTTGTTTTAATGTAAGGTAAGATCTTATCACCATACCCAACAATAACATCACTTTAAGCTTTGGTTAAAGGTCCTACACCTAAACCAGCATTGGGAGGGCCTACAGACAACTTCGTTGCAGCTGGCCAACCCCCTGCTGTGCACAGCCATCAGCCGTGAGCAGTGGGGGGTTGACCACAGGGCCTGCGGACATGCTCCCAGAGGCAGCTAAGCACCAGCAGCGCACAGTGCAGGGGTTGGCTGCAGAGCCTAATTTTTTGCCTGTACCGCAGTACTCTGGCGTGGTACCTGTGCTCAAGCTTCGCCCACATAGTACTGCACAAGCTTCCCTCAGAGAAGCTAACATGGTACCATAAGGTGAAGCTTAAGCTGTGGCTCCCATGGGGATTCCGCAGTACCTCACAAGAGGGCTGCGCTGTGTCCTATGTTTTTTTAGATTGCAATCCTGGTTAACTTGCAATCTATGTCACAAGCCATTGCAACGAGCTACAATGCTAGCAGTTGTAGGATTATCTTCTGTTAATAGGGAGGGACTGTACATGCTTGATTGTGCTGTGCTTGAAAATCATATGCAAAAGAAACAATTGATGGACGGAATGTTGGACAATGCAAACATTCACCCCCCAGTCACAAGGATCTGGGTTTAATCCATCATTCTTTTGCTCACCACACCACCCCAGTTTGGACCCAGCCATATGCAAATCAGTCTTGACCCTGTTCCTTGTGGGAACAGTCCAGCCCGAACTGCCAAGCCAGGTCCTCCCTGGACCAGAAACAAGCATCCTGGGACCGGTTTCAGGGCATCACCCTTCATCAGCCAGGCTAGCTTGAATCCAGTGGTGTAGTGAGCACGGGACCCACGTCTGGGCATACCCTTCCCACTTAGGGCGACATATGCAAAAGAAACAATTGATTTTCCGCGAGCTTCCGATTTGCAGCTGCAGCGAAGAATTTAGCGGGCGCAACCTGAATCTTTGGCTCAGTGGCAACACACCTTTGCAGACTGGATTGACTGGTTGGTCCTGATCATCTATCGGTTCTCAGTGCAAAAATGTGTCAAAAAGTCTCAGGTTTCAGGACCTATTAGGAGGAGTACAGTTTGACATCAGTCAGGGGGTCAAGACCATGGAGACAGCACTTGGGGGTCAAAACCCACTCCAGCAAAGGCCAGCAACAGGGTCAAAGTCATATCCAGTTGGAACTGATTAGTAGGGAATGCAGGAAAAGACTCTTGAAACTTGTGTCTCTGTAGCCCAAACAGGAAGTCAGCCTCATGACTCTTGGTGTCCACCTATTTGTACTAGGAACGAGTAGGAGAGCGGGTCCAGGCTTCATGGCTCTTTTCAGGTTACAGACAGCAGGTTCAGTCCTCTTCTGATCCTCCACAGGTCAAGAAGTGATCTGAGGAGGGTACTGGAGATACCACATTTATGCTCAGTGCCACCCTGTGGGTGGGTGAAACTCCTGGCCACTCCCTCACCAATGGGGTAAAGGTTTCCAAGGGTGACTCTACCCACTTTTTCAACACTGTGTTTTACTGCATAAAATCCCACAGAGCCACTCTCTGTTCAAATCCAAATGGCAGAAACGTTCTTTCCATGTGCAGAGCTCCTGTGCCCACCTAGAGGTGTGGTCTGGGAAATGAGCAAACTCTCCTCTGTGGTCACTCAAAACCAATTCTGGTGGCAGCTCCTCTTTCACTGAACTGGGTGTCTGGCTGTCTAAGGGGACAAAGGAAGAGGGAAGTTCCAGGTTTTAGCTACATCTGCCTGTGACAAGGTAGGTCCCTGTGAAATTAACGATGGTCCTGAGCACAGCACAGGTGGTCAGCCTGCCAGAGAAACACAACGCCTCCCCACACCCAAAGCCTTTGTCTCAGCTCTGGGAGCAAGTTCACATTCATTAAGGGGATTATTCAGCTCCTGGGTGACAGTTGGAAGCTCGTGCAAATGGGCTTTTAGAGTCTTTAGGCAGGTAACAGGCAACTTTTTAAAAGAACCTGTTCTAAAAAATATATTACAAATCTGACTTTACCAGTGAATTGGGTTTGTAATTAATATATTAAAACGTTCAATAATAAACTCTGTAGCTGTTTCCTAAGCAGAGATAGCAATATTACATTTAACATTTTGTTCCGATGCTTTTCTATGGACAGCTAATCATGCTAGGGGAAAAATAGCCTTTTAGGCCTTTCCACTGCAAGGACATGTTTAACATTAAACTTTTACATGTCCTACTATTACATACAATTGCACCATGTCTTAATGGGTAGTAAGACCTACTTAGGAATAATATATTAATATTTAAAAGGAAGGTTTTAGCCTGTCAAAAGGGTTTGGTTTTGACAGACAAATTGGCAATTAAAACCTGTACCACTGTGCTACACATGGCAGGCCTCCAGTCATGCTTGCCGTGTCACTGCAATGGGTGGCACATTTTGTGCTGCAGCCCACTGGTTACATTTAACTTACAGGTCCAGGGCACATTTTAGGTACTAAATACTGGGACCTTTATGCAAGTTAAAATGCCAGTTAGGCGTTTGCCAATTTCTTCAAGTTGAAAGGGGGACCACAGGCACTTTAACTCTGGTTGGAAGGGGTAAAGTGCACAGAGTTCTACAGCCAACAAAAACAGTCACAGCAAAAACATCTGGGGTACACCAAGCAAAAGATAAGTACCAACAGCACTATTTGCAAAGTCGAGCCATGACATTACCACTGTTAGTATGGTTTAAATTTTCTGTGTAAAAGCATTTAAACATTTTCTTTAGTTGATTCACGCGGAAAAAACGTTCAACCTTTGAAACTCGTGCCTTCATAGTCAGTGCTTAGTCCATCCATGACCACGTTTTTTTTACTTCACAGATAGGAGTTAGCTCCCAGGATGTGGCGATTAGGGAGAGTTTTCCATAGGCCTTAACATAAGTGGGTTTCTCACAAGCATGACTTCAGTTTGACTGAGTGTTTTCCAAATCATTCTTTTCTTCTTGTTCGCAGGTATGATGAAAAAGGTAATTTGGAATTCATCTGCTAAGTTATGACATGTGATGCTCCAAGATTTAAACTTCTTCACTTATTTATTGGAGGTTCCAAATATATACTAAAAATAAGGGGATAATACATATTCGTGAGGAACACAACATTACATAGATCTCCAACTGAAGACAAAAATCTGCAGCCTGACAGATTGGGATCTTTCCTGTAAAAGGGAATCTAGCCAAACAAGTGCCATTTATTGTATACCACAATTTGCCAATCTATCATGTAACATTTTTGGCAAATGGAGTGGAAAGCTGCAGACATCACAGCATAAAGAAATATTTAGAATATAACAGCCGTTGCTGTTTATTGCAAAGGAAAACATTTTTGGATCCTGTGTTTTTGAAGCAAAGGCAGGAAGCTTCAGAGCAGAGCTAAGTAAAGTTGTCTTCTTGTTTAATGAAATCTTAAAAGATTTCACATATCCAACTAATGGAGTCTGGTGCTAAATGAAAACTTATCTGTACAAAGTTTCTCATCCTATGATGAGGAGGGAATGTGCTAAACAGCCCCTCATTTTCTAACACTCCAGGATCTGAACAATCTCATGATTAACAGGGTGTCCTACTATACATGCCACACCATCTCTAGACTGGGAGTCAAATCTGCACAGTCAGAACCCCAGAGAATTGCCTTGGCCCTCATCACATGCAACCCCCCCTCCCAAACCTGCAGACTGTCCTTTCCTCTCATGACTGGGGATCCATGCTGATCAAGATGACGCTAGATTAGGGGCTGTTGGTACAGAAGTTCTCAGACTGGTTAGAAAAAGCAGTGCCACCCGTCCCTATCCACTTTTCCTTACTTACCATGTGTTTTTGCCTCTAATGTACTGGACAATCAGGAAGACCACTGGAGACACTGTCCATTTGACAATAGAGGTTTACAGCTGAGAGAAACTCAGCTGAAATGAGGTGCACTCAAAGTGTATCCCAAAACACTGCCTTGGTGGGTACAGCCTCTACTTAGTAGGTTATATAAAAGGTGACTGGCAGTTGTATAGGTCACTTATATTTCAGGGATGCATGCCTTTTTTACCTGCATCCGGGCAAGATGAGTAATAACCAAGCCCTATCAAGTACCCAACAATGCTGATGTAAGCATCCCATTTCTAAATAAACACAGTATCCACAGTTCATCAAATGAGTCGTCTTTTAATCCAGACTTCTTCAGATATGTGTTGTTCCAGCCAGTCAACAGGTTTTGTCGAGCGGGTCTGACCTAATGAAGTTGTCAAGGCTAAGGACGATACAGTAGTACAGTAAGTCTCACTTGATTATACCTATACTTGGTTGTGATTCCAAACATGAAAAGCACATGAATTCGTACACTCTTTCAAGAATCCATAAAAGTGCTTCATGGTCTGTAATGTGGTGCGTAATCCACTTAAGTGCATAAATTATCAAATCAAAGTTCCACGCCTCAGAGGCAACATGGTCTCACATGACAAAGATCGGCATGCAAACAATTCAAACCCTAATCCTTTGTTTTAAGGCCCGTGGACCCCATCCCCCAGAGCGATTGAAAAATAATAGTGAGGGGTGTGCGCCCCCCTCCTAAGCCTCTCGAAGGCTCGGGGGAACCCATCCCCCAGCACCGGTACATTTTTTAGGGGAGGGACAAGCTTCTTAGTTCCTGGGGGCCCCAACTCCCAGGGTCAAAGTGTTTTTTACTATGAGGAGGAGGAGGTGCAGCCCCCTTCGCCAAGTCATTGAAAGGCCCCGGGGACCCCATCAGCTGGGACAGACATTTAAATTTAGAGGAAGTGGATGTGTGGCCCGCAACCCAAGCCTCACACCCAAGATCACATACCACAGACAAGTTTTTTTAGGGAGTATGGGGGAATAGCAAGAGCCGCTCATTTATTATTCACTGCTCCAGGAAAGGAGAGCCCCATAATAACCCACAAGGGGTTTTCTTTAGATTTCTGGAGCCTGGTGGTGCCCCTAGGTCCAGGGGTACCATTAAGCCTTTTTCTAAATAGTGGGGGCTACTGGAAGTACAGCAGCGCCCAAGTAACATTAAAAAACACAGTAAGTCTTCTGGGTTACTGAATCCATGACCCTAGGAGAGCTTACTATGTTTTTGAAAGCACTCCAAGCTGGAGCTGTATGCTCTTTTGCTGTAAGGCAGGGACCTCTTGTGACTGGTTCTATGGCTGCACTTTGTGGCCTGAAAAATATTAAAAGAAAGACTCAAAGACATGATCTCGCTTGAGTTTAAGAAGGTTTATTAAACAAAAGTATGACAATCACTTTAAAGATTGCAATGTGTGAATTCATAGAATATACATTTGATTATACTTATTGGCGACTTTTTGACACAGACAATAGTTCTGTTTTATATATGTTGAAAGGCTAAACCCTTGATGAACAAGTTACTTACCTTCGGTAAAGCTTATCTGGTAGAGACAGGATCTAGCCACAGATTCCTTACCTGCGGCTAGATGTCTATCAGATAAAGCCAATAGGCCCACTTTTATATTTTGGTGTTCTGATCCTATGATAAAGTCAGTAGGTCTGCCTTTCTTAAAATCGCACCCTTTAAATTATAACATCACATACTCAGCCGTGCACGCCCACAGGGGTTGGAGCAGGTGACTAGGCACAGACTTCATTGAGATGCCTATTTACAATGGGCTTAAATATGTTCTTGTGATTGTCTGTATATTCTCTAGACGGGTTGAGGCCTATCCAACCTAGAGATGTGACAGCATGGCAGTTGCCAAACTCTCGTTGAGAGAATTAATTCCATGTTTTGACCTGCCACCCTCTATTGAGACCGATCGTGGAACACATTTTAAAAAAATGGTCCTGAAATGAATTTCCACAGCTCTCCAAATTGAACAAAAGTTCTGTTTGACCTGCCAGCCTTAAGCTGGTCTTCCCCCAAACTTCCAGCCTTACTCCTCTATATTTTCTGACCTTGGTTTTGTTGGTCTTAGGACTCTGTGCACTTTACCCCTGCTATCCAGTGCTAAATTGTATGTGCTCACTCCTTAAAATATGGCAACATTGGCTTATCCCAGATTGGCATATTTTATTTACTTATAAGCCCCTAATATAGTGGTACTACATGTACCCAGGCCTGTAAATTAAACACTACTAGTGGGCCTGTGGCACTGATTGTGTCATCCTCTTAGGTAGCCCTTTAAACATGTCTCAGGTAGGCAACTGCAGCCTGTATGTGCAGTTTTAACCTGCCATTTCAACCTAGCAAATAAACCTTTTGCCAGGCCCAAACCTTCCTTTTAATACATACATATAAGTCACTCCGAAGGTAGGCCCTGAACATCCCAGAGGGCAGGGTGCAGTGTATCTAAAGAGTTGGGCACGCACATTTAAGTCTTGCTTGCCCTCGTAGAGAAAAAACTCTTAAATTTGTTTTTCTTTACTGCAAGGCCTACCTCTCCCATAGGATTACATTGGAGTTACCTTATTACATTTAATAAGCTGCAACTTCTAATTGGGAGCAGGTAGACAGGTTGAGTTTGATGTCTAAAGAATTGTAATTGAAAGCCCTCACCAAAGGTAAAGTCAGATTTTTAATCACAATTCAGAAAACGCCACTTCTAGAAAGTTTACATTTTCTTGTCCTAACCATTTGGTGCCTGCAGCCTAATCCGGAGTCTGCGTCTAGGTGTGTCTGGTAGGTGGTCTTTATGTATTGCTATTAGACAGTGAGAAAAAGGAAAGATAGGTGTTGGCATGAGGGCTACTCTGAGTTAACGAGGTGGAGGAGCGGTCTCCTACCACAACTGCACATCACAAAGGCCCTGCCTAAGCAGTCTCACTTGCAAGGGGCTTGATACTGGTCTATTGTGACCCCAGACAATCTGGTGCCGGATCAGGGAGGCAGGAAATTCCAAGCAGCTCTGGTGGGTGGAAATCTCGGGAAGTTTCTCCTACTTCAAAGTGGGCCGCAGCTGTAAATATTAGACCTCAGACCCCCAACTCTTCAATACAACTCTGCACCTGTGGAAGAAGGACTGCTGTGCTGCTGAAAGGACTGCTGCCCTTAAGAACTGTTGCCTCCTGTGCTTACCTGCTGACCTCTTGCCTGGGTGAGAAGGATTGGAACTGTAACCTGTTCCCAGGACCCCCAGGGCTAGTCTTTTGTAACCAGCACCTGGACTCTGCAACTGAGTCCTACCCTGCCAAGTAGTGCCACCCCAGTGCTGGACCCTTTTTAGTGGGCCTGAAGGTGCTCTGCCAGCCCATCTGTGGATCCAGCAGAACCGACTTATCTCCTCTGCTGCGTGGCGCAAACCTGAGTAGAAACAACGCATCGACCAACCGTAGCAAAGCAAGTAAAGAAAGAGCATCGGGGGGGAGAAGATGGCTGCCGACTAAGGAGTCCGGTCGGGAGCTCCGAGCCCTCCGGTAAATATACACAAGGAAATGCGCATTTAAATCAAATGAAGCGGATCACTACGAGTGCGTAACGAAACTAAGCACTTTACACTCCGCTTTCCGCCAAAACAAGGAAATATTAAGCTTGAAAACAAAGAAGGTGAGGAAAACCGGAATCCTACCTGAGCGTCTAGCAGCGAGACGCGGAATCCTTACGAGTCCTCCCGAAGCCCGCGGAAGCCCGCTGCAGCCGCTGAAGCCGTGGGCGTCAGGAAAGGGAAACAGAAGATAGACGTACGGAATACAACAACGCGGAAGGGCGGAAGGGTGAAAGTGGAGCCCGAGGAGGAGCCGCACAGTAGCGCGATCGCATTTAGCGGTATGTGGGCAAAAGCGGCCACGGCGTGCCGAAACAACAGGAGGGCAGCCGCGAGAGTGCCGTTCCGAGGTAAAGCATCGGTCTCACCAGGAGGGAGGCAGGATTTTTGCAGGAATCTCGGCGCCGAGGAAGGAGTACCAGTGGGAAGTGTGGATGGAGTCATCAGGAGCCCAGGAATCAACATGAGAGGGTGAGCGAGAGGGGGAGAGGGTCTTGCTACACTGTGAGGGGAGGTCGGGGAGCTAAATATACTAACAACTTGGAGGGGCCAAACTGCCTACCGCACGCCAGAGGGGTGGCTGAGGAAAGAAGTGCTGAAGATGGCAGGAGCTCAAAAGACATAGCAGCCCCCCCCCCACACAACCTTCACTAGATGTAGGGCAAATAAAAAAGGAGGAAGGTGGTTACTGTTTGAGGAGTAGGCAGTTGCTAGCCAAGGAACCACAAATCCTTTTAAAGGAGAGAGAGCATAGACACCGTAACCCCAAAAAGTACAAGAAAAAAAAAAAAGAAGACTCCTGCAGCAGGGAAGCTACAGCCCCCACTGTCCAGAGCAACCCAAGTTAAATTAAAAACACCGGGCTTAAGCAATAAACAGAAAATAACGCCTTCATTGAGGTCCTTTTTTAAAGTTCAAGAGAAACAGAAAGTTACTAACACAGATCTGGAAAAGGGCCAGAAGGAGAATATTGGTGAGGACGAAGCTAATTCAGCAAAAATGGAAGGCAACAGGTTCAGTGTATTAATGACAGTAGACCAGCAGGAACCAGCTACAGAACTGACCAAGGAAACGCAGGCAGAGAAGGAGGGCAGAGAAGGAGGGTACAGCCCAGCCCACAGACAAACCCGAGAACCAACAGAGCCATGCGCAAGCAACCAGCACGGAAATAATGAAGGAGACGATGATGAAAGAGATGAGGTTTAACTTCGCAACCTCAGAGAAAAATCAAGTAAAAATACAGGAAGCATGCGAAGTGTTAGATCAAAAGATAAACAGGCTTATTGATAGGGTGACATCGGTGGAACTGGAAGTAGAGGCGCTGAACAAGAAAGTTGAGACAAACAAAAAAGAAATTGACCTACTAAAGGCTAAAGAAAACGAGATCAGGGACAAAATGGAGTCTCTGGAAAATCAAGCCAGGAGGAACAATCTCAGAACCCTCAATGTTCCAGAAGGCCTGGAAGGGGAAGATATAAAAGACTTCACAATCAAGTTACTGGAAGATATAATCCCTTGGACAAAGACGGCAGACCTTTCAGGAGACATCCAAAGAATCCACCGAGACCCATTTGGGAAAGGAAAAACAAGGAAAAACCCAAGAAAAATCCTGGTCAACTTCAAAACGTTTACGCTAAAAGAGAGGCTCCTAAGCGAGGGCCTGAAGGTAGGATCATTCACAAAAAACGACTGGTCTTGTAGAATTAGATCCGACATCTCCAAACCAACACAAGATAGGCAATGGGAGCTGGGGCAGCTTATGCAACAACTAAGAGCGCTAGGGGCAACAGTGCAGATGCGTTTTCCGGCCTCACTGAAAATAATGTGGGAAAACAAAATGCATAATATAAGGGACCCCAAGGAGGTGGAGTGCTTTATAGAACGCATTAAAGCGCAACAAAAGGAACACGCGTAAAATGGAATAGAATGCAAGAAAATAAAGCATCATGAGGGTAAGGAGCTCAAAAGGGCAGATTGATGCCCAAAAGAAGGAAAGAGGAGGCTTCTCTAGGGAGGGGGAGGGGGTCAAGAGAAACACTTAGAAAAAATTTAAAAGACAAAAAAAGCGCACTAGGTGGGGAGCATAATGGGGGGGGAAAAAAAAGGAGAAAAAAAAAGTCCCAATTTAAGCAACATAAGGAAGAAAGGGGCCCAGAAAATCCCAAAGGAGACACACAGGATATGCAATTTTCAACCAAATTTAACTCAACGGAACCAAAGAAAACAACTGAATGGCAGTAAACATCATGTCATGGAATGTAAATGGCCTTAGGATAAGGAAACGAAGGGCAAAAATCCTGGAAAATTTGAAGATTGTATATTGTGAGATAATGATACTACAAGAGACGCATTTGGTGAAGGAAGAATGGGCAAAAATCCTTAAAAAACAGAAATGGGTGGACGCATATGCCTGCACAAACCAGGAGTGCAATGTGAAAGGTGTAGCAATCCTATTTAAAAAATCACTAAAAGCAAGGATTGAATCTGCTGAGGTAGATAGGAAAGGAAGATGGGTAATAGTAAAAACCAGGATACACAACAACCCTTATACAATAGTGGAATATTATGGCCCTAATATGGATGATCCGGAGCCTCTTCAAAAAGTATATTCCCAACTTCTTACTGCACAATCACCAATAATAATGGGGGGGGGGGGGATTTTAACATAATATTAGATCCCAAAGAGGATAGATTTCCTGCAAAAAACTGCCTCAATCTACCAAAGATGAGGGAGTGGGTGAGTCTGTGCATTAAAGACCTAGGGAACATGGATATATGGAAGGAAAAAGAGGATAAGACGCATAAGTTTACGCTGCAAAACAAAAGACTGGGGCACTCGTCCAGGATTGATTATTTTTTGATTGATAGAAGCTTTTTAAATTACACTAAAAACGTAGAGCATTCACCAGCGCATCTATCAGACCATTCGGCAGTGACGCTGCACCTCACCCTAAAGACTATGTCACTCTGCCCAAGATGGACAGTAGATAGAGTTATTTTTCTAGATACAGCACAGGTAGAAGCATTAACAAAAGAAACAGAGGTATTCTTCCAGCTAAACAAAGAAGGGACCACGAAACAAATTGCCTGGGAAGCATACAAGGCCTTTATCAGGGGAAGGATAATTAGTCTAACAGCATATAAAAACAAAAACAAGAGGACATGTATCAGGGAGCTGGAAAAAGAAATAGCAAATCTGGAAGTGGAGCTAGGCAAAAACATAACGGTGCAGGAGAGAGCTGATATTGTAGAGAAGAGAAAACTGAAAAAGGAGGAATTGGTAGATACCGTAGAAACAATTGTCAGGGACAGATGGGAGGCTAGCAAGCTTCCGCATCACGAATATGGCGAAGGATGCGGAAAACTATTAGCATGGAAGTTGAAAACGGACTTAACACGCAACAGGGTCGCTAAAATACAAAAGGAAGATCAGCAGTTTAGTACAGAAGATACTGAGATTAGAAGAGAGTTTGTAAAATTCTTTGACAAACTGTATACAGAAGAAACTGTAGCTACAACGGAGCAGATAAACTCAGTATTGGATGAGATACTGATACCCACCGCAACTAAAGAACAAAGAAGAGAGCTCAATCAAGAGATTTGTAGACAGGAAGTTTTAGAAGCCATGAAGAGGGTAAAAAAAGGCAAGGCAGCCGGTCCGGACGCGCTCCCAAACGAGCTGTATATAAACCTACGGGAAATATTGGCTACGCCCCTGACAGAACTCCTGCATGAGGTTTTCATAAAGAAAGGAAATCTCCCACCTTCCTGGAACGAAGCGATTATTAGCATCCTTTTAAAACCAGGGAAGGACCCTACTAAATGTGAGTCTTACAGACCGGTCTCACTTCTAAACGGGGATTCTAAAAGATGTATACACAAATACTATCAAAAAGACTAGGAGAAGTAGCAGGTTCTGTAGTACATTCTGACCAAAAAGGTTTTATTAAAGGAAGGCAAATAAAGGAACTCACCCACGAGCTCATAAGTGCTATAGATGTAGCAACTCAGCACTCAGTCCCCCTGTCAATCATTACCCTCGACGCCGCAAAAGCGTTCGATAGGGTTAACTGGCCCTTTTTAAATGCAACACTGGAAAAATTCAACCTTGGAGATACCTTTCAAACCGTCATCAAGCAGATCTACAAAGGGCCTTCATCTAAGGTTCTAGTGAATGATACTTTAACGGAAAAGATAACAATAAAGAGGGGCACAAGACAGGGTTGCCCTCTATCCCCACTCCTTTTTAATCTTTATATCGAGCCCTTAGCATGCCTACTAAGGAAGGAAAAGGACATAATACCATTCATATACCAGGGCTGGAAAAAGAACGTAGCATTATTTGCAGATGACCTGATGGTGTTCACCAGTAACCTAATGGCCTCACTCCCAAAAATCGGAGATATCTTACAACAATTTGGGAGTGTCTCTGGATATCTAGTAAATCAATCGAAGTCTGAGATCCTAGAATGGAACAATGACTCCCAGAACCCAATGGTGAAGGAAAAAATTAAGTACCTCGGGATAGATCTTACAACAAACATAGAAGAAATAGCGAGTGTTAACTTTGACAGGGTACATAAAGAAATGAGGAAACTACTAAAAGTATGGGGAGGCTTACCTCTGACATTTATGGGGAGATCAAATATAATCAAAATGGAGATACTCCCAAAGTTCACATACTTGTTCAGTACCATCCCGCTGGAATTTAAAGTAGACCAGATAAAAAAACTACAGGGAGAACTTAACAGCTTCATATGGGCTGCCAAAGGGGCAAGAATTGCGTGGAGGAAGTTAAGAAGGAACAAGGGACAAGGAGGTATCGCAAGCCCGGACATTTTGGAATACTGCAGGGCTTTTCAATTTAAAAATATTAGCAAATTATTGGATATTTTTGACTCATACCCAGTTTATCTGCAGGCTCTAGTCAATAAGGAAGGAAGTCACTACTTGTACAAATTTGGTCACCCCAAGTATTTCAAGAAGGTAAAACTGAAGACCCTTTGGTCCGCAGCAAGTCTTTGGTACCAAATGAGAAGATCACTGAAAATCCTGTATTACAGCAAGTTCGCACCAATTTGGGACTCCCCCGGGACCCCAGAATGCCTCAGAGACAGGCTAGCGAACCCCTTGAGAGAAAACAATATCATAAAATGGGGCCAGCTAATAGGCCAAAACACTACTGTAGAATAGGAAGTCCTAAATGAGCTGACGAAAGGAACACTTTCAAGGTTCAAGTACTACCAACTTACCAGCTGGGTCAAGAGCCAGAAAGATAACAAAACTGGAAATGGGAATATAGAGGAAATGATGCAGGGAAATAAGATTAACAAAAAAGAAATATCTTACTGGTACTGGGCCCTAATTCAAGAAGGGGAAGAAGACTATAAAATTCCGGACGAGATTTGGGGGAGAGAACTGCCGGAGCTGGATATCCAAAATGAATGGCAAGTATCAATGGCTACTTGTTGGCGAATTGTGAAGTCTGCTCCTCTGAGAAAAACACATTTATTCACTACTCGCAGAGCATGCTGGACGCCAAAGAGGTTATCAAAGATCAGCAGCCAAAAAACCAGAAGCTGCCCCAAGTGTGGGGAAGTTGGCGCAGATGACCTCCACATGTTTTGGCAGTGCCCCCAACTCAAGGAATTTTGGAGAGAGACGGGTAAGACCTTATCCAAGTTGTTGGGCCAACAGGTGGAGGTGAGTATTGACCTTGTTATCTTTGTGGTAAGTCAACATAATCCAAATAACTATAAGCTGAGTAAAGAGCAAGCGAATAGTCTCTTCATATTGATACTTTTAGCAAGAAGAGAAATATGTATTAAATGGGTGAAAAATATACCTCCAACACATAGTGAATGGCTGGCCTCAGTACAAAGGATAAGCAAACTAGATAGAAGCGGGAATACGGGTAAAAGACAAATTCTGGAGCATTTGGGAAAAGTACAACCAACCTAGTTAAAGAATGGGAAATACATGGTAATGTCCAATGATTAGGCAATGCAATAAAGCTCTCAAGTGGGAACTTGAAGGAGTAGTCAGAGTGATTAGCTCCACCCAGATTCGATTTGCACTGGAACTGGACAAAAAGGGGCCCGAAAGAAAAGGGAAAGAGGCAACTCTCCACGCATACGATATGTTTACCCAGGAGAGATCCCAATAGATGGAACAGAAGGGCCAGTGGGCCCCCGACACCTCCAAATCCAAAATATTGCTGAATGAGGACAAAAAGAAACAACGCATCACCTCTACTGCATGGAGTTTCCCGGTACCAGGACTTTGCATTGCAGCCAGCAGGCTTCTTTTTTCGGTCTCACACTATAGCTCTTTCCAGGAACCTCTTCCATTGGTGGGGATGCAGGGCTTGTACAACTGCAGCTGCATGGCCCATCTATCAATCTGCGGAGGTGGATGGACCGACGTGCCGGTGAAGAGGAACACCAAGAGATAGTGATTCATAGAATGAGCACTTACTATGGTGCAGTCAACACATGGCTCTCCAATCTCAACAAGATGATTCGAAGTATGGTGTAGTGTTATTCCGGAATAGTCGAGTGAATTAAAATGTCGTCACTAATATTCAGGACTATTCGAGTTCAAGTAGGTGGCATCAGGTGTTTAGATCCAATTTTGAGAACCACTGGGTCCCATTCACATCTGCAATTATATTATCCATTGGAATCAGGTGCTGCTCCCTCTTGATAGCTTTGTTGGCCAGTCTCTTGTCTATGAAGAGACTGATCACTCCTGGTTGCTTGGGCTTCAGTGCAACAACCATGGGTGACACCCAAGGCACTGGTCCAGAGACCTTCTCGATCACTCCCTGCTACTCCAGTTTGCGGAGCTCTTCTTCGACAGGCGGTCGATATTGAAATGGCACTCCCTAGTGTCTGAGGCCCATGGGGCGTACCGCCGGGTCAATATGCAATCGACTCTTGTGCCTTATAGGCACACTAGAATTTTGAAGACCTGGGAAACTCTTTTAGCAATTTGTCGGCTTGGGTGTTTGGAGAGCCCTATGTCTATTGAGGGCATGGATTGCCTGCTAGGCAACCATTATCGCGAGCAACCATTATCGCGAGCATCGGAGGAGGCCGGCAGTGGGCCGGCTGCTCCAGCCACAGCACGTGGACCAGCAATGCCTCCGGCTGACTCGTGCCGTCAGACGTCTTCCCCACACACATGCTTGCGTGGGTGTGCACACTGGCCTTGTTGCTGCTGTAAAGGTCCACGGCCTCTGGGTTTGTGGCATGCCTGAGCATCAGGTAGCTGCAATATAAACACACACACACACACACACACGTGGCCTTGAGCGGTCCACATCCCCTTTACTTATCGCCTCGGCCGCGCCCAGTCTCAAGGTTGCGTGCAACATCATTGCAGTGACAATAGTGGCCGGGTGGTCTAGTACAATTACCTCTTATCTCCAGCACGGAGGCAGAGGCTCAAATTTAACCACAGCAGTTAAGTGTACTATAAAGTAATTGATTCAACATCTCAAGTTTATTTATTTGAAAAGTTTGATACCTCCGAGTCTAGCCAGCGCTATATAAGAGTGCTTTACATGAGGTAGGACATTGTTACAGAACATTGTTACATAGTTACATCAGTTTCTGGAGCGTCGCATAACATAGAAAGGGAAACAGAGTAACATAGTTACATGAGTTACTAAAGCATAGCATAACATGGAAGAAACCAGCAAGGGGGAAAGTACTTCAGGGGACACAGAAAGGTCAGGCTGGAAAAGGGGAGGTAGACAATGAATCACGGAGGGAGGAGGCGGGGGAGGGAAAAGAAACACAACGGGGAGACGAGGAGAACAGTGTCCCATGTCCGGCTGGGTAGGTGACGGCCGAGGGGTGAACCAGAGCCAAACTCCTCTATAGCTGTCTAGGCAGCTCTACCGGGCATTGTCCATATTGCTCGGTCTCCGCGGTCAGGATAATAATCACGGTTCTTCAGAAAATTTCGAGTTTAAACGCGGGAGTTGGAGAGATGAGAACCGCAGTCAAATCTAAACCCCAGGTGTATATAAGGGTCCAAGAAGGGGGTAGCTTCCAGGGGGATTAAAGCCAAAAAGGCAATTCCTAGCCGGGGAGATTACCGGCCGGTGCTGAAATCTGTCGGCCATCTTGAAGACATCCTGTATGAGATGCATTGCGGAGAAGCTGGTACCCGACTGAACAATATTGGCAGATTGATTCCCCAGCTTGGTGCCATAAGGAAGGGTTGAAATGAAGCTCTGCGTCGCAGCAACCAGAGACGGCTATATTGCTGATAGATTAGCCGATAGCTACATCATGGGCGCCATCTTAGGGCCAGGCCCCGCTCTGGGGAAGATAGTCGTGCTGGTGCAAACAAACTTGTGCAAAAAGGCGCTCCTTACATTAAGCGGACACAGTCTAACTTAAAATGTTGGTAGGTGTTGCTGATCTTTACCACACAGCTCCGCACGGAAAGATAGAGTGCTTCCCGTATACTTCAGCCGCCATCTTAGGGTCAGGCAACTTTGATTGACAAATGCCGCAAGGTTAGGAGACACTGGTCATGGCAACAAAAGTAATTATGCCTTATCGTAAAATAAACTCGGTAAAAACCTAACGAAGCGGGCGCTCAGGAGGGCAATACGGTAGTTATTCAGTACCTTCTGTGCTGGTTTTATTGATGTCTCTCGTAATCCGCCATTTTGAATAGCGGCGTTACTTCGTCCGACGAGGATGCGGCGGTGATTTAGCTTTAATCAGCGTCTAACATCTAGCCACGATACCACCATTGTGGCACCATTCAACTTCAAGAACAGTTCTAAAATCTGTTATCCTCCGGCAGAAATCTGCAGCTGTGAGTCAGTGCAGCTGCGGGTCAGTGCAACTCAAGTGAAAGTGACCGCCAACTAGAGCTGGAAAATAGACTTGTACGTCCCTCGTACTGAATGCTGTCTGTAGTATAAATTAGCCCTATGAAGAGAAAGAAGCTTCATAAAATATCCGAAAATGATAGTGAATGCAGAGAAGTACTGACTTAGAAATGTGAGCAAAAAAAACATATACATGGGAAAATGGACTAAAACACAAACACAATTGAGGGTTATATCTAGATGCAGGGTTTTTAGTAAATCAGGGAGAATGGCGCACAGACAAAACGCGTAGTGTAGCTATATCCCAGTGTTGACGGTGCTACCAGGTCGGGGGAAATACCCTATAACCCCCGTAGGTGTATGAGTAGAAGACCCACACTTGAATTTGAGAACAAAGTCCCGGGCACACGTATTGAAGGTATAAAAGAACCGGAAGTCTTGTAGGAGTTCAAAATTGCTTGAGTCGATGCGCCCTTTGGAAAGATATTAAGGAAAGAAGTATCTGTGGGACCGGATTGCCGCATCCGGTCCCACAGACGATACCTCTCCATTCGGCATCCACCACGCTGCCATCCGATCGGCGTACCCGCCTCCTTGTTTCGACCACCACGATACTTCTTTCCTTAATATCTTTCCAAAGGGTGCATCCGCCCCTGTTCGTTTTACTGATCTCACACCCCCGTGTCATGTCCCTCCACACGGCTTGACCTTTCCCTACGGATCTTCCCACCGGCTCCCCCGGTCTACAGGCCTTGCGCCCTGATGAGTCACGGGAGCATTCCCGCATGACGAAACACGTGTCGGCTGGTTGCTTTCTTTTTGTCGTTGCCTCATTAAATAACTTTCTACATTTACTCTGGTGTCGACTCAAGCAATTTTGAACTCATACAAGACTTCCGGTTCTTTTATACCTTCAATACGTGTGCCCGGGACTTTGTTCTCACAATTGAGGGTTGTTCACTAAAGAGTGGGGAAAAAGGAAATTAAGTAATTGCTGCTGAGAGAGTAATGCTTAATGAACAAGTTACTTACCTTCGGTAACGATATATCTGTAAGAAACATAGGTTAGTTATAGATTCCTTACCTTAGAATTACCCCCAGGCGTCAGACTGGATCCGGAAAGTTTTTCGTCAGCAGTACCCCTGCAAGTCGAAAGGTGGTGTCGGTCGGCTCCGCGTTCGTTGTTGGCGTCGTGGTCGCCGGGATGACGTTGAGGTAGCTACTTAGACGCCGCCCTCGCGCGCTGACGTCAGTTCTGTACACGACTTTCCATTCCAGAATCGCAGACCCATGCAAGACACTCAACTATGGTGCACAAAACTATGGCCCTGAAAGGAAATCCTTAACCCTAGAAGTCAGTTCGCAGAACGGGGAGGATGGGTGGGGCGGTAAGGAATCTATAACTAACCTTTGTTTCTTACAGATATATCATTACCGAAGGTAAGTAACTTGTTCATCTGAAAGAAACAGTTAGTTATAGATTCCTTACCTTAGAATAGATACCCCAGCAATAACAACCCCGGAGGTGGGTCTGCGAACCAAGTTCATACCAGAAAGTCCTGGAGAACAGAACGGCCAAAGAAGCCGTCTCTCCGGACTTGGCTGTCCAGGCAGTAGTGTCTTGTGAACGTGTGCAGCGAAGTCCACGTAGCTGCCTGACAGATGTCATTAAGGGGGACTCCACGTCCCAAAGCAGTGGTAGCTGCCGTCGCCCTGGTGGAATGGGAGCGCAGCCCCACTGGAGGCTCCTTCTATGCCAAGGAATAACAAGCTTTGATGCACAAAACGACCCATCTAGAAATGGTCCGTTTGTGCACGGCCCGACCTTTTTTGGCGCCCACGTAGCCAACAAAGAGCTGGTCATCCACCCAGAATTGTTTTGTGCGATCAAGTAAAAGGAAAGCGCATGCTTTGGATCCAGACGGTGGAGCCGCTCTTCTTCTTTGGAAGGATGCAGAGGCGGAAAGAAGGTGGGCAAAGTGATGGTCTGACCAATATGGAAAGGAGTAACCACTTTGGGAAGGAAGGAAGGACGAGTTCTAAGGACAATCTTGTCCGGATGAACAGTCAGAAAAGGAGGTTTAGAGGAAAGAGCTTGGAGCTCACTCACCCTGCGCGCAGAGGTGATGGCCACCAGAAAGGCAGTTTTCAAAGTTAGAAGCCTGAGAGGACAGTTATGTAGCGGCTCAAAGGGAGCGCGCATTAGATATGTAAGAACCAAATTCAAGTCCCACTGAGGCATTACGAAGGGAACAGGAGGAAAAAGATGAGTAATGCCCTTAAGGAAGCGATTTACAACAGGGGACTTGAAAAAAGAAGGCTGAGAGATAGCCCCTTAGAGTGCCCAGAGCAGAGCCCTGCTGGGCCAAAGAAAGGAGGAACAAGATGACCTCAGAAAGAGGGGCGGAAAGGGGATCCACAGCCTTTGCTGTGCACCATGCCACAAATTTGTTCCATCTGCAGGCGTATACCGTCTTAGTGGAGGGACGCCTGGCTACCAAGATAACATCACAGACTTCAGGAGGCAGGTAAAACAACGTCAACTGCCACCGCTCAATCTCCAGGCAAGGAGGTGGAGGCTGGACAGGTTCGGGTGGAGGACCGTTCCCTGCTGCTGCGACAGAGATCACCCCAAAGAGGCAGTCTGATCGGAGGATCGATGGCCATGTGTAGCAGCTCGGGATACCAGACTCTTCGTGCCCAATCCGGAGCCACAAGAATGACTTGGGCCCGGTCGCGCCTGATCTTCTTCAGCACTCTGGGCAGAAGTGGTTTAGGCGGAAAGGTGTATAGAAGACCGCAACTCCACCCGCGATGAAAAGCGTCGCCTAGCGAGTGCCGCCTTGGAAATTCCAATGCGCAGAATTGCTGACATTGTGCGTTCTCTTCGGTGGCGAATAGATCTATCCAAGGCTCTCCCCACTGTTGGAAGAAACCTTGCACCACCTCCGAGTGAAGACGCCATTTGTGATCCATCATGCACCTGCACCGGAGTTCGTCTGCCCTGGCCTGGCGTTCAGGGAACCTGCCAGGTGTTGAACCATCAGGGATATGCCCTGATGTTCCAGCCATGTCCAGAGACGGAGGGCCTCTTGACATAGGGTCCACGACCCCACCCTGCCTTGTTTGTTGCAGTACCACATGGCGGTGGTGTTGTCCGTGAACACCTGCACTACTCTTCCCCGGACAGAGGGAAGGAATGCTTTGAGTGCAAGACGAATCGCCCGAAGCTCCAGAAGGTTGATGTGGAGCCCGGACTCCGCCGGAGACCAGAGGCCTCTGATCTCTGCCTCCCCCATGTGGCCGCCCCATCCCATAAGTGATGCATCGGTCACAACTGTGAACTCTGGTTGGGGAAGGGAGAGGGATCTGCTGTCGACCCAATCCTGGTTCGTTAGCCACCACTGCAATTGGTGTGCTGTGCCCTCCGAGATCTGGACGCAATCGGACGGGTTCCCCTGATGCTGTGCCCACTGGAACTTCAGGTCCCACTGCACAGCCCGCATATGCCATCTGGCATGGTCCACCAGCAGGATGCAGGAGGCCATCAGGCCCAGTAGCCGGAGGGTCATCCTGACCGAAACCCAGGATAGAGGCTGAAAGATTGGAATCATAGCCCAAATATTCCGGACTCGCTGTTCGGGAGGATAGACCAGAAACTGCGTCTTGTCCAGAACCGCTCCAATGAAGAGGAGCTTCTGAGAGGGAGTCAGGTGTGACTTCGGCACGTTGATGGAGAACCCCAGCGAATGCAGGAGGGCGGCCGTAGTCTGGAGGTGGGAGACGACAGCCTGGGGCGAGCCCGCCTTCAACAGCCAGTCGTCGAGATAGGGGGAAGACTGGAACCCCTGATCTGCACAGATGAGCTGCGACTACCGCCATCACTTTCGTGAACACCCGAGGGGCGCTGGTAAGGCCAAAGGGGAGCATGGTAAACTGAAAGTGCTCGTGGCCTACCATGAACCGTAGGTAATGCCGGTGGACCAGCAGGACGGGGATGTGAAAGTAAGTGTCCTGCAAGTCCAACGCTACCATCCAGTCTCCAGGGTCGAGGGCGGACAGAACCTGAGCTAGCGTCAACATTTTGAACTTCTCCTTCCGGAGGAAGCGGTTGACGTTCCTGAGATCCAAGATAGGACGCAGGCCTTTGTCCTTCTTGGGCACCAGAAAGTAGTGGGAATAACAACCATGACCTACTTCTGGGACAGGGGAGGGAGTAGCCCCTTCGGACTATTTGCAAAACCCACCTGTCCGACATGATGGTGCGCCAGTGGGGGAGGTGATGGCGAATCCTGCCGCCCACTGGCGATTGGTGGCCCTGAAAGGTCGAACTAGGAAGGTTTGGAGGCTGCGGCAGGGGGGGCTGTGGTGGACTGGCCCGCCCGCTGGCCCCCAGAACCACAGCGGTGGTTCCCACGTCCCCGGCCGCGCAGGGGCTGAACAGCTTGCGCTGGCCTGTGGCTCTGGGCGGAACGTGTTGGGGCACCCCTTCCGTAGCCACAAAAGGGGCGAAAAGCAGACTGCGCAGGGCAGGTGGTGGCGAGGCCCAAGGACCTGGCCGTAGCCCGAGAGTCCTTAAAGCGCTACCGCACGTTGTCTGCCTTGTCGCTGAATAGGCGATGGCCATCAAAGGGCATGTCCATAAGAGTGGACTGGACATCCCCTGAAAAACCAGTTGACCTTAACCAGGCGTAGCGTCGAAGGGCTACCGACGTGGAAATCGTCCTGCCTAGTGAGTTGGTGGTATCCAGCCCACAGCGGATGGTAAACTTTGCTGCGTCTCTTTCTCTGGCATCTGCACGGGAGAGTACGGCCCGGGCCTCCTCCGGGCACTGGGGCAGCACTTTCGTCACCGTATCCCACACGGAGTGGGTGTAACGGCCCAACAGACATGCAGTGTTTACCGACCGCAGTCCCAAGCTGGAGGAAGAAAACATCTTCCTCCCAAGATGGTCCAGCTTTTTGGATTCCTATCAGGTGGTGCGTTAGGGAATGCGCCTTTGGAGGTGGAGGCTTGGACCACCAAGCTCTCAGGGGTGGGGTGTTGGGAGAGGAAAATGGGGTCACCCGGGGCCGGGCGGTGGCGTCGGGCAATCATCCTATCCACAGGAGCCCCTCTGTTGGGCCTGGACCAGGTGCCCAAAAGGATGTCAGTGAGTGCTTCATTAAACGGTAACAGGGGCTCCGAAGAGCTCGCTGCCGGTTGAAGCACCTCTGTCAGGAGGTTAGTCCTGACTGCCACTGTAGGTAGCTCGAGGTGGAGAGTCTCGGCCGCCCTACGCAACACCACAGCGTAAGACGCTCCCTCCTCCATAGCCACGGTAGGAGGAGACAACATGTCAAGGTCTGGTGAGGTATCCAGACCACTGGCTTCCCGCAGTTCCTCTCTCCAGTCCGGTTCGTAGCCCAACTGGTCAGCTAAAGGGTCTCCAGACCCCTCCCAGTCCTCCTCACCTTCCTCTGGCTGCCAAGCAGCGATATACATGCTCTGATCTGCACCTAATTTTAAACTGTATTTTAATCGGAAATGTTTTAAATTTGAATTGAATTTTATGTGTGTCCAACAATAACCATAACTCACTGTGGCCGCAGAGGCAGTCCTGAACTCGCGCCGCACTGCTGAACGGCCAGCAAGGCGGGTCAGGAGAAGGGAACACATTAGAGAGGTCCCACCCTCGTGTCGAATTGAGGACTAGGTTAGCGATCTAGTTGTTTTTGGTAAACGCCTATTTATGGTGCCCGCAGTGCGGACGCGCTAAAGAGAACTGACAGAGGGTCAGCAACACGGTAACAGACAAGCAGCGATATACATGCTCTGATCTGCACCTAATTTTAAACTGTATTTTAATCGGAAATGTTTTAAATTTAAACTGAATTTTATGTGTGTCCAACAATAACTATAACGCACTGTGGCTGCAAAGGCAGTCCTGAACTCGCGCCGCGCTGCTGAACGGCCGGCAAGGCGGGTCAGGAGAAGGGAACACACTAGAGAGGTCCCGCCTTCGTGTCGAATTGAGGGCTAGGTTAGCGATCTAGTTGTTTTTGGTAAACGCCTGTTTATGGCGCCCGCAGCGCGTACGTGCCGCTGGCGCGCCTAAGCCAAGCCCGTCTGCGCCCGTCCGCATCCGGACACGGCCAAGGGCCATAAACTCTGCCGGTATATACATTGAAGATTACACGGCCATCAAATACTCTGCAAATGAAATGCTGGCATTGAGGCATACAGGGACCTCGCGATGCAATTACATATTCGCGCCAGCAAGCCTGATAGGTAAGGAGACGAGCTGTCCTCAGTGCCTGATCAAGATTAACATAGATAGCACAGACAAGTGCCAGCAAACAGTTAGACCCGCTAAAAAGAGTCAATGGAAAATGGGACTCATCAATAGTAGATCCCTACCCGCACACACTACAGAAACCAGGACATTAATAGAAGATGAGGAACTCGACATCCTATTTGTGACTGAAACCTGGCTGAAAGCATGCTCTACCCCAGACCTAATCCAAGCACTGCCGCCAGGTTACTCTATCAGAAGACAAGATAGGAGGGAAAAGACAGGAGGGGGAGTGGGAGTTATATATAACAAGCATTTGCAATGCAACGGTCTCGCCTTTGGGACCTTATAAGTATTTAGCTATGCACCATATAATCCATGGGACCACCTGCACTCACTTTTTAGTTAAAGCCCATTGCTATCAAACACCCCGTCTTGTTAAGCACCAACTCCGGCCGTCAGGCCATCCTATTGCCCACTTTTGCTACTATTGTCCACCTCACCACTGCATCTCCCACAAAACACTAGGCCAACTGTCTCTCCTGCTGAAGTCACTTCCCTACCACCATCACCACTTACTAATCCCACAGTGCAGTGATATTTTTTTACATGTTTAGTGCAATTCTGTGTCAATATTAGCAGGACAGTACGATGAAAGTACAGGGACACCTGTCCGGTAATGCAGCTGTGTGTCCTCCTGTTAAATAATGAAATGGGGGGGGGTTGTCACCGAGTTTTTGTTTAAAATATGTCCCCAAGGCCAGTATTTCCCAGTTGGGAGCGAGTCTGATTCCCAGAATTGCTGCGAAGACTTCCTTCTTTCTGGTGAAATCTATGCCTCCCTTTCTGCACTTATCTTTTACAATGAAAGTCTGGCAGTGAGAACTGCAGGTGCCTTGCGCTACTAATACAATCAGATTGTACATGCAGCGGCGTATGGCACATCTAGCACCAAACACGTGACAGACGTGCACCTCCAACTGTGAATGCACTTTACACATGCCAGACATAGAAGGTTCATCTGTTGATGCAGTTGCAATTGAAGCGCATCCTCTTTCAGTTGGGCCCTTGCGCTTTTCTGTCAAGCAGGTGATTTGTTTTACCCCGACACCCTTTTGAAGGCTTCCTCCTTACCAAAACGCGCTCCCCTTTAAAGGCAGCATAAGGCATACAGGTTACAGAATAGACAAGCACATAGAAAAGGTAAGGAATGCTTATCTAATTGTAAGCAGAGTAGAAGGCTGAATGCAAATATGAAATAGAAATGGATGGTGAGGCTCGTAAGCTAATTAAACTGCACAGTGAACCGGAGAGGCAAAGGAGAAAGATTACCAACTTGTGTTAGTTGTCATTGACTCCTCGTCGCTGTCACGCTCGTAATGTGATTTTTTTTTTATATTTAGCCGTCTGTATTGCGTATGTTTAAGTAAAACCACAATTAGCCGCCTGTATTGCGCATGTGTAAGTAAAACCACAATTAGCCGTCTGTATTGCGCATGTGTTCTGGACAGGTCAGGCAAAATAGAGTGCGAATTCACCCAGCCAATCCCAGGACAAAACAAGCATTTACAAATGCAATAGGACTCATATTTACACGAGACCTATTGCATTTGAAACATAAGTGCCGCCGTCGAAGAAGGCACGAACGGGAGGGAGGAGGTCAGGGGGGGTGAAAAGTCACGGACTGTGGGAGGGGGTGGGGGGGAACACAAGGAAAAAAATAGCGTTGAAGTAAAGGGGCCGATAGCCTCGGAAGTCTACAAATGACGACATGGCCGTGAAGAGGCGGGACTAACAATCGGAAAACCAATCAGAAGACAGCATTTACGATCTAACCTAATCAAAAAGATGGGCGGAAAGAGGGCGGAACTTAAATAAAGCTTCCCCGCTATTGTGTATACTGCATGCCTCGCAGAGCGATGGCAGCGCATTCGCGCTGCAACGCTAGGCGAGACCTAAAAACGAATATGGATGTATGACAACACCCTTGACCATCACTAATTGTGATTCTACACAATTTAGTATTAAACTCTCCCCTAATGCCACCTTTTCAGGCACACTGCTCTACAGACCTCCGGGCACTACTAACTCCTTCGTAGAGGTCTTCCCTGGAACAATAGCAACAACGGTGGTCAATAAAGGCTCGACCACCATACTTGGGGATTTCAACCTTCATCTAGTTGAACTCGAGAATACTACGTCTAACAGATTTACTCAAGACATGGAAGCCATGCAACTTAAACAAATGGTATGCGCTGGCACACATGAAAAAGGGCACCTATTAGATGCCATTTTCTCCAACGAACCCAATCTAACAGTAGGGACTCCCATGCCAGTCCCCTGGTTGGATCACCACTTCATATCTTTTACGTTAGACAACTATCAGGGCCAACCCATACATAACAAACCTCCCAAAAATGGGAATAAATGGCCAAGAGATCTTACTGATAGAATGGTGAACTCACTAGATGCTCAAGCTCCGGGCATGACAGACAACATAGAGGAGTCAGAGAAGTTGTGGGCAAACTGGATCAACAAAGTAGCAGCCCAATACCCTCAGAAAAGCAGACTAAGT
Source organism: Calotriton arnoldi (assembly GCA_963921515.1). NCBI lineage: Eukaryota > Metazoa > Chordata > Amphibia > Caudata > Salamandridae > Calotriton > Calotriton arnoldi. Next base: position 1,742,584 of record CAWUFW010000883.1, read on the forward strand.
AATCGTTCATCTAGGAAAAAAGCGGCTTGGTTTACCGCCAGCTTAATCCTAAAAAAAAAATCCTGTAAAAAATTAGAAAGACAATGGCGAAAGAACTATGAACCCATAACCAAGAGCCACTACAAACTGGCCATTAGACAGTACCATAAGGAAATGACTCAAGCCCAAGCCAAATATTTTGAGAACAAGATTCAAGCAGCGAGGAACTCCTCAAGAGAAATATTTAGGGTAGTGCGCTCCCTAACCGCCATTGACCAGGAGACGATTAGTCAGTCCTCATCTAAAGAGAGATGTGACCAAATGGCGTACTTCTTCAAAAATAAGGTAGAAACAATTTATAACTCCCTTCATGATAACACTAGCCCAAACAACACTGATGCTCACCCAAATCTCAGTGATAATGTGAGCGCTAAAACAGAGGCAAGACTAGATCACTTTGCAGCCCTTAGCGAAGAAGCTATGACTTCGATTCTGCAGAAGATCAAATCCGGATCCCCACAAGACCCGATTCCGCCAGATGTCCTGATACAGGGAGGTAACAAAACTAGGACCACCACTGCTGATCTCATTTCGCTCTCTCTTACACAAGGGATTATCCCTAAAACCTGGAAACATGCAATAGTTAGACCTTTGCTAAAAAAACCTCATCTAGATCCGTTAGAGCCAGGGAACTACCGACCAATTTCACTTCTGCCGCTGTTAGGCAAAATAGCGGAGAAACAAGTTAACCAGATCTTGTCCCAATACCTAGAGGAGAATAGAGTGCTGCATTCCACACAAATGGGTTTCCGGCCCCAACACAGCACAGAATCAGCTCTGTTGGTGGTCACGGAGGAACTAAAGGGAATATTGGACCAGGGGTGCACTGCAGCCAACCTGCTTCTGGATCTTAGCGCAGCCTTTGAAATGGTGGATCATAGGACGATGATCCGCAGGTTGAAGGAAGCGGGTATCACAGGGGCTGCGCTAAAGTGGATAGCCTCATTTCTTGAGGATAGATCCTTCCAACTACTAGAAGATGAGCACCTCTCCGACACCCTTCAAATCTCGTGTGGAGTCCCCCAGGGATCTGCACTGAGCCCCACGCTTTTTATCCTATATATGAAACCTCTGGCAGAGATAGTGCAAGAATTTGGGCTATCCATTACTTCTTACGCTGACGATACCCAACTGATTCCGTCAGTAACACAGGGCCCCCAATCCATGCATACCAATCTAGCTCCTTGTATGGTACAAGTAGCAGACTGGATGAATAAATGCAGCCTGAAACTGAATGGAGGAAAAACAGAGCTTATGTTCTTGGGATATAAGGCAGTCCCAAGAGACATGATCTGCTGGCCGCCAGAACTGGGGGAACCCCGGTCCCAAAGAATGAGGTAAAGAATCTGGGAGTATGGCTAGACGACAGTCTGACAATGGAGACTCAAGCCAGGAAACTCTCGGGTGCATGCTTTGGTACTCTGCGCATGCTACAAAAGATCCTACCTCTCATCCCTGAGCATACTCGCAGAACTGTTATTCAGGCACTGATGGTGTCGCGGGCTGGACTACGGTAACTCCCTTTATCTCGGTGCACCCAAATATTTCATAAACCGACTACAAGAGGTTCAGAATGCCGCAGCCAGGATTTTGACGCACACTCCCAGACAACAGTCAGCGAAAGCAGCCCTGAGGACACTGCACTGGCTCCCGATCCATGCCAGGGTTAAAGTCAAATCACTTTGCATTGCCCATAGAGCCATGAATGACAAAGGTCCCGATCTAATTAAAAAGCTTGTCACTCCATATGTCCCAGGCAGATCATTAAGATCTTCCACAGAGCTTCTCATGAAAAAGACAAGAATAAAGAGATCCAGGTGGGAGGTAGATCCTTCTCACATTTGACTCCTGGTTTATGGAACTCCATGCCTTTAGAAATACGTCAGATTTCTAACGAACTGGCATTTAGGAAAAAATTAAAAACTTGGCTTTTCCTGTAACTTCTGCACCCTAACTGCACCCTCTCTTAGTGCTGGGAAGCCTTCGGGCAGTCATGCGCTCTACAAATCCATAAACAATCTGGTCTAAAAGAGCCAAGGTAGAACAAGGGCAAAAAATTACCCATCGGAGCCGGATCCGGTCGACACTAGTCCGGCTCCGTGTCTACATCGAGGTGGAGGCCGGGATCGACGTCGGCTGGGGACACAGCCGGTGCCGGCTGCGGATGTGGTGCCTTTGGAATCGGCGCCGGGGGAGGTGTAACCAGGTCGACCGGCGCCGATCCGGATCCAGGCCTGGATCCAAGGGGACCCTGCGGCGCCGGGGCCGAAGCCGCCGCCATCAAAGGATCAGGGTCCCCAGCTGAGTCTGCGGGGCCCGAAGGCGGCCCGGCGGAGTCGGGCTGCCCAAAGATGGCATGCATCGCTTCGTAAAATTGGCAAAGCTGGGAAGGGGTCACTCCGGGTCCCGGGAAGGGAGGGAAACTCGGAATCGACCCTTCGGGCTCCGCACGCGGAGCCGCGGGAGGGCCACCACCCGCATCCCTCGTCACGTCAGCCGACCGACAGGGAGAAGTCGAAGAGCGACGATGCTTCTTCAACTTCTTCTTGTGCTTCGACTTACCTGAGGAGTGCTAAGACTTGGAAGAAGACTGGTGGTGGTGATGGCTCTGCGACCGGTCCCTCGACCTCCCACACGACCGGGACCTCGAACCGCGCGAAGCCGACTGCCAGGCCTCGAGAAGCTTTCGGGACCGCTCCCGCAAAGACTTCAGATTCATGGTCCGGCAGTTGGAGCACGACTTGGGATCGTGGTCGCGCTCCAGGCAAAACAGGCACACGCGGTGCAGATCCGTCACTAACATCAGTGGGGTACAGGAACCGCAGGCCTTGAAACCGGGTATCCCTCGTGCACCAGGAGTCGAAGACTCGGCAAAAACGGTGTCGACAAAAGTCGAGAAAAAGTCCGTCAAAAAGTGACTGGAGGTACCGCTCTCTCCGGATCTGCGCTGGCTGGCGCGGAAAAAGAAAGAACTGATGCCAGCGCGCGAGGGCAGCGTCCAAGTAGCTACTGCGACGTCATCCCGGCGACCAAGACGCCAACGACGAACGCAAAGCCGACCGACGCCACCATTCGACGCGCAGGGGTACTGCTGACGAAAAACTTTCCAGATCCAGTCTGACGCCTGGGGGTAATTTTAAGGTAAGGAATCCATAACTAACTGTTTCTTTCAGATATTGAGTTTTCCATTGTTGCAAAGCTCAATCTTTCAACTCTGTTTACTTGCCAACATTTTGAACCTGGTAGGAGACAGATCTAGAAGAAGAAAGAAAAAAATCGGCCGAATTGATTTTGGTTTAGACAAATTGAACATTCTTGGCATTTGGTGCACAGCCAAGGCGCCAATGAACAACAAGAACGGGACAATGCCTGTGTGTCAGCAGTGGTGGGGCAGCACTGCCCACGCTGAGAAGTGACAGGGAGTTAGCAGCTGGGCCTACTGCAACAATGTGTGAGTAGTGTCCAGAACAAAATGCAGCAATGGACCGTCGCAGCTGGTCCGTGCCGGGGTACATTGCAGCAAGAGGCAGTTAAGAGAGTCAGTGTCGTTCTATATTGCCGTGGGGCATGCAGGGGGCTAGGGTGGTACAGGATCATATGAAACTGCATGCAGCAAGTATGGAAATTGAAGGTAGTTCAAGCATACTCTGAATCAGTTCATGCAGTCAGTAGTGATACTGAAGCAGCACAAAAGTACCCTGAAGCACTGCTAGCACTGGGTAGGGAGAGCAAGGTAATGCATAGCACACTGCATATACAACGCAATGTCAGTATACACGAGCTCTGCATATACTGGGCAGCAAGCAATGCAGTGCTAGGACACTATGCAGTGCAGGGCACAGAGAACCAGCTGTGCCAGTCTACGCTGCAAGAGTATTGCGCTGGGCATACATAGCACATAGCTGCATATGGTAGGTTCTGATTGAGGCAGTGCAAAGACACTGCAGCAGTGGGCGGTTAGAACAGCAATCAGTGCCAGGGGACGCGAAAGCACTGGACAGTGACAGCGACAAAGAACCACAATATACTGCAGCACTGGAGGCTGTTAACTGCGAGATTTGGGCTCCATTCATGCACAGTGTATCTTGGCCTTCAGAAGTCCTGCTTCTAAGTATCAGGTCTTTAGTGAAGTGATAGCAGGTCAATCAGTGTATAAGTAAGTGTGCCTTTGATGCTCCCCTCTTTCATTGGTTGAAGAGCAGTACATGCCCATTACTCATTCTATTTCACTCCTGCTTCTGTTTGTTGACGACTGGCTCCAGAGTCCAGTGCTACTTGTAAAATCCTGCTGCATATGAAATATGTCCTTAAAGGTATTCTTGTTAAACTCACCACTGCAGGTTTGTGCTTTCTTTGAAGGATCCCACCAGAAGCTAACCTTAAAGTGGGGGGGGGGGGGGGTAGTCACCTCCCTTCAGGCTCATTGTTTATCACGTAGCTTGATTCCTAGTGTTGGTTCATCGCTGTCTTGGCTCTGTGATGCCCTGTCTTTAAAGTCTAGACAATTGACAAATTTAGGGTGTTCAACGTCTCGACACTTTCTTTGCCATTGCATTATTGCTGTATTGACAGTATTGACGTTGACCCATCCTGCTCATTTGCATGCCTGTCAACAAGTTCCTGGCAAACCCCAAACATCCAGCATAACAGGCAGAACTGAGGAAGAGGTGATCTTTAGTTCGGATGGCCTTGAAGAGAAAAGTGATTCCTTGTAATAATGTTCGCTTCACCTCCTGCGACGCATGCAACCCGAATCGGTTATACAGTCGCAAGTTAAGCACACTATTGCCATCTAGTGGTTGGCTCGGGAATAGCAAGTTGTTTTTCTTAGTAAAATGAAGATTCATGGACTTATTATGAGACACTCCCATGATGTGGCCGCCGCAGTCTTTAATTATGACTCATTATTTAACAGCACAGCTCTGGTTTGCGGGCATCTTTTAGCACTTTACATTCAAGTACCTTAAATTTAACGTTTTTCAGGAACCTGCTCGACGTCATGTGGTAAACCGAGACCTCCGAAGCTGCGGCACTCTAGGTCCTATGCGCATAGCTTAGGCGCTTTAATTTGTGTGAGACGGTGAAACAGTGGGAAGTGCAGAGGCAAGGGTTTGGCACGAGCCGAGTCAGGCAAAAAACGAAACTGGCTCTGGAGGTAGCGATGTGCACCCACGAGTGGCGAGGCAACGGCGTACAGGAAAAAGAATTCCAACAAAAACCAGATGGTGCATTATCGCTATGTAAACAAGGGAAGGAATTTCCAACCTACATCATGCTAAATATAGACGAGCGAGCGCGGCAGCGTGCTGAGCTGACCACACGCTCGTGCACCATGGCCTATCAGCCGTGCAGGTAACCGCACGGAAAAGGCCATTGTGCACGAGCGTGTGGTCAGCTTTTAAAACCACCTACATAAAGTCTCGCAGAGCAGCGCATGCGCGCTACTCTAGGCTCGACCTAAAAATGGTTGAGAAGTAGTGTCTGTTCTCTCTCCAAAGGACCTACCTGATTGCCTCAAGGAATCTAAAGATATGAAATATATTTTAAAAATGAACTGCAGCAAATGTATATGGGTTTGCCTTTCACATCATTCTCAGTTTCCCTTTTGCATGTTTATCATGTTGTGCGCTGAAGTTACATCACAGATTGTCTGTATGTTTTATACTTCCATTATGATTGTGAGTTTCTTAGAAAGAGTCCCTTCATATTCCTAGCTCCACTTAGCGTCCTCCTTTCTTGTATTATAGTTCAGTTTAGGGAGAACACAGCTCCTCCTCCTCAGGTCCTGCACCATGCCTATTTCTGCAAAGCTACTTTGTCCTTCAGGGTTGGTGGCATAAAAAGGTTTGCATAGGTAAGAATATCAGGGCATGGAAGGGCTGGCCAACAGAAGAAGCTGCCTATGTCACCCAAGGCCACAGTCACCGTGATGTGGAGGTTCTGCTGCCTAGGCATTAAAAGCCTTCTCAGTGTAAGGTAGATGGATCCCTTTCTTTTCAATAAATATGTCATATTATTTGTACCATGAAGAAACCTATTTCTTTTAATAACAATCTTATCCCAATTCTTGGCTGCACTTTGCATACAGCACTCATTCAGTTCTTAAACCTTACTATTGTTTAGAGTGATATGGCTCTCTTCAAGAAGGGAAATGGCAAAACACACAGTACATTGATCTATGGCCTTCTCATTATACACACAAGCAGTGGCAAATACACATCATATTTTCAACTTGCTTTGAAAAGAATGGATGTTTCTTTTTAAGAGAGACCTGGTTGTAGAATGGCCTGGTACAAGCCATTATCCTTAAGTTTCCTGAAGGTTAGTAACTCAAAACATTCGATATTTCCCAAGAGAGGCGGTTTGGACAAACTGATCACAAATAATTACCTGAAGGTCCATGAATGCCCTTTTTCAGGGTCTCATTAGCTGCCTAGACTGATTGCTGCTAAGTATGGTTATCAATGATCACCCCTAGTTAGCACCCTGAAGGCAAGCTTGGTGATGTTAGCAGACTGTTTCAGGACTTAGTCTTGCAAAGATCTGGCTGGGTGCCACCTATTAATCCTAGGAGACTTCAAGTGATGGTTAGATGAACCCAAACATTCATATACAGTAAGGAACAATTTCAGAAATGTACAAAGTTAGATAGTGAATGATTTATGATCACATTAATTAGGAATGGAGGTAGTGGGGATGTTTTGCTGGATCTGGAGAGCAAGAAGCTGGGATGGCTCTTGTCTTTCTTTCACTCTTTACATTTCTCATACTAACTCTCAATCCCTCTACAACATCTTTTGCTCCGTCTTTTGCTTTATTGCCCGAGATGACTCTCCCCTCCAATTCTGGCTGCCACTCTGACTCTGTTCCTCCTTACTTTTACCCATCCTGCCAGACAACATCACTCTTACGTTACTTAGAACCGCTCTGTCTCTGCCAGTTGCTGTTCCAATTCATTTCTACTCTGCCCTGTATCTGCTGTCGCCTTCCGATTACTTTCTGTATTTTTCCCTTGTTGTCACTACATCCATCCCTGTACATCCTCTAACTGTAGTGAGTGATAGCTCTTTATGCCAAGTAATGTTCTTATAAAGCATGTGGTTGCCACTAACATGGCTTTCAGACGCTGACTGATATTTTTGGATGCAATCTTTTGGTTTATGGCTGCAAATGTTTCTCATGTGGGTACCCCGTGGGGAGGAGACAAGGAACAGCTGTGCAGTTGTTTATTCTGTCATTTATAGAGACGTGTGTTTTATTTATGGTAGAATCAGTCGAAGGGTTGAGTATTGCAATCTTCCACGACATCTGTGTTTTCAGTGGGCCCGGGTGTCTTTACTGGGGCACCCTGGAGATCTTGTTTAAGAGGAGAGAGGTGACCTAGAGCATCATAACCCTCTCTGAGCCTTTGGGGAATTCGGAGAACGAGGAAGGAAGGTCAAAATGTGAGTGGTCCCCACCAAGACAGCAGACCCTGCACAAGCTACTATGATTGGATGATAAGGACCAAATGGAGGAAAAATTCTTTATAAAAGTTTTATGTTGCATGATCCGGATCCGTGAGCTTGTAGCAAACTTGGAATTCCTACATGAAAGTAATGGAATACTGATCAAGCTTGGGCCACCAGAAAATTAGGCTTTTGAAGCATTTCTAGCTTTCAATCTGGGTCCAGACACGTGAACCCAATTGGCCTAATGCGACCCTGCTTGAGAGTCAGAGGGGGAAATGGGATGGGGGGTTGGGTGCAAAATATAAGTGCTTCGAACGAGGGCAGGCCTACTCAAACTCTGGATTACAGGCTAATGGGAAGAGGTAACAATGAACAGCATGCTTGAGCCTCGAGATGGGAATAATTTCAGTGGCACAAAAGAAGAGAGCAATTTCTGAGAGGTTGTCTCAGGGTGGGCACGCTGTATACACACGGGCCACAAATGGAGAAATAAAATGATAAAATGAATAATGCCTTTCTGTCCTGCAATCCATTTCTCGGCATATGATCCAGGCAACATCTCTTACTCTCTCTCTCTATACATCTCTCTCACTCCATTTCTTTTTACCTCTCTGCAAGTTCCACATCTTCATATCTCAAATGCGGAGTAATATTTTTTTCCAAAAATCATATTGTCAGCAAATCTTATGTTATATTTTTTCAGTAGACTGCTTGTTCTCCTGCGAAAATTAGTTATTTCTTTACTTTAACTGTATAAGCAGTGCTCATCAAAACAGCAGTAATAAAAGAAACATGAGCAGATTTGTTTCTTTTTCTCATCTACTGTATTTTTAAGGTTTTATACTGAGGGTAGGAAAAAACACTATTCAACTTTACTTTTGACTACGGCTGAATAGTTCACATATTATTTAGTACACAAACGAATACTAAAAGATGCGGTCTGGTACACCCCTACAAAATACCCACAGCAGGATCAGAAAAGACAGTTTTTTTATTGCATCCATGCTCTATGGAGCTTCCACAACAGTCCCTATTTCCATTGAGATGGTGCTAAAACTCAATTTCTTGAGGCAATGCGTCTCAGAGTTAAGGCACATTCCAACACATCAAATGATAAGAAATACAGTCATTTAAGTAAAGTGTCAACTCAATACCTGGGTTCTCAATAAGTGGAATATTTAAAGGGTTTCATTACAAAAAATAAAGCGATAGAGTCAATGCCATGAAGGCTCTCAGTAAATAGGGCAATACAGAGAAATGCAAAATCCAAAATTAGTCTCAGGGCCTCATTACAAGTTTGGTGGTGCGGGAGCTGCGTCGCCCCGCACGGCCACACCCGTGGTTGAACCGCCCGCCAGATTAGGAGTTTTTTCCTGTTTGGCCAGCAGTTCTTTGGCGTTCCCCTGGCGGTGCCTATGAAAATCGCACCGCAATGGGAACATCAAAATCAGTACCTGCACGGCATGGACAGCTGCAGTCCATGCCATGCAGGTACTGGGGCGCAGAGGCACAAGGGGGCCCAGTAAGGCTCCCTTTGTTTCCTCACCGCCACATTTTTACTGGTGGTAGCACCGCCATGAAAAGTGTGGGCGTGAGGAAACTCGCAATATGCTTGGCAGGGCTGCAACGGCCCCGCCAAGCTTATTGCGGACTCAAGGCCGCCGTGCCATCGCCAGGGATCTCTTATCCCTGGCGGTTGCAGTGGTTCCAGGGTGGCCCGACTGCCCAGGTTGCGCCCCCGCGAGTTTGGCGGTCCATGGACCGCCAGACTCGCAATGACGCCCTAAGTCCCAAACGGGGAGTAAAATTGTGAGGGAAACGGACAGTATCCCTACTACAGCAGGAAAGTTTCTGGCTCACCCCCCAAAATCGAGGGGGTTTTATACATTACTTTCACATATGAAATTAAGATAAATGTAGAATCATCGTGGTATGAAAATGTTACATCCATAGGAAATCAGAGCACAGTCTTCTAAAAAAAAATCATACTGTTTAGCAGCTAAGCACTATCCATCTATATGAATGATTATTCTGCCCCCTCTATGCTGATGTGATCCGGAGATGGTGTAACAAACCTGATACATGCACCACAGTGCATTATATGAATGAATATGGCACAGTGATCTAGCCAAAAGACCTTTAAGTAATAGTTGCAGTTTTGTGAGTGAGCTGGGGAAGTTAATTGAGAACAGCATAAACAATGACAATGGAAATAAAAAAAATAATATTCTGCTTGACTACATGCTGTAGAAATGATAGGCAGTGAGATGTGCAGGGGGAAGGAACAGGAGTGACATGGGTGACATCCATTTTCAGCAAGATGGCTGCTAGGCCCAAATTGAGGCCTAGTTGACAAGTCAGGAAAACATACTTCTACATATAATTGAAAATGTGTTTCAAAAGCAACTATACTATATTAGTGTGTACATGTATAATCGAGTGTGAAATTACATTCTGCATGTTGTTTATGATGCACAAAAACATAAAAGCACAACAATCTTCTACAGGGGTTTTGAAATTTAAAAGCAAAGCTGGAAATTGGTCAAGGAAAAAAATTCAGCATCCTTTGTTGGGTCATATCAAAAGGAGTGCACTATTAATGCAACAAGGACAAGAGGCACAACAGACTATAGAAATGCCAGAGTTTAATGATGATGCACGATCCTTTGTTTTGTGCATTTTGGCATAAGAAATGGAAGGTTTGCCGTTTTAGATTTGTACCTAAAGCCCTGGTAAGATTCAGCGTAAAAAGATAATTATTTGAGTGCAATAAGTGAGATTGGCTTGAAACATCTGATGCTCCACATCTATTAGAAATAGAGAACTCGGCAAATCAATTAGGCTAGAGTCTGTTTAACCTTTGTGTGAGATTTTGGATAAAAGCCTGATCCTTTCTGCTGTACCAGAGATTTCAAAACAAAGTCTTTTGAAAACGAGTCTTAAATAACAAGCGAATAGCCACTGAAATCTGTAATTCACTTGTCCTAGAAAAAGAAAAAAAGAAGTAGAATACCAATATGTGGATATACTTCCAGACAGTCGTCTGAGAAGAGAAGTATTAAGAATAAGAATTGTAACTAACCCCCTGTTATGCTAATGAGAAGATAAAAACAGACATGATAGATAAGAAGGGGGCGAACTACACATGTGGGTTTAACGTCAAAAGCGATATATTGCACATTTTACTAGGCTGCCTTAAAGTATTAGCCAAGCAAAAAACATTTCTATGCCCAATCTTCCTAAAATACGAAATTAGAAATCGACCCCAAGCGATAGAGCTTATAACGGAAATGCGGTCCTTAGATGTAGCTTGTGCCAAAGGGAGATTTATGATTGCTGCTAAAAAGGTCTTCATGAGTGTATAGAATTTTAATGTAGAAATAGAATCAAGGCATACTTGGGATGCTTACCGATGTTTACAAATTTCCTCTTTTTAGACATTTTATTAATTAATGGATGTGTTTTTAATTTTTGTATTGCTATATGTATCTGCGGCATTTTTTAACTGGTTGGATTAATCGTCATATTTAATATGTCTATTGTGTGTATTCATTGAGGTTCTTTGTACTTTTAAGGTCTTATATAGACCAAATAAAGTTATTTTTGTTTGATTGACGCATGCTGGGAATGTTCCTTTAATGACGAGAACTGGTGTATGAAACAAAGATGCCAGTCTCCCCGGTACTACCATCCAGTGTTCACCCCTTAGCAACCGGTCACCCACTGAACTACAAAGCAGTACATGCACAACCTCTGAGCATGCATCTAGAGTTAAAACGTAGCATTCTGGTGGCAGCAGAATGTAGCAATTGAGAATTTGGATCTCGCTGGGTACAAAACAACATTTTGACTACTATGTAATTATAAAAATGTTAAAGAATGAAGTGCAGCCCAATTAAAGTAATGATTTGTAAAGTATGTAAATGAATACAATCATCATAATCCAGCCAAAAATGTAATTGTTGTTTGACTTCTGTTTAGAGCACAATCTGCCACTACTCCAGAAACAGGAGACCAGCACACCTACCAAAATAAAGCTAAAACATATGCATGCAATGACCAGGCATCACTTCAGAAATGTGAAGATTCTTCAGAAATACTTAGTTTCAAAATACTTACAATTCAGGAGCTCATCTCGATTAGCTGAAAATGATGAGGGAGCTGCGTGACTCGGATTGCCTTTTGCTTAAAAGAAAGGAAATAGCCATTATTGGATCACCTTCATAACGTTCTACAAAATATAATAATACATTGAAAGCAGATAAGACAGTTCAGTAGCATAATGTACATAATGCAGAGATCTTGTTAGAATGCTGGGCTCAAACATCCTTACTTGTTCATTGGAACCAGTAAATAAACAAGCTACTTAATGGATACTCAATCTAACTGCAGATTCCTCACCTTTGGAATATCCCCAAGTGCCAGACTGGATCCAGAGAATACCTCCAGCAGTGCTTCTGCCTGTAGGTAGCACCATAGGGCTCTGCAATGGATCCATACTGCCCCAGAGGAGCGCCACCCTGGCGCGCTGATGACAGCCTCTCGTATCTTTCTTCTTCCAAACCCTCAAGCATGGGGCATAAAACAAATTGTCTGAGACAGTGCTCTGAATTCCTAAATTGGGACGTTTTTAGACGGTAAATGGGCCACTCGACAGAAAAGAGGTGGGAAGGCAGTGAGGAATCTACAGTTAGGGTATTCACCCGAAAGAGGGTCACCAAAGTTAAGTAACTTGTTCTTCTGATGGATACTACTAACCGCAGATTCCTCACCTTTAGAACAGATACTATAACAGTACCTCCCAAAGATGGAGGATTCTGGTGAGTGGACTCAGACCAAAAGTCCTGCAGAACCAAACAGGTGAAGTGACCTTCCCGCCTGACCTGACTGTAAAGGTAGTAGTCTTTCGTGAATATAGAAACCGACACCCGTGTTGCAGCTTGGCAGCTATGTTGAACAGGAACCCCTCATGCCAAAGCCATTGTCGCGGCATTGGCGTTAGTGGAATGATGCTGCAGGCCTTCCAGAGGGTGCTTCTTGGCCAGTGTGTATCAGACCTTCATGCAGAGGGCTCTTTGCCACAGGAAATTCAACAAAAAGGTGGTCATCTATGCGATAGATCTCTGTGAGGTCAATATAAAATACTCAGCGCCTATTTAGAGTCAAGTTGATGGAGTTTCTATTCCCCTTTTGAAAGGTGAGGCAGGACAAAATACGCTGGTAGAGTGATTGCTAGACAACATGGGAGTCACAACCTTCAGCAGGAAGACTGCCCGGCTCCTTAGTACCAATTTGTCAGTCAAGAAGGTAGTCTATGGTGGCTTCAGCAAAAGCATATGCAGTTCACTCACGCGGCATGTAGAGGTAATTAAAACGAGGAAGACATTTTCACTGGTGAGAACCATATCGATTAGCTGGGCATGAGAAATGTCTGTACCAAATTCTGGTCCAATTGAGGCACAATAAATGGTTTAAGGGAAATGTGTTGAGCCTTTTATAACAAGCATTGGCATAGCCAATAGGTCTCGGTTTTGGGACCTTATAAGTATTTAGTTATGCAGCACAATATCCTTGGTGCAACAACATCAACTGTTGCATGGCTAAACACTTACAAGGTCCCAAAGGCGAGACCTATTGGCTATGCCAATGCTTGTTTTTGTGGTCGCAAACGAGCCGATTTCCCACTTGCAACTGTAAAAAACTGTCGTACATCTAGCCCTCACTCTCTTTCGGCTCACCTCACACTCAGAGAAGAATCCAGCCCACTCTTGGCGTACCTCACACTCACAAAATATCTCCATTATTTCAGAAACGCACAAAGAAGACGTTTAGGCGATAACGCTCTCTGCTTGCTGACTTGTCCTGTGCGTTAATGCCTCTTGAGTCTTAAATTAGGCGCTAACAAACCGACAGCCATTTTTTCAGACCAGGAAACTGACTTGCAGGTGGGCATGCTATAAACAAAAAATAACTACTACATTTGCTCACTATTGATGCGTGTGTCACAGCGTTAATCCAAGATGCCAAACATGTAGGTGGAAATAGCAATAAAAGTACTTTAAGAACGCAAGGCAGGAGAAGGCATCTTGCCTCTCTCTACCACTCCTCGGACCTGCATTGAGTGTTGAGTGACCTGACTGGTTGCGGCTGAGAGGGGAGCTTGAACTGATTGAGTCATGTAGGGCAGAGAGGTACATTCCATATCAAGAGTGAAACTCTCGAAATTTGTACTTTGCAGTTACATGGAGACATTCTTCATTTGCCACTAGGCCTGACCCATTTTTCCATGCCAGTCACGTGGCCTGGACCAATTTAGGAGTAGGCTTTTAGCACAGATAAATACACGTAGCATTTATTTGAGTTGCACTCATTTCATGTACACTGTGCGCTCATCGTGACGTCTTTCACAGAGAAGGTGGCCCAAAATGACATTTTCAGTTTATTGACGCATGCTAGATTTGAGAAGCATATACTATTTTGGGATATAATAAATGACACTTAATTAATTCAGCTCTGCTTATCTTTGTGTGACACATTCCACTGGCAACCACAAGAGGTCAGTAGAACATAACGGCTGGTTTGCACATTCTACACAGTACTTTGTATCAAAGAGATCAAGACAATTGAAAAACGAGTGGTGCGCGCGCTGTAAGAATGCGGCGGCCGCGAAAGTGAAAGCAACTACAACAAAGCTTTAATGAGCGGAGCGGGGGCGAGCGAGCGCGGCAGCCTGCTGAGCTGACCACAAGCTCGTGCATCGTGCCTGAAACGTGCGGGTAACCGTAGGGAAAAGGCCATTGTGCACGAGCGTGTGGTCAGCTTTTAAATGCCCACTACATAAAGTCTTCGCCAGAAGCAGCGCTTGCGCGCTACTCTAGGCTCGGCCTAAAAATGCATCACAAAGACGGGTCGTTAGGTGTATTGAGAAAGGCCATAAGGGCTGACAAGTAACATTTCACCACGACCATAGAAAGGCCTTGCTGGGCTAATGAAAAAACAAACAAAAGAACATCAGAAGGGTTGACTTGTAAGGGGCTGATATTACTAGCTCCACTCCAGGCAACAAATATGTCCCAGCGTAGATGAATTTTGTGGAAGGGCAGAAGGCTGCAAGGATGACATGAACCAGCTCGGTCGGCAAGTCAGCACAGTAAACTGAAAGTGTTCCTTACTTACCTTGAAGAGCAGGTAACATCAGTGGGACTGCAGTATGGGCATGGGGAAATATACCTTCTGCAAGTCCAATAATGTTAGCCAGTATATCCTGCATCCAGAGCTGACAAGATCAGAGCCAGAGTAAGAACGTTGAAATTATTCTTCCTCAGAAATGTGTTTGGCAGGCAGAGATCTAAAATAAACATGAGGATTCCGTCCTTAAGTAATGCTAGTAGCATCCTTTCCCCAATCAGAGTCTAGTACCTGCTTTATTGAAGTGCTGGACAGGAAAAGAATGACTTCTTGCAACAAGATTGCTGTATACTCCTCTGAATGTTGCTCTAGTGTGGGAGGAAGGCGGGGGGAGAGATGATAGGAAGGACATAGCCCTTTGAACAATCTGCAAGGCCCGCCTGTCCGACGTGATGGATCTCCAGCCAGGAAGTAAATGCCATATTCTGCCTTCTATCAACCAGCCCTCAGTTTGACACTGCAAGCTACAGATGCTTGGTAGCCATTGCAACAGGAGAGGAGGAACATGAGATTTTCTGTCCCTGCTGATATGAACAGTTTCTAATGATGTAACATCTGGAGCCTTGAAAGAACTGGGTTGGATGTTGCAAAACATTTCAGAAGAGCTGGCTCTGTCTGTAAGCTAGACCCCTGGAATAGGCTGTGAATTTTCAGTATTGGTAGGGAAATTATTCACCGATCCAAGGTAGTCAACGTAATGTTTCAGATACGGCCACCATCTTGGAATGGTAAAGCAATGATGAAATAAGGACAATACCATTCGAAGATGGCCATCCATTTTAAAAATGAGTGGCTCCACAGGTTGCAGCTAACTGCAGATGAAATGAGCAGCAAGCAAGCAGCCCAGTAGGACCGCTTGGGAGCTTCACGACACCCCTAAAAAAAAAAAAGGAGTAGAAGGAAAGAATGAAATGGCACCTATAAAAGGTTTTAAAAAAAAAAAAGGAAAACTAAAGGACTGGCCACCAGTGAAGCATCCTTGTCTCCAGGAAGATGTGTGCATGTGATCATGCAAAATGCCATTACTCAGAAGGCAACAGCACCAATGGCAGAAATGGGTTAACCTATTGTCCCTTGCAGTATGTTGTCAGGGGGAGAAGCAGAAGGCAAACAACACTCAAAAAGTCAGAAGACTGATGACCCAAAGATCCCCAGTGTATGTATATGTAGGGTGAATTTGTCTTTCTTTCTTTTTTTATTTCAAATGCCTGGAAGAGAACTACACCTGCCAAGCCCTCCCAAGAGGGTCTAGCAAGGATTATCATTGTGTAAATCTTCTACACACAGGGTCTTTCAAATCAAGTAACCAACACCAAGGGGGGCGTGGCCAAGCAGCGGACCAAGATGGCCGCGCGGCGTTGAAGCTCCGTTTGGTCGCCCAGCACAATCCTGGCTGTCTCCGTAATTATGGCCCGTTGAACCGCTGCAATACCAGGCGCGTATTCCGCTTCCGATTGTGCCACGATGGAGCAGTTTCCAGCGGCTTAAATCACCCACAGCCTGCACAAATCTGCTCCGAGACCTGGGGAGGCGGAGCCTGTGGCGGCCTGCGACGCAGCCTCCTGGAAACCCGGCGCTGAAGTTCCCGGGGCCCGCCTGTATCCTGGGGCGAGGACCGGAAAAGGTCTCCTGTCTGCAACCCTATCAGCGGTGAGTGCACCGTCAGCTCCCCCCTCCCGCCTCCCATTCCACAGCGGCCGTCGCGGCACCCCCCCCTTTTTCAGCTCCCGCGGGGGGGCCTTACATTTTATCAGCGGCGCTCCCGTAGGCCTCCGGGAGACAGGGTCCTTGGGAGTGCCAGGGAGGCTGCCACCCGACTGTGCTCTGTGGCGAAGGGGGGGGCTATTTGGAGCACCGCGGACCCGCCACTGGGCGCGCGGCGGCCCGCCGGAGTGCGACCGCGAGCGGCCCTGCCATCGGCCCTGTGGAAATACTGCGTTGATGAGCTGCCTCATATTTGCCCTGCGCCTACGGACTGGCCTTGAGATTAGTGGCCTGGCCCAGGGGGAGACGCTCCACGCCCTACCAGGTCTCCTGAATTCCCCATTGCGAAGATCGAGGTGGCCGGTTGGGGCGCACGACACCTTGGGCCAACCTACCTGCTTCCACTGCCTGGGTCCAGGCCTGTCCAACACAGTGGGGCTCACCCCCCGAACCTTGGCCGTTGACGACCAGGCCAGCTAACACTCTCTGCCGAGACGGTCCAATCGCTCCGCAGCTACCCCAACGGTCATAGGCCGGTGCCTCCCGCCTTCCACGGGGCGGACTGCGGTGCGCCTCCGAGTTAACCTAGGAGCCGCCACAACACGCAATCTCCCCACGCTGCACCTGCTGGAGTTGCCTGTGGCAAATTGCTCACCAGGGTTGGGGCACTCAGATATGGGCAAAAAGGATCCCAAGCAGAGAATACTCTTGTTCCCTGCTGTCACGGAAGGAGCACAGGATCTCTGCGCTGACATGGCAGAGGGTGGCAAGGTCTTGACCGCTGCTTCTGAAACCGCATCATCCAACCCTGATCTACTTGCGGAACTTAGAGCTGGGTTCAAATCCTTGGACAACAGGTTCGACATGCTGGAGAAACGCCTTGACACTCTTGGGGCCAAACTAGATATCCACGACCGACGGTTGGACACTGCTGAAGGTCGGATCTCGGACCTTGAGGACGGCGCCGCTTAATCTACGAAAAAGCTGGAGCGCATGGAGAAAATCCTAAAAGATATTGCAATCAAAAACGAAGATTTGGAAGCACGTAGCGGCCAACAACCTCCGTATTATTGGAATTCCGGAGTCGACGAACACGGGTAGAATGGACACTTTTGTGGAAACATTGCTGATAGACATATTTGGGAAAGAGGGATTCACCCCTGGATTTGTGGTGGAGAGAGCGCACCGATCCTTGGGCCCTCGCCCGAATCCCGGCTGTCCTCCCAGGCCTATCATAGCTCGCGTAATGAACTTCCGGGACAGAGACACTGCGCTACGGCTCGCCAGAGAGCGGGGTGCACTAACCTGGCAAGAGACCACGGTATCAATATACCCGGACTTCACACTCATGGTTCAAGAGGCCCACCGCAAGTTTACAGGTGTCAAGCAACACTGCGGCATTTGGGCCGCCGATACGGAATGTTGTGCCCGGCCCGACTGCAGGTCGACGTCAACAGTCGCTCCCGCATATTTGACAATCCCGCTGACGTCCAAGCATTTTGTAAGTCATATAAGAACTCAGATGGCCAACGGAGGGAGGCTGGTCATGTCTCTTCCCCACCACATAGAGGCTCTGTCGCCAGTGTCGAACTTTTTTCAAGTGAATGATCATCAGGCCTGTTCTGTGATTGCAATTGTCCTCACTTTATGCATGTAACGATTTTTGGCTCCATGTTTGCCATCAAAATAATTGAGACAGTTTAAGTATACTTCAGTATTATTTTTCTGATATGCTGGGCACAACCGGAGCGTTGCCTCCCCCTAGGTGCGTAGCACACTGTTGTTCTTACAGATTACAATGCATCAGTCTACGTCTTTGTATTTCCAAATAGGATGTTTACAGGATGCATTTGATACTTGGTTATTTGGTTGTTTGCCTTGCGAACTGGGTCGTGAGGTTGGGTGGGGGGTGGTGGGAGGGGAAGTTACCCGACACGTTCGATGTTATTTCAATTCCGGCTCCACGCATGACACTCACATATTACCTGCCATTATATACTTTTTCATTATACTGATACATGTCACAAATGATCGCAGCCCCTGATATAGTTGACCATTCGATCCTCTCGCTCATCACCTGGAACGTAAGAGGACTCAATAACCCTAAAAAAATGCAAACACGTGATACATTATCTGCAGCGACATAACGTCGACATAGCTTTCATGCAGGAGACACATTTGCCCAGGTCAGACACCACACATTTCGCGTCGGGTTGGGGAGCTCACCGCTTTTTTTCCAACTATAGTAACTATGCCCGAGGCACTGCGATTCTCATCCACAAGAGGCTCTCCTTCTCCTTGACTTGTTGTCACACTGACCAAGAGGGACGATACACTATTGTGGTCGGCAAGCTGATGGGCCACATGGTTACTCTGGTGTGCGTTTACGCCCCAAACGTGGACAGCCCGACTTCTTCCACGACCTTGACGCCAAACTAATGCACATGGGCACAGGCGGTTTGTTGCTGGGTGGGGACTTTAATTTGCTCCTAGATTGCACCATTGATAGTTCATCCAGCGAGGCAGACTCCAAGCCCCGGGCGCGGCAGGTGTTACTGGATACCTGCGAAGCGTTCCAGCTCTCAGACGCTTGGAGAGCCCACCACCCGGCGAACCCGGGATACATGCACTACTCAGCCCAGCACAACACCTGGACCAGACTGGATTTTTGGTTACTCTCCCCCAACCCCATCACCTGGTACACCACACTGGAGATACTCCAGCGGACCTACTCCGACCATGCCTCTGTCTGCTTAAGCTTCGCCTCCCCAGACCTGGGTGTCAGTGGAGATTCCCAGGAAGGGCGTTAAATGACGACCTATTAGTCTCCGAAATTAGGGAAGCCATTGAAGACTACTTCGATTTGAATACGGGGTCGGTGGACACATGGGCCACTCTCAGGGAGGCCTTTAAGACGTACATTAGGGGCATTGCTATCGCAAAGCATGCTGGGGTCCTGAAAGATCTGTGTAAGACCCTCGCCAACATTGAGCAACAGCTCCTCGCCGCTGATGCCTCCATGCTTAGCTCCCCTGACACTGCTGAAGGCGAACGTAGCCGTTTGGCATTACTGGTGGAGTTCCGGGAGGCGGCGGAAAGAGAAACTCATTTCCTCAGCAAATATGCTGTGGCACGCAGGTATGGCGAGGGCGAGAGACCGTGTCGCACTTTAGCACAGCTACTGAGACCCCCGTATTCCAAATCATACATTACAGAACTCCGGTCTGACACAGGGGCTATCTTAACAGATACATCTGACATCCGGGACACATTATTAGCCTATTATGAACGTCTATACGCTTCCAAAATAACACACACCTCCACTGAACGTGAAGACTATTTTGCGGAAATTGCGCTAGTTTACATGGATAAATACATGCAGGACTTCCTCGCAGAGCCATTTTCAAAAGATGAAATAACAGATGCCATTGATGCGCTAAACGGCTCTTCTGCCCCGGGCCTTGATGGCTTCACAGGGGACTTTTACAAACAATATAAAGACATCCTAGCCCCGAAACTCATAGAAGTGTATCACGAATCTTTAGAGCGAAATCAGTTGCCGCCCACTTTGCGAGAAGCGGTGATCGTGTTATTACCCAAACCTGGCAAAGATCCCCTGCACTGCGGGTCGTATAGGCCCTTATCACTACTGAACTTCGACTATAAAATACTAGCGTAAACGATCTCGACACGTCTTGCTCTGCTGTTGGACAAAATAATATCCCCCGTCCAGTCGGGGTTTGTCCCACGCAGATCTACTTCCCTAAACCTCCGTACACTCTTCGCGGTCTTGCATAGAATCAACCCGGCTACTCCGGCCGCAGCGGTTCTGCTAGACGCGGAGAAAGCATTTGACTCCCTAGAGTGGCCGTTTATATGGACGGTCATGCGCAGGCTGGGCATGCCCTTTGGGTTCATCAACCTCACGACGCTGCTGTACTCGGCCCCTACTGCTAGACTGCGCTTAAACGGCACGTTCTCCCGCTCCTTCACCTTATCCCGAGGTACCAGACAGGGCTGCCCCCTGTCCCCATTGCTTTTCATATTAGCGATGGACCCACTCATTCGTCATTTCCAGGAGCGTCATCTCCATAGAGGACTCCAATTTAACCCAGGGCCACTACTGGCTTTATTATACGCGGATGACATTCTCCTATACGTCAGGGACCCCCAAAACAACTTGGATCCTCTCATCCGAGAGATTATCAGATTCGGCGGCTTCTCAGGCCTTGGTGTAAATTGGCACAAATCTGTGCTATTCCCCCTCACTGAGAGCACGGTCCGCTGGGAGTGTGACTACCCGCTAGCTTGGAGCTCGGACTCCGTTAGGTATTTGGGAATAAACTTACATTTAAATACCAATGAAATCATATTATCAAACTATGGCATGGCGATTCACACACTAGAGAAACAGGTGGATAGGTGGCTCAGACTTCCGCTCTCGATTGCTGGGCGTATCGCGCTGATCAAAATGATTGTCCTTCCCAAATTCCTGTATTTGTTCAATAATATTCCAATTCCACTACCGAATCGTTTTTTTAAATCCATAAATACTCACCTTATTCGGCTGACTTGGGGGGGGGGGGCAAACGCCCAGAGTCCGCTAGGAGATCATGACACTCCCGTACTCACAAGGGTGGTTTTGGAGTCCCTAATTTTCAGATATATTATTTGGTCGCTCAGTGCAGCTATGCTCACGCCTGGTTCCACCCTGACGCCAGAGTTCCCTATTTGCGCCCTGAGGCAGACTTAGTCCTTCCGGATACATTACGCACTGTCTTACCCTTGGGCTACCCTCGCGACCCTCTCGATATTCAGACGGTCTCCACTACCAGGTGGGCTTGGCTCAAACTGGTTCGGATGTTGGGCTCACCGCCACTGTACTCTCCGAGTCTACCGATTCCGAATCAACCGTGGATACCCATCACTGGAGAAAGGATAGTGCAGCGCACCCTTTCCCGATTTGACATGACTACAATTGGGGACCTTTACATTGATGGGCAAGTTTCTGTCTCTGACGGAGACCAGTTTTCCGAGCCATCGTTTATGGACAAATTTGTGCTTACCCGACTTCGTGCCACTGTAAGGGCCAAGATCCCTGGTTTCCCTGTTGAACCCGACCCGTTCACTCCCTTGTCCACAGTTATAGACAGTGACACTGGGGACCACCTGATTTCCAAACTATACAGATCCTGTGTGGAGCTGATACCAGTCCGTGATGCTAAAGTGCGGGCCGCCTGGGAAGCTGATCTAGGCCACCCAATTACTGATGACCAATGGGCTGCGTGCTGCCTGCAAACCAAGGCGGTTTCTCTGAATAGCCGCCACAAACTTATCCACTTCAAATTCCTGCGTAGAATTTACATCACACCTGCGATGACCCACAAACTTGACCTGGACAGGTCCCACTGCTGCCTAAAATGTAAATCCCCACACGCCGATTTTGCGCACGTCGCTTGGACCTGCAACAGAATCGGCACGTATTGGACCAAAATATACCGCATACTTGGGACAATGATAGGCTTAGACATTGTCCCCACACCGGAAGTGGCCCTGTTAGGGTATGTGAACAATATCCCAAAGTCAGTCCGGAAATTCACCGCCTTGGGGTTGCTCCTAGCAAAAATGGAAATAGCGTTAAAATGGGGGAGGAAGGTGGCACCGACGAGCAAAGACCGGCTACACAGTTTGGCATATTGTAACCTAAATTACGACCTGTACGCCTCCACTCTGCCCAGCACATCCCGCCCACATGACATTTGGGGCCCTCTCAAACAATACACGGCGACAACACAATCTCAACCTGATACACGGCTCGATGCCGGCCTGGTACCGGCAGGTATTGGTTGATCTCACTCCGACTATACAATGGACACAGGTTCGCGTTCTTTTCATTTAAAAAAAATATGTTTGTTTCCCATATTGTGCATTGCTGGCATCGTGGGCATCAGTACTGGTGGGGTGATGAGTGAGTTGGCATATAATGTACATGTAACTTAGTTTGAACGGTCTATCAATCTTTATGTGATACTGAATGTCATGCAACATACAACCAAAGTCATATGTATTGTCTCTTGTTAACTGTCATGGAACTGGAGCTGGAACAATATATTGTTTTCATTTTGAAACTGGTAAATAAAGTATTAAAAAAAAAAAAGTAACTAACACCAAAATCACTGCTTACTACAGTAACCTGTGAAATTCCATGTAACAAAATATCTGTGCACAGGCATTAATGCAGTATAATGACAATCCACATTTAAAGCCTTTTTGGCTTTAAAATATGCTTTTCACAAGAAATAAGTCTGGCCTACTCCCTTTGTCATAAATTTCATAATAAACAGTTCAAGCCTATTGCTTTGATCAATGGCTTGTCACCATAAAAAGAAACTCAGTGCTGCTTTGTTGAGATTTCCCACAAAGCAAAGAGTGCAATACAAGTACTCTTTTAAGGGGAAGCACACAACTTCTGCCCAAATGAAAATCTGTACTCGAGGGAATCGACAATTGGATGGAGCCAAAGCCCCTATCTCAAAAGTCATAAAATTACAAATATGTACAAAATTACAGTTGAAAAGACAATGTATAAACCTTCCTAAAATGGCATTATAAGTATTCTCAAAGTGCAAATCTTCTTTTCCAGGGTTTGTCACAGGGCGTAACCAATACCATAACCCTTTCCTACCATGGAAGTCTGAGAGATTCACTGTAACAAAATACCTGTCTACAAAGGTTCACAAATTATGACAATCCACCTTTAAATGGTCAATGGATTTAATAAATGGTTTTACAATAAATAAACCATAACATTTCCTAATAAATAGATCAGGCCTAAAGCTTGTAACTTTAACCATCTCAGACCTGCTGTGTTCAGCATAACCTTTCCCAGAAGGAAAAAAGTGCAATACAGGTATTCTTGTTCAGGGGAAGCACACAACTTCTGCCCAATCAAAATCTGTACTCAAGAAACCAAGATTTAGGTGGAGCCAAAACCCGTCTCCAAGTAGTGCTTCTTAAAGCTTTTTTTCTGGCCTGAGAGCGCAAATCGCAATCAATCAATCAATCTGCTTTATTTTGGTTTATGAAAGCCATTAAAGCGAGGCCTACAAAGCAAATAAACAATATTCACATTACATAACATACAAAAATAAAACCATATTACAGTTTATCATAAAGTATTACAGTATAAAAACCATTGGGCAACAATTAAAAATGTATTTAAATATAAAAATTACACTACTTCTGAAAAATTACTTTCACCTTGGACCCAAGCAGCAATTAAGATATGCTCAGCTTATTTAATCTAAGTCTCCTTGCCCAAGACAAATAACTAACAACCTCAAAAGACCACATATTCATTCTCTAGTGTCACACCTAAAAATTCTGCTTGCTTCCCAGTAATGTGTAATCTTCATAAGCTTGCAGACTGGGACGAGCCACCTCCTACGAGGCAAAGTGTACACTGGGCAAAAAAATAAAAAATGGGTTTCTGTCTCAGGCCAAGTTGAACATAAGGGGCAGTTCGCACTCGGAGAGCCCTTCGTGTCCCATTTGCTGGTAAAAATAGCCAATGGCAGAATACTAAATCTAAATTTCATATACAAAGTCCTTGCCTTAGCGGGGTGAGTGGGGGGGCGGTATTTTATCCAGATACGGTTCAAATTTAAAACTGCTTTGTGATTTAAAAACTGGTCCGTATAACTCTCCAGCTTCTGGCGGCGTCAAATTTGTTCATATGTAAAGTCCCAATATGCTTGGTTCGACTTAACTATAATGTCTTTCTTTAATGTAGCTGGGGATTTCCACACCTCCTCCATCTTGATCATTTCTGCAGCTTGTTTATTTTTTCTTAGCCATGGGGTGTGGACATTTCTGTCAATGTTATTTAGTTCCTCCAGAGACTCCATGTAGGCTGCCAATTCCTCGGTGGACCACAGACGGGTCCAATTCAACAGGGGCTTTAATTGGGCGAAGTGATCAATTCACTTTAATGAGAGTTCAATACGAAGAGATATGAGGGGTGTACTGTGGGGAAGATTAAAAAGAGATCTGATGAACTTATTCTCAATCTGTGCGAGTGAAGCTACAGCTACACTACCCCAAAGTTCAGCCCCATGCATTGCCCCTGCAACAGCTGTGGCCCTATACACTTCAACCGCTGGGCTTACAGCGCCACTTGAGGACAGATTCAAATACGCTCAAAGCAAACTAGGGTAATGCTCTTATGTAAAAAACACTTTTTAAGTCGTTCCACCCAGCCAGCTATTGATCAATAGCAGGAACTTGTTTCTTTGCAAAATCATGGGCAAAGTGGTAGCCCAATAACTTTTCTGCCATCTTGAATTAAAAGGTTTACCTGGGGATCTACACTCTTGCTTCAGGCCCTTCTGAAGGACACAGACAGCCTTCATGAACGCAAGAACAAATTTGTTAGAGAGTAGAGAAGGGGTTGCTGCAGTTCTCATGCACCATGACCTTTTCGCTGTCGTTGATACAGGTCTGCAGGGGTCTTCGTTGAATCTTTTAGGTGGTTTGGGATACATTTAGGATAGGAACTTCCAGGTGGTGAGAAATCGAGCAAGTGCAAACGTTGCGACAGTTCTGTGGAAAACTACATGAGTCACGCAGTAGCGGCTCGCACAGGTGTGAGCGGTGGAGTGGTAGGGCAGGGGGTGGTGGAAGTCGACAGACAGGATAAATAATATTAAATAAATAAAACCACTTACATTGCACTCGCCACATCGCCGACACGGCAAGTGTTAGTAGTGACGATAATCTGTTGTTAGTCATGTAGCACAAGTCTCTGCTACATGTTGTCAAATACAACACTGCTTTTAAAAAGCAACTTTGACTCGATAATAAATCCACTAATATACCCAAGATGTTTTTAATTTGCAATAGGCAGGTTTTTACCAATATGGTTGAAGACTCTTGGATTACATGTTCTTCTTACTCACAAATGCATGGACACAACTGCTTTCAGTGAGGCATATAGAGACATGTATGTCCTTGGCAATCTGAATATATACTACTTCCTAATTTCCTAATAAATTCCAAATGTCTTCGGGAGAAATTAGTTAACTATACAGCAGCCTCGCCAAAAGACTGCTCGTTTAATCCTAGAGCTTCCGGTTTATCTAGAGATCATGATGAAGGCAACTGAGGGAAGGCACATGCGCTAATCTATAAGATGTTTACACAAGTAAATACTATAGGTAACCCTTCTGCCACAATCACTGGGGGCCCAAGTGGGTCCACGGTATGTGGTGAGAGGAGTACTCCACTATCACCACCTCCTTTAACCAAACACTATCATATTTGTCTAAATTCATCCTGCTGTCTGTCCTGTACGAGCCAATCAGAAGGGGTATGTCCCATCTTAACGTCACATTAGCACAACTTCTCAACTACCTGCTTCCTTCCAGCCTACGCCAACCATTCTGCCCAACCACTGAGAAACTCTTTTCCACATAAGTCTCCATTAATCCCAAGGAAATTTCTTCCATCAATCATTAATGCATGAAAAACACGAGTTTCAAGGGCTGCATACTACCTCAACGAGCAGTAAGCCCGCTCAGATAGAGTCCCACATTTCAAATCATCATGTTTGGTTTTTTAGCCTCCCCTACCTGGCTGCAGTCCAGCATCATCTCCACAATAATTTTTTTCACACTCTTCATTTGTGCCCCACCTTACTTTTCTGAGGCTGCGTGACTAGCTCTCCAATGGATCAACTGGCCATAACTCGCCCACCAAGGCGCAGCTCGATCCCCCCTCTGGTAGCTCTCAGTTTTTTATTGAATTTCTTCAACAGAGATCACAAAGACTCTACGTATCAACAGCGAAATCTCTTATGTACATAACAAAGCATTTCTCATTTGTTTAAGCCAGAATCCAACCCAGTCAGATCACTCAAAGAGGTTCATATGAGTCTCCTACATATGGGTGCCACTTCAGTACTGCGATGGCAGTTGCTGGTTCGAGTGTTACTCGGGTGATCTAGTTTTAGGACTCCCTACTGGTTTGCGTTGGAGCTCCACACAAGAGTGGAAATGTAGCCTAGTGGCTATAGCTGCCGACTTTGAAACCTGGGAACCCAGGTTCTAATTCTGGCCTCGGTGTTTACTTGTGTGATTCTACGTAAATCACTTAATCTCCCTACACCTAAAAATGTGAACAATATGGTGTGAAATGTATTTCTGTAATCTGCACTTGATGTACACGATCTCAAGCCCATGTATTGTACAGCGTTCCATTCCTTATAGCTAGGTTCACGCTATATAAATACCAATAGATATAAGGCTGCCACTGTCCAATGTTAAACATTTTCCTGTCTTTACATGGTCTTACATCCCACTGATCCTACCTATAGATGATGTAATGCTCATAGCTAGGAGGGAAAATGCGTAAGAATTATTGACCTGCCACAACGTTTGGAAAAATTGAGAAAATTTCCACTAAGTGGGAAAAAGCTAACATGATAAAAACGTTTAAGAAGTAGCTCGCAATATGTAATCAATCAGAAATTTTCACTTTGGTGTGGCAAACTTTGTGATACACATAATCTTAAAACTGTTATTTGCAGCATATCACTTCTAAGCATTATCCATCTTCCACACGTTCTGCACAGGCATGCCTATTTCCATCATTTTAAGAAATCTAACATTATAGAAAGATTCAAAAGTATTGTGGCTAACAAATATTCTTCTTTATTACTAGACTACTTAGAAATCTGCTCCACCAACTGATCCTGTTGGTCAAACTTTACACAAGGTGCGTATGTTTTACAATAGGGGCATAAACTGGACCAATGAAAGTGGATGCCTCTTGTCTAGAAGAATCTTAGAAACCTATGCTTGTGTTCATCAAAACAAAATGTTTGAATACCATCTTTCTTACTGTATACATTTGAATACAGACAACACACCATATAACATTGAGCAACTGTTTAATTTCGGTTCAGAGAGTGAAAGGACAGGAGACTAAAGAACTATAGGTGCTGCAACACCAGCATGAACAAGATCTTTAAAGTTACATGAAGTAGGTTAAAGGAGTGCTTATACCCACATGCTCACACGCCATAAAATGTCTCTAAGTAAACAATCCGTCCTTTTCAGATCTCAATATAAACCTACAGTTCAACGAAACCCATTTTAAATCAAAATGTTTTAGGTTTGTTTACATCCGTACAAGTATTAATAGAAATATATGCATCTCCCAGAAATCTCCCAGAACTGATTTCACGGACAACAGGTTTACCACCCAGGTGCAAACAATGACGAAAATGAAGGTAGGAACGTCGATTTCATCGCAAGATGGGTTAGATTCCAACCATTTCATATAAATCAGAAATTGTCCAGTGACGGCCGCTATTCAACGGCGGTGGCGGGGAGTACGTGGGGGTGTGGTAAATAAAAAAATAAAAAATAAAAGCACTTACCTGCTGGCCGGCTGCCACCTCTCGCTCCTCTTCAGCTCCTCGACAGCAGGAAACAGGACCAGGTACAGGAAACAGGAAGCACGCAGGCTCCTGACTTCCCTAGCCTATCACAACGCTGCAATGCATTGTTGTGATTGGTCTGAGCACAGTGTTTCGCCACTCAGACGGAGAATGGGAGCCCGAGCATGTTCTCCAAACAGGCTGTAATACAGCCTGGGTGGAGAACATGCCAAGTGCGCATGACGGTTTGGCCGACCCGAGACGGCCTGCCAAACATTCATCCTCCCCCTGGCCCCTGCTCCCTGCTCTGTCCGCCCGCACCAAGAAACGGAAAACTAAAATGATAATAACGTTGGTTATTATCATTTTAGTGTTCCTTTATCTACTGCACGCAGAGCAGTGGGGCGACGCTCCTCCGCCTTAGCGGAGAAGCCGCCGCTGAAATTGTCTGGTACTGGTGGTCACTGCTATGCCCTAAGGAATCTTTGTAAGTGCAAAGACTGCAGCATGCACATTTCCGATAAGGCAGCTTTTTTTTTTTACAACACACTCAAAACTTTACATTTTGAAGGAGCCCACCACCGCACGGCAACCCTAATTGCCATGATCGCACCATATCCCTTTTATACATTAATTTTCTCTGCAAGTTAATACACATAGCAAAAAAATCCTACCTTTTCAATATTTTCTGTCAAGCCCCTTCTAGTCCACACCCTCCCTTTCCCAACCATAACCCTACCACACATAAAAAATATGTGTATGCAGGAGATTTGGAGGGGACAAACCACATAACAGTTTTTTGTATCTACGGTTGCCGTGACTAACTATTCCATGAAACTAATTCCTAATGATGTTGCACACATCTATTTTTTAGGTCTTGCCTGACAACACATGCACTGTTGCTTGCAAGGCATTTTGTTAGCTTACAGTGTGCTTAGAGCGCGCCTATTGTTTACCATCGGTTGTCTTCATCGTCACTCTCATGTGATAGCCTCTCTTTTGACAGCGCATGTGGGCTTCACTTCCTCTTCTTGTGTTTGGCTTCCCCTGGGGAATGGCCAAAGTACTTGTGTCCTACTACTGCTCACATTTTGGGAGCTACTTTTTTCTATTTGTTGAAGCACTCTATAGGAAATCCACAATTTCTACATGATCACTCCATATTTTTTCGACTCTTGCTGGACCCTGTATTTTGGACCCTATATTATTGCTGGCTGTAGACCTCTATGCACAATAACCCAGCTAACCAGTGGAAAAAATCCTGTGCTACCCCTTCAAACATGGTTGAATTTGCATAGTCTTAACTGGTATACATACCTTATTTGTAAGTCCCTATCATATGGTACAAGATGGACCCAGGGCCTGGAAGCTAAATGCCACTTGTCGACTGCAGTACCTATTTTGCCATCTACTACAGCGGCAGTGAAAACATGGCTTTCAGCCTAACATTGTAGCCTTACTGCTGCAGTGTAAAAACTGCAATTTGACCTGTCAAAATAAACCCTTTTCATAAATCATTTTGACAGGTCAACCCCCCCCCTTTTGAACATGTAGGCCTTGTAGTCCACAAAGCAGGGTGCATGGTATTTAGAAGTAGGACATGCAGAAATGTAATGTTAACATGTCCTTACAGTGAATAGCACCCAAAAGCTATTTTTCAATGTGAAAGGCCTGGCTGTCCTATGTCGAAAACCAGAGTACAAATTAAAATCCTAATACTGTGTCTTAGGAATTCTCAGGAATGGGACTAGCTAGACAAATAATTAAACTATTTTTAGTTTTTCATTTCAAGTGTTTTTATTAAATTTTTATAAGCAAGTACATTCGCATTTCCATTACGGGGTACCAGCCAAACGTGGTTAAGTCCGATTTTTAATAAACATCAAGGAAAAGTAACTTTTAGAAAGTTCCCGTTTCCCTGCCTGAAGTTCCTGGAATGCCTCCTAGAAGCAAACAGGCTGACTCTGAATCTCCTAAAATACGCAGGGTGGGAGCTGTGGGTATCCTTTTTGACATTGCAGGGTCAAATCTTGCTTAAGTGTCAAAGTTTGCTTGACAGGTCTGCTGAATTTACATATAACACTTTGGGGCACACTTGAAAGGCAGAAGACAGGAAGCCAAGATAATTTTTGGGTACCTGCTGTCTGGCTGCTGAAGGATCTACTTTGTCCCACAGAATTCTGTTTCTGGGTTTTACATATAACCTAGAGGATGCTCTTGAAGGGAAGGGACACAAGATGCTGAAGAAATTGGGTTACTGTCAGGGTGAAGTCACAATTAAAGCCTACTTTAACCTGTGCTCAACCCTCGGGTATCTTCGCACAGAGCAGTCAGGCTTAACTCAGAGGCAATGTGTCAAGTATTTGTGTAACACTTCAAACAGTAACACACTGAAACCACACCACAAAAGGATCCCACACCAGTTTAGAACAATGGAGAAGGTCTTAATAAATAAAAAATTAAAAAAATCCAATCAATAGAACCAGAGATACGCACGTTTAAAGATTTAAGCAGAAATAGTGCCAAAAGCACAAAGCGTCAACTGTGGATATGTAGTCGTGTCTGACCAAGACAAAGTCACAAGTTTAGGTCAACCGCAATGGAGCGCAGACTGACTACTAGGGCCCATTTAGGCCCACTGAGCAAAGTATTTAAAGTCTTGCTTTGCGCTGCGTTGTGATGCATCCGCATCAAAGATGCATCGTGCAGCCGAAGCAATGCATGGTTCAGAGGTGCGGCGTAGATGCAGTGAGAAGTCCTCTGCTGTTGTTGAGGACCCCGTTGACGAGGGCTTGTGATGCGAAGTCCGGGGTCGAGGATAAGGATATGAACTGTTATATCCGAAAAAATGGAGGAGGAAGGCAAAACGT
The DNA here is from genome assembly GCA_963921515.1 of Calotriton arnoldi. Lineage (NCBI taxonomy): Eukaryota > Metazoa > Chordata > Amphibia > Caudata > Salamandridae > Calotriton > Calotriton arnoldi. The sequence continues at coordinate 1,773,276 of CAWUFW010000883.1, forward strand.
TTGGGGGAAGGCCGCCCTAATGCTGACAGGTCTAACATGTGTCCCCTCCAGCTAAAAGTGGGGACAACTACCCAACCTCTAGAGAGTTCTCATCACTAAGGTGGAAGAACCTAGATAGACCATCAGCATTGGCGTGGTCTGACCTAGAACGGTGTTGCACCATAAAGTCCATTCCTTGTAGGGAGATGGACCACCTCAACAGTTTGGGTTTTTCACCCCTCATTTGCATGAACCATCTGAGGGGTCTGTGGTCAGTCTGAACCCGGAAGAGAGTCCCAAACAGGTATGGCCTCTCTCAGATTCTTTAGTGCCCAGACCACAGCAAAGGCCTCCCTTTTAAACGCACTCCATCTCTGTTCATCGGGAAGTAACCTCCTGCTAATGAAGTCTACCAGTTGATCTAGGACCTCCTCTTTTAACTGAGCTAAGACAGCCCATATGCCATGCTCTGAATTGTCTAACTGCACTATGAACTCCTTAGAGAAGTTGGGAGCCTTGACTATAGGTGCTGTAGACATGGCCTCTTTGAGGCTGTCAAAGGCTTTCTGGCACGCCTCTTTCCAGATCACCTTTTGGGGCTACCACTTTTCTGGGCTGCTTCTTCTAAGTCAGCTTTGTTAAAGGAACAGAAATGGTGCCATAGCCATTAACAAACCTCCTGTAGTATCCTGTGAGGCTCAGGAAGTCCTCACCTCAGTCTACATTTTAGGGGGTTGCCAGGCTAGGGTAGTTTCAATCTTGGCCCGGAGGAGCTGCACTTTGCCCCCCCCACCATGTGGCCCAGCTATACCACGGAACCCTGCCCGATCTGGCACTTACTGGCCTTGATAGTGAGGCCAGCCTACTGCAGGGGCGGAAGTAGTTCTTGGAGGTAGAACAGGTGTTCTTCGCAGCTGGAGCTGAAGACTGCTATGTCGTCTAAGCAGGCCATACAGAATGCCTCCTTCCCAGCTGGGACCCTGTTGACTAACCTCTGAAAGGTAGCAGGGGCATTCTTTAAGCCAAATGGCATCACCCTAAGTGGAAGTGGCCCTCAGGTGTCAAGAATGTAGACCTCTCTTTGCCCCACCCTCAGTCAAACTGCCAGAACCCTGATCTGAGGTCAAAGGTACTCAGGAACTTGGTAGCACCCAGCCTGTCGATGAGCTCATCAGCTCGGGGGATTGGGTGTACGTTAATGTTCGTGACGGAATGGAGTCCCTTGTAGTCCACACAAAACCTAAGTTCTGGAGTGGTGCCTGGTGGGCAGCCTGGGTATTAACACCACTGGGCTGGACTAGGGACTATAGGAGGGCTCAATCCCCCCTAATACCAGTGTTATGTTTCGTATATAGGCCCTAATGTAGACCCGTTCATATATGCCATAATGTAGAAATACTCGTATATGCCTTATTATGGTCATACTCGTATATGCCCTATTATGGTCATACTCGTATATGCCCTATTATGGTCATAATCGTATATGCCCTATTATGGTCATAATCGTATATGCCCCATTATAGTCATGGCTCCTAAAATAGGCATGATCTTTCACCTACATTAGTTCCCTACAGTACACAATGAGCTCTGAGGGTTGAACGTTATCTAGTCTGTGGTTAGAACACTGCAGGGTTTTTCCCGAACACAGGCCTACAATGTACTCATAAATTATGCATGAGCATTCACCAGCTACATCTCCCGCATAATATGTATGTACAAAGTTCACCCCTGACGTCTTCCTCATGTCTAACAAAGACCAATACAAACCATACTGAGGGACGAGACACTTTAGGGTATAAATACACCACATCTTGCCTCGGTGAGATAGAGGGAACCGAGACTTCCATGCTGACACACTGACCAGAGACGCTGAGGCTCCTGCATGCAGTCGCTCCAGCTGACAGCGGTCTAACACAGCCCTTGCGGGGTGTCCAACTCGAGACCAGGACGGGGTCCCACACTTTCTCTATTCAGGTATGGGGGCTCGACTAAATCCTAGAAGGATTCTTGGCTCTTAGGCTTTTAGACCTACACATATGCTAGGTACACTCAGGTACATCTAGTTAGGCATCGTAGGAGTACGAGCACTTTCATAATGCTTTTTATATTCATGTATGTATTCATGATTATTGCAATATGGTAGAACTGTTCTATCCCTTTGCTTTTATCGTACTGCTGATAATATATCTCTGCTATTGTCTGCTGGTTGTTGCAGCACATATATTTTACACTAGAATAACAACTGTTCAATAAATACTTATTGAAACGGCCAGACTGTTTATTCTGTGCAACTCTCCGAGACAAACCGAATAAGTAAGCACGAGTGACTGAGCGAAAAGTAGTATATTGTTTCCACGATTCTGAGGAATTAGGGTTGTCATGGTCTAAGGTTGCCAGAAACTAATCTCTCCCCGATAAGAGGAGATTCCAGTGGCACTGCGAGCTAGCTAAGGCAAATACGGCTAACATACGCGGTGGGAGTGCACAGAATCAGTCTAACACCAAGCCCACGGTTTATGTTATCTGTTAGACCTGGCACCATTGGCGTGGGTCTCCCTTCCATTTTTTGCTGTTGCCTCTTATGTTTTTGCTGGTTTTAGATGCTTTTGGGCACTTGCCACTGGTGTTCAGTGCCACAGTGCAAGTGCTCCCTATGGTAAATTGATGTATGGATTAGTGACTCCATGATTGGCTTGTTTGGCTTACTGTCAGACCCTAGTACAGTTCACTGCGTGTGCCCAGGGCTTGTAAATCAAATGCTGCTGGTGGGCTTGCAGCACTGGTTGTGCCACCCACCGGAGCAGCTTGTAAAGTGTGTCTCAGGTCTGCCATTGCAGAGCCTGTGTGCAGTCTGGTACTGCCATGTTGACTGGGCAAGTGTACCCACTTGCCAGTCCCTAAACCTTCCCTTTTATACATATTAGTCACCCCTAAGGTAGGCCCAAGGGCAGGGTGCATTGTAGGTAAAAGGTAGGACATGCCCTGGTGTGTGTAGCATGTCCTAATAGTGAATTACAGCCATTTTCGTTTTTCACTATTGCAAGGCTCCCTGTTCCCCATAGGCCAGAATGGGCAGTTAGATTATAACATCTTATAATCCTAACTGACTCAGGGAACTAGGTAGAAATTCGAGTTTAGTATGCCTGAACTCAGAATGATAAAATACATCTTTTAGTGAAGTTGGTTTTAACATTCTGTGTTTGAAAATACCACTTTTAGAAAGTAGGTATTTTCTTGCCTAACTATCCAAGCCTGCCTCTGCTAGGTTGTGTATTCCTTGTCTGGAGTTTGAGTGACAGGGGCTGGGGGCTTCCAGGAGACAGGGTGAGTCAGCACAGGGCTGAATAGAGAGATCTGCATGCAGATAGGAGGGAGGAGTTGCACCTGGGACCTGAATAGGGCTGTGCCTTTCCTCCACAATGCTGGCTCCACCTCCTGTGGTGTGTCTGATGTCCCTGGCCTACACTGTGAAAGGAAAGAAGGAGTCTTGTCAACAAAGTGCTCCAGGACTGACCAGAACTGGTTTTGGACTAGGCAAAGGCCTCTCTGCCTTCAGAGAACAAAGAGAAAAGTAGTATAAATATTGGGACCCAGACCCAAGAACTTTAGATCACTTCTGGGAATCAAGACGAACCTTTGCTGAGGAGAAGAACCAGGAAGCTGAAGGAGGAGACTACCCCTGTGCTGTGTGTTTGGGGGTTGGCCTGCAGTGGTTGCTTCATTGCCAAAGAAAGGAGAAAAGGACTGAGTGTGCTTTCTAATCAACTTGAAGAAGAATCTCCAAGGGCTTGAACTAGAGCTTGCCTCCTGCCTGAAGTCTCAGGGATACAAGACTTCACCAACCAGCTCCCCCCTGAATTCCCTTGCTGGGAATTGAAGTGCCTGCTGTTGTGCTGGGCCTGAGAGACTGCGTGTCGCTGGGAGCTGGAAGCGCGACGCAACAACGAGAAGCGTGCCGCCGCCGCAGCCGCTGTCATCGCATCGCCGAGGAAGTGAGACGCCGCTGCCGCTGTCATCATCGCATCGCCGAAGCGCGGCGCATCGCCGGAGAAGCGGGACGCTGCCACAGAGGACATCGTCGCATCACCGGAGAAGCGCGTCGCAGGGCCTGTCGCGGCTCCAAAGATCATCGAGTCGCCGCACGGCCGCCGGGCGTGCACGCATCACACCAACGTTGTCGCATCGCAGCCAAGACGCCATTTTGTCGCATCGTACCGGAGAAGAGTATCGCATCGAGGTGCCATCTTGTCGCATCGCACCGGAAAGCAGTAAGAAACCGACGCATCACCTCCCCACACAGTAAGGAAGCGAGCATCAACTCCCCTGCGCAGCAGTAAGGAACCGACGCATCCACTCCCCTGAGTGTAAGGAACCGACGCATCACCTTCCCTGCGACCCTTTTGTTTTCGTTACGTATTCAAGGTACATTGAGAGTAAAGTGTTGCATCTACAACTTGAGAGAACTGAGCTATTTTATAACATTTTAAAGTCTATTTTTGAGTACAGTATTGTGGATTTTTGTCGTTTGGTCTTGTGTTAAGTCTATATAAAAATACTTATTTTTATAAATACAACCTGTGTGGTGTCCATCTGTAGTGTTGTCACTGTATTACTGTATGTGTTCACAAATGCTTTACACACTGCCTCTGAGATAAGCCTGCCTGCTCGTGCCAAGCTACCAAGGGGTGAGCAGGGGTTATTTTAGGAGTGTAGCCCCTTACCCTGACTAGACGCAAGGGTCCCTATTTGTCACAGGTACCTACCTATGCCAACTAGAGACCCCCAAATCTAACATTGGTGGTCAGCGGTGAGGATTTGGACTTGCATTTGTGATTCATATACAGTGATTGGTGTACACTACTATTGAGTTCAGACCATAACGCAACCACATACTTTTTGAGAATTTTTCCTTGGAACTTCTTTTCTATTTTTGATTCTTGAGAACTGCCAGTCTTTTTGCTACCATGAGCAAGTCAGCATCCATAGTATCTGTAGACATTGTTTTGGAAGAAGAGAGAATTGATACCTACACTGTGCCTTATCTCAAAGCTTTGTGCAAGAAATTTAAAATCTCTGTGAAAGGCCTCACCAGGAAAGAGGAATACCAGAAGGCGCTGAGGGACTGGGTAGAATCTAGGAATGCCAGTGAGCATCCCGAGGAGCCAGTAATGGAGGCAGAGGATTTAAATGAGCAACTTGAGGGGCCAGTGGGCCCAACTGGAGGGAAAGCACCTTCAGGGGCGGGCAGCAGTGTTTCTTCCAAAGGGTTGTCCCCAGGAGAGCTGGAGGACAGAGCAAGGGAGAGGATGCATAAATTGGAGCTAGCTAGGCTCAAAATGGATGGTCAGAAAGACATAGAGAGCAAGAAAATAGAGCTTGGGATGGAGTTAGAAATGAAGAAGTTAGACTTAGAGGAAAAGAGAATGCATTTTGAGCATGAGAGAGGATTGAGGGAATTGGAACTCAAGGCCAAGAAGTTAGAGGTTCCTCCCTCTGGTGGCAGCACACCGCCAGTGCATGTAGAAGCAAGAACCTACATTCCCAAAGATGTAGTTAAAGATTTCCACAAGAATGAGGATATTGGTCAGTGGTTTAGGGCTTATGAAGCTGCAATGTTGGCCCACCGGGTCCCTGAGAAGGATTGGGGAGCGGGGTTGTGGGGCCGCTTTGTTAGTGATGGGAGGGACACTTTGTTGGATTTACCTACAGAGGAGCAGATGTCCTATACCCACATGAAGGGAGCCCTAATGTCCAGATTTGGTTTGACCCCTGAGCTATATAGACAAAGGTTTAGAAATTGCAGAAAACTGGAGTCTACCACTTGGGTGGAATATGTGTCTTTCTTTGCAGAGCATTGGATGGTTGGGTGAAGGGTAGCAAAAGTGGATAATTTTGAGGCGCTCTATGATTTGCTTGCATGGGAGCACTTGTCAACTGTTTTCCAGAGCTACGCCAGCATCTTATTGATAGCAAGCTGACTAACCCTAGGAAGCTTGCTGAGGAGGCGGACCGCTGGGTGAGCAACCGGGTCCAGAAGGGTCATGTGGGAGACTTCGCCAAAGGTGGGCAGGGTCCCCAGCAGAAGAGTGGGGGGGGACAAGGGTAAACAGAGGGAGTTCCAGAAAGGGCCCCAAAGTAATCCCCAAGGGAACCAAGGGAAAGTTTCCCAGCCTCCACCTGAGAAAAAGGCAGTGGCCCCCGACAGATAAGCCTGTTCACAAGGGGCCCAAGAACTGTTTTAAGTGTGGTCTAGAAGGCCACTGTTCTTATGATGCTAGATGTCCCTTGTATGGGAAGACAGCACCCACTGGTGCACCACCCCGGCAGTTGGCTAGTGTAGCCCTGGGGGAGGAGATGGGTGCCCAGGGTGGGTGGGGTCCCGCAGAGATGTCCCTTGTCTCTTTAGGAGACTATGAGGTGGTCCCCAGGACCCAGCTACCTGATAACACTAAAAAATACAGGCAGTGGATGACCATCAATGGCAAGAGGGTGGAAGCTCTTAGAGACACCGGAGCCAGTGTGACAGCTGTCAGTTGTAGGTTGGTGTCTAAAGAGCAGGTAGTCCCCAATGCATTTACCCAGTTGTTGCCGCTGACAACACAGAGAGCCACTGCAAGGTGGCACAGGTTCCCTTTGAGGGGGGGGTCTCAGGGACTCTTCAAGTAGCTGTGAGGCCAGCCATGCCTGTTGAATGTCTGTTAGGTAACGATTTGGAGAGCTCCCCTTGGGCTAAGGTGGAGCGGAGAGCTCATTTAGAGATGTTGGGTTTGCCTGAGTGGGCCTGCGTGACCACTCGGTCTATGGCAGCCAGTAAGGGTGTTCAAGAGGACCTGGAGCCTGAGAAAATGGCCCAGGTGCCTGCCTTAAAGAGAAGAGGTAGGGGCGCGGGAAACCGGCCCCTGAGATTCCCACGGCCCAGGAGGAGGCGGACCCTGAGGGGGATGCCCTGGAGCCTACCGGGGAAGAGATTGCTGAACTGGGAGACCTGCCTGAGCTGACCCATTGGCAGCAGGAAGGAGGTCCCTCCAGGGAAGAGTTCTGTGTGAGGAGCAGAACAAGTGCCCTTCTCTTGTGGGTTTGCGGCAGCAGGCTGCAAACCAGGCAGCAGGTGATCAGTCTGGATCACATTGGATCTACTGGGAGAATGGTCTCCTGTATAGTGAGCCTAAGGTTCCTGAGCCTGGGTCAGCCCGTGTGCTGGTGGTACCCCAGCGCTTCAGAGTCTTCCTACTGGGGCTGGCTCATGATGTGCCTTTAGCAGGACATTTGGGGCAGGACAAGACCTTTGAAAGGCTTGTCACCCATTTTTATTGGCCCCAAATGCGCAAGAGTTCAGACACTCATTGCAGGACCGGTCAGACTTGCCAGGCAAGTGGAAAGAGTGGGAGCAAGCACAAGGCTCCTCTCCAGCCGTTCCCTGTGGTCAGCATCCCCTTTGAAAGGGTGGGCATTGACATTGTGGGGCCTCTGGATCCCAAGACAGCCATGGCCAACAGGTTCATCCTGGTCTTGGTGGACCATGCCACCCGGTACCCGGAAGTCATCCCTCTCAGGACAGTGACGGCCCCCGTGGTGGGACGTGCACTGATGGGGATTTTCTCCCGCGTGGGGTTTCCCAGAGAGGTGGTGTCAGACCGAGGTACCAACTTCATTTCCAAGTATATGAAGTCCCTGTGGCAGGAGTGTGGTGTAACCTACAAGTTCACCACTCCTTACCACCCCCAAGGTAATGGGCTGGTTGAGAGATTCAACCGGACCCTCAAAGGCATGATTATGGGTCTTGAGGAACCCATGAGGCGTAAGTGGGACGTCCTCTTACCATGCCTTCTCTTTGCATACCGTGAGGTGCCACAGAAATGTCTAGGGTTCAGTCCCTTTGAGCTTCTCTATGGACACCCAGTGAGAGGACCTTTGAGTTTGGTCAAGGAAGGCTGGGAGCAATCTCCCAGGAAACCTCCCCAGGATGTATATAGCTACATGCTGGCCTTTAGGAACCAAACTAGGCGATTCAGAAAACTCGCTGAGGTGAATCTGGAAGCCAGCCAGGAGGAGATGAAGCGGTGGTACGACCAGAATGCCACTCTGGTTGAGCTTCAGCCTGGTCAGAAAGTGTGGGTCATGGCCCCAGTGGAGCCCTGTGCGCACCAGGATAAGTGGACCGGACCATTTGAGGTGGTGGAGCGCAAAAGTCCGGTTACCTACTTGGTGGACTTGCGGTCTCCCAGGAACCCCTTGCGGGTCCTGCATGTCAACCGCCTGAAGCCCCACTTAGAGAGGTCCGAAGTGGGCATGCTCCTAGCAACAGATGCTGGAATGGAGGAGGAGACTGAGCTTCTTCCTGACCTCCTGTCTGCAACAGAGCAAGATGGGTCAGTGGATGGAGTGAACCTCTCTTCCACCCTGACCCCTGAGCAGCAGAATGACTGTCACCAGTTGCTGGGACAGTTTTCTGACCTGTTCTCCCGGATTCCCAGTGTCACTGATTGGTGCGTCCATGATGTAGACCCTGGGGACAGTCCTCCTGTCAAGCACAAAACTTACAGGGTGACTGACAGGGTGAGAGCTTGCATCAAGGAGGAGGTCTCCAAGATGCTTGCGTTGGGGGGTGATTGAGTCCTCTAACAGTCCTTTGGCCAGCCCAGTGGTCTTGGTCCCAAAGGCTGCCGCACCGGGTGTCTCACCAGAACTGCGGTTCTGTGTGGATTACCGAGGGCTCAATTCAGTCACCAGGACTGACGAGCACCCCATCCCCAGAGCTGATGAGCTCATTGATCGGTTAGGGGCTGCCCGATACCTCAGCACGTTTGACTTAACGTCTGGGTACTGGCAGATCGCCTTGACTGATGGGGCAAGAGAGAGGTCAGCATTCTCCACACCAGATGGGCACTACCAATTCCGGGTTATGCCCTTTGGGATGAAGAATGCCCCTGCCACCTTTCAGAGGTTGGTCAACCAGGTGTTGGCTGGACTGGAAGAGTTCAGTGCCGCCTACCTGGATGACATTGCAGTGTTCAGCGCCAGTTGGGAAGAACATCTGCGCCACATCTGGGAAGTGTTGATGGCGCTGCGGAGAGCAGGCCTCACGATCAAGGCGAGTAAGTGCCAGTTCCGTGGTGTACTTGGAACACCAAGTTGGGAGCGGCCAGGTGGCGCCCCTACAGCCCAAGATTGAGACCATCCTGACTTGGGAACCCCCCAAGACCCAGGCAGAGGTGAGAGCCTTTTTAGGACTCACCGGGTATTACAGGAGGTTTGTCAAGGGGTATGGCAGCATTGTTGCACCTTTGACAGAGCGGACTTCCAGGAAGCAGCCCAAGAGAGTGGTTTGGACTGACACCTGTCAGAGAGCTTTTGATGCCCTGAAGACTGCCATGTGCACGTCGCCCGTGCTTCTGGCACCCAACTTCTCAAGAGAGTTTATTGTGCAAACAGACTCTTCAGACCATGGTGTGGGGGCTGTTCTATCACAGATTAATGAGGAGGGCCTAGACCAACCTGTAGCCTTCATCAGTAGGAGGTTACTTCCACGGGAACAGAGGTGGAGTGCAATTGAGCGCGAGGCATTTGCTGTGGTCTGGGCACTGGAAGAAGTTGAGACCATACTTGTTTGGGACTCACTTCCGGGTTCAGACAGACCACAGGCCCCTCAGATGGCTGATGCAGATGAGGGGTGAGAATCCAAAGCTGTTGAGGTGGTCCATATCCCTACAGGGGATGGACTTCACGGTGGAACACCCCCCTGGTACAGAACACGCCAATGCTGATGGTCTGTCCAGATTTTTCCGCCTTAGTGATGAGAACTCCCCGGAGGTAGGGTAGTTCTCCCCACATTTCAGCTGGAGGGGACACGTGTTAGACCTGGCACCATTGGCGTGGGTCTCCCTTCCATTTTTTGCTGTTGCCTCTTATGTTTTTGCTGGTTTTAGATGCTTTTGGGCACTGTGCCACTGCTGTTTAGTGCCACAGTGCAAGTGCTCCCTATGGTAAATTGATGTATGGATTAGTGACTCCATGATTGGCTTGTTTGGCTTACTGTCAGACCCTAGTACAGTGCACTGCGTGTGCCCAGGGCTTGTAAATCAAATGCTGCTGGTGGGCTTGCAGCACTGGTTGTGCCACCCACCGGAGCAGCTTGTAAAGTGTGTCTCAGGTCTGCCATTGCAGAGCCTGTGTGCAGTCTGGTACTGCCATGTTGACTGGGCAAGTGTACCCACTTGTCAGTCCCTAAACCTTCCCTTTTATACATATTAGTCACCCCTAAGGTAGGCCCAAGGGCAGGGTGCATTGTAGGTAAAAGGTAGTACATGCCCTGGTGTGTGTGGCATGTCCTAATAGTGAATTACAGCCATTTTCGTTTTTCACTATTGCAAGGCTACCTGTTCCCCATAGGCCAGAATGGGCAGTTAGATTATAACATCTTATAATCCTAACTGACTCAGGGAACTAGGTAGAAATTCGAGTTTAGTATGCCTGAACTCAGAATGATAAAATACATCTTTTAGTGAAGTTGGTTTTAACATTCTGTGTTTGAAAATACCACTTTTAGAAAGTAGGTATTTTCTTGCCTAACTATCCAAGCCTGCCTCTTCTAGGTTGTGTATTCCTTGTCTGGAGTTTGAGTGACAGGGGCTGGGGGCTTCCAGGAGACCGGGTGAGTCAGCACAGGGCTGAATAGAGAGATCTGCATGCAGATAGGAGGGCGGAGTTGCACCTGGGACCTGAATAGGGCTGTGCCTTTCCTCCACAATGCTGGCTCCACCTCCTGTGGTGTGTCTGATGTCCCTGCCCTACACTGTGAAAGGAAAGAAGGAGTCTTGTCAACAAAGTGCTCCAGGACTGACTAGAACTGGTTTTGGACTAGGCAAAGGCCTCTCTGCCTTCAGAGAACAAAGAGAAAAGTAGTATAAATATTGGGACCCAGACCCAAGACCTTTAGATCACTTCTGGGAATCAAGACGAACCTTTGCTGAGGAGAATAACCAGGAAGCTGAAGGAGGAGTCTACCACTGAGCTGTGTGTTTGGGGGTTGGCCTGCAGTGGTTGCTTCATTGCCAAAGAAAGGAGAAAAGGACTGAGTGTGCTTTCTAATCAACTTGAAGAAGAATCTCCAAGGGCTTGAACTAGAGCTTGCCTCCTGCCTGAAGTCTCAGGGATACAAGACTTCACCAACCAGCTCCCCCCTGAATTCCCTTGCTGGGAATTGAAGTGCCTGCTGTTGTGCTGGGCCTTCTGAGAGACTGCGTGTCGCTGGGAGCTGGAAGCGCGACGCAACAACGAGAAGCGTGCCGCCGCTGCAGCCGCTGTCATCGCATTGCCGAGAAAGCGAGACGCCGCTGCCATCATCGCATCGCCGAAGCGCATCGCCGGAGAAGTGGGACGCTGCCACAGAGGACATAGTCGCAGCACCGGAGAAGCGCGTCGCAGGGCCTGTCGCGGCTCCAAAGATCATCGAGTCGCCGCACGGCCGTCGACGCATCACACCAACGTTGTCGCATCGCAGCCAAGACGCCATTTTGTCGCATCGTACCGGAGAAGAGTATCGCATCGAGGTGCCATCTTGTCGCATCGCACCGGAAAGCAGTAAGAAACCGACGCATCACCTCCCCACACAGTAAGGAAGCGAGCATCAACTCCCCTGCGCAGCAGTAATGAACCGACGCATCCACTCCCCTGAGTGTAAGGAACCGACGCATCACCTTCCCTGCGACCCTTTTGTTTTCGTTGCATTACGCATTCAAGGTACATTGAGAGTAAAGTGCCGCATCTACAACTTGAGAGAACGGAGCTATTTTATAACATTTTAAAGTCTATTTTTGAGTACAGTATTGTGGATTTTTGTCGTTTGGTCTTGTGTTAAGTCTATATAAAAATACTTATTTTTATAAATACAACCTGTGTGGTGTCCATCTGTAATGTTGTCACTGTATTACTGTATGTGTTCACAAATGCTTTACACACTGCCTCTGAGATAAGCCTGCCTGCTCGTGCCAAGCTACCAAGGGGTGAGCAGGGGTTATTTTAGGAGTGTAGCCCCTTACCCTGACTAGACGCAAGGGTCCCTATTTGTCACAGGTACCTACCTATGCCAACTAGAGACCCCCAAATCTAACATTATCCAAACGTGCAGGTCCTGCAGGGGTACTATAGGAACTACACGACATGGCGCCCAACGTTGGTTGGGTACTTATTTAACAGTAGAATCTGAGTAGTTCAGTCGTGCTATTCTCAGAGAAACTACTCACAAACCCCCAGAGATGTCTGGAGTGGGTGGGCACAAACTCCGCCACAGCTGAGTAGGCGAGATATCCTATTTATCGGCTGTTGGTTAATCAAGCTTGAAGGACATTTAGTTCCTAAATTGTGCATAACACCTCATCTTAGTTCCCTTTGAACACTTCTTCCTCTAAACATGCCTGATTCCGAGGCAGGGGAATACAGAGTTGACCTGAATTTTTCAGAAGAAGGAGAAGATCCTGTAAATGCAATACAGATTGCACCAAAATTCAGAAGGACAGTCACCATAAGACTATTAGAAAATGGCTTACCAGCCAAGGGTGGCATGGTAGTTTTCGTGATTGAGGCACACGAATCAAACAAAACAGAGGTATTCTATTCATGGGTTACATTCCCAGCAGCAAATGCCATAACCAAGACATTTCACTACTATATAAAAGGAGATGCACCAAGGGAATATGCTCCGTTTGAGGACATAGAGATTCCACTCACTTACCAGGAACATTATTACTGGTTTAATGGCGCCCTACCCCACGTACGAGGAAGAGTAAGATTAGGCCCGCTCGGAGGAGACGGGGCCACATGGCCAATACTAGCGGCTTACACACAGCATCCTGACATTGGAACAATGCCACAGCCAGAATTACTCATACAACACAGAGATTTAATTAAAATCTACAGAAACCTGACAATTCATCATGAGGACTTTAACAATGCAACCTGCACCAGGTGCAGCAAATAGTACTCGAGCTCAGGGTACAGGAAATAAAATTACTCCTCAAACATTACACGCAGTAATGGGCAAAATGCCTGCAAAACACGAACAAATACCATTCTGGATAGCTCAGAAAATAACTCAGCTTGAGGCAGTATTCCTGAATATCACCACCTATGATAAACACAGAATTCTAACAATCTGCTTGCCCATGGGGATCACACCACAAGTAGAGGACTGCACCTCTTGGGGTTCAGTCTTTGCTGCCATATATACCAGAACACATGGTATCCCATCATTAGCAGTAGTACCTGACATATTGAGACAGATACAAAATGAGTACGGAGCAGAGCCTGCCCTTAACTTAGGGATGAAGTTACTAAATAACTTTGGCCAGGTATCAGCCATAATACTAGCTAACATTAAGGGGTAAGCAGCTTCAGTGGCGATCCGCCAACGCCTAAGGGAGTTCGGTCCAATAGATCAACAACACGAACTACCCAAAATAATTGAAACTGCATATGCAGAACTAGGCAGAGACAGTCTAGGTGGGAAAGCTTTAAAACCACAACTGGTGGGCAGTCCTGAAAAGGGCACTACAAAGCAGACACCTACTTCTTCTAAAAAGAAGTGGGAAAATAAAAAACAACAAAAGTCTAAAGACAGCAGATCTCAAACCAGAGGCAGGTCTCCTCAACAGGAGCCCTCTGAAAGGAGGTATAACCTCAGGAATAGGGATAATATTGAAAAACCCGACAGGTATCAGGATACTGATACTCGTTCCTCTCGTTCCTTTCAGGGTTCATCAAAAAACTCAGAGAGGGAAGGACGGTCAGAACACAGACAAGAGGAGCGTACAAAGTCCAGAGACACACAACGCGCTGCGGACTACGCACCTAAAAAAGAAGATAAACAAAAATCAAAACCTCAGTTCAAAAAGAAGAAGGTAGCAGGTCTCAAGATCAGACATGCCCAGAATTCTGAGGACACAGCTTCTGAACGGGGAATGGGCTCGAACGATGCTAGACAGCGCGGCAGAAGTAACGATAGCTCGCCAGAACCTGAAGGAATTTCTGGTGACAGCGGAGTTGAGTGAGTATATCACGGTGGAAACACCGGATACTCGGGTAAGTGTCCCACATAAGTTACATGAGATAACACTCCGGATAGAGGGGGACAAGCCCAGAAAAGTTAAAGGTCTATTTTGGAAAAATCTGTCATCTGGTTATGACATCCTATTAGCAGAGCAAGACTGGCCGCCAGCATTCGTCATGGAGTGCCCTAGGGGAGAAAATGTAATTTTTCCAGCCTTTTCCGACCTCGTTCCCATACATTTAAAACATGCTCCAGCATTGTACAAAAATCATGTTGGTTGGGATGAGGATTCAACCCACCACGTGATCCCGTTAAAAGTTTCCCCAAATGCTCAAAGACAATACCCTATAAAGCAGGAAGCTAAAAAACAAGTCAGGGAGATCTTAGATCAACTAGAATACCAGGGGGTGATTGAAAATTGCACTTCACCTATGAACAATCCTTTGTTTCCCGTAATGAAACCTGACAACACATATCGTTTAGTTTTGAATTACAGACATTTAAACACTTGCACAAAGACATTTGCAGTTCAAAATGCACACAGTGCCGCATTAATGAATAACATTGTGCGCAAAAAATACAAAACAACACTTGATATCTCAAATGGATTTTTCTGCCAAAATATAGCTCCTGAAAGCAGGTATCTGACCGCATTCAGTGCGTTAGGGTCCCAGCAACAATTTTGTCGACTAGCCCAAGGGTATAAGAATAGCCCCGGGGTATTTTCAGCAAGAGTAACAGAGTTACTCCAAAATTTGGATGAAGAAGCATTGTCCTATGTGGATGATATTTATCTGACGGACGACGACTTACCGAGGCACTTGACCAGGGTGAGCACCATTATTATGGGATTCACCTCTGAGGGCTATAAATTTAATTTCAAGAAATCAAAAATTGCCCATCTCAATGTCCTGTTTCTGGGATATGAGCTGTCAAGTGAAGGAAAAAGCCTAGCAGCTAATTTTTTTAGAAAAATGTGCACTGCTCCAACCTCCAAAATCATTAAAGAATTTACAATCAATTCTGGGATCCCTAAATTTTGGTCGAACATACATTTTGGATTACGCAGAAAGAGTAAAACCTTTCTACGACTTAATAAAACCTGATTTTTCAGTCGGACAATGGACACAGGAACATACAAATATCCTTCGTTCACTACAGGAAGACATGATAGCTTCTAAACATTTACAGACACGTGTAAACTTACGCAACTTAGTGATCCGAGTAATAGCGGGTCACTGCAGGTACACTTATTTAACTTTCAATGAAGGCGAAACAGTACCAATCGCATACAAATCCCACCTGTACACAAACACAGAGATGCGTTTTACTTCAACAGAAAAATCCTGACAGCAGTGCAGACCGCTGTAGCAAGAGAAAGAGCTCTGGCTCAGGGAAAACGCATAATAGTCGTGACCCCAGTACCAGCCTTAGAGGCTGTTACAAAGGCTAGAATTCCAAATGCGAAAGCCTTACATCCGAGATGGATACAATGGGCTAATTCTCTTACTGCAACGGATGTTGAATACAGATTTGATCCAAGTTTAAAAACACAAACATTTCTGCAATACGAACAAGAATGTCCTCTTCCAAATGAGATTTTGCCTCTAGATCAGTATGAATACATTATTTACACTGACGGATCTGCTCAACCGGCAATAGGGAGTAAGCAAGCTTACAGCGCAGCGTGTGCAATCGTTAAAGGTCGCATGCGCGATGGAAAGTTCCATCCAAGTTGCACTAAAACGCAATCTCTAGGAGACTGCATGGCTCAGTTCGCAGAATTAAAAGCACTAATACTGGCACTTGTAAATACGGAACACGAATTCCCCACACTAATTGTGTGTGATTCCTTTTACTGTGTACAGTCGTACAATGAATATTTACATCATTGGGAACAAAACGGGTTCAAAGATGCAAAAGGTGGCACAATTAAGCATAAAATGCTATGGGAACAGGTAGTGGAGTTCAGAAACGAACTACCAAGGGCTCACGTGATACATACACTGAGTCATCAGCGTGATGGCGTTCACGTTGAAGGGAATTCATTGGCTGATGAAGCCGCACAGGGGGCTGTACACACAGCGTCCGTAGCTGCAATCACTCGTTCAAAAACGAGAATAGACGGCGAGATTATGGTAGCTGACAATGCTTCGCGCAAAGGCAGCACAGCAGTACCAAAGAAATTTCTACTCAAGTACTCCTACAAGTTAGATGCACAAAACATTCCATATGCTCAGATTCCTGGAGTGGGGAATAGAGTGATACCAAATATGGATCGTAGGCAAGGCTTAATTCTAGCAGCACACGAGGGTTTGGGTTCTGCACATACAGGCGTTACAGCGACTATTTCTTTACTGAAACAGCGCTACTGGTAGCCAGGGTTAACAAAGCAGACCAAAGACAGTCTTAAAGTGCGACATCTGCCAGCAGATGAAAGGCTCCACCGTAGCACGCCCAGCGCAGACACCATTACTAAAATCAGACAAACCTCTTGCATGTGTTTATTTGGACCACTGCGGACCCCTACAATCGGATGGGGCCAAGAAATATATCATGGTTGCAGTGGATTCCTGCTCTAGATTCCTATGGGTTTGGCCTCAGCGCTGTGCTGACGCTCGAACTGTTATAAAAGATTTTCGAGTCTTTATCGGCACAGACGCAATTGACACATTACATTCTGACCGTGGCCCGGCGTTTAGCTCACGGGCTTACAAAGAGGCCATGGAAGGAATGGGCATAGCATTGCGGTACTCCTCTCCGTACCATCCTGAGGGAAATTCTGTTGTGGAGAGGAAAACCGGGACTTAAAGCAATCTTTAACAGCTAGGGTATTAGGCAAAGGCGGTAGATGGGTCGATCACCTTTATGGGGTCCAACGAGCAATAAACAATCAGCCAAGAAGCTCTCTAGGGGGTGTCACTCCTTACGAGGTCCTATTTGGGACAAGAATGTGGGTACCTGATCTTGATTGTGAAGGCACAGTGGCGGATGAAAAACAGTTTGATATCCATGATCGTTTGGCTGTTTTACAGGATCTAAATGAATCCAGGACACAACAAAGCAACGTCCACATAAAACAGACCGCCACTGAGGAAGTCAAGACAGTAACGGCAAGACCTGTCTGGATCCCAAAAGTCGGGGATCTGGTCAGAGAGAAGATTGCAGATAAGAAAGAATTTGGGCCATCCTACAGAAAGCCTATACCGGTCCTAGCAATCCAAGGCACAAGAACTGTACTTCTGCCGTCTCTTGCCGGAAAAAGGGAGAAAAGATGTCTCAATCGACTTAATCAAACCACACTATGTGGCCGATACTAAACAGTAGGCCACGTGGACTCCACAGTAGCAGACGCCCTCCTCTCGCTACAATCCAAGAAGTCCAAACAGAAAGACTCATCACGTTTGAAGAGCCACCTGTACGGAATGAAGGACTAAGCACCAATGCAATGGAACTCGTTCCACTTCAAAAAGAAGTTCAACTTCAAGAAGAAAATCAACTTAACAACCAAGTTGCAATCAGACCGACTACAGACGTCTACGTCAACATGCCTCGTCAAGAGCAAAATCCAATTTCAACAAATCCCGATGCAATTCCAACAATTGATCGAACTGCTTCTGGCTATTTCATTAACTTTGATACGTTTTCACTGGATCCAAGTGAGCCGGAAACGACGCCAGCCAAAAAATCACGCAAACAGAAACTCACTGACTTTTTGAACTTTTTTAGAAAGACTTACCTGGTGTCACTTCGGATAGAACTATGATATATCACTGGGATTCTATTTTTTCTTTTCTGGCTAGGTTTAATTATAACTTTTAGTATGCTTATTAATGGACGATACCTCCAGCAGAGCTCGACAGCCCAAAGAGTCAATTTGATTTTGAAACCACACCAGTCTTCACATCGTGAACCAAGAGACTTGTCTTCAGTGAACATCACAGCAGTTCCTATACCAGACGGTATAGTATGGGACAAGATTGATTATGATATATTCGGTCCGACTGAACTTTTAAAGCTTAAACGTGTATTTAAAATTTCTTTAAGTGATATCATTACCTCCAGTACATTGTCTGATGATTGGGACACTGAAACTGTGAATAATATAATGTCTGATTTAGAAAAAACTGCAGCGTTTCCGAACAATGAAATGTTAGAAGGTACTTCAGACTATGATACATTGTACTGTTACCAACATTATGGTCATCATTTCTTGCACAAATCTATAACACCTAGAAACGTATTTGAATACCACCAGTAGGAACACTGCCCAACACCTCCAAAGGGTAGTTCGCAAACTTTTGCACAGCAATTCACATACTTTTCAGGGTTTAATACATCTGACCCGAGGTCATTTTATTACAAAGTGGCAACAACATCAGCACAGAAAATTATGTTGACTAACACCAAACAGATTTACTCTGCTTCCTTTATGGTCCAGTTGTCTACACAGGCTTTCCACCTATGGAAGGACACTATAGATTTAAAATCGATCTGGGGTTCTAGGGACTGGCAAGTCCAGGGAACAGAAGCGCTTTTTAGAGCATGCCTCATTCCACAGCAGATGATATTTCTAAATGACACTGTGCAACAGACATCCTGTCTTGGACTAGCCAAGAACAAGGAAATGAACACACCAGGGTTTCCAGCGTCATCACAGATGGGTGGGGGCAGAATTCAACTACACAGGGGGTAGGATTAGATGACATTCTCCAGTACAACAGGTCAGATCCCAATTGGACAGAATGGCTGATTTGGCCCATTGACACAAACATGTCAACAGAGATTCCTAGGTATAACTGAGGGGTTTAGTATCAGTAGGCCAGATACACGCTATGTACAAAGACAACACCCAGGGGTAGTGACATCCTATAGTGTTGGGAAGTTGTGCCTTGATTGGCTAGAAACCTCAACACTCACAGAAGTAAAACATCATTTGACCTTACTCACACCTGATGTGGACCTTCAGGCCCAAGGAAAACACGTCAGAAACGTTTTATATATGCTGGCATTTACGCCTATTATAATGAAAACTGGAATATTTCCCAACAGGAGGCCGCAGAAAGAATACGGGAAATAGACCATATTAACCTAGAGAAGGCATTAGCTGTAGTGGATAATGGGTTAACAACTTTGACCTCCAGGATTTACTCCTTAGGCAACATTGTGTCTTCTGCAATCGACATATTAGAACAAGATCTGGCCTTGTTACAACACGGGCAATCACAGATACGTTCTATTATGATGCTAAGCTGGACGCTGCAATCTTTGCGTGCAGGCTATGTGCCCTGGCGTTTTATAAACACCACGTCTCTGTTTTCAGAATACAATATAACTGATAAACAGACAGAAATGGCACAAAGGGGAGCCAAATATACAATGCTGCGTATTGAGAAACTGGAAAGGTTACCATTCACTGTAGCAGAATTACCATCAACCGAATGGCTAATTCATGGCCAAATCACTCTGCCGGTCACTACGTTTCAGTTTTGCCTTGAGCAAAGGCAGGCAGGCAAATATGAAAAAATGGGTAAGGGTTACATTAAGGAAACTTGGGAGTTACCATATAGATACCGATGCCGGAATGGGGATCTAGAAGTGTATCTGAGTGGTACAAACTGCAAGAACGCTTTAAGTGGTTCTCTCATATGTCAGGATATTTCTCTGCACGGAGCATGTAGTGGTTCGGTAGCGGATCTATCTTGTCACATGTCAGGGACCCCAGAGGCCATGATCACGCCGGTTTTCCAGCTGCTCTCGAATGTGAGTTACTTGATGCTAAACGATCAAGGTTGCTGTGGGATGCTTCCGGGCGTCACCTATCTGGTCACTGTTAACTCCAGGGTTACTTGCTGTATGCAAGTATTGTTTCCGCCACTGAACACAGTCAGGGAGGCGCCGTTATGGCCTTCATTGAATGTTTCCTTCATACAATTTGATACTTTGAGCAGACTGAAAGCCATGCTTTTACAGCAGCCGTGCCCTTAACATCCGCTTGAGAAATCTTTGAACTTCAAGTTGCAAGGACCTCGACTGAGATACAAGCGCAGAAATGGTGGGTCGTATCTTTAACATGTCTGATACGAGCGGTATTGTACACCTATTTAAGACCATAGGGTCAGGAATATTAAGCACCTTTCAGACAGTCCTCGGAGTAATCCCAAATTTTATACACTCCGTCCTGGAAAGCATCTTTGGAGGTCTCCCGCTTATCCTGTTCCTAATTGCAGGAGTCCTGATTGTAATATTACTGCTACGCAATGGACGGCCCCATTTCCGAGGAAATGGCGAACACGCTCATGGAACGGAAATATCGTGAACGCATGGTGCAGCTTCTGGGCATACCTTGCCTAAGAGAACTGAACGCCTCTTGGTTTCTATCATTTAGACCAGTCTGGGTGGACTGCATCTTACCTGTTCTTCGATGCCTGTTCTGCGGAGAAGAATGCACGTTGGATCTCTGTCTAACATTTCCATCGGATACGCCACTGGACCTAGATGCTATGCTGGACCCCCTAAAGGCCCATGCTCTGCGTTGTCCCCAGCGTCTTCCAATTCTGATGAATGCATTCCTTGAGAATCTACAGGTGCCGTTTGCTCCTGCTGGGTTAGGTGGCTCCTCCACAGGCACCGAGGTAACAACTGCCGCACTAGCTGCCGCAGCAACGACTGTTGGCAGTGCCGAATTCCATCTATGTGCGATTCGCGTTCTCTGTGAAGCGTTGGATTTGTCGTCTGCAGTGGCTAACACCGATAATGCTGCATCTGCCAGCCAGGACACTTAATCTGGAATTGGCTCATCGCGTCCTGGAAAAGAATTCTGCTTCTCCACTTCATTTCATAAATAAACGAACTAAATTTGGAACATTTCCTAAATTGACTCTTTCACTTGAGAAAGAGTGGCTTTCTTCTGCTTGTAGTAATGCAACTTTTATGAATGAGACAGAATTGACTTTTTCAAGTGGCAACTAAAGAATAGCCGATATTTAAACATTTTTTATTGACCTTTTAAAACCATGTTTTTAGCTGTTTTTAAGAAAAGACTTTTAAATTGTCCAGATTTTATGTATGGTCATTGTCATACACTTCGGAAGTGGAGTGGGTGTTATGTTTCGTATATAGGCCCTAATGTAGACTCATTCATATATGCCATAATGTAGAAATACTCGTATATGCCTTATTATGGTCATACTCGTATATGCCCTATTATGGTCATACTCGTATATGCCCTATTATGGTCATAATCGTATATGCCCCATTATAGTCATGGCTCCTAAAATAGGCATGATCTTTCACCTACATTAGTTCCCTACAGTACACAATGAGCTCTGAGGGTTGAACGTTATCTAGTCTGTGGTTAGAACACTGCAGGGTTTTTCCCGAACACAGGCCTACAATGTACTCATAAATTATGCATGAGCATTCACCAGCTACATCTCCCGCATAATATGTATGTACAAAGTTCACCCCTGACGTCTTCCTCATGTCTAACAAAGACCAATTCAAACCATACTGAGGGACGAGACACTTTAGGGTATAAATACACCACATCTTGCCTCGGTGAGATAGAGAAAACCGAGACTTCCATGCTGACACACTGACCAGAGACGCCGAGGCTCCTGCATGCAGTCGCTCCAGCTGACAGCGGTCTAACACAGCCCTTGCGGGGTGTCCAACTCGAGACCAGGACGGGGTCCCACACTTTCTCTATTCAGGTATGGGGGTTCGACTAAATCCTAGAAGGATTCTTGGCTCTTAGACCTACACATATGCTAGGTACACTCAGGTACATCTAGTTAGGCATCGTAGGAGTACGAGCACTTTCATAATGCTTTTTATATTCATGTATGTATTCATGATAATTGCAATATGGTAGAACTGTTCTATCCCTTTGCTTTTATCGTACTGCTGATAATATTTGTCTGCTAGTTGTTGCAGCACATATATTTTACACTAGAATAACAACTGTTCAATAAATACTTATTGAAACGCCCAGACTGTTTATTCTGTGTAACTCTCTGAGACAAACCGAATAAGTAAGCACGAGTGACTGAGCGAAAAGTAGTATATTGTTTCCACGATTCTGAGGAATTAGGGTTGTCATGGTCTAAGGTTGCCAGAAACTAATCTCTCTCCGATGAGAGGAGATTCTAGTGGCACTGTGAGCTAGTTAATGCAAATCCAGCTAACATACGCGGTGGGGGTGCACAGAATCAGTCTAACACCAAGCTCACGGTTTATGTTATCCAAACGCGCAGGTCCTGCAGGGGTACTATAGGAACTACACAACACCAGCATCTTGGAGACCTCCTCTTGGATACTGGTGCTCACCTTATCTGACAGCCTATACATTTTATTCTTCACAGGCTGTCTCCAGTCTCGATGCCATAGGTACACAAATGTGTGAGCACAGCGGTGAGGGTGAACAGAGATGAAAACTGCCCCAGCAAACGGTGGCAGTCACTCTGCTGTTCTGTGGTTAGAGCAGGGGAGAGGTTGACTCCCTCTACTGACCCATTGTGCTCTTGGGCAGATAGGAGGTCAGGGAGAGGCCCGCTCTCCTCTTCCACCCCCTCATCTGTCACCAGGAGCATGTTGACTTCGGATCACCCAAAGTGCGGTTTGAGACGGTTTACGTGGAGCACCCTTATGGAGTTTCTACGGGTCATGAGAGCCACCAGGTAGATCGACTCCCCATTTTGCTCCTTCACCTCATAAGGGCCTGGCCAATGATCCTAGAGAGCCTTGGGCACTACAGGCTCCATAACCCACACGTTCTGGCCAGGTTGAAACTCATACCAGAGTTTCATAACTTCTTGACTGGCCTCACCTTTTTCCACATGCGGTGCATCTGGTTGTGGAGGACCAGCATGTAGCTGACCACATCCTGAGGGAGTTTCCTGTGAGCTTCCTCCCACACCTCTCTTACAAGGCTAAGAGGTCCCCTAACAGTGTGGATATAGAGTAGTTCGAAGGGGCTAAACACAGCTCATTCTGTGGCACCTCCCTGCTAGAAGGCATGGCAGGAGGACGTTCTACTTACGCCACAGGGGCTCAGGTAGGCCCATTATCATGCCTTTGATGGTCTTGTTAAATCTCTCCACAAGCCTGTTGGTTTGGAGGCGATAAGAGTGTGGAGAACTTACAAGTCAATCCGCACTCATCCCACATGGACTTCATGTACGCTGACATGAAGTTAGTGCCTCCGTCAGACACTACCTCACACAGGTAAAAATCCCCATCAGGGCCCAAGCCACTGCAGGTGTTGTCACCGACCTCAGAGGGATGGCCTCTGGGTAGAGAATAGCGTGATCCACCAAGACCAGGATGCACCTATTGCCTAAAGCTGTCCTGGGGTCCAAGGGTCCAACAATGTCGATGCCCACCCTTTCAAAGGGAGTTCCAACGACAGGCAATGGGGTCAGGGGAGCGATGAGCTTTTCCCCTGATTTCCCACTGGCCTAGCAGATGGGACAGAACATACAGAATGTATCCACATCCAGGGCCAATAGAAGTGGTAGCAAGCCTGGCGAAGGTCTTGTCTTGACCCAGATGTCCTGCCAGAGGAATGTCATGAGTCAACCACAGCAGGAAGATCTGGTAACACCCTGGGACCACCAGCACACGGGCTGCCCTAGGTTCAGGTACCTTAGGCTCGCTATATAGGAGGTCATTCTCCCAATAGATGTGATCTCCAGAGGCATCACCTGCTGCCTGGGCCTCAGCTTGCCGCCTCAAGCCCTTTAGAGTGGGGCACTCATTCTGTGCTTTGCAGAATTCCTCCTTGGTGGGCCCACTCACAACTTGCCATCCAGTAAGCTCAGGCAGGTCACCCAGGGTGACAATGTCCTCCCCGGTTGACTCAGGACCATCCTCCTCTGGTGCCCTGTCAACCTGGACAACGGGAACTTCAGGGGCTGGTTTCTCACGCCCCTTGTCCTTACTCTTCTTGGCAGCTGCCTTGGCCACTGTTCCAGGCTCCAGGCACCCTTGGCTCCTTTCCCGGGCAGCCATGGCCCTTGTGGTCATATAGACCTATTCAGGCAATCCCATCATCTCCACCTGTGACCTAAGCTCTGCCTCCTTCCAGATAGTGTGCTCCAGGTCGTTGCCTAACAGACAACCTATAGGCATGGCAGTGTTCACAGCTACTTTTAGAGATTCTGAGACCCCCCCCCCCCACTCATGGAAGCAAAGCCACCAGTACAATACTCTCTCAGTTGTCTGCGACCATGGCTTGGTGGAATGTGCTAGGGAGGACCTGCTCTGAGAACACCAGCTGACACCTGACAGTAGTCGTGCTGGATCATGTGTCCCTCAGAAGCTACACCCATTGACCATTGATGGTGACCCACTGGCTGGACTTAGTATTGGCAGGCATATGGGCTTTTGGCACCATCTCTTTATCCCCCAAGGACACTAGGGTCAACTCTGTCTGCTCCCCAAAACTAATTGGGGCCTCCTCAACCCCAAGCGCTACACTCGCCAACCCAGGTTTCTGCCCACAGGTGGGGGGATGTGCCCTCTTGGAATATTTGGTGTCTCCTAGGAGTGCATATACTTGTAACATTCTGTACATGATGGGGGTAGGGTAAAACTCCCCGTCTATCAAATAATCGCTTCTTCTTTGGTTCAGATTGGGACTGATTACCATTGTTCCCTTATTTCATAATTATTTTGGGGGCCTTTTGAGAACTCCTTACTTTTAAGGTTTTCTACCTCCCCTCTTTCTTATGGTGTGACCCCTGACCACCCTTTTGGGAGTCCCCCCCAGATGCCTTTGTGGACACCCTGATGCTGAGGTCCGCCTCTTCAGAAAGCTATCTGGGGGTCAGTCAGGTTGCTGTCTACTAGATGCTGGCACAGCTCTGTAAAACAAATAGTGAGCATGTGATCCCAGATAATCAAGTTGTACAGCACATTGTAATCATCAACTTTGCTGCCCCTCACCCAACCATTCAGTGCCTTGTTAGAGTAGCCCAGGAAATCCACCCAATACTGATTGGGGAGTTTGTGGCTGTCTCTGAACCTCTGGCAATGCTTTTCAGGGGTCAGCCCAAATTTAGCTAGAAGAATGGCTTTCACATGGGTGTACCTGGTTTGGCCCTCTACGTCTAGGGTCAGATGAACCTCCCTCCCCACTGGAGGCTATGCTTCCACAAACCATCCCCCAGTACTCCTCTGGGATCTTGTGTACTCTCAGGGTCACCTTATAAGCTGAAAACCATTTATCAATGTCATCCCCTACCACATTACTGGGTACCAGGTCTTTGAGGATAAGGACCTTCTTGTCTCCTTCAGACACTGAGGGAATGCTGTCACAAATGCTGCTGGAATCTGCCTGCTTTGCTTTCACTTCCACATCTTTAGGGCTCCTCTAATAGGCCATTTTATTCTCCTTAGCCTCCATTTTGATTCTGGCCATCTACAGCCTAAACTCCCTCTCTGCCTTCCTGTCCACCAGCTCCTCTGGGGAGAACCCATGCTAGGTTACACTGCTTCCTGCTCTGGCAGAGAGTTCCAACTCAGAGGATGGGTCCTTCCCCTTCCCTGAAGGCTGCATTTCAAGGCTGATGTCCAGGTTCTGAATCTGCTCATCCATATAATCCTCATCATCCGGCTCCTCTGTGGCTGTCATCAACCACTGGAGCTCTGCCCAAGCCCTCAGAGCTTTCTGCAGCTCTAACATTTTGGTGGCCTTCTTCATCTGTAGTCCACTTTCCTTGCAGAACTGTTTAAATCAATCAAACAGGACTTGTAAAGCACAGCTAATCACCCAAGAGGGTATCAAGGTGCTGTGAACCCTGCAGCAGAGGGAGTGTTCTTTTTAAGCTCAGCCACAGTGCAGCTTTCCAAGTTGGTCAGGTCAACCTCCATTTCTGCAGGTATGGTTTCATACAGTTCAGTAGTAGGGATGAGGGTAGATTTGGAAAAACCAAAAGAAGGCAATCAAGGAGAATTTTAAAAACTATATATGGTCTTATTTATATGGGACGGTAGTATAACACAAAACCTTCTGTAGAGCACTGCACAAACAAGTCCAAATCCCACCGCTGCCACCAGTGGAAGAAATTGGCTTACCACAATCCTTGTCAGGGTGAAGTCACAAGTAAACCCTAAATTAACCAGTGCTCAACCCTTGGGTAGCTTGGCACAGAGCAGTCAGGCTTAACGCAGAGGCAATGTGTAAAGTATTTGTGCAACACTTCAAACAGAGCACAGTGAAAACATACCACAAAACGATCCCACACCACGTAAGCAAAATAGAGTAATTTTTACTAAATAAAACAAGACCAAATGACAAAAAAACAATCAGTAGAACCAGAGTTATGCAGGTTAAAAGATTTTATAGAAATAGTGCCCAAAAGTACAAAGCGCCACCTGTGGATATATGATCATGCCAGACAGGGACAAAGATCCCTTAAGACGAGGGCTTGCGATGCAAAGTCTAGCGACGTGGTTACAGCACGCAGTCGGAGTGATGCGTCGGTTCCAAGGAGCTGCGAGGCTGTAACATGGAGTCCGGCATCATTGTCAAGGCTGCCATCAACAAGGGTTGTGGAGGCCTGAGGCAAAAATGCTTCACACAGCGGTGGTTCTAATGAGGCAACAGGCTGCGATATAGGTCTTTATGACGGAACGATCCACGCAGCGGCGGCGATGCGTCGGTTCTGCTGGGGGTTGTGCCGCGCAGCAGAGGAGATGCGTCGGTTTCGCTGGATTCACAGATGCTGGTAGAACACCTGAGGCCCACTTCCAAGGGTCCAGGACTCGGGTGACACCACATGGCAGGGTAGACTCACAGATGGCAGAGTTAAGGTGCTGGGTTCAAGCTTGTTGGAGTCTTCTGTCCCTGAAGCTCTCTTCAGGAGGCCAGCCAACTAGCCCTTGGAGTCAATCTGGGGTCCTGGGTTCAGCAGATACAGGTCAGTCCATTTTACCCAGGCAGGAGGGCAGCAGGTAGCATGTCAGCACAGCAGGGCAGCAGTCCTTCAGAGAAGCAGTCCAGCAGAGTGGCAGTCCTTTCATCAGCACAGGAGTCCTTCTTCCTGGCAGAGGGCCCACAGGTCCAGATGTGTACTGATGAGTTGGTGTCTGAGGTCAAATATTTATACCTGGTGCCCTTCCTCTGGAAGGTGGGAGAAGCTTCTAGAGGTTTCCCTATGAAGTTCCCAGGCATCCTGCCTTCCCTGCCCTGGCTCCTGACTAACTACAGGGGATATGCAGCCCTTTGTTTGGAGGCAGGACACAGAATATTCAAGTGTTAGTAGGGCTGTGCCCAGCTCCACCCCCCACCCCCCATCTTTCCTGTGATGGCCCATACAGGCACACCTAAGTTCTCTATTATGTGTGGCTGTCTAGGAGGTATATACAAAGCCCAACTGTCAGATATACCCAGACATGTGACCCAGAGGCAGGCAACAGGGACTAATTGGTTAAGGTAGGAAAATGGCAACTTTCTAAAAGTGGCATTTTTCAAAATTGCAAATTTAAAATCCGATCTCATTACGATTCCAAAGACACCAAACATGAATTAGTTATCTGCTCCCATTTGGAAATTACAGCCTATTAAATGTAATAAGGTAAGCCCAATGTTATCGCAAGGGAGATGTAGGCTTGCAGTTTCACTCCCAGGACATAGAAAACTTAAGTATATGTCTTACTTTTTAAATACACTGCACCATGCCCTGTGGGTTGTTTAGGACCTACCCTACGGGTGACGTGTGTGTATTAAAAAGCATGGTTTTGACCTGGCAAAAGTTTTATTTTGCCAGGCTGAACTGGCAGTTTAAAAACGGAACATACAGGCTGCAATGGCAGGCCTGAGACATGTTAAAAGGGCTACTTAAGTGGGTGGCACAATAAGTGCTGTAGGCCCACTTGTAGCACTTTAATTACAGGCCCTCGGAACAGGTAGTCCCACTTTACAAGTAAATTAAATATGCCTGTTGGGGATACGCCAATGTTACAATGTTTTAAGGAGTGAGCACATGCACTTTAGCACTGGTTAGCAGTGGTAAAGTGTGCAGAGTCCTAAGGCCAGCAAATACAAGATCAGCAAAAATGGAAAAGAAAGGCTCAAACTCTGGGGGAAGGCCACCCTAAGGCTCACAGGTCGAACAGTGGCCAAAACAATTCTTGTGTATCTACTACCTGGTTGCTGGAAAACCCTACTCTTGTTCTACAAGACTTCGACCAGACTTCTGTTCCTAGGTTTATTAGGAGTACAATACTATCTGGAGGTGTAGTGGGGAATGAATTAGAGTTAAGTCTGCTGGTGGACACTTGAACCACCACATTTTCCGATATAGGATGTTGAGTAAGGGAGGTCAATCAATCAATCGATATGGGGATTATATAGCGTGGCTACTCACCCGTAAGGTCTCAAGGTGCTGGAGGGGAGGGGGGCTGCTGATCCGTCTGGGCACAGGGGTTCAGTTGAAGAGGTAGGTCTTGAGATCTTTCCTGAATTGGGTCAGCGACGGCGGATTGCCGGAGGTGGAGAGGCAGGGTGTTCCAGGTCTTAGCAGCGAGATGGGAGAAGGAGGTCAAGTTTTCTGGTGCAGGTCCATGCCTCCTGGCCACTTGCATGTGTACTGGCGGGTTGGGCCCATTCAAGTGTCTATCAATGCTTCATTTAACAGAAAGGGTTGGTTAGGAAGAAGAATGCCCAGTTTGCAGGACTTCCGTGAGCATGTTCATTTTAACTTCCAGCTAAGGCACTGAAGATTAAGGACTACCGCAGCACGTTGAATGGCCACTGAGAAATAGGCAGATTCTTTGGTATCTGGGAAGAGGGAATTCAACCCAGTATCTAGTACAGTGGCGTCCTGAAAGTCCATATAAAAATTCTCAATGTAAAAATGAGGTTTATCCGTTTTGTCCTGATTGCCATCAACCCTTTCCTCACTTTCTGATGATGTTCCACAATGTAGAGTTTGGCTTCCCATTTCCTAATCACATTTGGATTCATCCTGGAGCAGTCCCTATAAGAACTTGAGTCATGCAAGGACCCAAGACACCAGAGACATGCCTCAAGAGTGTCAGTCACTAATATCTTCTTGTGACAATCCTTACAAGGTTAAAACCCTGTCGTTATAGAAGTGACGTGTCCCTTCCACACTGTTGAAAATTAGAAGAAAAATATTTTTCGCCAAGAAGAAAGAGTGAAGAAATGAGCTCCAGATCCGCGTTGGAAGGTGTGGAAAGAAAGGAACTGACGTCAGCAGCAGGGGTGGTGATTACATGTGGTTAAAGCATCACTTCCGGGGCAGGCGACGTGGACACGGAGCCACACACCACCACTTACCAGCGCACAAAGGAATTGCTGAAAAATATTCTCTGGATGCAGTTTGATGCCTGGAGGTATTCACAAGGTGAATAATCTGGAGTTAAAAGTATCCATCAGAACTTAATAGCACAAACGTACCTACATATGTACCATTATTGGTGTGACAAAACCAGAGCGAGCAGATTCAACTTTAGTTTGTGATATTTGAGCTTGAGCAGAAACTTTAGCTGAAGTCAAAGGAGGGGAATAAAATAAAGAAAAATGCCTGACTAATCTTTCAAGAGGTCATTCCATCTGGAATTGGGTTCTGAGAACCTGGACAACAAGACTCCACATTTCATACTTTTCTGCAGCTATGAGCATTTCCAGTGGGGGGGTGGCGTGGCTAACCGCCGAGCATGGTGGACGCGTCTTAGCTGAGCTCCGGGCCTTAAATCCTGTAAGAAACCACGCTATTGCGAGGCCATCCAGAGCTACAAACCGACTGACTGACACCTGAAGTTCAGGGCCCGACATTCCGGGAAGGAAGAACTCTGGTTACGGTGTGTGTAGTGGCATTCACCGAAGTAACTTCACCGGTATAGTTCATACTGCGGAAGAGGAGGCTGCTGCGACCCATCGGCGCCTGCCATGATCACGCTGAAAGAGAAGTGGTACATGATACGCTGTCCTTCCACCGAGGCGCCCGCCGATCCCATGCTTCTGCCGTGACGGACCGCTCTGGTGGCGGAGAGGGGCGTGGTGACCGGCTTTGGACTGGGTGCTCCCGAGCAAGGCTTCCCAACACTGGCCTGCTGGCGCGGTCCTAAACGGAGCGGCTGCTCCTGGGGCACCCGAAACCTACACCGGACCGGGCCAAGATCTGTGTTAACTGCAGCGCGGTCCTCATTCCGAGAACTGTGGAGGCCGCGACGGCGTAACACTCAAAACCCAGGACTACTAGCTGAGGCGACATCAACGGCTCTGCAGCGACCACGGAGGCTGCTGTAACAAGTAAGGAATCACAGCAATCAAACCGTATGTAGTCGCCTGTATAGTGAAAATACGCCGCCCTGGTACCTGGGCCTGGTTGCTGCCGTGATGGGCCGGTTGGCCGTGGGTGGAGAAGGAGCAGCCGTCGCGGGACCAGGAATCACACCATCGACTGTGGAGTGGGGTTCACCGAATACAGAACGCGCATACAGTACTGGGCCAAGTTGGTCCGGTCACACCCCCGGGACTTGTACCGAACTAAGACTGGGCTAACGATGACCACGGCGTGACCCCTGGCAGATCTGCCACGAAGCACGACGAGGCGACCGGTGTGAACCCTGGAGGGCGACCCACAGTTGCTAACCGGGTCCCACCGAGCTAGACCTCGACCAACTGGGCTGAGCTCGAACTTGAGCGATTAGAGTGGCTGGGCCGAGCCGGGCTTTGACCAGGCCTTGACCAACTATGAACGCGGCCTGAGGCCTGCTCCCTAAACCGGGACCCATACCACACCTACTGTCGACCCCAGTCTACTGGAGTCCCATGTCAGCCGAGGAGAAGAAGAGGACATTGGAAGCTGGGCGAAGATTTACCCCCTGAGCATCGGATCTCCTACTGCGGTCATCAGTGGTAGCAGATAAGCGAAGAGTGCAACTCGAAACGCATGCGGTTAGTGCAGCGCTACCGACCAGCTGTGCACTGCGTCAGGGGCCCACATCCAGTCCTATATTGCGCTCAAACACAACCAGAAATGGGTCGGACAAGAGGAAAACACAGACACACTCACATCAGGGGGAACAGAACAAAGCGAACAGGACGATACGGCCCAGGCACCCGACCCTGACTGTATTCCTCCGACAGCAGTGGGGAACCCTCCAGATAAACTGGACCTTATCCTAAAAGAAGTCAGTGAATCAAGGAAGGCAATTGAGCAACAAATGAACGCACTAACAATGGGCTTCACACACTTATAAGCCGATCATGATAAATTAGCTACGACTGTGAAAAACAATAAATCGCTCCTCACCGAGATGATACCACAGCATAAAGCCCATTCAGAACAGATTGAACAACTACGGCGCCAGGTGTCCGGTCTGCAAGACAGGGTTGATGACGCCGAAGGCCATTCACGAAGAAATAATGTGAGAATAGTGGGCCTACCGGAACGCAGCGAAGGATCTAACCCAACCCAATTTATAGAACAATGGCTGCAGGACACGATCACCCCAGAGGGACTAAGCGACTTCTTCAGTGTGGAAAAGGCACACAGAATCCCTACGAGACCACCGATAGCTGGTGCACCGCCTAGGCCAATAATAGCGAGAATACTTAATTATAAAGACCGGGACACTTTACTTCGAGCCGCCAGGGAGAAGGCCCCGATTCAATTTGAGAACAAATTGATCTCACTATTCCCGGACTTTACATTAGCGGTTCAGCGTCAAATAGCCTCCTTCCAAGAGGTCAAAAAGACACTCAGAGTTCACAATTTGAAACATGCCCTCCTATTCCCAGCCCGTCTAAAAGTTATACACAAACAGAAATCTCACTTCTTCGACAATCCAGAAGAGGCTGCGGAATGGATGGAGGTCACACTATCCCCTGGCTCCTCACAAAGGTCATCACAATCCGCCAAACAGAGATCACAAAAACCACAAAAGTCAAGTAAAGAAAGATCGGGCCGAAGGAGAACGTTCCGCACAGACAAGAAGTCGAGCCCTTCTCCGGAACAAATAATAGAAAGCCAAAAATCAGCAATAATGGCGGCAGCAGCATTAGATGACCAAGAAACACTCTAGATGGCTGAGTCAATTGAATCATCTGAAGACACTAACCTACATTCAGACTCTGAGAACAGCATGGCTCTCTTCTCTTCCATCACCCCACAGACGGTAAACGACTATCCGGGATAATACGCCTGATTCATGGTCACACTGGTCTTGGACAACATTTTAAGGTAGACGAAACACCAAACTATATGCCCACTTGGCTTAGCAATGTTTTCACGATATTATGAAGGGCCTGAGCCCGGCCAGCTGTATTACGGCTCTGTGAGCTACATCCATTCACCCATAGTAGACCATGGTACCCCCCTCATTGCAAGTGCACCAAACTTTAAGTTGTTTTATATTCAAATCGGTTCTGTAGTTTGGTCCTCTAGTTGTTCGGGGGGACCTTGTATTGGGAAATGTTAGGGGTAATTATAAAGCTGACTCACTCCTAGGTAAATCTACCATCTGCCCAAAGTGCCAAGTAACGGCAAGCCCAAAAACAAAACACATACAAACGAATGGATACATCAGGAAAGTACACGGTGACAACCTGGAATGTTAGGGGAATGGGATCTGTAGACAAGCGACACAGAATATACGCCCAACTAAATAGGAGGAAATCACACATTGTTTTAATGCAGGAGACGCACCTTACTAACTCAGAAGCCACCAAGTTGCGGAAAAAATGGAAGGGGCAGTAATACAACACAACATATTCTGCATTTGCGAGAGGGGCCGCCATATGGATCAGAAACAGCGCTCCCTTTGCTGCTCTAGACCAAAGAATAGATGTAAACTGCAGATATGTATTGATCCATGGTACATTAGACGGCACACACAGAGTGCTTGGTAGCATATACGCCCCTAATAAGGAACAGGATAAATTCCTAAGTGCCCTTAACACGGGGCTAGCTGACTGGGTTGAATACCCCTGGCTCTTGGGAGGGGGAGGGGATTTCAATGCAGTATTGGACATAGATCTTGACCGCTCCCACCCACCATTACAAGGAACTGGCACTAAGAAACAAGTGGCCTCTCTACATGGATGGTTGACGGGCTTGGCACTACTTGATGCGTGGCGCATTAAAAACCTGATTTGCCGGGAATACTTGTTTTATTCTCCCCCACATATGTTACATACACGAATAGATAGGATATTCTGCTCGCTACCTCTGGTTGTAAAAATTGCTCATACCACATATTTCGGGAAAACATTATCGGACGATAACCCCCTAGAGGTAACACTCTCCTGGGAGAAAATTCCTACACCTGTACCAACATGGAGACTGCAGCCCCAAACACTAGAAGACTCTGTATTTCACAACACCCAATCCACAGCCATCTCGATTTCTCTGAAAATGCAGATACTGACAAATAGACAAATAGAATGGGAGGCTTTTAATACAGTCATTAGAGGGGTAGCTATCAGCACAAGAGTAGGTGCCCATCATATGATCGAAAAAGAGCTGCGAGAACTAGAAGACAAACTAGGCAGACTTGAGCAGGCAGCAATTGCTGATACCACAAAGGAGGTGGCCCTGCAAGAAGCTCACATTACACACGCTGAACTTCTAGAACGGCTACGTGTTATATACTACCGTTCTTACACGCACAGACAACAGGCCAGGATTTTAAAGAATGCGCCATTCTCCACCCCTATCCAGGAGATTACTACACTTGAGGGAATAACAGCAAACACGCAATTGGACATAAACACGGCATTTAGGAAGTACTATGAAACACTATACGCACCATCTAGTGATTTCGAGGAGGATGTATTAGAAGGAATTCCTAAACGATCTAGTATTCCCCCAGTTACTAGAATCACATAAAAAAGAACTAGCGGAACCAATTTCGAAAACCGAAATTAAAGAAGCGATCAAAGATCTCCCAAGGAACAAAACCCTGGGACTTGATGGTCTCCCGATTTTATGAAATGTTCTCATCAGCATTGGTCCCCCAACTAGAGCGACTGTACCAGGCAGCTCTGGACACAGGATCCCTCCATCCCACTACACAGCAGGCACTTGTCACATCCCTTCCGAAGCCTGGCAGGAGCCCTTCGGACATGTCCGGATACCGGCCTCTTTCATTACTAAACACCGATTACAAGTTTTAAGTAAAATATTATCCCGTAGACTACTTCATCATTTACCGAAATTGATACACATAGACCAATGCAGCTTTGTGCCCGGCCGTAGCACCTCCCTCAATATTTGACGACTATACCATGTATTAACCTCTACATCGGAGGACAGCCCTGGAGCTGGCTGCATGCATCTCTTTAGACCTGAGGCAAGCATTTGACACGCTGAATTGGAAATACATGTTAAAAGCCCTTTCGCAGGTTGGTATACCTCAAGAGTTTGTGCGGTGGGTCAGCTTACTATACACGGAACCTACGGCACGGGCCCACACAGGAGCCCACATCTCACGGTAGCCCGGAGCACACGTATGGGATGTCCACTTTCCCCACTTCTGTTTGTATTAGCGCTCGAACCATTAGCCATCAAACTCCGAACAGTTGCAGCAGGAAGGGGTATCCCGATCGGAAATACCACCCACACCCTCTCTGCTTATGCAGATATTATTCTCTACCTTAACAACCTTCAAGGTGACCCCGAACCCATCCCAAGTATATTTTCTCAATTCCAAAGCCTCTCAGGCCTATCCATTAACGAGTCCAAATCATATGCCTACTATTTCAATGATACAGCACAGACAGAGCTGGTCCATTTTGGCACCTGGGTATTCCCAACTGCCCCCACTACATTCAAATATCTTGGCATACAAATATATATAGGGGAGTACAGGAATTGCTGGACGGCAATCTCGTACGTGCTATCAAAACCCTTCAAAATCAAATCGTATTTTGGATCTCACAGCCGCTCTCGGTGGCAGGGAGAGTAGCCATCTCATAAATGGTTATGCTCCCTAGACTACTATACTTTTTCACAAATCTACCTATAGTGGTCATGACACACATATTCAAAACCTTGAACACGCTCCTATTAGAACTAATATGGGGTAAGGGCCGCAGAAGAGTGGGGCTCCCAAAAATCCAGCTGAGCACAGACCGGGGGGGCTTGGGTGTTCCTGACTTTAAGGCATACTGCTCTGCGAGCCAACTGCAGTGGCAATCATACTGGACTGCAGGCCATAACCTGCAGGAGATAGGGATGATGCAGCAAACATTGGACAAGGGATTCCTCCATACCCTGTTATTGCCGAAAGGGAGGGCCCCAATAGAGGCTCCTCCTCTGCTGAAAATAGCCCTTTTATACTGGAAAATAGCAATTCAGTATACTAATGGTTTACTCCCTTATGCCCCTAGTGTTCCATTATTAGGGATCCCTGCACCTACAAGAGTAGTCACAGCTAGATGCATTACCAGATGGTCACGTGAGGGAGTGAATACTGCTGGGATGCTATTTGCTAACAGCATGTTATTGGATCATGAAAACTTTGTCAGGGAGCAAGGACTACTGAATTCCCTTTATATCTTACACGCGAGCATTAGTAGATACATTAAAAGTACTTGGGCGCCGGATAATAGTGAACCCACCACACACGACTTAGTACATACATGATACCTTATGGACAATGGAGGACACCTAACCGGATGGCTTTATAGAGGAATACGCTCCCATGCGGCAATTCCACTTGAGACGCTCAGGGACAAATGAAACACTGATATAGGAAGAGAAATAAAAGACAAGGAATAGGAATCTATATTGGAACATCCCAAGAAAGTATCCTGCAATCCCAAATTTAAACTTATTCAATATACGGTATTACATAGGGCCTATCTTACACCGCACCGATTAAAAAAGATGTATCCGGAAATGGTAGACCAATGTCCCCGTTGCTTTACACAAAATGCCGACTTACTACACATGCTATGGGCCTGTCTGCGACTGGCGCCTTTCTGGGCAAATGTGATTAAGGTCCTAAGGGCTATTACAAATATAGCAGGGGGAAACACCGCAGAATACTGTATATTGGGGCTGCACCGTAAATGCAAGAAACAAGTGGTACAATATCGATTTACCAGCTTGGCTTTGATACTGGCAAAACGTTCAATTACGATGCAGTGGAAATCTGCACTGCCCCCGGCATGGGGAAGTAGTCAGATGGGGACGGGCTGAAAGTATGGCAATAAGGAGGGAGGAAGCTAGGGGCTTACGAAAGACCCCAATTTCACTAGATTGGGATGCAATGCTAGAACTTTTTATTTCTTCGGAACCTTCATTACACTGAGACTCTGTAATATAGATACTTACCTACCAGATTAGACATAGTAATCAGTAACAGATCCCTCTAGGTCCTAACAAAGCAGAGATGAATACACCTGTTAACCATGCATGTAGGAACACATACGTGAGCAGAGAACTAACCATTGATTAATTGTCCTATGTTACTACTGGAGTGAGTCTGGGGTAGGGAGGGGGTGGGAATTTCTAAATTATAAGTTTCAGGGAGTCGGGAGGGTATTGTTTACTTGGCATAGGACTTTATGATACATTTTAGACGCAATTACTGTTATTGTGATTGATATCCCTACTACCACTGCTCCTACTGTGTATACACCTTGTGGTAGGGTATATGCAAGTAATAATGATTGCCCTGTGATTACAGTAGGAGACATCTATATGATTCTGGTAATGTACGTTTCACTGCCATGTTGGTTTGTTAACCATGAAAATCAATAAAATGTTTTTAAAAATTAGCATTTCCAGTGGTCAACTGGTTCAATATGTCTACACAAACGTAGCCTTTGACATCTCAGGATCTTTTCTATCAGATGCCTATTCAACTGTTTTTGTATTTGCAGTCTTGGAAGACGCATTAGCATTATCTGGTGCACTGTAATACATTTGTAGACGAAACTATAACGCTGTTGATAGGTGATGAAAGATTACTTGCATTCATGAGTTAGTAATGGCACACAATAGGTAACACAAAAGCAGTGAAACAAAATACAACTTGCTCTAAAAAAATATAAGAGACTGGTCACATGTTAAATACAGTCCAATGAAAAATCGCACATTTAGAGCACAGAAATGTAAAGGATCGGGAGGTAAGGCTCTAAATGTCAAAAAGGAAAGAAAGATTGCGAGTTTTATAAAAACGTTGGAAAATATGTGCAAAAGAAGGGGAAAACCTATACAATTTTTAAATATTTTTAGATGTGCTAGTCTGTTATGAGTGTTTAGATAGGTTAGCAAGGGAGTTCGTGATGGGTGACCGTGTGTGTGAATGAGCATTTGAGCATCAGTGAGTGAGAACATGAGTTAGTAAATGGACATTTGGATAGGTGTGGGTGGTCAAGTGACCACTGTTAGACAGATGCGTGGATGCGTGAATGTGCACATGGGTCAAACTATGTTATAGTTGAATGTGTGCATTGGAGAATGCATATGTAGAAAGGCGAGTGAGCTATTGATGGTGTGTGAATGAGTCGGGTATCGGGTATGTTACTGATGGGTGAGTGTGTGTATAAGTAGGTGAATAGATGGGCGGTGTATAGATGGATTGGGGACAGAGCGTGTGTGAGACAGAGCGTGTGTGAGACAGAGCGTGTGTGAGACAGAGCGTGTGTGAGACAGAGCGTGTGTGAGACAGAGCGTGTGTGAGACAGAGAGCGTGTGTGAGACAGAGAGCGTGTGTGAGACAGAGCGCGTGTGAGACAGAGAGCGTGTGAGACAGAGAGCGTGTGAGACAGAGAGCGTGTGAGACAGAGAGCGTGTGAGACAGAGCGTGTGTGACAGAGAGCGTGTGAGACAGAGCGTGTGTGTGTGTGAGACAGAGCGTGTGTGTGTGTGAGACAGAGCGTGTGTGTGTGTGAGACAGAGCGTGTGTGTGTGTGTGTGAGACAGAGTGTGTGTGTGTGAGACAGAGAGTGTGTGTGTGTGAGACAGAGAGTGTGTGTGTGTGAGACAGAGAGTGTGTGTGTGTGAGACAGAGAGTGTGTGTGTGTGAGACAGAGTGTGTGTGTGTGAGACAGAGTGTGTGTGTGTGAGACAGAGTGTGTGTGTGTGAGACAGAGTGTGTGTGTGTGAGACAGAGTGTGTGTGTGTGAGACAGAGTGTGTGTGTGTGAGACAGAGTGTGTGTGTGTGGAGACAGAGTGTGTGTGTGTGAGACAGAGTGTGTGTGTGTGAGACAGAGTGTGTGTGTGTGAGACAGAGTGTGTGTGTGTGAGACAGAGTGTGTGTGTGTGAGACAGAGTGTGTGTGTGTGAGACAGAGTGTGTGTGTGTGAGACAGAGTGTGTGTGTGAGACAGAGTGTGTGTGTGAGACAGAGAGTGTGTGTGAGACAGAGAGTGTGTGTGAGACAGAGAGTGTGTGTGAGACAGAGAGTGTGTGTGAGACAGAGAGTGTGTGTGAGACAGAGAGTGTGTGTGAGACAGAGAGTGTGTGAGACAGAGAGTGTGTGAGACAGAGTGTGTGAGACAGAGTGTGTGAGACAGAGTGTGTGAGACAGAGTGTGTGAGACAGAGTGTGTGAGACAGAGCGTGTGTGTGAGACAGAGCGTGTGTGTGAGACAGAGCGTGTGTGTGAGACAGAGCGTGTGTGTGAGACAGAGAGTGTGTGTGAGACAGAGAGTGTGTGTGAGACAGAGCGTGTGTGCGTGTGAGACAGAGAGCGTGTGTGCGTGTGAGACAGAGAGCGTGTGTGCGTGTGAGACAGAGCGTGTGGAGAGAGCGTGTGAGAGAGCGTGTGAGACAGAGCGGTGTGAGACAGAGCGTGTGTGAGACAGAGCGTGTGTGAGACAGAGCGTGTGTGAGACAGAGCGTGTGTGAGACAGAGCGTGTGTGAGACAGAGCGTGTGTGAGACAGAGCGTGTGTGAGACAGAGCGTGTGTGAGACAGAGCGTGTGTGAGACAGAGCGTGTGTGAGACAGAGCGTGTGTGAGAGAGCGTGTGTGAGAGAGCGTGTGTGAGACAGAGC
This sequence comes from Calotriton arnoldi, assembly GCA_963921515.1. NCBI lineage: Eukaryota > Metazoa > Chordata > Amphibia > Caudata > Salamandridae > Calotriton > Calotriton arnoldi. The sequence continues at coordinate 1,812,288 of CAWUFW010000883.1, forward strand.
GTGTGTGAGACAGAGCGTGTGTGAGACAGAGCGTGTGTGAGACAGAGCGTGTGTGAGACAGAGCGTGTGTGAGACAGAGCGTGTGGTGAGACAGAGCGTGTGTGTGAGACAGAGCGTGTGTGTGAGACAGAGCGTGTGTGTGAGACAGAGCGTGTGTGTGTGTGAGACAGAGCGTGTGTGTGTGTGAGACAGAGCGTGTGTGTGTGTGAGACAGAGCAGTGTGTGTGTGTGTGAGACAGAGTGTGTGTGTGAGACAGAGAGTGTGTGTGTGTGAGACAGAGAGTGTGTGTGTGAGACAGAGAGTGTGTGTGTGTGAGACAGAGATGTGTGTGTGTGAGACAGAGGTGTGTGTGTGTGAGACAGAGTGTGTGTGTGTGAGACAGAGTGTGTGTGTGTGTGAGACAGAGTGTGTGTGTGTGAGACAGAGTGTGTGTGTGTGAGACAGAGTGTGTGTGTGTGAGACAGAGTGTGTGTGTGTGAGACAGAGTGTGTGTGTGTGAGACAGAGTGTGTGTGTGTGAGACAGAGTGTGTGTGTGTGAGACAGAGTGTGTGTGTGAGACAGAGTGTGTGTGTGTGAGACAGAGTGTGTGTGTGTGAGACAGAGTGTGTGTGTGAGACAGAGCGTGTGTGTGAGACAGAGAGTGTGTGTGAGACAGAGAGTGTGTGTGAGACAGAGAGTGTGTGGAGACAGAGAGTGTGTGTGAGACAGAGAGTGTGTGTGAGACAGAGAGTGTGTGAGACAGAGAGTGTGTGAGACAGAGTGTGTGAGACAGAGTGTGTGAGACAGAGTGTGTGAGACAGAGTGTGTGAGACAGAGTGTGTGAGACAGAGCGTGTGTGTGAGACAGAGCGTGTGTGTGAGACAGAGCGTGTGTGTGAGACAGAGCGTGTGTGTGAGACAGAGAGTGTGTGTGAGACAGAGAGTGTGTGTGAGACAGAGCGTGTGTGCGTGTGAGACAGAGAGCGTGTGTGCGTGTGAGACAGAGAGCGTGTGTGCGTGTGAGACAGAGCGTGTGTGAGACAGAGCGTGTGTGAGACAGAGCGTGTGTGAGACAGAGCGTGTGTGAGACAGAGCGTGTGTGAGACAGAGCGTGTGTGAGACAGAGCGTGTGTGAGACAGAGCGTGTGTGAGACAGAGCGTGTGAGAGACAGAGCGTGTGTGAGACAGAGCGTGTGTGAGACAGAGCGTGTGTGAGACAGAGCGTGTGTGAGAGAGCGTGTGTGAGAGAGCGTGTGTGAGACAGAGCGTGTGTGAGACAGAGCGTGTGTGAGACAGAGCGTGTGTGAGACAGAGCGTGTGTGAGACAGAGCGTGTGTGAGACAGAGCGTGTGTGTGAGACAGAGCGTGTGTGTGAGACAGAGCGTGTGTGTGAGACAGAGCGTGTGTGTGAGACAGAGCGTGTGTGTGAGACAGAGAGTGTGTGTGAGACAGAGAGTGTGTGTGAGACAGAGAGTGTGTGTGAGACAGAGAGTGTGTGTGAGACAGAGAGTGTGTGTGAGACAGAGAGTGTGTGAGACAGAGAGTGTGAGAGACAGAGAGTGTGTGAGACAGAGAGTGTGTGAGACAGAGAGTGTGTGAGACAGAGAGTGTGTGAGACAGAGAGTGTGTGAGACAGAGTGTGTGTGTGAGACAGAGTGTGTGTGTGTGTGAGACAGAGAGCGTGTGAGACAGAGAGTGTGTGAGACAGAGCGTGTGAGACAGAGAGTGTGTGAGACAGAGTGTGTGTGTGTGACAGAGCGTGTGAGACAGAGCGTGTGAGACAGAGCGTGTGAGACAGAGCGTGTGAGACAGAGCGTGTGAGACAGAGCGTGTGAGACAGAGCGTGTGAGACAGAGCGTGTGAGACAGAGCGTGTGACAGAGCGTGTGAGACAGAGCGTGTGACAGAGCGTGTGACAGAGCGTGTGACAGAGCGTGTGACAGAGCGTGTGACAGAGCGTGTGACAGAGCGTGTGACAGAGCGTGTGACAGAGCGTGTGACAGAGCGTGTGACAGAGCGTGTGACAGAGCGTGAGACAGAGCGTGAGACAGAGCGTGAGACAGAGCGTGAGACAGAGCGTGTGTGAGACAGAGCGTGTGAGACAGAGCGTGTGAGACAGAGCGTGTGAGACAGAGCGTGTGAGACAGAGCGTGTGTGAGACAGAGCGTGTGTGAGACAGAGCGTGTGTGAGACAGAGCGTGTGTGAGACAGAGCGTGTGTGAGACAGAGCGTGTGTGAGACAGAGCGTGTGTGAGACAGAGCGTGTGTGAGACAGAGCGTGTGTGAGACAGAGCGTGTGTGAGACAGAGCGTGTGTGAGACAGAGCGTGTGTGAGACAGAGCGTGTGTGAGACAGAGCGTGTGTGAGACAGAGCGTGTGTGAGACAGAGCGTGTGTGAGACAGAGCGTGTGTGAGACAGAGCGTGTGTGAGACAGAGCGTGTGTGAGACAGAGCGTGTGTGAGACAGAGCGTGTGTGAGACAGAGCGTGTGTGAGACAGAGCGTGTGTGAGACAGAGCGTGTGTGAGACAGAGCGTGTGTGAGACAGAGAGTGTGTGAGACAGAGAGTGTGTGAGACAGAGAGTGTGTGAGACAGAGAGTGTGTGAGACAGAGAGTGTGTGAGACAGAGAGTGTGTGAGACAGAGAGTGTGTGAGACAGAGAGTGTGTGTGAGACAGAGAGTGTGTGAGACAGAGAGTGTGTGTGAGACAGAGAGTGTGTGTGAGACAGAGTGTGTGTGTGAGACAGAGTGTGTGTGTGAGACAGAGTGTGTGTGTGAGACAGAGAGTGTGTGTGTGAGACAGAGAGTGTGTGTGAGACAGAGAGTGTGTGTGTGAGACAGAGAGTGTGTGTGTGAGACAGAGAGTGTGTGTGTGAGACAGAGAGTGTGTGTGTGAGACAGAGAGTGTGTGTGAGACAGAGAGAGAGTGTGAGACAGAGAGTGTGAGACAGAGTGTGTGAGACAGAGAGTGTGTGTGTGTGTGAGACAGAGAGTGTGTGTGTGTGTGAGACAGAGAGTGTGTGTGTGTGTGAGACAGAGAGTGTGTGTGTGTGTGAGACAGAGAGCGTGTGTGTGTGTGAGACAGAGCGTGTGTGTGTGTGAGACAGAGAGCGTGTGAGACAGAGAGCGTGTGTGAGACAGAGCGTGTGTGAGACAGAGAGCGTGTGTGAGACAGAGCGTGTGTGAGACAGAGAGCGTGTGTGAGACAGAGCGTGTGTGAGACAGAGAGCGTGTGTGAGACAGAGAGAGTGTGAGACAGAGAGTGTGAGACAGAGTGTGTGAGACAGAGAGTGTGTGTGTGTGTGAGACAGAGAGTGTGTGTGTGTGTGAGACAGAGAGTGTGTGTGTGTGTGTGAGACAGAGAGCGTGTGTGTGTGTGAGACAGAGAGCGTGTGTGTGTGTGAGACAGAGAGCGTGTGAGACAGAGAGCGTGTGAGACAGAGCGTGTGAGACAGAGCGTGTGAGACAGAGCGTGTGAGACAGAGCGTGTGAGACAGAGCGTGTGAGACAGAGCGTGTGAGACAGAGCGTGTGAGACAGAGCGTGTGAGACAGAGCGTGTGAGACAGAGCGTGTGAGACAGAGCGTGTGAGACAGAGCGTGTGAGACAGAGCGTGTGAGACAGAGCGTGTGAGACAGAGCGTGTGAGACAGAGCGTGTGAGACAGAGCGTGTGAGACAGAGCGTGTGAGAGAGCGTGTGAGAGAGAGCGTGTGAGACAGAGCGTGTGTGAGACAGAGCGTGTGTGAGACAGAGCGTGTGTGAGACAGAGCGTGTGTGAGACAGAGCGTGTGTGAGACAGAGCGTGTGTGAGACAGAGCGTGTGTGAGACAGAGCGTGTGTGAGACAGAGCGTGTGTGAGACAGAGCGTGTGTGAGACAGAGAGTGTGTGAGACAGAGAGTGTGTGTGAGACAGAGAGTGTGTGTGTGTGTGAGACAGAGTGTGTGTGTGAGACAGAGTGTGTGTGTGTGTGTGACAGAGTGTGTGTGAGACGGAGAGTGTGTGACAGAGTGTGTGTGTGTGTGTGACAGAGTGTGTGTGAGACGGAGAGTGTGTGACAGAGTGTGTGAGACAGAGTGTGTGTGTGTGAGACAGAGAGTGTGTGTGTGTGAGACAGTGTGTGTGTGTGTGTGTGAGACAGTGTGTGTGTGAGACAGTGTGTGTGTGTGAGACAGAGTGTGTGTGAGACAGAGTGTGTGTGTGTGTGAGACAGAGAGTGTGTGTGTGTGTGAGACAGAGTGTGTGTGTGAGACAGAGTGTGTGTGTGTGAGACAGAGTGTGTGTGTGAGACAGAGTGTGTGTGTGTGAGACAGAGTGTGTGTGTGACAGAGTGTGTGTGAGACGGAGAGTGTGTGACAGTGTGTGAGACAGAGAGTGTGTGTGTGTGAGACAGAGAGTGTGTGTGTGTGAGACAGTGTGTGTGTGTGTGTGTGTGAGACAGTGTGTGTGTGAGACAGAGTGTGTGTGTGTGTGAGACAGAGTGTGTGTGTGTGTGAGACAGAGTGTGTGTGTGAGACAGAGTGTGTGTGTGAGACAGAGTGTGTGTGTGTGAGACAGAGTGTGTGTGTGTGTGTGACAGAGTGTGTGTGAGACGGAGAGTGTGTGACAGAGTGTGTGAGACAGAGAGTGTGTGTGTGTGAGACAGAGAGTGTGTGTGTGTGAGACAGTGTGTGTGTGTGTGTGTGTGAGACAGTGTGTGTGAGACAGAGAGTGTGTGTGTGTGAGACAGAGAGTGTGTGTGTGAGACAGAGAGTGTGTGTGTGAGACAGAGTGTGTGTGTGTGTGAGACAGAGTGTGTGTGTGTGTGTGAGACAGAGTGTGTTTGTGTGTGACAGACAGTGTGTGACAGAGTGTGTGAGACAGAGAGTGTGTGTGTGAGACAGAGAGTGTGTGTGTGAGACAGAGAGTGTGTGTGTGTGTGAGACAGAGAGTGTGTGTGTGTGAGACAGAGTGTGTGTGTGTGTGAGACAGAGTGTGTGTGTGTGTGAGACAGAGTGTGTGTGTGTGTGAGACAGAGTGTGAGACAGAGTGTGAGACAGAGAGTGTGAGACAGAGAGTGTGAGACAGAGAGTGTGAGACAGAGTGTGAGACAGAGTGTGAGACAGAGAGTGTGAGACAGAGAGTGTGTGACAGAGTGTGTGTGTGTGTGACAGAGTGTGTGTGTGTGAGACAGAGAGTGTGTGTGTGAGACAGAGAGTGTGTGTGTGTGTGTGTGTGAGACAGAGTGTGTATGTGTGAGACAGATTATGTGTGAGACAGAGTGTGAGACAGAGTGTGAGTGTGAGTGTGAGTGTGAGTGTGTGTGTGTGTGTGTGTGTGTGTGTGTGTGTGTGTGTGTGTGGTGTCCATGGATGGGTTTTTTAGATATGTATGCATGTTAATGAATATAAGGACAATTTAAATAAGTGGGGATGTGGATACATATATGTTTGTGGGTGTACGGTAGAATGAAAGACTATGTTGATGGGTATGTATGTGGATCTTTGAGTATCAGTTGTGGGAATTAAAAAGGGATGTGTTACATATTTTAGTTGAATAGAGGGATGAATACATGGTTCGGTCAATCTTGAGTTTCAATCGGAATAAGATAATCTGCCCATAATTGCCCATATGAGGTACAATTAGGAATAAGGGATATCAGCCTAGTCTCTCATTAGACAAACGCCCCGCTCAAACACTGGCACAAAAGTAGGTAAGCTCTCACATTCAGAGATAGCAACTCTCTCTTTTTCATTCACACTCTCTCTCCCTTAATATTACAAAAATGCAGCAGCCACAGTCCAAGCTTCCTACACACAAAGGGCTATTATGCAAACAAAGTGAGGCCTTCAGCTACACCAAGTGGCTGATTCTCAGAAAAATTCATTTGTCTATGCCAGACACAGCCATAAGTCTGGGGGAGTAAATTTCCAGTTGTTAACGACTTTTCTAGAGCTAACAGGTAATTACAGGGGTACTCCTGAGAAGTTGCAACAGTCACAGATTCCAGAAGTGTTCTGGAATTTTGTTATGGATTTCAAGTTACACACAAGTGTATTAGCATTCATAAAAGGAAACACATTTTTCCTCATTAAAAATGCAGGACTACAAATATCACAATCAAAAGAAAACATTACCGTACCAGATATAATACTCATTCCTGACATTTTGACTGAGACAGCAAGACTTTAAACTTTCTATTTTAGGTATGCAACTGACAGCTTTAGTTGTCTGCCAAAGCCCATGTCATTAAAACACACAAATAAACTAAGAGTGGGGTTTGTGTCAGTTCCCTTAGGTCACTGGCATTTTGAAGTGTCTTTCACATTTTTGTAGCAACCCACAGAAGTATTACGCAGTTATATATATATATCATCCAGAGGTAACTGTAAAAGGAGTCTGTTTCCATCGTCCCATCTATTTTTGATGAATGATATTGCATCTTTGTTCCATCTTGTTGTATGCTTTCTTTTTATTAAAATAAGTCAAATAAATAAAAATTATTCATGAATGCAATGTGAACAAGCATCCAATATGATTGAGTGATCGGGCAAATCTAAGCATGTACAATGGATTAACTCTTGGCATACAGGGTACATTCTTGGCACAATGGTGCCCACACTTGCATTATGCTAGCAATGTGATAATGGTGACAATTTCTGACACTGGAACAATGGTGGCCACCTTTTGTGCAATGGTCTTACTGGAAATAAAACACACACACAGCTAAAAGTCACAAACCCACTGAAAATCGGTATGCTACCCACACAACGCAATCCATAACTCATCATCGCTCGCCGTACAGAAAGCAATAAACACTAAACAAAACACCCATTTTAAAAACACTGAAGAAACATAAAATGCATGCCATAACTCGTCAACAACCATGTTTTGCTCTTGGTAATTTGCGCAATGTTGCTGCTGTATACCATAAAGGCTCTTCATGAGCATGTTGCCATTCGAGTGCTCCTTGTACGTTGGGTACTTTGGAGCTTGGATAAATACGCGGCATACCCTGCCGCGAAGGAGCACCACCCCAGGATGTGGGGGCCACGCGGTCTGTTATCGAGCAGGCCGACTTCGAGGGGCAGCAACGGATTTAGCATATCCACCGGCACACCGAGGCCCATCTGGGGGCTATGAATGTTACAGCAGCAACATTGCGCGCTCCATCTGGAGACAAAGGACACTACAAGGCCCATAATGCTCTGCTAGTCGCGGCAGAGCGTCCCATCCAGGGCATGCATTGGAGCATTTAAATGATGAGGGCGGTGTCCTATGCGCCTTCAATTGCCAAAGCCTCTGAAGAGAAGTGGGGACACTTCGAAACGTGTCAGGCATCCATGGCAAATTGGACTGCTTAAAGTTATCGTTGTGCCGGCGGATTGTATACCATAAAGGCTCTTCATGAGCATGTTGCCGTTCGAGTGCTCCTTGTACGTTGGGTACTTTGGAGCTTGGAGATAGATATAGATATATATATATATATACACACACACACACACACACACACACACACACATACATATATAGATATTTTATTATACTTTTTCGGTAACATAATCACAACTTTGCCATGATGATCTCGACTTTTTCAAGTTTTTATAGCAGTTTTCTTCAGTGCCTCCGAGTGCCCTTCAGCTCTTCCCTTCCCCTGTGGCTGGGCACCTCTCATTGTGCCACCCGCTGTTGTGTGCATTTTTTTCCCATTGCGCCAAAGGTGATTTTTATTTTTTAAAGACACCTTTCAATATGCCGAAGAAAGATAACTCACCCCTTTTCAGGAAATCACATATGAAAACAAAATTCAAACATGATTGAGAAGATTAACAATTATCTGAAAAAAAAAGCACAGATATGTAAAAGTTTTAACCCTTTGAAGCCCGGTCAGAAACGTATTTAAAAGTTTATATCTTAAAAACTACAGAAAAGATTTACACTAAAGAAAAGTACACTTTCTGAGTAAAGTTCTACTTTCATACCAAGTTTGGTGTAAATCCATTCAGCAGTTTGGATGTAGGCACAACCAAAATTTCCAATGGGAGCTAAAACGGCAAAATATGTCTTTTTTTATCCTCCCCCACCCCATAAATCCCCTGCACCGATCTGCCCGAATATTGGCTTCCTTCACTAAAATATAAACATATGCAGATGCACAGAGTAATCCGCTGTTTATTAACATTGTAGAGCGCGGGGAGGGGCCATGACTTACGAGAGGAAAAAACTTCATAGAAAGGCGCTTGTCAAGAAACACAAGTAAATACATACCCTTTGCTCAATACATCGTCCAAAGATGGGTGGAAACAGTCACAATCAAAAACTTAGCCTTCCACACAACTATACACAAAATCACCAATCACTAAAGATTCACTTTTGCTCAGCTAGACCCATTGGCCTTGCCAATGCATGTTTTTTTTGCACTCAAGTAGTTGATTAAAAGGCAGCTATGAGTGTACATATATATTGAATTAAGATGGCATGTCTTGTACATACACTCATGTGCACAGATAACACACACACATTGACATTGGGGGGGGGGGGGCGCAGCCGACCACAAGGAGGTGTGCCCCCCTGGGGATTTTAAGCCAGTGGTGCAGCCCAGTCCCAATTGGGCTACAACCAATTTGGGCTGGTAGCCCAAGTGCTTAACCGGTTAGTTCACCCTCGGTCTCATAATTTTAGTAAGGTGACACGGTAGCCGGTATTAATTTGGGCAGGAAGTGTTTTTCGTTGAAGGTATTCTCCCCATAGTGAGAAGGTTATCAGATAGCAGTGATGATGGATCACCGCATAAAGGACGCCATGCGTCTGCTGGCATAGGCAGGCAAATGGACTTACTCACCCCAGGTGCGTGGGTGTCGGCCCGTCCGGTGCAACAAGCCGCGAGCGGTGTGGCTGCGGCGGTGTGGGCATGCTCACCGCCGCGGGCCGCACAAAGCACAGGACAGGTACGTGGCAGGCGCCGTTCGAGAGTGAAGGGAGCGGCCCATGGTGCAAGAAAGGGTGGGCGTGGCGCTGCACAGCATACCACTATGCAATTCAAAGGAGGGGAGGGGCTTCCACTCAGCAATCAGTGCTACGCCGGGAAGTACATGACGGGAAAATGGAGGTTGCTAGTGCTGTGGACTCCTTTAAAAACAATTATGAACACCAGGGGGCAATGGAGGAAGGCGGAGAGGGGTGGGGGGACATGGTCCTCGGGTAGTTAACAGGCCGGAAGAGGAAGGCCTTGGAGGACAAAGGAGGAAAGGACAGTGCAGGGGGCCCAGTGGAGTGCAGTAGGCTAAGTAGGGACACAGACAACTCCAGCCAGGTACTGCAAGGAGGAAGGGAGAAGAAAGTTAGGAGGGGAGCGGGAAGAAGGTGGGAAGGGCGGGGAAAATGTCAGGGCCACAGTGGGGGCCTCCAATTTCACGGGACTTAGGGAGGCTCTCTGGACAAGGCACCATGGGGTCTTCGGTCAAAATGGTCAGAAGAAGGGGGATGGTAACAAGATGCGCCCCCAGACACCAACGCGCTGGACGTTGGGGGGGGGGGGACAAGAAGGGAGGGGAGAGGACATTGCAACAGGTCAGGAGGTGGGCCCAGCGACCGCGCTAGTCACAGCAATGTTTGATTGGAGTGAGGATGAGGAGCAGGGAGAGGGGCCAGTGAATGGCCAAGAAGGAGAAGCCCCCGGCCAGAGTATATATGCGCCGAAGAGCAGATTAGGGCACGGGACCAGCCCGTATGAGGGGGGGGTGCATTTGGCGGGAGCTGGGAGGCATGGGAAGGAAGAGCTCCCTGAAATAGAGCAACAGGTAAGCGAGTGGGGAGGAAGGAGAGCTGAGGCAGAGGGGCAGGTTAGTGGGGAGTGCTGGCAATGGATACAGACAGAAGGGAGGGGGCAGTCAGGTAGGGATACATACCCCGGTTTGCTGGACCGTACCTTTGCATTTCAGGAGCATTGTGTACACGGACAGGCAGACTTGGGAGAGTCATATGCAGCTCAGAGACACAGAGGGAAATGGATGGCAAGGTCTAGGGCGGCCAGCCAGATGCTGACGAGGGACGGTTACGATGCTGATACAGAAAGGTCTTGGGTGGCCTCGGCAGTGCACCAACCTGGATGGCTCAATGGGGCCTCTGGGTCAGCCGGAAGAACAACAGGGCAACAAGGGAGAAGGCATGGACCAGAGGGCGTACTACGGCCTTCTGGTATCGAGTAGGAAGTAATGAAAGGTCTACGCAGCAAGAGCAAGGCAGTGCAAAGGCACTGGAGGAGGTCACAAGGGGTCCTGGGAAGTGGGAGAGGAGAATACACATTTGGATTATGATGAAAGAAGCCTGGAAGAGGGCGAAATAGTGGAGGATGAAGCCACTGGGGAGGAAGAGCATAGGTGGGGGTCACATACTGCATGTGGCGGTTCAGTAATGCACTTGTGCCTAGTCTGTTGCAGGACAGATGGGAAAAGGAAGGATATCTTGCACAGGCCAAGGTGGTTGGAGCCCCTTCACGACTGGTTAGATGGTTGGATCGAGTGCAGAGGCCGACCTTGACGCCAGGTAAGGGCAATGGGGGTTCTGGGTCACAAGATACAAAAAGTGTCGGTAGGGGTGAACACGGAGGGAGATGAGGACAGTGGAGCGATATGTCTCAGGAAAGGTTTGCATGTAAAAGATACAGGAGAGTGTACAGAGACCCAGGCGCCTGGACAAGGAAAGGGCGTGGGCCAACCACAGGGGGGATAGCCACCACAAGTACAAAATGCAGATACGGGGGCCAAAGGGGAAAAAATGCAGCAAGAAAAGAAAGACGATATGGTAGAAGATCAGGCAAAAACAGGAGTGCAAGGGGACGGGGCAAAAGAAAGTAAGCAACTTAAAATTAAGAAATTACCATATATGGGAGTGGCAAAGCCATTGGGAGTGCATCTCATGTTGGCAACCAAGGAGAAAATATGGAAAGGGGAGTATGTAGAGATGTTAAAATTGCTACACAGAGAATTATGGGCAAAAGAAGGGTCAAAAGAAGAAGAATTTGAATTGTCAAAACGGCCCAGGGTGCCGACAACAATAGAAAATTGGACTGCGGCTTTCCTAATTTTCGCGAGCGCATAATGCAAAAAATACCCTGATAGGTGTGTCTCCTTTTTGTACAACTTGTATGCAGACAGTCCTGCAGAGCTGCAATGTCTGACACCATCAGCTAGCCTTGGGGTTTTGGCCAGCACTATTGATATTTATATTAGTAAGGATAAAAGGAAATTATATATATATATATATATATATATATATATATATATATATATATATATATATATATATATATATATATATATATATATACGCTGCTCCTCAAATTTCCACCTCCTTCGTGCACTCTCAAACGGGTGCTTTCTCGCGGGCGGTGTACCCGCAACTATACCAGCTCCTAATTCCACATTCCATCAGAACGTAAAGGAAAGCACTCTCGGGGCGAGTCCAACATATTTATTTCCACGGACTCACAGCAACCAGACGCGTTTCGGCAGTCGCCTTTTCGATGGTAACCAGGCGCGCCAGAAACGGCCTTCTTTTATGTCAATTACAAATCACATCAGCATTAGTGAACACTGAGAATGGACAAACATTTTCATTTTCATTGTCATTTTTCGCCGCCATCTTTCAATGTGCAAAAATCGTTCTTCACAATAAAATTAGATAGTAGCTGATCTAGTATATACATAAATCCATATATACAAAAATCCATATATACAAATATTTAAATACACTTATTCGGACTCAACACAGTTAAATACTGTTCTCAAATTGATTACGCCCACCAATGGGCTTCCTGATTCTACACATCCTGCCCACAAATGGGCCTGCATGATATTACATGGACTTAAGATCAGTTCGCTAAATAACGACTATCAACACATTGCCAATTCATTCAAAATTCTGACCTTTCTCAGTTAAAACCTTCAACTTAAGCAAGATATAACAAACATGTAATGGTCCCTCTACATAGTTACATTTCAAACACATTATACATTTATAAATTTCATAAATTTCATAATCCGGTATCAAAACAGACCTCACTCATTATTTTCCCATAGCCATGGGATTATCCAGCTACTCGCCTAAGTGCACTGAAAGCTCCTCATTACAATTCAAACCATCGGGAGCCTTTGTTTGGAGATCTATTATGTATCTGGATTCCAGCCTTCTCAGACTAGTAACCCTGTCTCCACCCCTTGGATTTAATGGAACATGATCTAAGGCAAAGAATGTTAAAAGATTCCTGTCACTGTTATGTTTGGATTTAAAATGCCGGGCTACCGGGTATGACAAATCCCCATTTTTAATCGCCCTTGTATGCTCCAAAATGCGTATTTTCGTTTGGTGTATGGTACTACCAATGTACCTGAGTCCACAAGGGCAATTCAAACAGTACACTGTGTATGGTGTGCTACATGTGATAAATTTCTTAATGGATTTTGGTTTCTGTACTCCCGGTATATGGTATTTCAAAACCTTTTACTACCTACACAAGCTTTACATTTGCCACAGGGATAAAATCCCTGCAGCTCCTTATCAAACAGCTTAGGTGTTTCTCTTCTCATATAGCTGCTTGTAAGAGAATCACGAAGGGCCCTAGCTTTCCGAAAGGTCATTAATGGTCGTGCTGGAATATCCATTCCAATTACGGGATCCATTTTGAGCAGATTCCAATTTCTGCGCAAAATGGTTCGCAATTTATCAGATTCACTTGAAAATGTAGTGATCATCCGAAAGCCACACACATTAATTCTCTTGGGTTTCTCTTCTAATAGCTTACTTCTGGGGACAGAATTAACTTTCTTTAATGCTCCCATCAATACCTGCTCACCATAACCACGTGCTCTAAATCTGTCCAAACATTCACTGGAGTGTTTCTCAAAATCAACCTCCCTGGTATTATTCCTTTTTATGCGCAACAGTTCCCCATAGGGGATACTGTTAATCAGTTTCTGTGGATGCGCACTGCGGGCATGTAAGATCGAATTTCCCGCAGTCGGTTTTCGATACAATTTCGTGCAAATTCGGTTTTCAATCACACAAACCTCTAGATCTAAAAAAGTTTACCGACCCATCACTGATATCAGCATTGAACTTTAAGTTCAGGTGATTGTTATTAAGCACCTGAACATACTCTAGTGCTGATTCCTTTGACCCCCTCCATACCAGGAAGAGGTCGTCGATATATCTGTACCAGGCAATTACCCTATCTGTCCAGATACGGTTAGTATCCGACCAGGCCACCTGCTCCTCCCACCAGCCCACGAATAAATTCGCGTAGCTGGGGGCGAAGCAGGTGCCCATGGCCGCCCCAGATACTTGCTTATAATACTGTTCCTGGTACAGAAAGATGTTATTATTCAAACAAAATTCTAAAAGTTCAATTAACATATCACTATGTTCACAATATTTGATGGGTCGATTTTTAAGAAAATAGCATACTGCTTGTAAACCTTGGTGGTGTGCTATGCAGGTATATAGACTCGTGATATCCATCACTATCATTTGATCTCCCTCCTGCCATGTAATAGTTGTAATACGTTGCAAGAAATCTTTTGTATCTTTGATATATGATCTTAATCCCACCACGAAACCAGATAAGAATTGATCTATATACATTGACACATGTTCTAAAAGACTGCCCTGGGACGAGACAATCGGCCTCCCCGGTGGTACTAATGCGTCCTTATGTACTTTGGGCAAATGATAAAAACAAGGTGTTACAGGGTTCAAACGCCTCAAGAATAAATACTCTTCAGTTTCTATCTTGCCTTTCTCATACCACTTTTTTAATAACGCATGGCAGTTTGCAATACTCATATTGTACACATTCTTTCCCACTTTTTCATAGAATGCCAAGTCTGAAAGTTGACGTAAAGCCTCCTTATTATAGGCATCAAAAGTTTGCAGCACTACATTTCCGCCTTTATCTGAAGGCTTACAGATAATAGACGTATCTTTTTAATGCACTCCATAGCCAAGTACTGCTCGTGGGTTAGATTGCGTTTCTTTGTCCAAACATGATCGCTTTTTCGTAGGTTCATTAGCTCCTTTATAACAGTGTCTGAGAAGGTATCAATTATATCACTAGGCATTTGCGGTAAAAAACTTGAAGCCGGTTTAAAACAGGTAACCACATTCTGTTGTTCAATACCCAGGATCCCCACTCGATCATCAGCCATGTCCGGGCCTGCAATTTCATTACCCAGATCATCCAGGGCCTGTAATACTGGTAAATCATGTCCGACCAAAATGTCGGTTTCTAATGGATGTGCACCAATTCCCTTCGTCTGTTGCTTTTTTGGTCTCAATTTAAAATACTTATGAAGCTTGAGTTTTCTTATGAACCTAAACAGATCAATTCTCGTTTGCGTATATTCAAGTTTTTTCTGTGGACAAAAAGTGAAGCCTAACTTTAATACATCTTCTTCACATTGCGTTAATTTCCTTGGGCTTAGATTAATGATGGTGAGATTCTCTTGTGCTTTCTGACTTATCGGCGTCTGTTGAATTTCTTTTTGCTTCTTGTGACTGGAGGGGATCTGCATTCCTCTGCAGGAACTGGCAGTATGCTCCGACCATTCCTCCAATAATTGGGGATCCGGATTCTCGTAGGCAGGTATGGTATATATGCGAAGACCCCTCGGCACCCTTTCTACTTCTACGTAGTGTTGCAGGGACGTGCCCTCCCACCATTTACGAATCTCTCGCTCGTGTAATCTTTCCAAAGCTATGAACTGGGTATGCAAAGTAGTAGGACCACGTTCTTCTCCTTGGGTTCTCATTGCCCCCGCCAATGGTTTTTTCTTTTTAAAGACTTCTAAGGCCGCCTCACAGCACTCCGAGTCACTATACATTATTGCTCAATAACCCTGAATCCGAGGTGACAACTCCGGAGCAGTCTGAAGATGAGAGTGTATCTTCGGGCACGGCTGTGAGCAAATCAGCATTTTTTCACGACGAATTTCGAGTTATCCGTCAATCTTGGCAGAGGGGCATCAGGGGGAAACCCCCAGAGCCAAAAAGCGGCGACCGACAAGGCGAGGGGGCAATGGCGCAAAAGGGCGCAGATCCCCTCCAGTCACAAGAAGCAAAAAGAAATTCAACAGACGCCGATAAGTCAGAAAGCACAAGAGAATCTCACCATCATTAATCTAAGCCCAAGGAAATTAACGCAATGTGAAGAAGATGTATTAAAGTTAGGCTTCACTTTTTGTCCACAGAAAAACTTGAATATACGTAAACGAGAATTGATCTGTTTAGGTTCATAAGAAAACTCAAGCTTCATAAGTATTTTAAATTGAGACCAAAAAAGCAACAGACGAAGGGAATTGGTGCACATCCATTAGAAACCGACATTTTGGTCGGACATGATTTACCAGTATTACAGGCCCTGGATGATCTGGGTAATGAAATTGCAGGCCCGGACATGGCTGATGATCGAGTGGGGATCCTGGGTATTGAACAACAGAATGTGGTTACCTGTTTTAAACCGGCTTCAAGTTTTTACCGCAAATGCCCAGTGATATAATTGATACCTTCTCAGACACTGTTATAAAGGAGCTAATGAACCTACGAAAAAGCGATCATGTTTGGACAAAGAAACGCAATCTAACCCACGAACAGTACTGTCATAAGGTTTCTGCACATACACAGAGCTATGCACAGGATAATAGGACCCCGGAATACAGTGGTTTGCCTACTATATACCTTAGCACCAAAAACCCCAACCCAACTAGCTTAGCATCCCATTAGCACCAAAGCACCAATGATTGGACAACCCAGAACACGGTATCCCTATCTCAGGACTCGCAGAAACAAGAACACTCTTTCGTCACTCACTCGTACTTGTCCACAATGTGCGTATGAAGAGACACTGGGTAGATTAAAATGTTTATTTCAACTTACGTGCTCTAAGGTACAGTACACGTGTCAGTACCAATAGCATAATGCATATGAATAATATAAGCAGCATGGTTACAATTCCATAGAATACAAACGGGAAAGCATTTCATAACTCAGTGGATAAATGTCTAAATAACATTATCACCCTCCCCGTGCAGTAAGATAGTTTATTATAAAAATAGAAGACCTCTGGGCTTTGACTAGCGAACCCCCATACCTCAGTCTCTAGATGCAGAATTACATCAGCAGGCAATCATAGCTCTTCTCACTGAAAAGGATTTCTCCAACTGCCCTGAGTGCAAGTAAACTGCAGTCTTAAAAGCACACTAAAATCCTTCATGGCAGTTGCGCCTAATGTTATGTCTAAGCGCGAAGGACGGGCCATATCAGGAGGAACCGAAATACATTGTTATGCGACCTTGTACATGGCGTGCAGTCTGAGCCCAAATCGAACAAGAGAAAAGGTGAAAAACAGAAAATGCAGAAAGCACAAAACAACTTGGCAAGAGCAAAGGGCGAGGGAGCCCTGGCTCAGCGTAACGTGCGCAAAGAAAAGCAGCATGGCAGCCAGGCCTAGGCCAACATAACAAGGCAGGCAACAAACCACAAGACACCCTCCCCTGGACAGTCCATCGGCCAAGACAGAGTTCCACAAGACTGAGCAAATCTGACAGGGTGAAGGCATAAACCATACTAGGTATGGTAAGTGTACCAAAGAGGAAAACAAATCCAGTAGAGCACAGGGAGCGCTCAAACGGCGAAGGACATGTCAATCCATAAAAGTGTAAGTGCAGAAAAACGCAACACCCTCCAAGAGGACATCGTTGGAATTGTCAAAAAACATAGATGCCATCCAATTCATGAGATCAAAAGAGCAGGAATGCTCCTCAACTGAGAGAGCATCCAAGAGCAATGCGGGACAGCTTGCGTGATAATCGAAATAGCTTTGTTGTAGGAGATCCCGGGCAGCCGCCCAGATATCCCATTGCGCCAAAATCCCCAGTGCAGCCGCACGCGCCATACAGCCGGCAACGGAACAGTCCTGCTCATGGGCCTCTAAGGGACCCATCAACTGAACAAAATCCGGAACAGACAATGACGAATTGGAGAGGCAATAATCCAAGGTCCAGGGAAAGGACAGCGGATGCAAGTCATTACAGGTTGCACGCAAGTGAAATACGCAAAGCGAAAAGAAAGAGTATATGACACACTTAGTGTCGCCAACGGTAAGACACCAAAACCAGCCAAAAGTCGCTCACGGAGCAGCTGGAGGCGTTCTGGATCGAGTAGGTCCCATCGGGGAGCAGCCATTGCGTAGAAAACAAATTAATAGCAGGACACCAGCCGCCAAAGCGATAATCAACGGGAAACCGCCAAAGACGCTGGAAAAAATAGAATGAATGAATGCCGGGATGACACCAAAAATAGCTTGGAAGGATGACACCAAGCCAGACCCCACGACCTTAAAAAAATGTACCAGACCCTCAGTGTTAGACGCGTTAAAAATACGATGAATTAACTCCCCAAAATGTTGGGGGAGATTAGTGTTCAAAAGGGCCTGCATTTCACTGTGGGTACTCGCCACCTGGAGAATGAATGTCTCCCGGGCAGACGTGAGCATAACCTTCTCATTCAATAATAGTGCCTTTATTCTGCTCAGCTTATTGAAGTCTGCCTCCATGGTAGGGATGGAAGGCCAAATAGAGATATCAACTTTGCCATGAGGGGGAGGAAAAAGCACATTCTTGCAGCAGACAACCCTGTGCGAAACTGTTACAATGTAAGGAATGCCAGCCTGTAGGCCGCAACAGTTTTCGTTATTCAAAAGTAAATAACTACCATTGGAAAGTAGAGTGAAAGTAGGAGAAATAACAGGAGCAGGAATACCTTTCAACACACAAGCAAGATTAGGAGCGGAAACGCTACATGAGCCATGCAATTTAATGTGTTTACAAATAAGCGAATGACCCATAGTCGAGTCGCAGGACTCCCCGTGAGAAAGACTTCCTTGCCGTCCCGAAGGCATTTATACATGAAAGGCAAGGACCAGAGTTCATGCAGGAAAGCACTGCCCAAGGGCTGGTAACGGCCCACAGGATAAGGTTTCATGCACGAGTCAAATTCAAATAAGGAAAAAGGTAAAGCGATAACCCCATGAACTAGCCACACAGCAGAATCTAGTTCCGCAACAGAGAATGGTAAAGGATCCACCTTCTCGATATGTAACAGAGTGTAAGTTGCATCTTTCATAGACATAAATTGCTGTTTGTCAGTTAAATTAAAAGGCAGAAAAAAGGCAGAGGTGTTCAGAAAATGCCAAGGAACTTTACCCAACTTGAGTGTTTGCAAAGTCCACGCAAACTGCATAACTGAGCGCAATTGATTCTGACCATGATATAACACAGAAACATCATCTTGTACAATATCAACAACAGAGGACACAATATTCTCTAAAGTGTAAATTCGTGAAGACAGGGTATTAATACTATTGTCAACAACAGCAAGCACCTTTTCCAAATTTGCTTGATCTATTTCCCGAAGACGAGAAGCAGCTTCAATTTGTGACAGCTTCCAGAGTTCATTATACGTTTCATAAACGAACCTCTTAGGTCGGGGACCATGAGGTCCCAAAACAAAGTCGGACAGATCAATATTGCCTGAAAGGAGGGACAAATGTTGTTTAACAGAATCAAGGGACGAACGTTGCAGCCACTGTTTGCATAATTTACCGACAGAATATGTAGTGACAGTACGGGAGTCAGTAAATCTCTGATCAGGCTTATCCTGTGTGTATCCAGTGCCTGAGTCGTGAAAACGCATTTGGCACGCATTAGATGATATAGGCCATACCAACCAGGGTGACTGATCCAGCTCAGAAACATTAAATGAATTATTCTGTAACAGAGCCTGTAGGGTCGTCTGGGACAGGTTAAAACGTGAGCTATCATTGGGAAAACTCGACAGGGATGGAATTGAGGGCGAGTTTAATTGTTTAGTGGTAGCTAAGCCCCAACACGTAGTCTGATAGATGGAAGCATTTAGGAACATAATTTGGGTAGGGATGAGGCAAGCACGATGCAATGCCTCGGTTCCTTGTACCTGCCATGGCTTGGAGCCCCAAATAGATTTCAAATCTACTGTATCCTCCCAGTACTCAACCACCCACAGCTAGGGCACTTAAAAAGGAACCCGAATAAAGCAATTTGGTGTGTGTTAACATAATTTTCTGAGTTGATGTGGTATTAAGTCTAAAATAATAGGATGCAGGGTTTGACCGATTAAAATCAGTAAAATAGGTAAACTTATTTCGAAGAGTTTGTGAGCTACCTGGCAAGGGGTTTGGACAATGTTCCCATTGGGTGTAATTAACAGAACTACGCAGAGCACTTGGCTTATGGAGAAAATGATTACCCCAATGCTGGTAACAATACAAATCGGCATAATTCGCAGAATTCATATATAAATCTTCAGCATTAAAAGATGCATAATATTTTAAATCAGCAAACAATGCTTCAACAGCATGCACATCCCAATCATCAGAATGAATGTTATTTTTTACTACATCACCCATTGAAACACGAAGGACATTAGGTACATTAATAATTTCTGTCGGACCATGGATTTGATAGTTCACTGCATCCCATACGATGCCATCAGCAACCGGAAAAGCCGAAATGTTCACAAATGTGTGGTCACGCTTCATGATGTGAGACGAGGAATGAGGAGCCAAAGTTCCAGAAACATAGTTCACAGCAGAGCGTTCAGGTAAATAGTGACCATTGATTAGTAGAAAAAACACTGTGACAAAGCAAATGGACATGAACAAAAAAATCAAGAAAAGTACCAACCAGATGTATGTCCAGGGTGGAATCAAGAAATTGTCTCTAAACCAGGATACAAAAATACTGAACTTGGATGGGACTTTTGAAGAGGTGGAATCCGAATCAAAGGAATAACGAGTCGGGCTCAGTGGCGTTGTTGGTTGATGTGCCACCGATTCAGATGCAGGATAGGTATACTCGTCCTCGTCGACGTTGGTGGAGAGTTGGGGGTCAATTATAGTTTCAGGCAAATCAACCATCTCAATTACAGCATCAGTGACCGTTCGTGCAGATGGTCCACGAACATATGTCCGATAAATGGCAGGACAAGAGACCGCTGGTGTAACACTATTCAGGATCGGCCAGACGCTGTAGCTTGACATTTTCCACTGAGATGTATCTGTTCTCCTTGCGACCAGGAAGCGGTGGTAAAATGACTGTACGTGTTCCCTTCAAGCCCAGAACTGGAACCGGTGCACGAAAAGAGGGGCCGAATTCTTTTTTGTTTTCAAACTTCTCTCGAACCAGTTCTCCAACCTTTGGAAGCCAGCCGGCTACCGGAATCTGCAACGCAGGGTCTGTGGCTGAAGGTAAATGTGCAGTTGAAAGTTTGTCTCGGGCTTCTTGTAAGTCCTGTAACATAGCAGAATGGTTATCTACATCAAACTTGGCGGATTGCGCCGCGATGGCTGGACCCTCAAGGTCAGGCACAAACATTCTTATGCCAAAGAGCATTTCGTATGGGGTCCGCCCACCCAGAGGTCTTCTAGGGAGATTATTAAGTGCACGCTGAACGGTATACAAGTGGGCCAGCCAGTTCCTGCCAGTACCTATAACTCTAGCTGTTAAGGATTGCTTTAAGTCACGGTTCATTCGTTCAACGATAGAGTTGCCCTCAGGCCTATACGGAGACGAAAATTTCACCCGCACCCCAAGCGAAGCCATTGCATCCTTGTAAGCCCTAGAGGCAAACGCCGGACCTTGGTCCGAATGGAAGTTGCCACATGCGAAAATTCCCACAAAGACACGCAAATCCCTGATTACATTTCGAGCGTCAGCACTACGTTGTGGCCAGACCCAGAGGAACCGTGTGCACGAGTCCACTGCAACTAAGATGTATTTATAGGCAGTGTCTGATGAGAATGGACCGCAGTGATCCAAATAAACACACCCAAAGGGTCTGTTAGCAATGCAGAGCGAGGTCTGTGGTGGACGTGTTACCGTGGAAGGCTTAATCTGTTGACAAACGTCGCAAGAAAGCACAAAAGCACGGGTGTCTTTATACAACCCACGCCACCAATAACGCTGCTGCAAGATGGAAACCGTAGCTGACACACCAGCATGGGCAGAAGCCATGCCTTCGTGTGCAGCAGATATCAAGGCACTCCTGCGGTCCGCGTTGGGGGATCAGCCGATCTCCAACGTCAGGTATTGTTACATAAGGAACCTGTTCGGGACTTAACTTGTAAGAATACTTGGAAGGAAAACCTGTAGGGTAATTATCACCTTCCTTGGTTGCAGCAATAGCTGCTAGAATAACAGAGTCAATTTTAGACATGGACCTAGTAATCGCTGCTACTGAACACGTGACTACTGCTGAACGGGCAGCTTCATCTGCCAGATCGTTACCAATAGCGTGTGCGCCCACCCGCTGATGGCCTAAGGTGTGAACCACCTGTGTGAGGGGCAGACGTTGTTGCAATTCTGCCACTCGAACCCAAAGCATTTTATGCTTAATTGTGCTCCCTTTTGCGTCCTTGTAGTCGTTTTTCGACCAGAAAAACAGATTGTCATTGTAAGATTGTACACAGTAGAAAGAATCACATACAATAAGAGTGGTCTCATCCTGAGAAGCGAACTCAAGCGCCAGTAGCAATGCATGCAGTTCGGCCAATTCTGCGGTACTATCTCCGAGTGTGCGAGTGTGCACTACAGAGGGGTTGAACTTTCCATCTACAAAGGAACCCGCAACAATAGCACATGCAGCTGAATAAGCGTGCTTGGACCCAGTGGCCGGTTGCGCCGAACCATCGGTGTAGATCACACATTTGTAATCCTCAAGCGGCAGTAAAAACAAAGGAGGAGGATGAACGAATTCATACTGCAAAAACTCCTGAGTCTGAAGAGAAGAATCAAAAACAAAAGTGACGTATGTAGCCCATTGTATCCAACGGGGATGCATTGCTTTTGAGTTCGGTACACTTGCCTTTGTTACTGCCTCTAGGGCAGGACAGGGTGTCACCACCAGAATACGCTTTCCCTGTGCCAGTGCGCGTTCTTTCAGAATCGCCATTTGCACTGCAGTTAGAACTTTTTCGACAGATGTAAAGCGCAATTCAGCGGAAGTGTACAGATGTGACTTGTATGCGATGGGCACTGTATCACCTTCATTAAAGGTTAAGTACGTGAATCCCACCGCCCCCGGAATTATTCTAATCACCAGGTTTGTGTGGTTATCACGAGTCAAAAGATATTTAGACTCCAAAAGGTCTATCTGCAAAGACTGCAGAATTGAGGTATGCTCAGGCAGCCAGCAAGACCTTGAATAAGTAGGTTGTATCAGAGCATACAAAGGCTTGATACGCTGGGCATATTCGGGAATGTAAGTACGCCCGAAATTCAGGAAACCCAGCAAAGACTGAAGTTTCTTCAGAGTATTTGGGGGGCACAAATGTGCACATTTTTCCAAGAAATGGGGGGCTAAGCCCTTACCCTCGTTATTGAGCTCATAGCCCAAAAACAGAACGGTAAATTCAGCAATGTGTGACTTAGCAAAGTTAAATTTGTAACCTTGCTCCGCAAATTCAAGAATAATGCGGTCCACACGGGACAGATGCGGAAATAATTCGTCGTCTGTCAAATAAATGTCATCTACGTACGAACATGCATCTTGATCAATGTCGTCTAACAAAGAGACAACACGGGCGGCGAATACACCCGGACTATTCTTGTAGCCCATGGGTAAACGCCGGAACTGGAATAAATTTACCACCGGATGTGAATGCGGTCCATTGGCCGCTCTCCGGGGCTAGGTTGTGCGTGTAGAAACCGTTTGAAAGGTCAAGTGTCGTTTTGTATTTTTTACGAACAAGACTGTCTACAAGCGCAGAACTGTGTGTATTCTGCACCGCAAAGTTCCGACAATGAGAATTTAAATGCCGGTAATCCAAAACTAAGCGGTACGATCCATCGGGTTTAGAAACCACGAAAAGGGGATTGTTCATAGGTGATACGCATGGTTCAATTACTCCCTGATATTCCAACTGTTGCAGAATTTCGGAGACGGGGCCTTTTGCCTGCCGTTTGATGGGATATTGGGGTTGTGGCTGCGGTAGTGACCGCAAAGGTATTGCATGGGGAGGTGATTCTTCATCCCATCCCACATGGTTGCGGTATAACGCTGGAGCCAGGTACACAGCCCACTCAGCTGCAAGTGCTTCAGCTTTGTCTTTTGGGACATGCCGTGAAAAGCTTGGAAGGATTACCTCCTCTCCTTTATGTGCAGCAAGAACGAATGGGGGTGGCCAATCCACCTCTGCTAACAAAATGTCATATGAAGAGGTTAGATTTTCCCAAAAAATCCCTTTTATTTCACGCGGTATATCACCTTTGATTTGGATGACTATGTTGTAAAGTCTGTCAGGGGGTGCCACTCTGGTGTCAGCTGTCTCTACAGTAATGAATGTTTCAGTTGCTGTCGCCTCCATATGAGGACGTAGCGCCTCCCGCACTATGGTAACTTCCGCGGCGCTGTCTAGGAGGGTCACTGCCCACGTCCAATTCAGGAGCATCGTTCTCACGGTCTGTGGCATATTTCGCTGTTACAGCGGCAACTTTTTTCTTCTGAAATTGCGGTCGAGAATGGTGAAAGTCTTCTGCTTTCCCTCTGACTTGTTGTCGAGGTTGGTCTCGCTCCTGGGGAGCCTCTCGGCCCCTTCCTCTATCTTGCCGTTCTCCTCCACCAGCCTGTGACGACGTCTGGGCCTGTGAAGAACGAGGAGAACGCGTATCAGAGCTCTGAAACCTATCTGGTGATTTAATTCTCGACCTATCACGTAAATCATAAGTACGTTCCGAAGAAACCGAAACTGGGGAAGCGCCTCTCGACCCCGGCTTCTTTTGTTGCTTACCCTGTTTTTTCTGTCTCCAACTCTTTTTAGTGAAGACTGGTCTCTCATCTTTCTCAGATGTATTTTTAGTTTGTGTAACTTGTGGTTGCGATTGAGTTTGCGTTTTTACAAAAGGCTTGTTGCCTAGGCTATTTCTTCCAATTGTTTTGTAAGCCCGGGCAATAATTTTCGGTAATTCGCGGGGCCTGTCCAACTCTGGGACCAAAGCCAAAGCATTCGCTACTTGAAAGTTCATTGCATCGCCCTTGACATTTCCAAGGATCAGTTCAGCTACTACATCAAACACTCCCACTAGTCTCATCCCTAATTCCACAGCCGCTTCAGGGCCATGTTCGTCCTGTACTTTTTTAATTACAGAGGGTAGAACCGTCATGGAAGGTGTACCAAAACATTTTGAATAAACTGCTGCGAATACCTTACCCCAGTTTTCACATGATGTCAAATCGGGGATTAAGTCTTTTGGCAAACTTATCGTAAGGATGCGGTGTTTGTCCACTGGGGATGTATGTGGAAACACTGCTTCTATCTGATCGAACTTTTCTGCAAGCCAGTAAGGATAATCGTCCTTATTTTGTGGACGTTTGCCCATCACAGAATTTACCATGACAGGACTTATGGTCACTCCAGCTGCAACAGCTGGTTGGCCAGCGACTACAGGAGCAGCTCCATGGAGGCTACCTGTAACGTATGTCACTAAGGCTCGATGCACTCGCACCAGTTCGGTATGCATAGTGCGCAGATCCGCAACCGGTAATGCCAAATAATTTGGATGCGGGGTATACCCGGCCAATACAGGCCAAGTGGCCCCCTCAATGGATAAGGGGCCTAAACGAACTGCGGTAGTTGGTTGTGGGAGGGCGCCATTAAACCAAACACGGTGCTGCCAAGCCGTGAGAGGCACTTCAAGATTAGTATAGGGTCGATAGACAGCAGGAATAGCGGTGGGTTTATATTCATGAAACAGTTTATCACCTGCATCCACCGCCGTAAAAGTGATCCAAGTGTAAAACACTTCAAAGTGATAAGCCGGATCGGCTTGAACCACAAAGACCAACTCGACCCCATTATCAGGCACTCCATACACACCTAAGTGTTCTCGGAGTGGTCCTCGGCTATGTGCAGCTATCGCCACACCAGCCATGACTAAACAGTTATATTCAACAACCTAACAGGGAGCACAAAATGGGTTAGTTAAAAAACCTTTTTTAATAACTTCAAGCTTGAAAGAACCTATAAAACATTCAATATAGGAGGTATCACCGTCACATACGCCTCCGGAAGCGTACGTGAGGGTATTGTGGACAAGCACAAGTACTACTCAAGCGTCTCGCAGATAAGCAGCCCCACGTTGGCCGCGCCATGTCATAAGGTTTCTGCACATACACAGAGCTATGCACAGGATAATAGGACCCCGGAATACAGTGGTTTGCCTACTATATACCGTAGCACCAAAAACCCCAACCCAACTAGCTTAGCATCCCATTAGCACCAAAGCACCAATGATTGGACAACCCAGAACACGGTATCCCCATCTCAGGACTCGCAGAAACAAGAACACTCTTTCGTCACTCACTCGTACTTGTCCACAATGTGCGTATGAAGAGACACTGGGTAGATTAAAATGTTTATTTCAACTTACGTGCTCTAAGGTACAGTACACGTGTCAGTACCAATAGCATAATGCATATGAATAATATAAGCAGCATGGTTACAATTCCATAGAATACAAACGGGGAAAGCATTTCATAACTCAGTGGATAAATGTCTAAATAACATTACCACCCTCCCCGTGCAGTAAGATAGTTTATTATAAAAATAGAAGACCTCTGGGCTTTGACTAGCGAACCCCCATACCTCAGTCTCTAGATGCAGAATTACATCAGCAGGCAATCATAGCTCTTCTCACTGAAAAGGATTTCTCCAACTGCCCTGAGTGCAAGTAAACTGCAGTCTTAAAAGCACACTAAAATCCTTCATGGCAGTTGCGCCTAATGTTATGTCTAAGCGCGAAGGACGGGCCATATCAGGAGGAACCGAAATACATTGTTATGCGACGTTGTACATGGCGTGCAGTCTGAGCCCAAATCGAACAAGAGAAAAGGTGAAAAACAGAAAATGCAGAAAGCACAAAACAACTTGGCAAGAGCAAAGGGCGAGGGAGCCCTGGCTCAGCGTAACGTGCGCAAAGAAAAGCAGCATGGCAGCCAGGCCTAGGCCAACATAACAAGGCAGGCAACAAACCACAAGACAGTACTTGGCTATGGAGTGCATTAAAAAAGATACGTCTATTATCTGTAAGCCTTCAGATAAAGGCGGAAATGTAGTGCTGCAAACTTTTGATGCCTATAATAAGGAGGCTTTACGTCAACTTTCAGACTTGGCATTCTATGAAAAAGTGGGAAAGAATGTGTACAATATGAGTATTGCAAACTGCCATGCGTTATTAAAAAAGTGGTATGAGAAAGGCAAGATAGAAACTGAAGAGTATTTATTCTTGAGGCGTTTGAACCCTGTAACACCTTGTTTTTATCATTTGCCCAAAGTACATAAGGACGCATTAGTACCACCGGGGAGGCCGATTGTCTCGTCCCAGGGCAGTCTTTTAGAACATGTGTCAATATATTTAGATCAATTCTTATCTGGTTTCGTGGTGGGATTAAGATCATATATCAAAGATACAAAAGATTTCTTGCAACGTATTACAACTATTACATGGCAGGAGGGAGATCAAATGATAGTGATGGATATCACGAGTCTATATACCTGCATAGCACACCACCAAGGTTTACAAGCAGTATGCTATTTTCTTAAAAATCGACCCATCAAATATTGTGAACATAGTGATATGTTAATTGAACTTTTAGAATTTTGTTTGAATAATAACATCTTTCTGTACCAGGAACAGTATTATAAGCAAGTATCTGGGACGGCCATGGGCACCTGCTTCGCCCCCAGCTACGCGAATTTATTCGTGGGCTGGTGGGAGGAGCAGGTGGCCTGGTCGGATACTAACCGTATCTGGACAGATAGGGTAATTGCCTGGTACAGATATATCGACGACCTCTTCCTGGTATGGAGGGGGTCAAAGGAATCAGCACTAGAGTATGTTCAGGTGCTTAATAACAATCACCTGAACTTAAAGTTCAATGCTGATATCAGTGATGGGTCGGTAAACTTTTTAGATCTAGAGGTTTGTGTGATTGAAAACCGAATTTGCACGAAATTGTATCGAAAACCGACTGCGGGAAATTCGATCTTACATGCCCGCAGTGCGCATCCACAGAAACTGATTAACAGTATCCCCTATGGGGAACTGTTGCGCATAAAAAGGAATAATACCAGGGAGGTTGATTTTGAGAAACACTCCAGTGAATGTTTGGACAGATTTAGAGCACGTGGTTATGGTGAGCAGGTATTGATGGGAGCATTAAAGAAAGTTAATTCTGTCCCCAGAAGTAAGCTATTAGAAGAGAAACCCAAGAGAATTAATGTGTGTGGCTTTCGGATGATCACTACATTTTCAAGTGAATCTGATAAATTGCGAACCATTTTGCGCAGAAATTGGAATCTGCTCAAAATGGATCCCGTAATTGGAATGGATATTCCAGCACGACCATTAATGACCTTTCGGAAAGCTAGGGCCCTTCGTGATTCTCTTACAAGCAGCTATATGAGAAGAGAAACACCTAAGCTGTTTGATAAGGAGCTGCAGGGATTTTATCCCTGTGGCAAATGTAAAGCTTGTGTAGGTAGTAAAAAGGTTTTGAAATACCATATACCGGGAGTACAGAAACCAAAATCCATTAAGAAATTTATCACATGCAGCACACCATACACAGTGTACTGTTTGAATTGCCCTTGTAGACTCAGGTACATTGGTAGTACCATACACCAAACGAAAATACGCATTTTGGAGCATACAAGGGCGATTAAAAATGGGGATTTGTCATACCCGGTAGCCCGGCATTTTAAATCCAAACATAACAGTGACAGGAATCTTTTAACATTCTTTGCCTTAGATCATGTTCCATTAAATCCAAGGGGTGGAGACAGGGTTACTAGTCTGAGAAGGCTGGAATCCAGATACATAATAGATCTCCAAACAAAGGCTCCCGATGGTTTGAATTGTAATGAGGAGCTTTCAGTGCACTTAGGCGAGTAGCTGGATAATCCCATGGCTATGGGAAAATAATGAGTGAGGTCTGTTTTGATACCGGATTATGAAATTTATGAAATTTATAAATGTATAATGCGTTTGAAATGTAACTATGTAGAGGGACCATTACATGTTTGTTATATCTTGCTTAAGTTGAAGGTTTTAACTGAGAAAGGTCAGAATTTTGAATGAATTGGCAATGTGTTGATAGTCGTTATTTAGCGAACTGATCTTAAGTCCATGTAATATCATGCAGGCCCATTTGTGGGCAGGATGTGTAGAATCAGGAAGCCCATTGGTGGGTGTAATCAATTTGAGAACAGTATTTAACTGTGTTGAGTCCGAATAAGTGTATTTAAATATTTGTATATATGGATTTTTGTATATATGGATTTATGTATATACTAGATCAGCTACTATCTAATTTTATTGTGAAGAACGATTTTTGCACATTGAAAGATGGCGGCGAAAAATGACAATGAAAATGTTTGTCCATTCTCAGTGTTCACTAATGCTGATGTGATTTGTAATTGACATAAAAGAAGGCCGTTTCTGGCGCGCCTGGTTACCATCGAAAAAGGCGACTGCCGAAACGCGTCTGGTTGCTGTGAGTCCGTGGAAATAAATATGTTGGACTCGCCCCCGAGAGTGCTTTCCTTTACGTTCTGATGGAATGTGGAATTAGGAGCTGGTATATATATATATATATATATATATATATATATATATATATATATATATATATATATATATATAGTGTTGAAAATGTCACTGTTTTTGAATTGGTGTTTTACGGTATTCTCTTGATGTTTCAGTGCCTGTATTCTGTGTGTTACGTAACAAAGGCATTAATATTCAAGTGCACTGCCCTTCTCAAACGCGTTCAAAGTCAGGGTTTACGTTTCAATTCATGCACAAAGCATCTAGTGCAATAAATACTTGTAATGTGATGTGCAAAACAAAAGACAACCATTGAACCTTAGTCAGGAAGTACCCAATACGTGATTCAATGATTTATCATGGTGCACCAATGAAACATCAGATTATATAGGACGCGGGGGCGCTAGAGGGCACACAGCAAGATGGCCGCACCCTAGTGCTGCTCTGCCCGGCCGAGCCACAATCCGACCATCATCTGCCTCAAATCGCTGCATCTCCGCCCCTGACTGGGCTGGGCAGTGCTGCGTTGCCCTCCTGCAGGCACTGGGAGTGTTTAATTGCTCTTTGGTCTACCGTACCGCTCTGAATTTGGCCCGCCAGCTCTATCGACGTGCGCTCGCAAGATGGCGACCGCTGGGCGCTCCTGAGAGGCGGCCCCCCTGCTCTGGCCTTGCCTCATGCACGGATTGTCGCCGCAGAGCCCTGACTGGATGGGCTAACTCCGAGGCGGCGCTCCCGGCTTGAGGTGGCGGCGGGCGTGATTACACCGGAGCCGACTGAGGGATCGCCGAGTGCGGAGCAGCGAACAGAGGAGAACTGCCGCCTACCTGCATCCCCCACGCCCTGGGCGGAGTTTCGAGTAGCTGCCAGCAGATCACATCGCTCCTGGTACCGGCGGTGGTGAGTGGGGTGCGGCGCCTGGGGGGCCCGTGGCTGTGACGGCGGGTGGGGGCCCTGGGCTGGTGCTGCGCTCTGCGTGCTGCTGCTGGAGCTGGTGGGAGCGCGCTTCTAACAAGGCCGCTGCTCTGTGTGCGGCGAGGGCCTGGGCTGTGGTATTGCCCGGTGCTGCCGACCTATTGAGAACATTGCTGGGCCTATATCTCCACTGGAGCGCTGGGTCCTCTTTCGGTCCGCTGCGATCAGGAGCAGCTACCTTAAATTGCTGACCTGCTAACTGTTTCCCTCCTCTACATGCGCCTGGTGGTTGTCATTGCCGGGAGAGGTGTATGCTTCACTCGCTCTTTTTGGGCAGTTGGGGAGGTGTTTGTGTACTGTACTGCCCGGGAGGACTGTCACTGCATTGAGAGCTGTGCCTGGAGTTCTACGCTAATCCCATCGAGTGGCAGGACTATCTGGTACCCCCCCCCATTCCACGTGCTGATATTAGTGTGCTGTGTCTTTCCTGGGTCTGAGAGTGGCTCCGTGGTGAGTCTCCGGGTGCCTCTGCCCTACGCTGGGCCTCCCCTCTCTGACGCCTGCTCGGTGTGCCCTCCTCGGGGTGCAGTGAGGCTCGTACTTGGGGATCCCTGACATGCCAGCTCCTGCTCTGCCTCGGGCCTGTTTGGTGCACACTTCTTTACGTTTGGGCTGCGCCTTGCTGGATCGGGGGTGCACCTCACTATCCGTCATGGGGAGAACTGACAAATCCCAGCCTCGCCTCACCTTTGAGGCTCGCAAACCTGCTAAATCATCACAAAAGGCGGCCTCGGACTCGGAAGCGCACGCCCATAGTGACACACCCCCCCCCCCACTAGAGACCACTCTTTTGGCAATGCAACGTAGCCTTCAATCTATTGAGGGTGCTATGGCGGCTGTGAACCATCGTCTAGATCATCTGTCTTCGCAGTTAGAGAAACAGAACGCCCGCATGGGGGAGGATGAACAACGAGTCTCAGCAACGGAGGATGGGCTGAGTGAAGTTGCTGGTAAGGCGCTCAACATGGAGAAGGTGTTGACCCTCATTCAAGCCAAGAATGAGGATTTGGAAGCGCGGTCCCGGCGCAATAACATCAGACTCACGGGGCTGCCGGAGTCCACGAATGTGGGAAAAATGGAGACCTTCATGGAGAATCTCATTAAGGATATTTTTGGAACTGAACACCTCTCCAGTATGTTTATCATCGAGCGGGCCCATCGCTCTCTTGCGGCGAGGCCTGTCCCGGGTGCCCCTCCTCGCCCCATAATAGCAAGACTCTTAAACTACAGAGACCGGGACACTATTTTACGTCTGGCTCGAGACAAGGGGAATATTGAACACCAGGACAACACATTGGCTTTCTTTCCCGATTTCACTGTGGCTGTGCAGGCTGCTAGACGGGAATTTAGTGCAGTGCAACATTTTTTGCAATCAGAAGGGGTCCCATATGCAATGTTATATCCCGCTCGTTTGCGCATAGGCCCGGATGGGGACTCTAAAATCTTCTCCAACCCCAAGGCTGCCCTCGAGCATGCAAAGCAGTTGAAACATAGGCGGCGGGGGTCTGGCACGGCCCAAGAAGAGGAGGACTAATGGGGATATGTGTTGACTTTTACCTACCTTATTGCTTCACCCTTACACTCAGGGTTGTATTATGAACAAGATGCTGTATGTCCTGTTAGTGTATGTCTCCAGTTGGGGTAACTCAAAATCCCTGGGGACAACGTACTCTAGTTCTGTGAGCTGTGGTAACTGAAGTTTGATATTTTGGCACATTTCCAGACCTGCTAGGCCACCTCCTACTGGTTGGGAGGCTAGTAGAACTCTGCGCCCCCTAACTGGGTGTACCCCAAATGCAAATTTCACTCGTTTGGTTCTGTTGGGGGTGGGTTTTTTTGAATTGGTATGGCTTTGGCGAGTTTGGGACGCTGAAGTGGGTGGGGGGTTCGTGATTGGGAATGGCAGACAGGCGTTGCAGATATATTGTGAATCTCCTGTAAAGTTCTGTTATGGTACTTCAGACATGCATAGTGTGCTGTATAGTGTCGGTATCCCGTTAATGATGGCTAGACGGTACGAGTGGTAAGGTTAGGTTCCTCACCTGGAACGTGCGTGGACTCAATACCCCTAAAAAAAATACGATCAGTACTGGCGTACCTGGATAGAATGGAGGTGCAAGTAGCCTTACTACAAGAGACGCACCTCACTAAAGAATCAGCACAAAGAGTGGGTGCACGCTGGGCGAGTGCGAGACTTGCGTCCTCTTATTCTACTTATTCTAGGGGTGTGATGACTCTCGTTAAAAAAGGTGTCCCCTTTACTGTGGTTCGGACTGACACAGATGAGCATGGGCGAGTGGCAATAATACATGGACAATTGGGTGGCATAAGTGTGCTGTTGGTTAACGTATATGGACCAAGCACAGATGATCCGTCCTTCTTTTCGGATGTATGGCGCAGGATTTCTGAGTTCCATCCAGCTGCAATAATTTGGGGTGGCGTTTTCAATGTCTGTCTTGATGTCACCTTGGATAGGGTTAGTAGTGGAATAGTGAGGCCTAAACAGGCAGCGGAAGTGCTATTGGAGTTATTAGATGCTGGCCACCTACAGGATATCAGGCGTCTTCAACATCCTGCTGGCCGAGAGAGCACATTTGTATCTTCTGTACATGGGTCATGGCCCCGCATAGATTTCTGGCTTGTTTCGGAGGTCGTTTGCACTTGGTCTGTGAAGGTTGGGCATATGGCTCGTACTCTCTCTGATCATTCCCCTGTAGTCCTTGAGCTGCAGATGCCCACATGTGAACGGCCGCCCTTTACATGGCGATTACAGCCGACTGAGTTAACCGACCCAGTTTTTCGACAAACTATTGGCGAGGCGATCCGTAATTTTTTTAGAGAGAATGAGGGGTCTGTTGATAGTGCTGGAGTGCTTTGGGAAGCGTTCAGGGTGACTGTCCGTGGGGCTTGCATAGGAGCACAATCTGGAGTGTTGCGGGACCTCCGACGCAGAATACACAAATTGGCGTCTGATATCTCCACACTCGCGCGTGATTATGAGAACAATCCCTCTCCAGAAAAGTTAGCTGCAATACGAGACCTTGTCACGGACCATAACGAAACAGCTGATCAGGAGCTGTTGCACCGGTCTCGCGCAGCACTGCCCGCTATTATGGGGAAGGGGGCCGTCCAAGCCGCTCCTTGGCGCAGAAGCTAGCAGCGCCGCGTAGCCAGGAGTGTATTAAGGAACTCTTAGATGGGGATGGGGTTGCCCATTACTCGACTCCCGAAATTTGTGATAGTCTTACAATTTTACACCAAACTTTACGCTGCTAGGGATAGCCCGCCACTTGCAGAGATAGATTCCTACCTGGACGACGTCGCACTGGTGTGGCTCTCCAACTCACATCGGGAATATCTCTTTCAGCCGTTTGATGTTGAGGATGTTAAACTTGCCATAATGTCATTACCTACCTGTAAGGCCGCAGGGATGGACGGGCTTCCCAGCGAGTTTTATAAGGCCTATGTGTCTGATCTTGCCCCCAGGCTTCTTGCTGTCTATGCGGAGGCTTATGAGGAGGGGCGGCTTCCACCTACTCTCAAAGAGGCCTTGCTGGTGACTTTGATGAAACCAGATAAGTCTCCCAACCTGTGCGAATCCTATAGGCCTCTCTCAATTATTAATATAGACGCAAAGATTCTGGCAAAGATGATTGCCACCAGGCTTCAACCGCTGGTACCTCTCCTGGTCCTACCTGACCAGTCGGGATTTTTGTCTGCGCGCTCTACGACCCATAATCTGCGCACTGTGTTCTCAACATTGCATTATTTTGATGCAGATTTTCAAGCAGTGGCGGTGCTGCTTGATGCGGCGAAAGCTTTTGACTCCCTCCAATGGGATTTCATGTTCACGGTTTTAACTAGAATGGGCCTACCTCCGTTTTTTATGCAATGGATTAGAGTGCTATATTCGGAACCGGTTGCCCGTGTGCGTGTTAATGGATGGGTGTCTTCGGCGTTTCCCATAGAAAGGGGCACGAGGCAGGGATGCCCCCTGTCGCCGATGCTCTTTTCGCTCGCATTGGAGCCTCTGGCATGCAAGCTCCGACAGAAGCATGCAGCAGCTGCACTACGCTTTCGGCAGAGACCCATGTCATAAGCGTATAACCTCACAACTTCAGAGTGAAGATACGCGTTTTCTTTTTGGTTTTAATTAGGGTGATGGCCACACTTCATTAAAATTGTTTTGAGTGGACCATCACTTCCTATTTTAAATTACACTTACTTACACATCATTATCACCTACACTGTTCTAGGGCCCTCACACGCACTACACCCTACGGCATAAGGAAATGAGATCTCCGCCAAGAAGGCCCCATCTCGGGTGCCAATCGGGTATTGCAGCGCCGACCCGATAAGGAGCAGACCCGATGATGAAGCAAGACACCTAGCTGGCTGGGTGTGTGAGGGTCTTTTTCTGAAAGGAGGAGATTCTCCTCCTGACTTCTCGCTCTACACCACCATGTGGAGCCCTTGATCGATCACAACCACCTGCTTTAGACATTAGGAACTGCATACCATCATTGTAGAGACCACTAGTGGTCTCCCTGTACGCCGACGACATGTTACTATACGTTCGTGAACCCGCCACTTTTTTGCCTGAATTGCTCCGGGAGTATGTTAAATTTGAGCGGTATTCGGGTCTCGGTATCAACTGGGCGAAGTCGGTGGTGTTCCCGCTGACGGCTGGCACGAGAGAGGTGGAGCTGGATTTTCCGCTGACCTGGACGCATGATCCAGTGCGATATCTGGGGGTATGGCTGCATAGAGATCCGGATAAGGTGATATCTGAGAACTATGGACGAGCCATTACGCGTATTACTGAGCGGTGGACGCGCTTGCCCCTCTCCCTCGCAGATCGGATAGCAGTTATAAAAATGGCCTTCCTCCCCAAGCTGCTTTATTTTTTTGTCAATATTCCAATCAAGTTGAATATTGTGCTGTTTAAGACGCTCTAATCGGCATTGCTTACATTTGTATGGGGCGGAAAGAAGCCTAGATGCAGTTGGAATGTTCTTGTTCTGCCCTTTGACCGTGGCGGGTTTGAGGCTCCTGACCTCAGATTATATTATCTATACGCGCAGGCGCAATTTGCGCATTATTGGCACTTCCCGCAACGGTTTCAAACTCCTACCGCTATTGAATCAGACGCTGTTCTTCCAATGCCCCTGCAGGCAGCGACTCTTTCTGGAGGCTCGGGTGGCCCTCTGACTGAAATAAACCCTGTGCAATGCACAGCATGGGCTTGGAAGACGCTAGCAAAAAGGGCGCAGCTCCCGTACTTATATGCTCCACTGCTGCCATTGGCCTCGCACCCTGACATCTCTGCGGCAAGGGAGAAGCCCACCCTACGTGAGTTGGCGAATGTTGGTATCTCCCGGATGGGGGACCTGTATAAGCAGGGTCAGTTCAGGTCATTGCAAGATGTACAAGGGGGTACCGATCGTGGATTTATGTTGGGTTTTACTTATGTCCGAGTCCGGCAAGCTGTTAGAACTATTTACCCGAATTATCCGGAGGAGCCTACGACTCTGCGGGCATTGCAGGCGATGCTGGCGGGAGAGGGGCGAAAGGGCTTAATCACCAAACTTTACAATGCTTCCTTGCGAGAGCGAGACTTTAGGGATCACCCCTCGTATCTTAGATGGCAGGCGGCGCTGGGGTCTGCCCTTACGCCAGACCTTTGGAAGGCGTGCTGCGAGCTCACGGGTCGCCTCACAGCGAATTGTAACCTCCGCATAATTCACTTTAAATATTTACACTAGTTATATTATACCCCTCTGCAACTCTGTAGGTATGGTTTGCGCGAGTCTGCTGGCTGTGTGAGGTGTGGGCAGGCTGATGCTGACTTCCTGCATGTGGCATGGCTGTGTGCAGGTGTATTTGCCTTCTGGTCTAAGGTGGTGAGTGTGCTCACTGATATCGTGCTGGAACCAGTGCATTGCACTCCAGAGATCTGCCTTCTTGGGTATGTAAAACGCCTTAAGCCCTGTAATAGACGCATAGTTGCCGTATCCACTCTGTTTGCCAAAAGAGCTGTTGCGCAGTGTTGGGGAGCGAAGACCACTCCAACGGTGAAAAAGTGGATCCGTGATCAACTTTACTGTAGGGATCAGCTGGGGATCTATGCAGAAGAATTGCCCGAGGCTTCGCGCCCCAAGGATTTCTGGGCCCCGCTTACTGCATACTTGTTGTCCCACCCAGATCTGATGTAATCTGTGGAGTGTATGCCTCGTAATATCTTATAATAGTTGCTTCATTATGAGAGTTCCACCACTGAATATGTTTCTGCTACACCACTCATGTCTGTCCATGATGTACAGGATTTCTCAAAGTGTACAATGTCTTGCAATCTGTTCTGCCAGGGGGTGGGTTGTTCTTTATTGGCACTCACTACTTGACTTACATCTATCTGTCTGTCACCATGCCTGTTGAAACTAATAAACATATTGTAAAAAAATAAAAATAAAAAAAAAGAGATTATATAGGACGCACAGCTGGCATTAACGCACTTAGGCTACGGCATATGACTGCCCAACAGTGTGCAGCATTGAAACAAACTATATGCTGCATCAGTTAAATGCATACTTAGAAGCTGCATTTATACAAAACACAACCAATTCCATCGAAAAATAAAATTCATTAAATTGCTTGCAGATATACCTGGCCTTCTGGGTTTTGGTTCTCGGGACCCTGAAAAAGCAAGAACATGATTTAGCATTTTATTGAAAGCAGCATAGTGAATTGTTCATAATGACATTCTCAATAAAGCAATTAAAATACAGTGAGTAAACAGGAAAACTCTTTCTGGCAATTTAACATATAAGCATTTTTTTCTCTAGGTCAGTGGGTCAAATTGAATCAAGCTCACGATAACAAATGCTTTCAGATTTTACATGATGACGCTTTCTGGTTTTACGTGATAGAGCTTACACAAATCATAGCAAGCTAATGCATACAATTTACAAGAAGACAAGATAGAGTGTCGTGTTTGAAAAATGGGTCCAGCCAGTAGCGGATGGTGTCAGTAATAAAACAAAAAAAAAACGTACCTGCAGCTTTTCGGCTCGCTGCTCTTCTGCTCCTCTAAGCACAGGATCCCCTACAGCCAATCCAGACGCTGCTCTCATGGTCGTAATACCCATGAGAGCAGCATCAGGATAGGGTGCAGTGGGCTGGTTTTGCAATCCATCGGGGGCTGGGAGCCTCTGCCTGCTGTTGTTCTCCACCCAGCAACGCAGCTGGATTGGAGAGATGCCAATGCGCATGTCGGTTTTGCCGTCCTAAGACGGCCAGCCAAACCGACATGCACACTGACAGCACTGCCCACCACTCCCCCACCATTTCTAGTAAGGCCTGCCCCAAGACTCAGCTACTGACAAAAAATAAAATGATAATATATCTGTTTTATTATCATTTTATTTTTCGTTTTCCAATGCGGGCAGGGGGGCGAAACTCCTTTGCCATAGTGGAGGAGCCGCCGCTGGGTCCAACACTTATTAAAGTATAATTTATTCCTTAACTTCCGTATTCCACACTCCTCTACGGATCTGCCAGCTCGCATTCCATTACATCAACATGGAACGCTATCTTCCTAAAAAACACCAACATAACACATCCCCCTTTCAACCCAAATAAAACAAAGGCAAACAAAACAAAATATAAGACATAAAAGGTAAAACATACACAAAGAAAATAGACAAAACAACTAGTCAAACAATGAATAAAAGTAACAAAGTAATTAACATGAATTAGAATTGTCATCATTAGAACAACATGAATTTGAATTGTCATGATAAGAACATCTTGAACCTATCAACAGAAATAAAAAGAACAAGGTAAATAACATGAATTAGAATTGTCATCATTAGAACAATTTGAAAACTTTCAAATGGATAAGTCATCACTAGTATAATCCTTTATCCAAACCTTAGGTGTCTTACTCCTTTCAGGCAAATACTGATGCCCAAAGGAAGAATCCACCTGCGACGAATTTCCCTTTAAGGAAGATCCTTCATCACATATAGGAGAAATCTCGTCATGTAAATCACGACCAACATATTGTGGCGAAACCTCTCTAGGAAAGGCCCTCTCCAAGGGCACATCATTATCTTCTTTTACGCTCATAGGTACACAGCCTGAAGGTATACATGCAGCTTCCTTCTCAAACATGCCATATGGTTGACCTGCATCCCTCTTTTCTTGATAGTTACCTTCACACTCCAACTTGATGCTATTAGCAATCCTTTTAAGATTTCACACTTTACTGTCACTCAAAAGAACTGCATTACCTAAGGTTTCAATGACCTTAGAGGTTTTGAAAATTGACTGCCCCGTTGGGAATTTTTCCAGGTTTCCTTATTCTGATCCACTGGCCAACATTAATCTTCACTGGTTTGGTATTATGCTTATGATCATAAACCCTGTTTTGCTTCTGCTGGTTTAATTCCAACCTTGCTTCTACTTCTTGAATTTTCCAATACTTCACACAACCACCCTGGATTGTACTTGATTCTGGGATTACTACCGCTCATTATCACAAACAGACTCAACCCAATAGCCTCGTTCTCAGACACCCTGTAAGCCCAAACTGCCTTTTTGAATTAGACTTCCCAAGATAAACCACTCTTCACCGCCAGTTGAATCACATTCTTTATGACCCAGTTGAAGTGCTCAACCATACCGTTACAACTACGATTATACAAAGACGTCGTTTTATGCTTAACCCCAATCCTGTCAAAATACTCTTTGGCCTTATTAGAAAGAAATTGTACCCAGTTATCACTCAAAACAGTCGAGGGGATGACCTCAGAAGTAAACATCATCTAAAAATCTCAAAACTGGATCAGTGTCAATTTTATTCACCACTTCCACAACCGGTCACCTCGAAAACAAATCAATTAAGGCTATAATTGCACTAGACCTGTAATATCAATCGCAACACATTCTCCCGGAAATTTAGGAACAACCCATGCCAACATGGGAGGTCTAAAAGTCCTGTGTGATTTATCAGCCAAACCACAAGGTAAACATGACCTCACAAATCGTTCAATAGTAATGTCCATACCAGACCACCAATACAATTTTTTCACCACGTGTTTGGTTCTGACAATGCCAAAATGTCCTTCATGACATAACCTCACAATATCCAGAGACACAGATTTTGGAGATACAACTCATCCCTCAATATAACATCATCCACAACAGAAAACTATGATTTTACTTCCCAAAATGCTTTTACACGTTGATCCAGAGTACTTTTACTGGGCCAACCCTTTTATAAGTGACCAATCACCAACTGCAAAATAACATCCTTTTTTATTCTCACATGTCCACTTTTCCTTACTGACAGCTACATGACCTGAATCATGAATATGTGCCACCTAGAATTCGTTCCACACCTCACCCTCACATTCCTCCAATTAATTGGGTATCCATGACAAAACATCTGCATAACGTTAACCTTAGCCGGTACATAGACCATATTGTAGTTGTAATCTTGTAATTTAACGCAAAGTCTTGCTAATCTGGGAGACGTATTTACACTACCTACGGAAGTCAATATCCTCACAAAAGGTTTGTGAGCGCATCCAACAGTGAAAAGGCTTACCCCAAATGGAAGCTCTGAAATTGCTACATGCCCAAGCTAAAGTCTCCTTTTCAATTACAAAATATTTCTCCTCCTTGGGAGAAATAGACCTAGTGACATACGGAATTACACTTTTATGACCTCCCTCACCAATTTGCGTCAACACTGCCCCCGACCCTTATTACCTGCATCCGTGGGCATGATTGGGAATGACACAAGGTGCTCCAGGGTCAAAAGCCTTTAAAGAAGCACCATTATCAATGATTCTTTCGCACACTGAAAGTCGAATTCACAATCCACAGACCACTCAAATGTATTCCTGTTCTTAAGAAGTTTTCTAATATGAACGTTCTCTCAGTGAAATTCGGAATATATTTTTAACAAAACTCGAGCAGACCAACGAAAAATATGACATCATCTTTATTACCTGGTGCCAGAGTACACTGAATAGCATCTATTAATGCCGATTTGGGTTTTACACCATCAGCATTTATAACATAACCAAAATAAGTAATGCTATTGTGAGCAAAAGAGCATTTAGAAAATGCCACAGTTAAACCCCTTGTCTTTCCAAAAATAAGGATATCATCTCAGTCTCGGACTCCTTCGGTCTTTCCAAACAACTGAAACATCAGCCTCTGGAAAACCACTGCAGCTGAAGCCAGACCAAATGGCACTAGTTTAAATTGGAAACATCCAATTGGAGTTATAAACGCTGTCAGATTTCTTGAATCTCTTGTCAGGGGTATTTGGTGATAAGCCGATTAAAGATCCATGGTGGAAAACCACCTAGCTCCATTTAATAGTGACATTTCATTAATCCATGACAACAGAAACTGGTCAACAACTATGTTGTTGTTTAAGTGACGCAAATCAACACAGTCTCAATTTGCTGTTACTACAGCGTGCCACCACCAAAGGAGAAGTCCAAGCTCCACTGGTTCAATATTGTTTGCATTCACTAATATCTGTAATTCCTTTGTGACTTCATCCCTCAAAAAAATGTGATATTTCTAATTTTATGTATTTTAGGACACGCAACATCCTTTAAAACAATCTTGCGTTGGAAACCTTTTAAACAACCAATAGTCTGGTTACATACTTTTGGAAATTCATTCAACATCATCTCTCCCGTTTTCACCCCTTCATCCAAAATCAAAACATTGTCTTTACTGTTGGGGTCAAGAATAATGTGAAGGTTCTTTTGGTCTCACCATCCCAAAACTGAGGGACTCTTTATTGATATATACAGTATTCCAAAAGCAGATCTATTCTTAAATATAAATTTAAAGCATCAAAATCCCAAAATATCGATTCTCTCACCGCTGTATCCTTCAAGATGAATATCAAAACGTGAATAACGTATTCCCCACTTTAGGTACGCATTTTTCTTTCCAAATCTCCTCATTAATAATAAAAGGAGATCCTGAGTCCGCAAATATACTTAACTGTCTACCCCATTAGTAATCTGGCATAACCGTTTATCGTTGCCAATCACCAAACATCCACCTTTGATATTTAAACTAAATTATCCTAAAATGTTTTTATTAAATCATTGTTTGAATCATTACACCCATCAGAGTTCTTCTCGTCCTCTTTTAACGCATTGGCACAACGACTAGAAATGTTAGCTTTGTGTGCAATAGCTAAAATGGTATCCAAATCAATAACACCATTGACCCACAATCTCTCGTGAACTGCCAATTTACTGGCATACATCACCACTTGATCTCTGATAAGGTCCTGAAGCAAATTTACAAACTTACAATTCGTGGGTAGCTTTCTCAATTCACTCACATACTCATCAATCGACTGATGTTTGTTTTGCTTCCTCTGGAAGAACTTATAACGAATGATGCAGAAACATACTTTAGGTGCATAATTGCTATCCATAATTGCAGCTTGAAATAATTAATAGCTCCCACCACTTGTGATCTTTTAGAAATCTGCAAGTAATTCTCAAGTCCCAGTGGACCCAAGGAATGTAACCGTATACGTTTTTTTATGTTCAGGAGACATACTCTCACCCATATCAATAGTGCAGTATAATTAAGGAAATAATCCGTCCATTCACACCAACCCACTGGCGGATCAGTACCTGTTGATCAGAATGCCTGTGGAGGACTCAACGAAAAACTGATGACGACTCATGTTAAGTTTGTTTTGGAATCGTTCAATGTCTGCACTTCACCAGGAATGCTGGACTAGCTCGAAGTCCTAACTTCACCACAACAAAAATCTTAGATATATAAAAATAACTCAGTCTAAGATTCTTTGAAGCTTGCTTTCCCCCTTATTCCAATTTTCAATATGTGCAGCACAAATTGCAGAAGAAACCAATATGTGCATTGCACACACGCTACCTCCGTAAACAAGGTTAGTATCCTTACCCTGTGAAAATTCAATAACTATCTTCCTTCAATCGATCACGGCCATCACAAGAGCGTTACTAGGTACCACCCAGAATAATACAGACAACATGATCCTTCCAACAAACGATACCGTAGTGCGAGTTCTTCAAACATTTTGATGCCGAGACCCCCTTGCCAAACCTTTTTAGGGGTAAGGACCCCCTTCTGACAAAGTTTTCTAGAAACTGGTACACCTCATCATCGACAACTATCGAAAACCATAAATGCCCCTGTTAGACCTGGCATCTTTTGGCATGTTTCCCCTGTCTTTTTGCTTTCTGACCTCCAAGTTTTGACTCTGTTTTTGCTGGTTTAGTGTTTCTGCGCACTTTCTCACTGCAGTTCAGTGTTAAAGTGCAAGTGCTCCTATTGTAAATTGTATTATGGATTGGTGTTTCCATGATTGGCATGTTTGGCTTACTAGTAAGTCCCTAGTAAAGTGCACTGTGGGTGCCAGGGCCTGTCAATCAAATGCTGCTGGTGGACCTGCAGTACTGATTGTGCCACTCACCCAAGCAGCCATGAAAGGGTTATCAGACCTGCCACTGCAGTGTCTGAGCGTAGTTTGTAACTGTCATGTCGACCTGGCAAGTGCGCCCACTTGCCAGGCCCTAATATTCCCTTTTCTTACATGTAAGTCACCCCTAAGGTAGGCCCAAGGTACCCATGTGGTTACAAACAAGGGTAAACCCAGACAGGTCCTGGGACCTTGGTAGAATACAGTACAGAAAGGGAGTAGTCCCAGTCTTACAATTCAAAAAAACGTAATTAAATGCCAGCCGGCATTCATTCAAATTACACAATACAATAAAGCGTTCAATATTATTTAATCATATTGAGCATCAGAATAAATCTGGGACAGAGTATTATATCAAGTGCTCCACGAGGTGGGGGAAAGAAAGGGAAATAGTAGGGTGCGCTTTGTGAGGATTGGGGGAGTGAAAGAGAAAGGTAGTGACATCAAATACATTACAATTAGAGCCGGCTTCACTCGGCTATACAATAGTCATGGAGACATGTAAAAGGCCATTGTTT
Organism: Calotriton arnoldi; assembly: GCA_963921515.1. NCBI lineage: Eukaryota > Metazoa > Chordata > Amphibia > Caudata > Salamandridae > Calotriton > Calotriton arnoldi. The sequence continues at coordinate 1,854,948 of CAWUFW010000883.1, forward strand.
GCAATACACTATCACAGTGAAGCAAGCACTGTTGATCAAACTGGCATAGGGCAGTGATGTGATTTTTATACTTGCATTACACACAGATAGAACGCTGCAAAACACGCAAATTGTTTTACGATAAAATGGCGCTTTCAAAATGTAGATTTTAATAATACCAGAGCGTATGTAATGCAATTTTGTTTTTACATAACTGTCCCTTCAACATCTCTTTTGGGGCACTAAGAGCTGTGTAAATGCAGTTAAAATGAAAAGCAAGAACTTCCCAGCCCTGTTGTTAACTCTTTGCACTTCCACTCAAAAAAACAAATCTTTGTCACCACAAAGAGCCAGAACTGCTCCCAAGCATCCTTTACACTTGCAGATTAACTGATAAGGCACATTCGCCTTTCATTCAGGCAAGCAGCTGATAACGATCTAAATTAGCCGTCCCAGGACGGCTGTCTTTTTGCAGAGACAAGTGAAGCTGGGGAATCTGCGACCCCCTTCCAGGGACTCCACGTCCCCCCTGGGGGTCGCGCCCCACAGATTGAAGACCTCTGCCGTAGTGGATCCAAAATGGCAGCGCCATATTTGAAGTTGAACATGAGGCTTGGAAAGCACGAGCGTCATCTACATTAAACTCGTGAGAAGCCCCTCACGAGACCAAGTAAGGGGCATGAGCAAGAATTAACTGCAGTCTGTGCTCCGCGCACACATCCAAAGCAGATACTCGGCACCGCCCACCAAAAACAAATACTCCATGCAGGTGCCTTCAAATATCCCCGAAGGTATGCAGCAGCAGTGCTTAAGAATCCTCAGGGCTTTAAGTGGGGGGGGGTCTGTGGGGGTCTGAGCACCCACAGTTGTTTTTGGCGGGCCTCGAAAGGGCTCTATTTTCGGGCCTCAAAGGTCAAAGGTAGGGTGACCAGACGTCCCGGTTTTTGTTTGGTGTTTCGGGTGAGCATGCGCGCGCACTGCTTAAGGCGTGACATCATTGTAGCAGGAAGGGAAATCCTTTGAAGAGAGACACTTTCTCTCGGGATTTCCATTCTCTTTGAACACGCAGCGCCACCTACGTCATCGTGCCAGCCATCGGCACAACAACAGCTGGTTAGAACCGGCACGACCCTGCTTTTACGGCCTGCAGCAAGATTTCTCCAGCAACCAGTGTGACCCTGCTCTGCCTTAAAGCAAGCGAGGGAGGGACGAGGGTCTACAACAGAATCTAGCAGCAGTGACACTACTACTACAAGTGCAGCCCTGCCCCTGTTGGCCCGTCATCTCTATGCCTCAAAAACCTGTCTGATTTCTCTAGATACATACCTGCCCGTCTTTTTTCTCAATCATATGTCTATTTCTAACCAACCGACCGTCCACCCATCAGTCAGTTTATCCATCCATGGGTCGTTTCATTTACATTATATTCCCTTCTGTGTGTTAGTCCGTCCAGGTGTCTGCTTCTGTTCACTGATCGCCTAATAAATAACGTCTACAGTAACACATATGTGATAACGTGGAACCACACATGTCAAATCACACATAGGATGAACAATAACACATGAAATACATACCAACGTAGGCATACACTCTAGCGCCGGTGCTTGCACACACAACCTGTGAGCCTACAGAAGGACTTGTGCCAGCGCCGGAAAATATCAATAAACCACCCAGCCACAGAATATAATAACTAGATGCATTAGGAAGGGAGTTGATATATATATATATATATATATATATATATATATATATAGATATATATATATATATTACAGTTTAATATAGCTCTGTCTCGACCCGAACGTATTGGAGCGCTTTACGTGAGCTACATGAGCACTAGTTACATTACACAAGATCATATACATTTTGGGGGACTGGGAGCACAGTGAGATTAAGACTTAATCTCACTGTGCCCCCAGTCCCCCAAAAATGTATATGATCTTGTGTAATGTAACTTGTGGCTGCATTGAAAATGTTCAGGCATAATTCAGAAGTAAGTAGATATCTCAAGTCAATAGTAAAGCCGACCCAGACGGACCCCTCTGAGTTTCATTTTCATCTACTTTCACATTGCTCTGCTCTTCCTATGTTTACTAACACTGATGTAATTAAGTCCTGTGTGACTGTTCGACCTGGCATCCTTGGCGTGGTTTCCCCTGACTTTTTGCCTCTACCTCCTACGTTTTGACACTGTGATGGATTTCGTTTTTCTGGTTTAGATGCTTTGGGCACTTTGCAACTGCTGATCAGTGCCAAAGTGCAAGTGCTCCCTGGTTAAATTATTACTGTGATTGGTTATCCATGATTGGCATATTTGTTTTACCAGTAGGTCCCTAGTAAAATGCACTAAGTGTGCCGGGCGGGTAATTCAAATGCTACTAGTGGGCCTGCAGCACTGATTGTGCCACCCACATGAGTAGCCCTAAAATGGTGTCTCAGGCCTGCCACCGCAGCGCCTGTGCGCAGTCTGTGAACTGCCATGTTGTCCTGGCCAGTGTACACACTGGCCAGGCCTGACCCTTCCCTTTTCTTACACATTGGACACCCCTATGGTAGGCCCAAGGTACCCCCCTGGGCAGGGTGCAGTGTATGTGAAAGGTAGGACATGTACTAGTGTGGGTAACATGTCCTGATAGTGAAATACTGTCAATTTCGTTTTTCACTATTGAAAGGCTATCTTGCCCGTAGGATAACATGGGGAATGCTGTGTAACATGTTTACCTGCATATCTTCCCATAACGGCAAGATAGACATATGCCAGAAAGTAATGCGGATTGCGAGAGAGGTTTCAGCGCAATGAACTTAATTGCTAGTCCAACAAGGGCCTCTCTTCTTGTAGAGACCATTTCTTCATGCTTATAGGTAAAACTCAATGGTCCTCCATTTGAAACATTTGACGCAAAGCTGTATGTAAAGAGTTGGCTGGCAAAAGGTAGAAGGTCTGCTGAAGAAAATTGTTGTGAGAAACCCCAGCAAAATAGACACAGTGAATATCTTCAAGGGTTTTGGGAAATCCTGCAATAGATTTCTAAGTAATGTAAATCATTTTTACATGTTTTTCCTAGCCCTCTTCTAAGGAGATTTTATTATCCTTTGCTGGATGCGACTTCATGATTTTCTTAAGCACACAATGCTAGTTATCTTGATTTAGACCACGCCCCTACTCGGATAGGCACACCCCTTTAAGAAATTTGCCACGCCCCTTTTAGAGCACCCCCAGTTTTTTTTTCCCCACTTAAAGCCCTGAGAATCCTCAAGGGTAAATGCGAAGACTGTTTCATGCCGACTGAAAAGCCGCTGGCAGTCAGTCAAGCCTCCGGCTGCTCTCCACCTACACTCCGTTGTAATAATTCTGGAAAGTAGCATATGGTTTTATGTTTAGTGTTTGGGGGAAGGGAGAAGGTGAAAGGAGGAGGATGTGTTGTAATCTTGTGCCCAAACACTTTTAATTAAGTTAAAAACTGCAGTGTTATCTTTGTTATTGTTCTGTTGTTTCCGTGGCGAATGGGAGAGCTGGACGTTCGACTCCGCAGTTGGCCTTGAGCTGGCGAGGAGAGAAGTTACGCTCGACCATGAAGCTAAATAAAGTCTTTCCCTTATAAAGCTTATGAGCCATAGCGCTTAATTCTACAACACACTCCAAACTATCAATGCGTCGCCAGTGTTGTGTTTGATGAATGGGTCCGACACTTCTTGAAGTAAGTATAATGTATTCCTTAGTAAGGAGAGCAGCAAGGTACCACACCTCCGCATTCCGCACTCTTCCAACCCATCTGCTAGCTCGCATTCCAATACTTCAATATGAAATGCGAGCTACGTAATACACACACATAACAGGGAGTTTGTGTGTAGATTTGTTTTTCAAACGATTTAGACAATGAAGTTTGCATTAAGAATGGCTCAATAATTGATTGCCTTTTACTTTCACTGGTGGGTTGCAGGAACTTATATAAAACAAGCACTGGCAAAGCCGCTAGGATTCGCCTTTGGGATTTATTGGCTTAGTCAATAGGTCTCAGAGATGTTGTACTGCACCCCCGGTGGTGTGATATATGGTTTAAGAGGAATTTTTAAGAAAAAGCGTATGATGTGCTCTAAGCCCACTGTAAGGAAACAATAGCTCTTTTTGCAAACCAGGTGGCTTGCGATGTCTGCTAGGTGGGAGATGGAAAGTCCAGGAAAGAGGTGAACAGAAAAAAAACGGGAAAGATGCCCTTGTCAATTAGAAGGCACTAAAGAAGAAAGACAATGGAGCCAACGAATGGGAAGCAACGGCGGGCTCCAAGCCCTTTACTGTAAACGATACCCCTCGCAAGCTCAGCGCATGCGCTGCGTAGGCAAGACCTAAAAAGCATGGGGCAGAATCGAAAACTAGACAGCCATTGCATTCGGCATTGGGCTCCTATGAACAACTTTGGGCCCCTGCACTATTTTTTAAACAAATGAAGTACTGAGTAAACAAAGTTTGCCTCTTTTCAGTAGAGCAGCCTCGGACTACATGAAGTTCTGAAATCTGCTGAAACAAACACAAATCATATTGTAATGGAAAGACACTATGTTACAATACAACAATCGCAAACTGAGACACAACAATCACCATACTGATAATTCTATGTAAAACGCTCAGTAAAGCGTTCATTGCGTGATGACTCAGGTGCTTAGGAGAGCTCATGACGTCACTTTTGTCTCAGGTGCTTTAACTCTATGAAATATTGTTTAAATGTGCGTGCCGAGTATGTAACTCCACTAGCCACCCCGACCCTCAGTATGACCATCCCAGTATTGATAACCACACAAATAGCAACTGGTCGATATTTATGCGCAAACCACACAACTATTTAACTTAAACAATGAGCATCCGTTACAGAGACACCACTAAATCGATTGATGCCTGTGTATAATGTTAATATGTACTTTCAGATGTGTACTCCTGACTACGTCACAGTGCGGTCCTATTATCAAATAGTGTACATACAGCTAGGAATGAGTGTATGCTAACTATTCGTCGATATTTATTTATTAGGAAGTTTATTTGGAAATAACTGAAACCCAACACTGGGTACACCATCATAAATGTTGCATCATACAGATCAACTTTCATTTGTTTTAAAACGTATTCCCCCAGGTCCTCATTAGTAACACGGACGGGCAGCTTGGAATCAATTTGATCCTTGTATTAAAACACAAAAACAGAACTCACGCCAGTTATCTGGACACTACAGCAATCTTGAGAATCAAATTGTTACATCCAAGGAATTCTCAATACTTTCACAATGAAACCCCCACAGTGTAGCTATAGCTAGACGAGATTTAAAGTAGTATATATATATATGCAGCTTGGAGATCCAGAAAGGGAGAGGATTTGGGATAAATTGAGAAACATAGGTCAAACTCATTTTCAAGTATGGAGGGAAAAAAATTACAGTTCTATTTCATATCTATACATAAAGTACTTCAATGGCAAAAATGGGTTGGAAAATTGCACATGGATAAGCAGCCCCATGCCAGACACTAGGCCAGATAGCCCACCCAATTGAATAGTTACGCACAAACATGGTCACTAACATACATTGCGCATTTACAAGAGATAAACTACCAAATCGAGACGACTGTACATATTGGAGATAAAACCATGAGCTTCTGTTTCACTGAACGGTGTGTTGTCATACTCTGTGGACTGATTTTTTTCCAGACTCGTGGTTTCTCCCTTATTTTGTTGAAAGGATCAAAGCCACAATAAGGCCGTAGAGACCCAAGACCTCTGCAAAGATGAGAATGAGAATCATTCCGACAAATAACCGGGGCTGCTGCGCTGTCCCTCGCACACCTGCATCTCCTACAATGCCAATGGCAAAGCCAGCTGCCAGACCACTCAGGCCTACACTTAAGCCAGCTCCCAGCTGAAGGAAGCTCTTAAATAACGGGATTCCTTCCGTGAGAGAGTTTGCAATGCGGACTGCCACCACTAGACCATAAATGGCAATGATACCAGCCATGACAACAGGGATAATCGACTTCATGATCAACTCCGGCCTCATGACAGACATGGCTGCAATCCCAGTGCCACTCTTTGCTGTGCCATAAGCTGCTCCCAGGGCGCTAAACAGCATGGCAGAGGAAGCACCCATAACAGCGAAAAAAGAGGCATAGTCTGGAGAGGCCATGGCTGCGGGCGCGAACTGGGTATACTGCGGCCCTGTTATAATCTCTCTGCCGCTCTTACTGCTTCTCTCCGCCTGTCGATATTAATTGTCACTATATATGCTAAAATGGATCAAAGGTCTCCTTGGAGAATTTTCACAACTCAAATGTAGCTATGTTCTGTAATATAACATTACCTCCTCGTAAGTCTTCCTCGCCACATGATTAACAAAGTGAGCTTCAGCTCCACACCAGAACCCTCCAAAGCAAAAAATATAGCCTCCCATCCCTTCCCAATATGGCCGACCCATTACACCCTTGACCTCTATAAGAGGCGGGTCGGCCCAACCCTTCAGCCTGTTTTTTTTAGTTCTGCTCTGACTCTTCCAGCGGCGTCACTAGGGTTGGTGTCACCCAGTGCGGTAACTCATGGTCCTTTCCCAAATGAGACTATTTAGTAAATAGTCTCATTTGGGAATGCGGCTGCCCGAGGCCCCCGCAGGGGGCCACTAAAGAGGGCAGCCCTCTAGTGCCAGCTGGGCACCCCACACCCCCGTAGGGGCAGGGACTCAGGGAGGAGTCCCCCAAGCCTGGTCGCAGCGCGATAGGCGAATCACGTCCGGGGCGCGAGGACAGGGGGAGGGGTATATAGGCCTCCCCCCACCATCTTGGCGTCCTCTTTCGCGCGCCTGGACACGCCAATGACTCTGGGCAATTGCTCGAGCTCCACCCCACGGCCCTCTGTTCATCCAATATCCCCGTGCCCAGAAACGAAGTGGTCTGGGCAGTATTAACTTCACAGCCACCCCCTATTCACCACCCACTTCCTTAATTTCCGAGGGAGGGACCGTGTGTTGGTTGCAAAAGGGGGACAACCGGACACGCAGTTCCGAGGTCGGGCGATCGTTTGCGCATGAGGTGAGTTGAGTGCGGCATGGTGAAGCAGTCCCTCCTCTTCCTCCTCCGTCCCCCAGGCTAGGCTATGCCCGTGTGGGACCCGAAAAATTGCAGTTTCTCTGTCCGACCCCGCAGGACGTCCGCCGGTGTCAGTCCATGCGCGCTGGGTCGCGGCAGGGATGGGGAGGGCGGCAGGGTAAAGGGGGTTCTAACTTCCCGGGACGTTCTGGTTGCACTGCCGTGGGTCCACGGCCGCCGCCACATTGTGGTTCTGTCGTTTGACACTGCGGTGGCGCTGGGTGCTGGAAGCTGTGTGGGAGATCGCAGGGAAGCACAACTTGAAGGTATTGGAATGATGACTGTATTTTGTGTTCTTTTAGTTTAAACGGGCGTTTGGTTATTTTCCTGAGGCACAGGTAGCAGCAGCAGGGGAGAGGGGCCTGGGGTTGCATTCACATCACAGGCGGCCCGATCTTTACTTTAGCAGTCAAAGGGATATTGTTGGCGGCGCAAGGGAAAGAGCCTCTTTCTTCACACGTGTCGGATTCTGTTTGTTTACAGACATTCAAAAGGCCGAGAAGTTTGCAGGTGTATTGCGTTTGTGCAAGATGCAGCTGCTTGAAGGGAGGTTGAGGTGTTGGCTCACGAGGAATTTGGAGGCCATGAAGGCGAGGATTGTTCATGCGGTTCAGCGCACGCTTTCCAATTTTCTGCCGACGGTTTTGGTGTCGATTGGTCTCCAAAGTAGTTGGCATTGTGGTGTTTTTGGTCATTCATACACTGGATTGCTTGTCGACCAACCGGAGTGGAATATCCAATTTGTCCTTGCATGTGCTTTGCGGCGCATTTCCAAGGTGGTCTGAATTTTAGCCCAAGCACCCCTTTTGGTGGCACTGCTCTCGGACGTCCACAATGTGGCGCCCGCCGGCACAGCTCAGCCCTAACAAAGGTGGACATTTAAGCAGTGAACGATTTATAAATAGCAAATTGCTGCGGCGTTTGGCAGACTTGAGATTTTCTGCTTGAAAACCGTGCAGGGGAATTTCATGGGTGGCCCTAGCGAGTCACTGGCCTCCCGTGGCTGGGAGAGCGACGTTTGCACTGTGGAGATGTCATCCTTGTCTTTGGTGTCGCAGCGGGGGACTGGAGCCGGTTTCAGGTGTAGGGGGTTGTCTGTTTGGGCGCCACATGCTTCGTGAGGGTGCAGGGTTTTGGGCGTGCACGGGGCCTTCTTTAGCCATGGTTTTGTTAATCTCAGATTAAGCACGTGGGCCCTTCGGGTCAGCTCCTCTCACCCCCTGGGACTGTGTGGGGCTGGAAGCCCCTGCCAGGCGTTAGTAGCGGGCGTTCCCTGCTGCTCCCCTCCCCCCCCCCTGTGCCACGCCGGGTCCCCACGTGAGTTGCAGATGGGGATGTGATTGTGTTTCGCCCACGCGCCTACCTCCTGGAGTGGTTGGTCGACGAGTAAGGGGCCTTGCTTCTCTGTCCTGGTCAGTCTTTTCTGTTCCGTCTTGAGCGCATTGAGGGCTTTTCTGGCTTTGTTACCCCGCGCAATGGAGTGCTGGTTATGTGATAGTTATGTGGTATTGGTAATTGTTATGGATATTTCTCGGTGTCCTGTGTGGGCTCATATGCATACTAGTTTTGTTTTCTTGGGCACTCGGAGGGTGGATTTGCATTTTGATTGGCATTGTGTTTTTCTAACACTTTCTTCACTATTCCAACTGAGAGACTAGACACACATCAAACAAGTGATTTCCTGTTCAGCTAGTCTGACCCCAGGTATACAAAATGGGTGTTGTCTTAAATTCCACTAAGGTGAAGGCTTCAGCCACACTGATGTGAGAAGAGCATATTGAGGAGTTAGCATCCTCGGATTCCTTGTGGGTTCTTTGCGGACGGTCGCCAGCACAATGTTGGGAAAGCACAATCTTACATTTACTCTGGGCTATGACAACGCAGAGAGGTGCTGCGAAATGTTGTTGAGACTGTTCATACCTTGGCGTAGCTTCATTGCCCAACAGTTTATAGGAGTGTGGTGCCAAACCTGCGCAAGGATCTTGCGCTGGTTGATGGTCTACAGCCTCTTCTAAATTAGGGGGCCCCTACCCCCACGGTTTGGTCAAATATAAAGGATTTCTAGGGCACGCCCATGATCAGCATTAGCGTGCTTGCTCCTCAATCCGGGTTAGCAAGCTGTTTGTCCCTGTTGGAAGCATTGGTGACTGTGCCCACTGCACTATCCCTCTCCCAGTTTGAGAGCAGGGGTTTAATTTAAAAAGCAGTAAATTGCACAAGAGTAATTCTTACTCTGGTGTCTAGTCTGCTCTCCTAGGTATGGACGGAGCAGGGAGTGCACTGCAGTTTGCTAGTTCCCCTGTGGTGAACCCCCTCGATGATTGATTGTCATTGCGGCCTTGTAGATTGTGTAATATTTGGCGGGGCCCACTGCCACGTAGAGCTATCTGTGCCTGTAATGGGGCATATGCATGGTTTTACGTAACAGGTGCTCATGCAAGGCGCCTCGATACCTTCAGCTGGAGTATGTGCTAGATAGAACTGCATGAGCTGTAGCACAGAGGCACATTGTAGACGTGCGTGCGGTGCACTTTGCCTTTTAAGTTGAGTATAGGAGCCATTCCTTTCGCAGGGATGGTGCACATGTGGCAGGGTTAGTGAAGCATGAGCGGTAGCGCAGAGGCGCATTGAGCAAATACTTCGCCTGGGTGGCAAACAAGGTTGCAATCTACAAAGCATTTCATCCTTCTGAGGTCGATAAAACGAGTACCATGGAGCTGAGTAACAATAAACATGTTATGCAGCGCCAAGATACCATGGGGTGAACGTGTTACCAGGTACAGGCAGAAGCAGAAATTGTTGAATTTGGTTAATTCAGCGGGCTCACCCAGCAGGGTAAGCGAGAGCCCAGCTCAATTTCCACAGGGATGATGGGTGGCACAGGCAGCAAAGTTGACTGCCAACCTGACAACGTTTCTTTAGTGCCGCAAGTGCAGTGGCACTTGGGCCCCAGGAGAGTAACTAGCCTACTAGATTCTTGTTTATGTAGGGTGGCACATTTGTTAATGGTGCAGGATAATTGTTTTACTCTAAGAAACTGGGATCTCATGCCCAGGTACTGTCGTTTTTGGCCGTCTATTACCAGCCCAATGGTGGGAAAGTACAATTTTATATTTACTCTGTGCTGTGTTATGCTAAGTGCAGCTCCTGCCGGCAGGTACGGGGTTGTGCTAACTGAGCGGTAGGACGGTGGCCCGATTGACCTTGTGAGTTATGTCATCCCTGTGATGTTATGATGAGGTTTGGTAGCACAGGGTAATAGGGGCAGATGGAACTGAGTTTCTCTTGTATGGACGATACGAAGGGTAATCAAAATAACCTTCCACAGTCCTGGTATTTTCGAGTACACATCATTGCAAACCGGGCACGTTCACCAAATTGCTGCAATTGTGCTAGGATCACTACTACCAGAATTTGGCGGGGGCGGATAAGGGTGGGATTTCATGGGCCCGCCCATGATCAGCATCAGCGTGCTTGCTCCTCAAACCGGGTCAGCAAGATGGTGTCCCTGAGGGAAGCATTGTTAACTGTGCCCACTGCACTATCCCTCTCCCAGCTTGCGAGCAGGGGCTTAATTTAAAAAGCAGTAAGCTGCACAAGAGTAATTCATACTCGGGTGTCTAGTCTGCTCTTCTATGTATGTACACCAACAAGGTTGCAATCAACAAGCATTTCATCCTTCTGAGGTCGATAAAACAAGTACCATGGAGCTGAGTAACAAACATGTTATGCAGCGCCAAGATACCATGGGGTGTACGTGTTACCAAGTACAGTCAGAAGCGGAAATCGTTAATGAATCTGGTGAATACAGTGGCCTCACTCAGCAGGGTAGTAAGCGAGAGCCCAGAACAATTTCCATGGGGCGGAAGGGTGGCACAGGCAGCAAAGTTGACAGCCAAATTGACAACGTTTCATTAGTCTTGTGGGCTGCTCTGAGCTGAGCATTTGCAGGCGTAAGTAACAGTTTCCGCTACCAGTTCAAAGGTGCATCTTTCACTAAGTTACCCAGATCTCTGGGACAGGAGGTAAGGTGGGCTGGATATCTCTTGCTTCTACCTGCATTGGCACATCTTGTCAGGAGTGATTGTCAAAGGGATTGCACTTCAGCCAGGCATTAATAGCACCCATCCACACCAAGCCGAGTGTTAAGGTCACACTGGGCCCCATTTACACAGCCCAGTATCAGGCCCTTGTGGGTCAGTGCCATGAATTACTAAAGTGAACTGAACAGGAGGCGTGACCGTGGGTTACGCTAGCAGAAGTTTGGGGAAGAGCTAAACTCCACCCATGGTCATGGTGTAGTCTTCAGTAAGTTGGAGTGTCACTCTTAGTTGACCAGGGGTTCGATGCTACACGAGGGCATCGCTGCGGCCAGAGCACTGTCTTTGTGTTTCCCAGAGGGGCAGCTAGTGAAGGCAAGGATCTTCCCAAACCTGGCACCAGAACACATTGCAGTCAGGGCCAACTTGTCTGTTGGGTGACTTGGGTAGGCACCATGTAGTTGTCACTCCACGAAGGGGTGAATTGTCTCCAATAGTGGGCACAATACATATGCGTGTCTGTTTGTGGTATCTCCTAGCGGACCCACTGACGGTTGTACTGCAGCTAAACAGGGGACTGGGAAGCTTGGTTTCCGTCACTGTGGCAGGTTTAAAGCATCCAGGGTAGGAGAGGCACAGCAGGTACTGTGCATCTGTGATCCGATGGCAGTTAGGCAAGCGGGGTGCGCTGCGTAAGTTGTAATTACATGAAAGGGTGAGGTGTCTCCAGTAGTGGGCGCAAGACATACATTGTTTCAAACCAGCTTCGATACCATTAAGGTGTTCACCAGGGTAGCAAGCAAAGGGGTTTGTGCATAAGTATGGGCAAAGGGGCGAAATAAGTGCACCCCAGAACTAAGGGCAGTTGACTATGATCCTGCAGTTAGGCGCAAACGCCCGCCTCGGTCAGCAATAGATGCCACGCTGGGTGGTGACGCTGTCAGCCAACAGTGGGCTGCCGTCCCAAGTAATGGGGACACAAGGTGTCAAGCACAACAGGCTACCATGTAAAAGAACATTTGGCATGTCCAGTGATCAACAAAAAGCTATATTTAACTGAGCAGGTAATTTTCCACCGCCAGGGTTGCCCTGGGGTGGGCAGTGTGAACACCCCTGCCCCCCTATCCGGGGGCCCCCGCATGGAGGGTTCTAGCCTGTCGACTTTTCCTGCAGTAAGGTCAAATGCCCTGCCCGGTTAGCTATATCAGCCTCACTGGGCGGGGGTGCGGTCAGCTAACACATTGTGCTGCGTCCCCAAGAAAGGGGGAACAAGGTGCCAAGCACAAAAGGCAAGGCGAGCAGTGTGAACCCCCCTTCCTATTCGGGAATATTCTGGGATGAAGGGCAAAGTAGGACTTAGCCAATCCTTAAAGTTAGGCACCATATGGCAGCCAGTGCGCACTGTAATCACACGGATTCTCTAGCTGGTATCCCTAGGGGGTTCACCACGAAGGGAGCTGAGCTGGCGAAATTCCTATAAGAATTAAGGGATGCACGGCAAGGGCAGGAGGGCACCCTGGCTCATCGTCACACACGTCTAGTTATGGACATTCCTGTGCGTCATGAGTTAGAAAGCAAATGGACGGTGCAAAGGTTAAAGTATAAGCCTTCTCGCCCGAATAGCCAGAAGTAGGCAGGTGGGTGTGGGAGCTGTCTCCCAACAAGCGGGCAGCTGTCCCTTAAGTGGGGACACAGGTGCGCTAGACACACCGTCCTAGCAGGACGGCAGCTAGGTGAGCTCAGCAAATTCATGGGGCAATGTGAGCAAGGGAATCTGATCTGCCCCGCCCAGAGTTGGCACGGGGCTGGTTATGTATGTGAAGTAGTGGAACTTTCCCACAGGAGGGTGGATAGTTTTTGGCACAAATTCACAGGGCAGAAGGGCCTTTGTGTTGCATTAGACACTAGCTGATCCAGGCTATCGGCAAGGGCTATTGTGATACAGATGGGGTTCATCTATCACCAGTGGGAGGGATCTCTTCCCTAGCTTTGCAGGAGGCCTGGAAATGAGAGGTTGCAGGTAAGAAAGGAGTTTTGGTGGGGGCTCTGGCGGCGACGGTGGCCACCTCCAGAGCTGTGGCGGAGTTACAGGGCGATCTGGAAGCAGAGGGGTACAGAAGGGTACCTCTGCGCGGCACCATGGTGGGTGCCAGAGCCAAATCCTAGGAGCCTCATGGGAGGTTCCTAGAAAACCGTGTCGGCGCCCCGTTAGTCCTTCGGGCGGTTGTGGGCCTGAACAACCGGGGGGTTTGCTATGCTACGCTCCGCCCTGAAAGGGGCGTGAGTAATAAGGAACCATGTGTCACGTGATCCGGGAAGAGGATCACCAGAAGTGGCAGCACAGATGGGGTTCGCCCCAGTGCTGCTTGGCTCATCAGGCGGCCTAGAAGGTTGCCTGCCCTTGGATCGCCCGTAAGATAACCCACCATATTACATAACGGTGTATGTAATAAACCTGCAGCAATCTTTACCCAAACAAGAAATGTGTTGTGTGATTATTTATGAGCATGCATGTTACGCTGGAGGGGTGGGGCAGGTTGCCAATGCTGGTACTATGCGGCTGCCCGAGGCCCCGCAGGGGGCCACTAAAGAGGGCAGCCCTCTAGTGCCAGCTGGGCACCCCACACCCCCGTAGGGGCAGGGACTCAGGGAGGAGTCCCCCAAGCCTGGTCGCAGCGCGATAGGCGAATCACGTCCGGGGCGCGAGGACAGGGGAGGGGTATATAGGCCTCCCCCACCATCTTGGCGTCCTCTTTCGCGCGCCCGGACACGCCGTCTCCCACCCTACCGCTTACCCGGCGTGGTTCGTGGCAGGCAGGAGGCAGAGAATGTTGTAATGTTGTCTTTTTCGTTGCAGGCGGAGTTACAGGGCGATCTGGAAGCAGAGGGGTACAGAAGGGTACCTCTGCGCGGCACCATGGTGGGTGCCAGAGCCAAATCCTAGGAGCCTCATGGGAGGTTCCTAGAAAACCGTGTCGGCGCCCGTTAGTCCTTCGGGCGGTTGTGGGCCTGAACAACCGGGGGTTTGCTATGTTACGCTCCGCCCTGAAAGGGGCGTGAGTAATAAGGAACCATGTGTCACGTGATCCGGGAAGAGGATCACCAGAAGTGGCAGCACAGATGGGGTTCGCCCAGTGCTGCTTGGCTCATCAGGCGGGCAGGCGGCCTAGAAGGTTGCCTGCCCTTGGATCGCCCGTAAGATAACCCACCATATTACATAACGGTGTATGTAATAAACCTGCAGCAATCTTTACCCAAACAAGAAATGTGTTGTGTGATTATTTATGAGCATGCATGTTACGCTGGAGGGGTGGGGTAGGTTGCCAATGCTGGTACTAAGGTGTCACCCCATGTGATGGTGTCACCCGGTGCGGTCCGCACCACCCCGCACCCCCCTAGTGATGCCACTGGACTCTTCAAGTGCGCTGTTCAGGCCCTTTGGGCCGGTTCCCGGGTGAAATGAAATTTTTGTACTTTGCCCTTCCCGCTTTTTGTCCTAGTGGCAGTGGGGCTCGTGGGCGGCTCACGGTCTGCGCGCTGTCTGCGCCCGGCTCGGGTTGCAGTCGGCGTCGTGCGGGTTGCTGCTGGGTCCGGTTTTTCCTTTTGGACACTGCACGTCCTTGTCCGCCCGTGCTCGTAGTGCGGTGCGGGCGGGTGTTTACGGTCTTCGGCTACAGCCTATGCGGTGCTCCTGGTTGTGGGATACCGGCAGCCCGTCCTGAGTTTTCCTGCGGGGCGCTTCCCGCATGTTGTGGCCAGCCTCCTGCGGGAAGGGCCCGGGCTTGTTCGGCTTTCTCCGCGCGGCTGGTTGCTGGGAGACGGGTGCCGTGTGGCTTTTGCTGCTCCCTGGTCAGGTTGTCTGTGGCGTTTTTCGCCTTTTTTGGTGTCCCACACTGTTGCTGTTCGGTCTGTGGCGAGGCGAGGTTTTGCTGGCTACCTGTGGTGTTCCGGCTTAACTTTCCCTTTTACATGGGGCGGATCCTCCGGTGTGTCTGGACGCCTTACACCCCCCCCCCCCCGTCTTCGTTTTTCGATGCAGTGGTTATGATCCTAGTGCTCTTGGCGCGGGGTCACGCCTATGTTTCCTCCGGGGTCGGTTTGTCTGGGGACGGACACTGCGTGAGGCCCTACTGTACGTTGGGTGGTCTGGGCGTTTCCGGCTCCCTCGGATTGGTGCTTTCGGAGGTTTTCTTCTTGCAGTTCCAGCGTGGGTTGCCTGAGTCCCCTCTGCTTTTCTTCATTCCAGTTGGTGTTTGATTGTGAGTCGAGGCTAGTCGATATACATGCCTTTACTCTGTTACTGTCCATACACTGCACCGTACTGGTCTTGGCTTCCGAGTTCCCTCCCGCCGTGTTGGTGGTCTCGCTCGTCGCTGGTCTGGCCTCTCAGGGCTCCTTCATTTCCGGGGTTGCTTCTCCTTCGGCCCCGGTTGTCATACAGGTGGTTGAGCGTCCGCCTGGGGTTTCCGGGGGCTGTTGGCTTCTGCTTGCCTGTTGGGAACGGCTGCTGTTGGCGCCTGTTCTTTCCTTCCCTGGGCTACTTCTGTGGTCGCCGTGTGGGCTTTTGCTTCTGCGCCTGCTCCTGGGGGGGGGCTTGCCTTTTCCTGTCCGGGGCCACGGTCCTAGGGGCTGTGGCTCACTGGTATGTCTTGGGCCTCTGGTGGCGCAGGCCCCCACAGCGGGTGGGTTCTCGTCCTGCCATTGCTTTCCGTGTGTCCCATTGTGGTTTATGTTTGGGCGATGCTTGTCCGTGGTGCCCCTTTCTCCGCTTACTCCCTGCTCGGCTGGCGGCTGCTGCGCCCCCCTCCGTGTCGTGCTTCTCCTCGGCTCCTGGCCGTTGGGGCTCTGTTGGGGGCCGTCTGTTGCCTCTCCTCACGTCCTGGGTGGCCTCTGTGTCGGTTCCGTTGGTCCTGCCTACTGCCGTGCCGCCCTGTTGTCACCTGTTTTCGGTGGTTGGGCTCCCATGCTCGTGTCCGGAGTGCTGTAGCTCGTTGATTGGTCTGCTGCCTTTTGGTGGTGGCGGCTGGGTCTGGCCGGGGGTTCGGCACGCACCTCTTCTATGGGGTGCGTATTTGTCTGTGCTTGCGGGGTCGCCTTGTCAATCTCTCAGGTTCTTTTCCAGCGGGGCCTGTTCGTCCGGTTTCTGTTTACCGGTGGGGTCTTGGTGTTTGCCCCATCCTGTTTCTGGTTATTCAGGTTTTTGGTTGCCTACATCCTTGTGCCTGTTCCCCTTCGTCTGGTTGCATGTGTGGCCCACGGCACTATGGCTCAATGGTAGGTCTTGTGCCTCTGGTGGCTCGGGCTCCCACTTTGCGTGGGTCTGGCTCCTGCCAATGCTTTCCATGTATGTCGATGTGGTGGATGTTCATGCCGTGCTTTGCGGTGGCATGCTCTCCCGCTTCCGGGCTCTTCCCCTTGGTTTATCCTCTGCCCCTCTGGCTTTCGTGTTGGGGTTCTCTTCCTTGGTCGGGGTCCTCCGCGGGGAGTGTTTCTGGTGTTGTTGTGCCTTGTTGACAGACGGTGCTTGGCATTGCCTTTCTCTTGGGGGCTCTTCCCGTCCGGGGGGGTCTCAGTGCCACTGGGCCGTCATGGGTTCCGGTTCATGCTCTTCACCGGTTCCTGTGGGTGTCCCTTCTCTGGCCGGTCTGGGTTGGTGGTGTCCGTTTTCTTCCCCTTTCCTTTTGGTCACGGGTCGGGCACGCAGCTCCCTTTTTTCCGCCCTGTTTGCAGGTGTGGCCTGCGGTCTTCCTTTTCTGGTGTCCCCCTGCCGGGTGGTTGCGGCCTTTTTCCGGCCTGTGGGGCTGCGGGACGTGCTTGGGTTCCCGGTCGGTGCAGGGTCGTTTGGTCCCCCTGCTGGCGGGTTTCTCGTCTGGCTTCTGTTGACCATTCCTTGGCTTGTCTGGGGTTTGCCCCTGACCTGCGGGGGCCTCCAGTTTCTGTTCTGGGCGGTTTTTCCCCCGCCTCGTTCTCCGGGGGGTTCCTGGGTTGGCCCCTTTGTTTTTTTGGCACGGTTGTGCGGTCCTTGACTGGGTCTCTTTTGTTCCGGTTTGAGTCCCCGGTGGTGGCTGGATCTGCCTTCTCGTCCGGGTGCCTGGGTTTGCGCTTTCCTCTGGCCCTTTGCTTTCGGGGGTCTGGGCTTGTTTGGCCTGGGCAGGGCGTTTGACCTGTTGGTGGTGCCCACCTGGGTGCTTCTCTCTTATTTTCTGCTGCTGCGAGTGTTGGACCGTGGAGCTATGGCTCGATGGTTTGTATTGTGCTTCTGGGGGCTCAGGCTTGCACAGGACATGGTTTTGTCTCCTGCCGCTACTTTCGAAGTCTCCCGCGTGGGTATATGTTCGAGCGGTGCTTTTTATTGTCCGGGGGTGCTGGGATGTCCCGGTTCTCCTTCCCCGGGCGGGGCCTGCGATTCCTGTGCGGTATATGCTTCCTTTTCTTCTTTGTCCCTGGTTTTGGGGTACTAGGGCCTGCTGGCTCGGGTTGGCTCCCTGGAGGTGTTGACGTTGCTCGGGCTCGTTTCGCCCGGCTCTTCTGTCCTTCTCGCCTTTGGTGTATTTCTGCCTGTGGCCTTGCCTCCCTGTCCGCTCCTGTCCGTTCGGCTGGGTCGGGCCTGGTTGTTGGCTGGCTGTATGGCCTCCTGGGTGCTCGCTTCGGCGGTCCTGTGGAACGTTACTGGGGCGATTTGCTTGGCCCCTGAGCGGGGCAGTCTTGCTCCTCCATGCTGCGTTCCCCTCCCTGCCGGGTTCTATTTGTTTCTTGTGCCTGGTGGCCCCTGGTGGGCATGCGCTTCCTTTCTGGTGGCTTGACTTGGGCCTGGTCCCTTCCGCTCTTCAGGCTCCGTGGGCGTCCTTTTGGTCTTTCCGCTGTTGGCCGGTTGGGTTCCCTTGGGGGCCGGGCCGTTCCTGCGGCTTCCTGGGTCGGTTTTGCCTTGTGCCTGCCTGGGTTCTCTCATTGGTGTTGCGCTCCCTTCCAGGGGGTTCTTTATGCGGCTGGGGGCCGTATCCCGCCTGTTTATCTCCTTGCTGGTGGGGTTTTGGTGACTTCGTTTTTTTCTTGTTCGGTTGGCGTGCTGGGTTCTTTTCTGCACCTCATTCCGTTCTTGCGGCTCCTGCCAGTCTGTTTTGTTTCGTCTGGTTCCGCTGCTTCGGTCCTCGGGTGGATTCGACTCTCTCGCTGTTGGTGGTCCACCGTGCGGTGTTGCTGTGTTTCAGTCGGCCTGCGTCTCTTCCTGCTGTGGCTTTTTGTTGGGTCGCTGTGGTGGGGTTGCCCTCTGTTTCTTCAGGTTCCGACGTCTGGGCTTGCTCCCCTCTTGCTTTTGGCTGTCCGTTGGGCGGTCTTGGTGTGTTTGGACCGGCTTGCTGCCTTCTGTTCTGGGCGTGTTTGTTGTAGCTTTTGGCCCCATACGGTCTGGTTCCGTGCGTTCTCTGTCCTCCTTCGGTTGTTGGTTTGGGCAGTCTTTCTGGCGGCCCTGCGGGTCTTGGGGGTCCGGGTTCTCGGCCCTCCCGGTGTCACTCTGTCCCGGGCTGGTTCTTCCCTCTCTCTTGGGTAGTCCTTCCACTCGTCTGGTCTTTTGGTTTTGCCTGCTTCGTTGGCATCCACTTCTGGTCCGTTGGTTTCTTGTGAGTTTCCATGAAGCCGCTTGGCTTTGGTATGTGCTCACTTTGTTACTCATGTGGCGAGGAAGACTTACGAGGAGGTAATGCCCCGGTTACTTACCGGTAATCTTCATTACTCCGAGTATAGTCTTCCTCGCCACATGAGTTCCCATCCCTCCCTCCCTGTCTGGCTATCGGCTTCATGTTTGTGCTTGGTAGTTTCAGTCTGAGGGTTGGGCCGGCCCGCCTCTTATAGAGGTCAAGGGTGTAATGGGTCGGCCATATTGTGAAGGGATGGGAGGCATGGGAGGCTAACTTTTTTTCTTTGGAGGGTTCTGGTGTGGAGCTGAAGCTCACTTTGTTAATCATGTGGCGAGGAAGAATATACTCGGAGTAATGAAGATTACCGGTAAGTAACTGGGGCATTACGTTGTAGGCAAGGTTTGTGTTTATGTCATATATATATTTTATCAGCACCACTGCTTAACTTACCATTTGGCTATATTTGCAAACTGGATAAAATAATCACATGTATAGCATTCAAGTTAATATTCAACAATATGGCAGAAAATATACCAGTCTCACTAAAAGGTCTTGTCTAGAAAGACGTCACGTCTGCGTTTGAGACCCAGGACGATTCAGAAAGGCACCCGGAGGCTTGTTTCCTGAAGTGCTGTGCCCGCCTCACCATGTTAAAAAAAACTTGAGGTTTATGTTAATGTTTGTGTATTACTGCTTTTCTTTTACGTAGTGGTTTACGTCACCAGAGTCTCTTCAGGCTGTTTTCTTGTATTGTGTCAACACTCACTTGTGTATGTAACAAAAATTACATTGGCTTTGGTCTTTCTATCAACTGCCAAATAATTGTGTTGTCAGTAGATGGCGCCAGTTTCATATATATTCACTTTTCAATGAGAGCCAGCCTTTATGTTTCCATTCAGAAGATTAACAAAAGAGCGCACCCGTAGGCAGGAACACTGGAATTATAATATTTTGTGGCCATAGTATTTTCTACATAATTATGGATTTGCAGAATTTGCCAAATAATTCATCATCTGCTGCATGATCTAAAAATAATGCAGTGTGTGTTTCTAAACTAAAAATGCCAACTTCTGTGAGCGAATGCAGTGTGTGTTTGAAAACTGAAAGTACCGTCATCTGATAGTGTTTTTTTATGAAAGACAATCAAAAGAACATTCTGAAAACACAAGCCAAGGCAATCAAATGCTGCGTGTGTTTCTAAACTAAAACTGCCAACACCTGTGCGCGAATGCCGTGTGTGTTTCGAAACTAAAAGTACCGTCATCTAAGCGCATTTTTTGGGGAAAGACCAAAAAAAAAAAAAAAAAAAAGAACATTTTCTAAACAAGAGCCAGGGAATTGAAAAAACAGTGCGCCACAAAAATATAAATGCAGAGAAGGGGACGAAGACATTTAATATGGTCAGGCTCTATGGGAGGAAACAAATCACCACAAGGAGGGACAAATAAAAGAGGTTCACCTATGAAAAGCTTTATTTTACGAATAACATGAAAAGGAATGAATGAAAAGCGATGGACATGCTCGAAGCGTTTTTGCGTTTTTGTTGTTGTTGCATAGAGTAGATACAGCATGTGTCGAGAGACAGCACATGTGCTGGTTAGGCAAGACCTAAATAGTGCATGTTTACAAAGGGCACTTTTATTCTGGCATTTCTGCAAATACATTTGTGTGGTTAACAATAACAATGCTTTCAAAGCAGCACTTCTGTTACAGTGGAAAGTAAGTAAAGCAAACATGCAGACAGCTGAGCATAGTAAAATAATTAAAAAGAACCTCTGGTCTTGTACAGAGGGCAATTATTTCACTTATGTGAAAACAGATATACCAAAATAAGACATCATGCAGCTTTTCATGTTGTGAAATGTCAAAATGTATTTACATTGAAATCAGTCACCTGAAAAAGTACATTTTGTGCTAGCATCCTCTATGTATGCAGGGCACTATGTACATTTTCAAATGAGAAAATGGAACTCACAAGGTTTTAAGGAGTGCATATGAAAAGCTGCAGCTGCCACAGGTTTCCTAGTGTACTTGTGGAGAGCTTTGTGAATTAAAAAAGTTGAGATTCGCTACCCATCCAAGAGTGTAACTGCAGGGGACAATTTACGAATAACCTTGAGAATTTGGTCGACAATGTTGAACGTAGATGGAATGATCTTCTAAACCTGTGTGTGTGATAAGAAAGTATTTAGTAAATGAATGTGCAAAATTGTAATGCTACCTGTGTGATTATAGCAAAGAGACAACAGATGAAAGGGTCATGCAGAGAAGTACAAGCTACTTGCTATGCTCTTTCTGGTGTATAATATAATTGCAGATTCTTCACTTTCAATTATTTCTCTGCACCAGACTATATCAGGAATTATTTTTACAGCAGTGCTCCAGTGCACCGCTAGGTGGCATTGTGGGGCTCCGCACTGGCTCAAAACCGTGCTGGAAGTAACAGTGCAGAGCTGCATGTATGCGCCATCCCATGAGCACTGACGCCAGCTTTTTATTTCTACTCTTTCTGCGTCCTTAGACGTCCTTAGACGCAGAGCGTGAACAATTGTTGGTAACAATGTGTTGAACACTAACTTGGGAATTTTCCCGATATTTAACTGAGGGCACTAAAAAGAAGGGGAGGTGTTAGGGTGGTGCGCAATCTGCAGTTACATAGAGTATCCACCAGAAAGAGCGTTATGTTATGTTAATATATTTATTAAGCGCACGAATACCCAGCGGTGTCTTGGCGCTGAGGTCTGGAGTAGGCAGGTTCATGTAAGGCACGGGTCTCTATTTATTAAACAGCCAGGTTTTCAGGGCCTTCCTGAAAGCAAACAAGGTTGGAAGTGTTCTAATGGAGAAGGGAAGTTCATTCCAGAGTTTGGGGGTTGCCGCCCTAAAGCTTCTGCCACCCCAGCTGGTTTTGAAAAATCTCGGAATTGCTAACAATTTAGCTCCTTCTGAGCACAGATGCCTTTTAGGGACATACCAGTATAGTAGGCGTCTCAGGAACTTAGGACCAGAATCATGATGTGCCCATTTAGGTAATGCAAAGGACTTTAAAGATAATACGGCTCTTGACTGGGAGCCAGTGCAGCTTTTGTAAATGTTTTCGGACTGAATGGTACTTAAGAATTTCCAACAAAAGCCTAGCGGCCGCATTCTGAATCATTTGCAACTTATTGAGTTGCTTCTCAGGCATACCAAGATAGAGACCATTATAGTAGTCTAGTTTGGCACGAATCAGTGAAGTAATCACCGTTTTCCTGCTGTCCGTGGGGATAAAAGGTAGTATTGTTTTGATTATTTTAAGCAGAAAAAAGCTCGATGAGGAGACAGCATTAACCTGTGCCTCAAAGTTCAGTTTATTAACAATGATCACACCAAGGTTCTTAGCCTTGGCGACTGGAATGGGTTCCATCCCTAATTTGTCAGGCCAACTCCGTGACCAGTTTGGCAAAAAATTGCCAAAAATGACTACTTCAGTTTTATCTAAATTCAGTCTAAGACAATGAGAGCTCATCCAGGAGCTGACCGCCAGCATACAGTCCTTAAAATTTTGCATCGGTGGTAAAGTATTTTTTGACACAGACAAGACAATTAGTGTATCGTCTGCATAAGATGTCAGCGCCAGTCCGAAGGATCTAATGAGTGTCGCCATTTCGGATACATAAATATTAAAAAGAGTGGGACTCCACATGGGAGGACAAAGGGAGGAGACTCGTAGCTGCCCAAAGCTACCGATTGTATTCTGCCGGACAAGGAAGAAAGCAGTGTAAGCGCTTTGTCGGAGATGCCAATGGAATTCAGACGCTTTAGTAAGAGATTGTGATCGACCGTGTCGAAAGCCGCCGACAAGTTCAGCAAAATCAGAGCAGCAGCTCCCCCTGTATCCAGAACGGTTCTGATTTCGTCTGTGGCTTTAATTAGGGCTGATTCCGTACTGTGTTCTGCCCTAAATCCAAACTGTGTTTCGTCTAGATAGCTGTTGTTGTACAGATAGTGAGTTCGCTGTTCCTTCATAACTTTTCCCACCAGTTTTGCAGGTAGAGAAAGACAGGAAATAGGTCTATAATTATTCGGTTCAGTGGGATCAAGGTTGGATTTTTTTTAGTAGTGGCAAAATGGATGCCCTTTTCCTAATGCTGGGAAATGTACCCTGAGCAAACATGGAATTAAAAATGGTGGTAAGACTGGGAGCCAGCGTCTCAGGGGCTTGCTTAAACACATTGGGAGGAAGAGGGTCGTGGGGAGAGCCTGATTTGGCCTGCTGAATAAGAGTGGTGATCTTCTCGTTGGTAATTGGTTTAAATTCAGAAAAAGTCAAGGCAGCAGAAGAGCCAACATTGGCTAAGATGCACTTATCTGGGCGAGTTTTAGTGTCAAATATGATATATATTTGCTCCACTTTCTTCAAAAAGTGTTGCGCTAAGGAGTTACAAAACTCTTGTGATGTCTCAGTTGTATTTATTTCTAGAGGTCCAGACAATTTGGAGACTATTTGAAAAAGTTCCCAAGTAGAGTTTTTTGCCGCCTCAATTTGTTTAGAAAAATAGGAGCGCTTCTCTGTCATTACCAGGCTTTTTATATTCATCCAGTAGAAACTTGTAGATGGAGTTTGCTGGTGTTATAATTGTTTCTTTCAGTGTCTTTCCTGTCGCCTACACTCTTGTTTCTTAGCTCTGAGGGTTTCCAAAAACCATGGAGCAGTGGGGGATTTTCTTTTGTCTGAGGTTTTTTTATAAGGGGCTATCTTGTCGGCAGCGTATGAGAGTCAGTTATTGAATTGCAGTGAGGCTACTTCCACATCTTCCGGAAGTTTATTTTGAGCTTTAGACAGTTGACCATTGAGCATATTGCCGTCAACCTGTTTCCAACTACGGTAGGTCTTAG
The DNA here is from genome assembly GCA_963921515.1 of Calotriton arnoldi. Lineage (NCBI taxonomy): Eukaryota > Metazoa > Chordata > Amphibia > Caudata > Salamandridae > Calotriton > Calotriton arnoldi. The sequence continues at coordinate 1,878,595 of CAWUFW010000883.1, forward strand.
TAAGTTGCTTTGGACAGGTGACCTGACACGTTACTGAAGGTAAATAACTTATTCTGATGAATACTTCTAACATCAGATTCCTCACCTTAGAATAGGTACCAAAGCAGTACCTCCCCAAGGTAGAAAGTCTGCATGGTGAACTTGGACCAAAAGGTCTTGCAAGGCCCAGCGGTCGAAATGTCCTTCCTGTCTGACCTGTCTGTCAAGACACTAGTGCTTTGTGATTGTATGCAATGATGCCCAAGTTGTGACCTGGCAGATGTCAAGGACAGACACTCTGCATGCCAATGCAGTAGTAGCAGCCTTATCCCAGGTGGAATGGGCTCTTAGACCTTCAATAGGCTGTATCTTGGCCAGTGAGTAGCAAATATTAATGTAGAGGATTATCCACCTCAATAAGGTCCTCTTCTGTATATTCTTCCCTTTCTATGCTTTAGAAAACTCCACAAAAAGCTGATCACCACTATCTGGGCCTTGATACGACCATCCTAAAAGATAAAAGCCCTTTTGCGGTCCAACTGATGGAGCCTGTCCTCGTGTTTTGAGGGGTGAGGCTGAGCTAAGATCACAGGTAGAGTGGTGGATTACCCAATGTGGAAGGAAGTCACAACATGTGGCAAGAAGGCCGCCTGAGTCGTCAGCACCATTTTGTCTGAGAAAAAGGTGGTATAGGACGATTGCAATGACAGTGCCTTTAGCTTACACATGAGTTGAACTGATATAATCACGATTAGGAAGACAGTCTTCAGGGTCAGGAGGCACAGTAAGCAGTTAGGGCATACACAAAAAGAATGTCAAGACCAAGGTAAGCACCCACCCTGGCACCACAAATGGAATGGGAGAAAATATGTCAAACATTTTATGAACCTCATCACAACAGGTGATTTGAACAAGGACGGTTGGTCCGGCCAACACAGAAAGCCAAAAGAGCAAACAAACAACCTTTTATAGTGCCGGTGCAAGGCCTTGCTGGGATAAAGCCTAAACAAATAAAAGGGTGTCATAAAGCTTTGCCTGTAAGGGGTTAGTATTGAGAGCACCACACCAAGTAAGACATTTGTCACAGCATCTAGCATAGACTGACTTTGTGGCAGGGCGTCTGGTGCCAAAGGAAGGAATACATCACTTAATATGACAAATCAGATACAGTTAATTGCTGCTGTTCAATCTCCACGCATAAATGTACAGATTGTGTGATTCAGGTGGAGGACCCTGCCATGTTCCTGAGACAGGAGGTCCTCGCAAAGTGGCAGTCTGATCAGAAGCTCATGCCCAGAGGATCTGGGCACCACACTCTCCTGGCCTTATCAGGAGCCACTAAGATTACTTGGGCCCATTTGTTCTTGATATTCTTCAAAACTTGGGGCAGCAGATGTGGAGGTGGGAAGGCGTACAAGAGTCCTTTGTTCCTCTCCAGGCAAAACATGTCTCCTAACAAGTGTTCTTGCAAGGACCCTGCTAAGTGATTTGCAATGAGGGCAACATCCTGGCTCTCCAACCACCTCCAGAGGCACAAAGTATCTGGCACAGTACCCACTACAACATGCCATATGGTAGTGGTGTTGTCCATGTGAACCTTCTCCAGCCTACCCTTGATGGACAGCAAGAAGGCCTTCAGGGCCACATAAATGGCCTGCAGCTTCAGTAAACTGAAGTGGAGCTGGCCATCCACTGGAGACCAGAGTCCTCAGATCACCATCTCCCCAACGTGACCCCCTTTTTATGCAGTAGTCCTCATTACTGTCAGCTCCGATTGTGGAAGGGAGAGCAGGCTGCCGCAGAACAAACTGTCTACCACAGTCTAGACCTTGAGCTGCCACTCCTAAGACCTGGACAGTGTTGGAAAGGTGATCTTAGTCCTGGGTCCGCTGCAGCTTCAAGTTCCACTGTACAGCCCGCATGCGACATATGGCATGGTTGACTAAGAGGATGTACATACAAGACTAAGAGGCCACGTAGCCTCAGACCTAGTGTCACCTTTATCCATGAATCAACCTGAAACATTGGGATTATAAGACAAATGTTCTGGATTCGTTGCTGCAGAGGGAAAACCTGAACTCCACCATATCCAGTATCGCCCCCAATGAATGGAAGCCTTTGTGAGGAAATCAGATGGGATTTCGGTTGGTTTATGGTGAACCCCAATGATGGCCCAAATTGAAGGGGGTTCACAACTGACTGTAGCAAGTCTGCAATCAGTGGCCAGTCGTCGAGTTATGGGACTAAAGCGACTTCTGAACCCCCAATGGACAGCGACCACTGCCATTACTTTTGTGAACACCTGAGGGGCGCTGATGAGGCCAAAGGGGAGCACAGTAAACTGAAAAATACTCCTGGTCTACCTTACAATGCAGTTAATGCCTGTGGACTGCAAGACAGGTATGTGAAAATACACATCTTGCCACTCAGAATCATGTCACACGGGTCCAAAGCACAATATAGGCCCTCAATATTTTACAGTAATTTGTCTATCGCACCTTTGAAGAACAACAGGCACACCTCCTGTAGGAGAATGGACAGATGCTCCTCTGAAATTCCTTCTGGTGGGAAAGGGATATTGGGTGGGGAGGAAAGAAATGGTAGGGCATACATGTTTTGAATAATTTGTAAGACCCATCTGTCAGATGGAAGGCAAATTAAAGTAGATTGCTAGCTAGTGAAACATGGGAGGAAGAGGTGGAAGACTGGCTGCAGAAAACATGCACTTGTCAAAGGCGTCAATCCACTTAGATTCTATATTTCGAAGGGTGGCAGGGAAGGCATTAGGATTCACTTTTTGTGCTTAGCAACGTACAGCTCAGCTAGGCCTCCAATCGCCTTCAATTGCACAAAAGCGCCCTTATCACACAAGTTGGAATCATGTCCCTAGCCAGGGCACCTCATAAGAATCCGTGACCGACACTGCTTATTGCAGCACCGACTCTTTAAGCACTTCAATTTCAAGGTAACAGGGAGGAACAATCCAAGTCTGAAACAGGAAAGTGATGCAGGGGTAGAAACTCAGGTTTCAGCAATACAAAAATAACGCTCAATGCATCATTGTCCAATGCATGTTTTTTCTTAAGAAAGAAAAGTACTTTAATGCGCACACAACTAAAATGACAAGTTCTTAGGTAGAAGTACAAAATGCAGACCTACTAAAGAGGCATCACAAAAAAAACAGGGTTCAAATCACATACCCTAAAGAAGCGTCATAACGACATTTCATCCCATAAATAAAGTCTGCTCTCATTATCTGCAATGTACCATGTGGCAATTAGAGCTCCAGTGGCTTTGTCAAAATATTCATAGTAAACAATAAATGGCTGAGAGCCTTTGGCAATGCATTTTTCAGTTCAAGACATATGGTTGTTGGTTTTAACATGTCACGAAACCATTAACATTTCAGAATATATAAAACCATGTCTATTGGCTTCTATCATACACAAGAGCTCTGCCTACAAAGACAAAGAAACACTGAGGACCAAAAACATTGTTACTTTTGTTCAAATAGTTGTTTAACAACCACTCTTGACCCTCATTATGAGTGGCCAGGATGGCATCCCCACTATGGACCATTCCTGTTTGAACAGTCTTTCCAAGACGGATGTGCCCACAAATCCAGACACTGCTCTTTTAATCAACTGTCTTTCAGACTTTAATCTCACTCAATTAGTTTCTGGCCCTGTGCACCAAATCGAGCACTATTTGGATCTTACTTTCGTCCAGGGTGGAAAAATATTTTGTGATATACCTATTCCACCAGCTTGAACTATCATTTTATGATCCCCCTTAGATGTCTCCTATTTGAAAGATGTACTCAAGTTAATATTTTTGTTAAGGTTCCCAATAGGCAAGCTTGGTCTGGACCTCCTGCTGCAAGCTTTTGTAATGCTCTCTCAGAAGTTGGGTGCCTACATGTTTTTGCCCACTTCAACACAGGAAGAGGACTTTCAAGTTATTAATAGCAAAACCAAGCTTGTCAATATTAGGACTGCACCTTTCTCTACTTGCATCTCTCTTTGTACTCAGCCATCAGATCCATGCAACAACACACTTAAGGAAGCCAAATTCCATTGTAAAAAACTGGAGAGAGCATGGCACGAGGATTATTACGTTTGTAAGAAAACTGAATTATGGACAGCTCAATGCTCTTACAAAAGACATATATAAGATGAGGGTTGAGTGCTGTGCTGGCTAAATTGTTTACTCTCGTAATGGGATCAAGTAGATTTTCAGGGTAACATTTCCTCTATTTACAATTTATTAGAGTCATTTGCTCCATCTCTTGAGACAGCTCTTTCAAAGGCACGCCACACTGTGGCAGGCAATATGCCATCCTTGACTGCTTTTGAAATTCTATTGCTTGACATTATTGGGGATTGTCTGGCCACTATTTCATCTTGATCCTTATCCATCTAGGATTCTAAGACTGGGCTCACCCCTGTTGGTCAGCATGCATTAGGCCAACTGCAAAAAATCCCTAGCCACTTCTTAGGTTCCTCAAGCTTGGAAGAAGGCTTTAGTACTGCCACTACTTAAGAAAACATCTGCTGGTCTGGAGGGTTTGAGTAATGTTTGTCTGATTTTGCTGTCACTTTTGCCCATTAAAATTAAGATTCTGGAAAGAGCTGTGAACAAACAGATTTCCTCTTTTTTAGAATCTAATTTACTCCTGAACTTTGCCTATCTGTTTCAGGCTCTCTCATAGCCATAGCAATGAGACCACACTGGTCTCAGTACTTGACGATTTGTGCATGCTGGCAGACAAGGACAATTCTTCTGCCTGGTTTGATTAGATTTGTCTGCCATGTTCGATATGGTGGCCCAAGATATTCTCATTAACCATCTTTTAGAAAGGGCCATTAACAATACTACTTTAGACTGGATTAAGTCCTACCTGTCCCACTGCTCTCAACCAGTTTATTTCTCCCCCTATCAATCTGATTTCAAGGCTTTTACTCATGGAGCTCCTTCAGGGTTTCTTCCCTACCACAACCCTTTTTAATCCATATGTTTGTCCTTTCATTAACCAGATCCGTTCTGCGGGTCTCAGATTGATGAGCTACCTGAAGACACACAAATCCTTGTCTCTTTTGATGACAAGGCGCAGAATGACAATACTGCCTCTCTATGACTGTATGCTTGCTCTGGTTGACTGGATGAGGAAGAACTGCTTGAAATGGATTACTGACATTAAAAAAAAAAGATCATCCTCCCAGGTAAAAACAGGCCTCAAAGTCTTCCGGCAGGTCTTCCACCTGTCCCTCTTGGCCCCCTTCCCCAAGCGTGCTTTGGTGGTTAGAAATCTTTGAGCATTCTTCAATTGCAACCTTTCCTTGGCTTCTCACATTAATAAGCTATCTTCTTAATGTTTCTTTCTGCTAACAGTCTTGTGCAACATTCTTCCTTTATTAGCGCCTAAGTCATGTTGCTAAGTGATTTAGGCCTCGATCTTATGTCCCTTGCATTACTACAATGTGCTGGTTCTTAGTTCACCCCTTTATTTACTCTCAAGACTTCAACAAATTCAGAGTTTTGCTGCCAGGATCATGCTTGGTACCCCGCCTACTGTCTCTGCATCAACCTGGTTAAAAATGCTACACTCGTTGCTCATCTCCAAGAGGATCCTTTTTAAGGCCCTGTTGTTATGTGCTGGATTGAGGCCCTAACATAGGTGCGCCGTTTCAGAGGCACAAATCCTTCGTGCCACAAAGACAGGCAGGCCCTTTCACCTACATTAGCCCTCCCTTCACAATAACGAGCAACAGAGGCTGTCCCTTATCTGACGTGTGCTCTGGGTGCAGAAGACGGTCCATCCTAAATACGTCATCTCCATGTCCAACAGTGACTAACCTACGTCACAACGAGTTCTTAGAAACAGACCCTTAAGCTCTTGGGATTTTTCCTAGCACAGGATTATTGATTTCTCCAAGAACTCATTAAATATGCATGAACCACTATTCCCTAAGGGTTCATTCCTGACGTCTTCCTCTGACCGACTTTACATCAATACTAACATTCCAAGGCACCTATCAGGTATAAATATACCTCCCTTTGCCCAAGAAAATCAGAGGGGACTGAAACTTCCATGCCAACACTCTGACCTGAGACGCTGCAACCTGCGTCATGCCACAGCTCCAGCTGGCAGAGGTCCATCCACCCATCCTGGGGTGTCCAGCTCGAGATCAGGATGAAGTCCCACTAAGGTAATGGGGTTAGACTAAATCCTAGGGGGATTCTTGGCTCTCTAAGACCTACACACATGCTTGGTACACTTAGGTACATCCAGTTAGGCATCATAGAGGTATAGGCTTTATCTTAAATGCATTCTGTATTTCATGTATGTGTTCATTACTATTGCACAATGGTAAAACTGTACCATGCATTTTTATTTAACTACACTGCTGGCCATATTTCTCTGCTACTGTCCAACAGTTGTTGCAGCACATATTACCAGTACTAGAATAACAACTGTGCAATAAATTTTATTGTAAACACACCCGACTGTTTCTTCTATGTACTTCTCTGAGATGAGTGACTGAATGAAAAGTAGTATATTGTTTCCACGATCCTGAGGGATCAGGGTTTTGTTATGTGGTTGCCAGAAGCTATTCCCTTCTTGTTGTCAAGAAGTTTCTAGTGGCCTCTGAGCTAGCTGGTACACAGTAATTAAGTTTAATATACGCGATAGGGGCATACCGACCTCAGTCCTATGCCAAGTCTATAGTGTATGTTATTCCAATGCGCAGAACCTATCAGGGAAATAGGAACTACACTACAATGTGCTTTACATTTAAAGTGTATCAATCCCTAAGCCCCGTTCATTTAAGATGCAAATATATACATTATTTTTCTCAGCAGCTGCGTCCAGCAACGGCCGCCTGTTAGATGTCCTTAAGAATCAGCACAGTCAGCTTCTCATATTTAGCCACTTAACACTGAAATAAGCTCTGTCCCATCTACAAGCTTCTGATCGGTTAATAACACTCAGGTAACTTTGGAAGACTGCTCTTCGGAAGCTAGTGGCCACCTCTACTCATTTGCCTCAGTACTGTTCGGCTGTGTTTAGTAACATGACTCATTTTAGGTATTCGTCCACGCTATAAAATTTTAAATCAGACAATCAACGAAGCCTAGCATTACAAGGTCCACAAATTAATGACCCAGTAATTCGGGGCCAAGAGAAACCAAACACTAAAACCGTGTGAAGTGCTATGGACAGCTGTTGCATCCAACCCGACCCGCACTTCTCCTGCACAACAGGGCAGCTGCAAATATTCACCTCCAGATAACCTCTCACAGGTTGCATGTGGGAACAACGTGTGCCTTTACCACACACGCCGTTACTCCGCAGTCTTTACAATGAATGCGCCTTTATGATGCATTCCTTTACCACGCATATCGCTACAACGACATGCCTTAGGGAAAGCGCTGGACTTTGGAGCGGTATAATTTATTATTTCAACTCCATTCTGCGCAACAGTAGGGAAAGACAAACATCGCTTCCCCCAAGGTATGTTGTTGTAGCAACATGCATGGTAAAGGAATGCGTGATAAAGACGCATTTGTTGTAATTGCAACGCGTGGTTTAGCCATTTTGTGGGAAAGGCTGTTTCCTCCTCTCACATGCTCTGCCTTCCCCTGCTCCACGCTTTCCACCACCTGCACCACAGGGAAAAATAATTCATAATCCATGGACTCTGGTGTGGAGACACCAGCCAGAATAGAAGCTACCGGTCCCACTGTAACCTTTCTCCTAAACTCAAGGGAATGTGTAAGGAGGGTTTTAGTGTACTTAATTTTCTACCTTCACTAGGAGCCGTGAGGGGGCGGGGCTCCATCCACAACCCATCACTGAACACACTGCTGAGGCCATGCAAGTGCCATGGTCTCCCGTGAGAAAATCCACAGTTCAATATGCAAAATTCCTACCTGGAGTGCTTCATGGTTTCTGCGGCCACATCAATGCTTTTTCACATTTTATTTTTCTTGTGTCGCAGCAGCATACAATTTTTACAATGCTTCTGCCACTTCTAGGGGCACCCACACATGTACACTCTACTTAACTGCGAGGCAGGCTCCTCCAAAACATGTGCGGACACTGGCTCCTCAGCTCGCTTAGTACACTTCTATCCCCCACAGTAGTTCCATACTATTAAGGCCCTAGGGGTCTCCTGCTGTAAGGGAGAAGGTTTTCTTCAGTCCCCATGGGTCACCCAGGCCTCACCCTCAGTCACAACCCCACCTGCCCCCCAGACAGAGAAACAAGAAAATGCATGATCGTGGTACAAATATTTCATTCATTGTCAATGCTTTCCTACCCTAAGGGATAAAGGTGAGGGAACAAAGACCTCCACACAAAGATAGCCTTTAATATGCTGTATCTGGGTCATAACACATAACATAACACTTGTATTTGTAAAGCGCACTTATCACCCATGGTTCTCAAGGCGCTGAATAACAGATGTTTATTGTTACCCAACTCAATGGTACTCATTTTATCGACCGGTCGCAGGCGGGCCTAAAACCGCTTTGCGACCGCAAAAACGGTCGTACATCTGGCCCCAAGTGTATTCTGGTAAAAGAAGTTATTACAACATTTTTCTTTGGGACAATGTCTTTGCAAAAGAATCTCAGTAGAATTGTGGTTGTAAGAAATTGATACAACAGTGTACTGCAGCCTGATTTCCATTAATATGTGAAACATTTTTCATCAGACGATTTCATTTACTTATTTTGACATTTTCGCATGCATAGTAGTCACTTTTCCGAAAATGTTAATAAAATCCAAGGCAATGAATCAATCACTAAAAATGGTCTTAACAGATCTAAGGAAGGTACCATTGTAGCATGTGATGATAAACACCTACGTTGATCTGATGTGCATTTTGGGTCATACTCTGGCTCCTTTTTTGGCTCAAAATGTCCTAAAAGGAGACGGAGAGAAAATGTCACATTGAAAAACACTTGTTGATTATGGCCAAAGGATGACATCCATTTCTATGGAGTAAACTATTGCTTCTTTAAAAAGAAAATTTCACATTTAAGCATTTACACAAGCATCTCCACGTCACCGCCCATCCATCAGCATCCATCTGAGCCAAATTACCATTTGTTTTTTTACCTTGTATGTTTGCAGCACGTCATATGGATAACAGAGATAGCTAGGCGGGTGTTGTGAACAAGCAAGAGTTAAGAATACTGGACTCACCATGAAGGTACATTTTTCCCAACTGGTTGGTATCCTGATGCCATAGGCACAGAAATGCTCAGAAAAGCCACAGTTTATGACAAACACAGTTGAAGCAAAGCGGCTGTGCAGAATTTCCTGGTGAAAGTCTTCACGTACAAAGGCAGATGGATCCAAAGAATAATACTTAAATAATGCATATGGGTCATCTTGCATGGCTGCCATACAAATCTCTGCAATTGCTACATTCCACTTAGAAAATCACTAATGCTACCGTTGCTATAGTGGAATAAGCGAGAAGTTTGAAGGAGGATGAACTCATCCAATGGCAAGAGCTCTGGATATGAACAAGAATATCCACCTGACAATAATATTCTTTATCATTTTTATTAACTGGGGTAAAACCACAATAGAGGACGAAAATAAATAGAAAATACATCTTCCAGAAAGTAGTCGTGCTTTACAAATGCATTCTAGCTTAATGCCAACATCTGTGTCATGCAGACCTTTCTCAGCTGTTGAAGGAGAAGATTTTAGTTCGAAGACTGAAGAATTCTTTCCTTGTTCAGATGATCTTTCCGAGTAAAGAGGGGACTGTTCTCAGCACCACTTAGTCTTGAAAAGAAAACTAAATAAGGATTGAAGGGACTTTGTGTGAGACAGCAAGAAGGCATTTGGGCTTCAGGGCCTCCATTGTGACCAGGGGACTAGTTTTCCCAGCCAGATACGCACCAGTAGGCACGCTTGCTGAGTGGAGGTCCAAGGAGGCGGGGCCCATCATCACTGCCATAGCGCAACTGGTAATCCCGCAGCATGGGACTTTGTGAGAGACAGCAACAAGGCATTTGGGCTTCAGAGCCTCCACTGTGACCAAGGGACTCGTTTTCCCAGCCAGATAAGCGCCAGGAGGCGCGCCTGGTGAGTGGAGGTCCATGGAGAATGGGCCCATCATCGCGCTCATAGCGCACCTGGCAATCCCGCAGAGCGAGACACATGCGGGTCGCGCCCGGGCCAAGACAGGCCCGTCTGTGTCCGGACAAGCTGTGCTTGCCCTACCCCCATTCTCCTGATCCCCCTCAGGCACTGTCATTTTATTATTACTCTGCTTGCATTTTCAGTGGGGATATATGCGCAATAGGAGTAAGCGCAAACCTACGACGCCCTCCCCCCCCCCCCTCCAGCCACAGGTTCTACCCTAGACGGTTTCTTAAAGCAGGCAGTAGTGGTCACCTCAAAGGAGATTAAGCTGGCAGACCACCGCCTGTCACTTTCTTCTCCTCCCGGCGTGGCCACCAGTCCAGCACCAGCCCCCGTCAGCGCCCAAAACTGTGGTGCCTGCGGTGATCTGAGTGCCTCACCCATGATGCCAAGCCCAGAGGCAGTTGAGGTAGTGACTGTTGATGCCTCCCAGTTAGTACAGACGCCTGGAGGTGCACCTAAAATCCAACTTAATGGCATTGTGGCCAGAGTCCTGTCAGGCAAAAGGAAGAAAGCATCTACTGGCTCGAAACCAAAGAGGCACTGCATTTCCAATCTTACCCCTGAGTCTGTCAAGGGGCCAGCTGCGGAGGACATACTCCTGGAGAAAATAACTATCTTCTACTGCTTCCTCAAGGTCTCTATTTTAAGTAAACTTGATCCCATTTATGCCTGCCTGGTGGCCATTGAAGCCAAATTAAGCTGCTTAACACCTCACTTAGCTGCCAATCAATCTATTGGGGTGCCACCAATGGAGGAGGGCAAAGGGGTAGGGTCAGTACACAACCATGCTGCCCCTGGGATTACCGCTTCACCTGCTGCAGTCATTCATCGTACATCTGCTCCCGCTCCAGCACCTCCTGCACCTTTACTTGCATCAAAGGGCACGCATAGAGGAGGCTCAAACACCCACCCACCCCACCCCCGAGTACCTCCTGGCAACCCCACATCAAGAAGGCTCCTGTCTATAAAAACGCATCCCAATGTGATCTGCCACCAGCAGCCTGCCCATATGTAATGGATGTGCCCTGAAGCCAAGGTATCTGCGGTACAACTAATCAACAAGACTGCACACTGGGTACACGGAATTGTTAGATGTAGAGGCAACATTTCCCCAGAGAATCTTATGGCAAGGAGAGTGGGATGGGTGGGGAAGATGCGCAAATAATTAAATGGAGTTGCATTATTGTTACTTTTAGGAATCCTAGGGTTCCCAGTGATTTCATTCGGGCCTCAAAGGAAGGGCATATTGATCATGGTAAAGTCAAGATACTCCCCCTGGACTATTTTTTATAGAGACCTGGCTATGAGCCCCTCTGGGAGAGAGAGAGACCTACCCTATCCAAATCTGTGCAGCCATCCCTATTTAGCATACTATTGCAAAATCGTTTCTCTCTTCTAGGTGATATCAGATAATAATTTACTGACTCTCAGTATTGTGACTGAGAGCTGGCCTGTTCAGGAATCCGGGAGAAATGAGTCCTCACCAGAACATGGTCCTAGCTATTTTCATGAACTGCTGGTTAATGGGGGTCAGCTTGTGAATAACTCCCCTAAACTCCCTCTGGAAAAGTACAAGGGAAATCCTGCAATGCCAGTTATACATGCCAACATCACCAAGGTTCTTTTTTGGAACATTGCGGAGTTAGCCAGCAAAATGAACAGCAAGGGGTGGGTTAACTTTATTTTCAGGTACAGCTAGGGCTGGGCAAAGGGCTTGGGTCAAAGTCACCCCGGATTGTAGAAGTCATGTAATCCCCGCTGCCTGTATTTTACTACAAGCACTACTTTTTACGTGGTCTAATGATACAGATATTGCTTTTATAAATTTGTATTATGGTTTCCAGAGCATGACAATTTAACAAATTTTAATATGGTATATAATTTTATTGTGGGCTTGGAAGTCAAACTTGCTTATTTGCACAAAAGCTATGATATCATTTTAGGTCAGGATTTTAACAGCAAATTGGGGATAACAAATTTGGAAGGTGACCAATATCCAGGCATTGGCCTCGGTCCAGAGCATGATCCCTGCAAAGAGACTGAAGAGTTCTCACACTGCTGCAGTTGATCAAAATATTTCATCTGGTTAACGTAAATGAGACGTGTGACCCTAATTACCCAGACAAATCCACCTTTGAGAGGGATGAATATTCTTCCATCATTGATTATGTTTTTGTCACAGCATCAATTGTTCCCAGAATTTATAGTGACCATAGTCCCCTATGCTTACACCTTTGTTTACCAAAGAGGGTGGGGGGAGTCAAGAGTGTGGCTTCAGAGTCATTAAAAACTAAGCCCCAGGGTCTGCGCCTGGCGTGGAGAAATGCGGACAAGAACACCCTTTTGGCTAACTTGTGTTCACTGCATCTGCCCCTGGTGTTTATCTGCCTTAGTTATTCGGCAGCATACAGTAAGAGGGTTAGTTCATTTGTCCAGCGGAATTTGGTGGTAATGGGCTGTTACTGAAGCCCAGCAAACTGGGGTCCCCTGAAACCAAGTGGTTGGACCAGTCCTGTAGGAAGGCATTGCCATTACTCTACAAGGCCCTAAACGAGTCACCCAGGGATTTACATAAAATACAGAGGGGCAGATTTACAAGCCCCCTGTGACACTTTTGCGCCGCTGTTGCGTCACATTTGTGACGCAGTGGCGGCGTAAGCAATGCGACCAATTTACAACATGACGCATCTGGGGAGATGCGTCACATTGTAAAGCCCTGCGTCCGGTATAATGCATGCAGGGTGGGCGTTCCCACGGAGGAAAGCCTCCTAAAAGTGACGCAGTGAAATCTACAAGATTTTACAGCGCCACTTCTAGGATGCCACTGCGTCAAAACCTTATGCCTGCTTGAAGCAGGCGTAAAGAGTGAAGCAGTACAATAAGTATAGGCCTCAACATGCATTGCTGGAGTTGTGTCGTGCTTGCGACACGACTCCAGCAATGCGTGACTTTTGGGCTAACAGATGCGTCAGAATTTCTTACCCATCTGTCAATCCTTGCACCATGCTGCGCCGTATTGTAAATACGGCGCATCCACAGCGGCGGCTGGTCCATAGGGGCGCCGGGGCAGCGCCCCACTAGGCAATCAACAAGAAAAACTGCTCACTAATCGGGCAGCAAGAAATGTAAGCAGACGAATTGACAGCTTTGACAATTCGTCTGTTTACATTTCCGGCCTGTGCTGGCAGCTGCTTCACAGCCTCAAGTGCGCATGACTGAGTCTCTGTCATGCGCACACAGAGTCAACAACAAACGCACATCGCACGCAGGCGAGAGCAGCAGGAGTCCAGACTCAGACTGCGCATCTGCGAGAAGAGCGCTTTTTATTTCAGCACCCCACTCCATTGACATTACATTAGGTATGATGCGCATGCCTAGTGTAGTGCAGGAGCCTGAAGATAGGAACCTGCTCGGGCGGTGACGTACAGTTGCCCCATGCCCTGTCAAATGCCAGGATACCGCCGAGTAGCCGCCACCAGTCGCATCCAGTCTTCTGATTTGCCACTTGCCAGTCAAGCAAAAGAGCGGGGAGAAGCTAGTTCCACGTCTGTGAGAGGAGACGTGATGCGACGCGGGACCGGCGGAGGAGATGCCTGGTAAGTTTGTTTTTATGTATTTCATTTAATTAAACGCCCCCCCCCCGAGTCATGCTGACCGCGACTGATGTTAATTAGAATAAATAATTATTAAAGTATCTTCACTTTGTTCGTCATCACTAAGGGTTCATCATTAAAGTATTTCTTAATTTTGGCGTTTTTCAATATTCTCTTAGCGCCTCTGTTTCCGGTTTCATAGGCACCCAATAGCTTCTCCACATTGACAACACACCCTATGTCTTTTAACTTCACAGTCAGCTGTTCCCACGTCCATTTTCAGTTTCTCGATTATCGTGCTCAGGTTCAGAAAACGTCTGTCTGTTCCCTTCCACATGGAGAATAAACAGTATAACAATAAATTATTTTCATATGCACACGTTTCTCCTTTGCTGCAAGTCTTAGAAGCTGCGCCCTGAATTCCTGGAACACAGACACGTCACTGCACACGATGCCAAACTGACAGCTCCTCTTCTAGGACTGGAACAAAATGAAATCGTATTTCTTGCATAGATTGTTACGCACAAAAATACACTGCATTACAAAGTGCTGACAGCGCTAGAGTCACTTCATGGACTGTCACTCAGTCCGACTGTGCGGAATAGAGCAAACTCCTTATCTTGCAGTCCGCGGGGCGCAGTGTAAATACAGATGGGTAGAGAGCTCATGTCCAAAAAATGTGCAGGTGGCCCGAGGATAGGGAGCATGTTTTGTCTGCAAGACTCTAGTGTCGCTTTCTCTATTTTCCTTGAATCAGACAACTGCTGATGACGGTTTGAGCACAAACACTGTCTTTTTTGGCTGGTCCACCTTGCTTGCAAAGCATGAAGTGGAGGGTTAATAGGAGTCATGCAAACTCTTCAACCGATATTTTCACATGATACAAAACTCTGCAGAGAAGGAACATAAACAGGAAATTGGGCAACGTGAATCTGTTAGCAGTGTCAATCAATCAATCATGTCACTTATAAAGCGCACTACATACCCGCGAGGGTCTCAAGGCGCTGGGGGAAGAGGGGGGTGGTGCTGCTACTGATCGAAGAGCCAGGTCTTGAGGAGTCTTCTGAAGGCCAGTAGGTCTTGGGTCTGTCGGAGGTTGGTGGGGAGGGTGTTCCAGGTCTTGGCGGCGAGGTGGGAGAAGGATCTGCCGCCGGCGGTCGTTCTCCGGATGCGGGGGACTGTGGCGAGGGCGAGGCTGGTCGAGCGGAGCTGGCGGGTGGGGGTGTAGAAGCTGAGTCGTCTGTTGAGGTAGGCTGGTCCGGAGTTGTGGAGTGCTTTGTGTGCGTGGGTGAGGAGCTTGAAGGTTATCCTCTTGTTGACAGGGAGCCAGTGCAGGTCTCTCAGGTGGGGTGTGATGTGGCTGCGTCGGGGGATGTCGAGGATAAGACGTGCAGAGGCGTTCTGGATGCGTTGCAGCCCTCTCAGGAGCTTAGCCGTCGTTCCTGCGTAGAGGGCGTTTCCGTAGTCCAGCCTGCTGGTGACGAGGGCCTGGGTGACTGTTTTTCTTGTTTCGGTGGGGATCCACTTGAAGATCCTGCGGAGCATTCGGAGGATGTTGAAGCAGGATGAGGAAACTCAGTGTGCGCGGATAACTGCCTCTGAAGAGTCTAAAGGCTGGCGATGATCCCGCCTGCCAACGTGCTGACGCGCACCCTGCGACCGCCATTAGAATGTTTTTTTACTTTTTGCAAGAATACCATGATTTCAACATATAATCTTAACAGTGACCTGAACTGAAAATGCAACCTTCACATAAGGAGTTTTGCAGAGGCAAACCCGTGTTCTGCAAAACACTTTCTGAGAAAGTGGGAAGCGATAGTCAGATGGAACTTAGTTTTACTCTATTGCAAATATTAAGCATTTTTTACACTTTGCTTTCTACTTAAATACCAAGGGATGGACCAAACAGCATTTATGCTAATCAAAAATTTGCTCCAGAGCAAAATCTGTAGCAAACTGATGTCTGCAGTGCTCCACCATAACCGATTTGTTCTTTACTCTGCAGGCAGCAAAACAATGGAAAATAACTTTTTTCCTTGTTTTCAGCAGTACAATTGTTCACCAATGTACTGAGAAGAGCTGACATTTCACCAGGGGAGTAACTTCGGCTTCTCGGGAAGAGGCTGGCTACAAGTGGGCAGTCAGAAGGCAACAGGGAGAATTCCACACTCCCAACTCCAGAGACAGGATACGGCAAAAGCAAGGTTCATGGTATATAAATACTAATACGTACACACATGTAACCCAAAGGTTTATCAACTGAGTGTCAACGTTGACAAGTAAATGCCTGCTTGCGAGTTAAAAGTCTCCTATATAGCAATGTCCTCCAAAAATCCGTAAAGTGCTTCAGACTATCTGACAGACAAGCTCTTGTAAAAATGTCTCCCACATTGGTGAGGGGTCTCCTAGATCAAAATAGTCCCCCTAAAGTTTGTATCACATGATATCGAGGTTGACAATATCGACCTACAAAAATATTGGATCCACTACAACACAGGTAAGTATACGTTTGCAATTCTTAACTCCACATCGACTTTCCTAGATCTACCATGCAATGTACTGGCAAGGTGGAGATGTAACGGATGCAATATTTTTGTCATGCGATGTAGTGACCTTACACTGCCCCAAATATCGCTGAAACGATACATGTACTCCAATATTCACTCTAATAGATGAGTGAGCGAGAGAGTGAACTTAGATTGTGTATATAACAGAATTACTTGTGTCTGGGCGCTGGCCTCCTAGCAGAACAAGACCTTAAAATAAGTGACATTACATCTGCTTTTGAAATGTTCTGAAAACGTCTGAAGCACAGCACAAACAGCAGGAATTGGTCGGAAGTCTTTAAAGATCTTGTAGGGACATAATTTCCAATTGTCTTCTACATGTCTTCAAGGCACAGTTGATTTTGGATCTTACAGGGCAGACAAGCCAATCTGGTGGATGCCTCTTTATTGAGCAGTCACTGGAGATTTTTTCTGGCCGCATCACATAATCCCATTTCAAGCTTGTGGCTAGTGCCAATAGCAAGGAATATGTATGATGATAGGCTGGGAAAATGCTATGTTGTGAGTAGCTTAATTAATAGCCATTTTCTTCGCTTAAATAGGTGCTTTACAATTATAAAACAGCGAGCGAGTGCAGAGGAGATCGGGGCAGGTTAACGCATAGTTGTTTACAGGTTAGGAGGAGTGCTTTTAACAAGTGGGGGGGAGACAGGCAAGCGAGAAGATCGTATGGCTATCATTAAGCAACATGTGCTTTGTTGGCTTTTTGTCTTTAGAGCTAGTTCCCGGACAGTTAAGCACGGATGTTTGGTTAAACGAAGTGTCATTCCATACTGAAGGTGCCGCAGCACGTTTCTTTTGATTATTTTGAGCACCTTTGAGGTGCCTGTGCACGTTTTAACAGATTGATCATGCTGTTGGTGATGAGTGGTGGTGTACACATAAGGAAGAGCTCTTTTGGAGAATATATTGAGGTTTTCCCTTCACACTAAGCCTGTCTTTCACTTTGGTCTCATGGTCTTTTTATATTCACCAGCGTTTTTCTATTGTTTATTTTATCAGCTTGCAACAGTACATGTGCATGTAATTATTGTTATCTATCATGTATCTATCATGTGATTTTATTTGACAATCCCCTGCGCATTGTAATTAATTTAATTAAAGGTTTGATTTCGTTTGTTGTAGATTCAAGCCCCTGAAGAAGGGCCAAGGGGCCCGAAATGCACTGGGCATGAAAGTTTGAATATTGTACACTTCTCCTTTTTTAAAGAAATGGAAAAAAAAATTCTGTGTGATAACAGATTAAAATGATGATGTAACTAGGAATTACTGAGTAAAAGTATTTTTGTGTTGAATAACATTGTTGAACGTAGTCTGATGTCTGTAAATATATACATGTGTCTAGTACAATGGTAAGAAGTATACATGTGATTTAAAGGTAGCAGCAGCATTAAGCGACTGTGCACAGTGGTCAAGTATCAATACTTGAGTTCCGGTGGGTGTACAGCAGGGCATGTAGATGCCAGCATGTCCACAACTGTAGCACGCTGAATAAGTAGGTTTAAAGAGTAAAAAGGATTTAGAGTAGAAGACATCTCTTTATTAATTTAATAACTGCACTTTCACAATTGCTTTATTAACCTTCCTGCTTTCTCAAATTTGCTTGAAAATGCACCATTTGTCCACTGTTTTTTCAAAATGTTCTCGTGGGGAATACCCCCCGAACCCCTCTAAGGTTGTTCAGGCTCGCTCGCTACGCTCGCTCGCTACGGTGCAGTATGACAATCATTGTACGCCCCCACCACTTTCAAAACTCACCAGCCGCCACTGCGCATCCATGGTGGCGCAAGGGTATCGCAGGCTGGCGCAGGGAAACTGACGCATCTCTACAGCTACGTCAGTTTCTTGTAAATCTGCCCCAAAGATGCAGAGTAGAATACATGGCAGCCTTACAGAACAGGAACAAAGAACTGCAAAATAAATCCAAGGGTAACCTGTTAACGGCGTGTAGGTTTTAAGGAAACCAGGGCTTTTTGGCGGGTGTCAAACGGGATTAGGTTGGTATCCACTAAGTCCAATTCTGTTGTCACTACCATAAGCCCAGAAGTGTGGGTTGACCACTTTAAGGAGGTTTACAGCCCGAGGGTCGACCATTGTTACAAAGATGAGATGGTGGCCTTCCCTCGAACATTGGAATTTGCACACAAGGAAGTTTTGGAGGCAATCAATAAGAGCCCACCCAATAAAGCAACGGGCCCGGATGGTGTCCCTATGGACCTGTATAAATCGGCACCAGACCTCTGGGCCCCTCTCCTCTGTAACTCTTTTAATGCGGTCTGTAAAGTGGGTCTCCCACAAACATGGCACACTGCTGTTAGTGGCAATTTTTAGGTTTCGCTTGCACAGCGCTGTGCTTGAGAAATCTATTGTTTTTAATATAAACTTAAAAGGGACTTACATCCTGCCTCCTCTCTTTCCTGGCTTCTCATTGGATGCCACTTACCTTTCCTCCATTTCTATTGGCTGTAGCATAGTTTCCTGTATTTACCAATGCTTGTTCCTCATCTCATCTGCTTCTCTTATCAGTTTCCTGCCGCCAAAATACTGTTAACATCCACTTTGGTGGAACTATATTTTCATAAAGTTGTGTCTTTTACTCTGGCAGCATATTTAGCCATAAGGAATACCTTAGGGGGTTGGTGAAGAGGGGCGGCCTACCAAGGTTTGTTAATTTGGTTTGAATAGAAGCAAACCAGGGGATTTTCATGCCTTTCGCACGTGAAGCAATCATTAATAATTTCTCTATTTAACGTGACGTGGGGATTAACCCAGATGGAACACCATAGAAGAAAGGGAGCCATCTTGATAGTATCCTCCTCATACTCCATCCCAAGCTCCTGATGAACTATGAAGGTTAAGCATGCAGGTGGGACACCAAAGAGTCGCCTGAGCGCCCTATTTTGTTCCACTTGAAGGGGGCTGGTGTTCGTATATCCTCAAATTCCTGCACCACAAGTAAGGATCGGGAGGCTCTTCCTCTTGTAGACTTCAAATAAAGGCTACAGGTTTTTTCCCAATACTTTTGGCCAAATTGAAGATGCAGCCCACTTAACTTACAAATTTATGCCTCACCTTGGCTATGCACGGTCCCGTTATTCCTAGCATCCATGACTAACTCCAAATACAAGAACTCCATGGTCTGGGCATCAGGTTGACCATTTAAGGCGATGCCCAGCATCTTGTAGTTTCTGAGCTTACATGCCGTAATAAAAGCCTTTGCTGGATTGGTAACCAGGCTCAATGTCCCCATAAAAGATACAAATTCCTGGAATAAAACATTAAGACCATTGGGGGTTCTAGATAATAAAACCGCATCATCTGCGTATAATAAAACTGGGACTTCCTACCAATTGAGGGAGCGTCCAAAATGGTGCTAGTGTGCTACGCCTAGCCGTTAATATACAGAAAAGGGGGCCAAGATGCAGTCCTGTCGCAGCCCTCTCCCTTGCTTAAAACTGTCTGTCCGTTGGCCTGACAGGCCAGATCTCACTGATGTAGAAAGATCAAAATGAAGGGCTCCTCAAGAACTGCACCAGGTCGTCCTCCACCCCCAGATCAGATAAAATCCCCCACAGTTTCGACCTGACCACTCTATCGAAGGCACAAGAGAGATCCATGAAGGCCATGCAAACCGAGCCCTGCCTAGCGATGGTGCTCCAGGACAATTCTCCCCACCAGCTTTACTGTAGGACCCAACAGGGATATTGGACGATAACACCCAGGGGATTGTGTGTTACCCTTCTTAACAAGCAATGGTAATGCACTAACACACAGATTTGGTTCCATGCCATTGAAAAGATCATGATCAATTAAAGGGGTGGCGATAGGCAATTGGCACTGAGGCAGGTTGAAGTTAGGTGGATTTGCAGTCTTAGGGCAGTATCAATAGGGTTAAATACCAATAATGAGTTTCATTACTTTCTATGTGTTCCTATATTTGTGGGACATGTGTAACATCTGATTCGGGAAATACAATAAGTATAAATGGTACAAATAAAGTATAATAAGATGGTATAAATTCCTTCGCCAGTCATAAGATCAAATTCTCATTTTTTATGTTGACCTCCTAAAACTGATAATTTCCTATCTCTACATTGGATACATATAAATGTGGTTGCCGTCTTTCTATGCCTTTCTGCGACGGGGCTCTACCCTGACTACATATAAGAGTATCTCATCTGGACCTTTTATGTCTATTATCCTTCTTTTTTTAGGCCCTTTTTGACATTTGAAGTGGCATTAATCACCATACCACACCTTCCATCTAAATGAAACCGAAATGCTATAAACTGCTGTGCCATCGTGTCACTCTTCTTTTAGCAACTGGGTACCAAGAGAGTTATCGTACACGGTCTATCACCATATCGTAGGTCTTTACCTTTTCCACTACCAAGTGTGAACTGCATTAAGAAGTGATCTTTAATAATAAATTGTAGTATCCATTGAATAAGAATGTTCTATTCATTGGGCTATGTACAAACCATGTTTAACATCAGTATAGTGCTCATTTTCGAATTACTTAATTTTATAAGATGGCGATTGCATATTCCAGCTCAACTCATTTTAATATTTCGGCTGTGTTTGTCATTATGATCTTTGCTTACAGCATTCGCTCGAAGATGCCTGTTATTGGTATCGCCCTGATCTCGACTTAGGCCCCGATTACGATGTCGGACAGACCTGAGTCCGTCCGACATTGTTTGGGAACTGGGACCGAATAGCAATCCTATTCTTTTTTAATGGGAGCGCATTCCGACCGGAATGCATGCTCTCATTATAAAGAGCTGCGGTGCAATTCATCCCTGCACCGGGTGCAGGGATCACAGGGGGGCACCATAGGTGCCCCCTAGGCTGCCATCCGACCGCCTTGCACCCATGGGGGCCCTGTTGCGGGCCCCCAAAGTGGGATTCCCACAGCTTTTCTGTGTCGGAAAGGCTGGGACAGAAAGGCTGTGGGAATCTGCCATCGTAATCCCTCGGGCAGAAAGAGCCGCCCGAGGGATTACTGGAGGCTTTCTCTGAGCCCGTCGGAGGCCATTTGGAAATCCGGTTCGGATTCCTTTCCGACCGACCCCATCAAAATGGGTCGGTCTGAAAGGAATTCCGAACAGCCAATTACGATGCCTTAGGAACGGCTCCGACCGAGGGTCGGAGCCATTTCTACAGCATCGTAATCGGGCCCTTAGCAGCAGGGCACGAGTCGGGGGTACACGCGGGTGGACGGCGTCCACCCACTTATTTCACAGGGTGGACGCCATCCACCTTGCCAAGAAGATGGCCCCAGTGAAAAAGATGCTGAATTCGTCCCGGTGTAATTTCCAAACACCGGGACACTTTCTCCAGCGCCTGCACATTATCTGCTTTCGATCGCAACAAGCAACAACGTGCAGGCGCAGACGGGGCTTTCTTATTTCTGACAGACTCCTGCTGGGCCCATAACAATGGCCTATTCTGAGGGGTCATCAGGTCTCCTTCTGTTCGAGTCTCCTGGCTTGCAGCAAACAAGAGCCTCACACCTAGAAGCAAATGCCGCAGAGAGAAACAAAGGCTCACACCTGTTAGCACTTCACACATACTTGAGAGGCATCTTTTCACTTTGTTCAGGCTCTGTTTAGGAGATATGCATGCACTGTAAGAACGTTAGATGTGTCCATCTTTCCCAGTATTTGCACAAAATAAATAGCATTTATATAGCGCATACTACCCCTGAGGAGGTGGTGTAATAATTTAAATATCACTATTTTTTCTTTTTAAAGCACTATGGGTAGAGAAAGCTTTACGCTGACAAAAAGCAACATTGGTTTATCTGAAGCTTACAAAAGTGTGAATCTTCTGCCTAAATCATGAGGGTTTGCAAGTATACACGAAATGTGCTCAAATGTACTCATGATAGACCTGCCAAACATATATGTGAGGGCTTAAGATCTGATGCCACTTCTTGTGATGCCCCTTCCTGTGATGTCAAGGCGCTGTGATGTCACGCGCCGTGATGTCACGCGCCGTGATGTCACTTGCATACTGATTAATTTGGTTAGTCCCCCCACTTCTTTTTTTAGGACTTGTGCCCTGCTTAGCAGTAATGCTCTGCCTAATGTGGCTTTCACCATACTTTCCTTTTTAATAATTAACAGGAACATAAAGAGCTGAGATTGACTTCGCAGTAGTTGTGATAACTGTTTGTCTGCTTATTTGTGAAACATTTAAAGATGGCGACTGTTTCACGCACACTAGCGACATATGTTGTCATGGCAATCATAGGTGTTGCCAATTATGCAGGTATTTAAACTCCCGGGGTGAGAGCGAGAGTTTTTTGGTACTCCATTTTTGCCAAACTACGCCATTAGTGAGCTACGATAATCACTGATAAACCTTGGGAGGTGTGGGATTAGTTTTATCGGCACGGGCACCTGTAATAATTACTTGTTAGGTTCCACGTGCATCGTCGATCACGTGTCCAGAATGGTATTGCTATAAGTGTTTACGATGGCTTGGAGATTTTCGTGTGAGCACGCACTATAAAGTTCGCTGGTCAGTCACGGGGGCCGCCATCCTCCGTAGTGGGCCCCAGCCTTTCCTTGAGATTATTGTCCTTGTGAATCACAAACCGCGGCGCTTTTTGCTCCTTTGGACAATTATGTATGTAATGATGTTCGAGCCTTAATCATGCCCGATTCATTTTTATGTGCGTTCCAAATGATCACTCGTGTGTCTAAATGAATTTTCGATATTAATGGAAGTCTTGAATTGACTTCCACTTTGTAGGAACAACATGGTTTCGTTCACAGGGATTATTGTAATGATGTTGGAACTACCTTTGGTTGTCGCTGCATTTCACGGCGCTTTTACTAATTTGTAATGGAACATGCACACAAATGTTGAGATGCCTTCTAGATCAGTAGTTCTGTGCCTGCTAGCTCCGACACAAGTGTGCACACAATTAGAAGACCAACAATACCTCGAATAGTAGTAGTGGCTGTCATTTTTACATTCCATTTAAATGCCTTAATTGCTCCGATATTATAGAGAGCTCTTCGTTGGGCTACGCTATTCGAATACCATGCTTTCACGATGACAGTTATATTATTCCTGTCACGCTTGTGAGTTTGTACAAAAGCGTGCATGCGCATGTGTGAACTCAGAAGTCCCTCTTTGATAATATGTATCGCTTGGCAGTTTGGCACTCTATTCATTTTACCATATCTTCCTAGTGTCGTTTATACTTCCGGAGCTGCACCCGAGAGCCTTATACAAGCGTAAATATGCATTTGAGAATCTTGAATTTTATTTGACACAATATACAGTATACTGTAGTTTAGCTCTTTCTCCATTCCGTTATGTCCTCACAATGCTAGCTACTTTTTCGACATTGCACTTGTAAGCACGCACATAAGGGTGCATGCAGTTTCGGGACTGTTGAATTGATACACTTACAGGCTTTAAAGCACATTCCATAAAGGATCCACTTAAAATATGCACCTGTGTTTCCTCTTAAATAGTCTGAAGACCACTACAGGTCCCGTCCCATATGGGATGAATGATATGCACATATAGGACCGACAAGGAAACACAGAGCGCTCTTCAAACCTTGAGACGTATACTTATTTACTGACATTTTATACTCCACCATTACCACTGAAAGAAGAGACACCAGAAAAGGTATAATTTGTATGCACTTTTCAGAAAGGTTCTTATGTCACCAATGATTACAGCTCTTTCACGGGCACTGTAGGAAAGTGGGTTTCTGTTGCAGTAACCCCCCCACTTTTTGCCTGATAACTGATGCACTTTTCCTTGGTGTGCCCTGGGTCCCTGCCAATCAGGTACCCGGGGCCTGTGTTCCTTCCCTAAAACTGCATTACAGCCTAAACCCAATTGGCCTCTCTGGCCACAGGTAAGCCCCTGGTAAATGGTGCCCTAGGTACCCAGGGCACTGTGACCAGAGAAGGCCTCTAAGGGCTGCAGCACTTATTGTGCCACCCTTGGAGGCCCTGTACCCTGACACACACACACTGCCCTTGCAGGCTGGGTGTCTTGGTGCAGAACAAAACAGAGAGTCGACATGGCACACATCCCTGTGTGCCATGCCCACAAACACACTGCCCTGGCATACCTCAGTCACCCCTCTAGCTGGGTGCCCTATGCCAGTGGTGAGGGTACAGGTGCATGAGCCCTGTGCCCCTACAGTACCCAGGTCCATTCCTGGGCACTGTAAGTGCAGTGCTGCCATTCCGAGTATATGGTGCTGGGAGGTCGTCAGCACGAACTCCACAGCACCATGATGGCTGCACTGAAGACTGAGAAGTTTGGTATCAAACTTCTCAGCACAGTAAGCCCACACTGATGCCAGTGTGGGATTTACTGTAAAATGCACGACAGAGGGCAACTTAGAGTTGCCCCCTGAACCTAACCTACAATCCACGTCTTGTCTCAGGGGCTGCCTAGGCTGCCACACAGCAGACATGTTGCTGGACCCCTGGGTAGAGAGCCATCCGCTCTCCCTGGCCTGCAACAATGCACGTCCTGGGCGAGGTGCTAGGCCTCCTCCCCCAGGATGGGCAGGGGGAAGCTTCAAAGGCATTCTGCCTTTGTGAGCTTCCCCAGACCACTTGCTGTACTCAGCAACTGGTCCCCACCGGTTCTTCCCCCCCATCCGGGCGGGAAGACTGGCGGGAAACACCAAGGGAGGAAAGGGGTGTGCCACCCTCTGCCAACCCCACCCCTCAGGTGGGGAGGCGAGGTGAAGCACATCTCCGGGCTCCCGCCATCTTGAAGATGGGGAGCCCTGCCCAATCAGGACTAGGCTCCTGCCCCCTCCCACAGGAGTGTGGCAGGATAGGGGGTGTACCCACCCCAGGGCAGGGACCCATTGGTCCCTGCCCTTTACCTACCTGTAACGCCCTAAATCTAGTATTTAGGGGCACCCTGAACCTTCCTTCCTCAGATTCCCGCAACCTAAGAAGAAAAAGGACGAAAGAAGACGCCCAGCAGAGGAGACTGCAGAGAACAACTGACTTGGCCCCAGCCCTACCGGCCCGTCTGCAGGTTCCAGAGATCCTGCGCCAAAATCGTCTTGTCCTGCAGCCAGCGACCTCCAGAACCCCGGGAGGACTGACTGCCTTCAACAAAGACCGGATCTCCTGTGAACAGCAGCTCTGTTCAAAAGAAACATCAAACAAAGACTCAGAGCCTGCTGAGGAAAAAGAAACCCGAGGCCTGGAACCACAACTGCACGCGTCGCCTACAGCCCGAGTTCAAGTGGCCCACCGGTCCCAGCGAGGTCCCCCAGCGCTCCAGAGTCCGAGTCCACTGTGGGTTGACCCTTCCAGGACTCCCCGACGTCGCCTGCAGCCTCTGCACGGAGACCCCCCCCCACCCCCCAACCGCGAGTGGCCCGGTAAGGTGAAATCCGACCTCAAAAGACACCCCTGCATCCAGCCGCCCTGCGCCCTGGAGAAAGGAACCCGAGGTGCACCTACGTCCCCAAGCCCTCCAACTTACCTGCCCAGCTGTTGGTTCCTCCTGGAAGTCTTCCTGGACCGAGCCTGCAGCTGAAAACCAAAACCGAAAATCTCCATTGAAATCAACAAGGCACCCGACCTCAAAACAGCACCCTGCACCCGGCCGCCCTAGTGCCGCTGAGGGTGCCCCTTTTGTGCTAACTTGGTCCCCAACTTGCCCTGAGCTTAACCCTAGGAGCTTTGCTCCCACAACCCCGTGGCCTGCTTGCCAGCCGCCACCAACCGGAGTCCCCTATCCTCCATAGGATAACATTGGGCCTCAACACTCTGCACCCGGCCGCCCTAGTACTGCTGAGGGTGCAACAACAGTGCATCACTGACCCTGGGAGACCCCTGAGTCTAACCCCAGAACCCTAACTCAAAAGACCGACTACTTACCTCGAAACCGATAACCTGTTTTTCCTCATAGGATAACATGGACACTTTTTCTTCCAAAAGTTTCTAAGTGTCGACTTTTGAAAACTAAGAATATTCCTTAAAAATCGCACAAATAACCTAACCGAATTTTCTCAACTGTTTGCAGGAAAGGTCCCAGTGCTGAACCTAGGTGTCCAGCACTGAGTAACAAAAGTAATTAAAAAGTAACTTACCTGTGAATTGAATTTCCTTCCATAGGATAACATTGGTGGTTCTTTGTGAAAAAGTTTCTAAGTGTCAACTTTTGAAATACAAGAATATTCTTTAAAAATCGTACAAACTACAAAATCGTAATTACTTACCCGTTTTAAGTAAATGTCCCAGTGCTGAATCTAGGAGTCCAGCACTGGATTACAAAAGTAACGTTACAGTAACTTACCGGCGAATTGAATTTCCTTCCATAGGATAACATTGCCTGGTTTTTGATGAAAAAGTTTCTAAGTGTCGATTTTGCAAACTTACAAATATTCGTTAAAAATCGCCTGTATAACAAACACATTCTTTCAACTGTTTACAGGAGATGCACCAGTGCTGGATCCAGGATCCAACACTGAGTAAGAAAAAGTAACGATAACACTACTTACCTGCTAAGTGCATTTCCTCCCATAGGATAACATTGGTGATTCTATGTGAAAAAGTTTCTAAGTGCCAACTTTTAAAATACAATAATATTCCTTAAAAATCACAACTGTAACCAAAACGTTTTTACTCAACTGTTTACAGGAGATGTCCCAGGACTGAATCTAGGATCCAGTCCTGTGGTTAGAAAAGTAATCCAAAAAGTAATCTATTGCATTTAACTAGAAATTCCCATTGAGCTCAATGTATAATTGTGTTTAAAATTGTGTTGCCTTTTGCAACAACTGTAACTACTGCATTCAAAAGTCTATTGCCTATTGAAAGTATTTACCTAAAGCATCTCATTCTGAGAAAGTATATTTTGATACCTATTGTTGGTTCTAAAATAAAAAGCATATATTTTTATATACAAACCATTGGCCTAGAGTTCAGTTCTTGAGTGTGTGGCTTCATTTGCTGACTGAGTGTGTACAACAAATGCTTTACACTGTCCTCTGATACTGCCTTACTGCTCGACCAAGCTACCACTTTAGAGAGTAAGGTTATATCTAACTTTAGCCTCTGCCAAACCTCTGGTGACTGTGGACCCTGTGCACACTGAACCTTACTTTGGTTCAGTATATACAGAGCCACTTTCTTACAGGCACCCCCTAAAATTCTGATATTTATTAGAAACATTTTTTTTTTGTAGAACTTAGAGGGGTGACTAAAACATGCAAGGGTGAACTCCTTCACTCAGATGTTTGGTGGAGTAGGGCTACATATTTCCAGTTTTTGTACACCGTCTTCCATGACTCAAGGATGAGTCTTACGGCCATCATGGTATACAGACGAAACTCCAACATATTAGTTGTAATGTGTAAAGTAAAAACTTGGTCTCATCTATGATAAGTAACAAATGGATAGGGACATCTTAATCAGTAGTACATCCCCTCACACTACAATTTATGGTCGACTCATAATAAAGATTAAAAGCCTCACCTAAATTGAAAGTCGTTTGGTAAACAGGTTTAAAGAAATATCATGGTGCACAGCTATTGTCACTTAATGTAGTAGGAATTGAATTGGGTTTCAATCTTAATTAGTCATGTTCACCTTTAATGATGTATATGAATAAAGAAGAAAAGACCTCTGTGCTATATGTATTATGTTAGTCTATGAGGTTATGTGCAAAAACGTTAAAAAAAATTGTAAAGTGATTTTAAATTTGTATATATTGCCTGTATTTTGTAGGCCTCAAGAAGTCTCAGTTTGAGACGAAGCACCTTGGACACACTGAGGAAGATTGTTTTATCAAAAAGAGAAGACTATGCATAAAGAAAACTCATTAAAAAAAAAAATCAAGCTGAAGTGTGTGCATAGTGTTACTGAGACATGACTCAATAAAATAACTGTATTTAACGGATTTGTGATTTATTTACGAAAATTAGTGGGTGCGGAATCATTTGGTCTGTCAAAGCTCATGGGATAGGCTACTGTTTACCAGGTTTAGTCAAGGATTTGAGAGGTGGTGTCTCGGCTTCCCGCTTGGCAAATTTGATCCCTCAAGAGTCTTGTTATGTCCATGTAATAAGTCTTTTGCACTTTACTTTCTTCTCCAAAGTTTTTATTGATCTTCCAAAAAGTTTTTAATTCTGATCATATGAAAGTGGGAGATCAGAACCTCAAGACTAGCCCTTGTGTATTTACAACCACTGGATTCCCCATCTAACTGCTTTAATATCTGCTCTTTTCTGAACTGTGCAGTTAGCAGAAGAAAATCATTTTATTTTTTTAGTTGGGTGGTTCAATCTCTGGACAAAAGTTGTATGCACCTTAATTAATTATTTATGTGATCCTGGCACTTTGCACTGCACTTTATTTGAATCCTTCTGCTTTGCAAGATTATTGCGTGTGTGTTTTACCGTCTATTTTGAGATTTATCTGTGGAGTTTTCCCTGCTGCTGATTTTTATATGAATTGCTGACTCCTTTTTATATATTTATTCCCTCAAAAGTGTCGGATTGTGATGTTAACCTCGTATACCTTTATGGTCACATTGGAGGCCAAAATAAAGAGCTATGAATGATTGAAATAATGAAGCTCAACAATTGTTCCTGCTGATAAGATGGAAACTGCAGGGAGGTTTTTTTTAATTTTTTTATTTTTAAATTAAGAAATCAATGGTACTGGTTAAAACAGATTGTGCATTAATGAGGCACTGACCATAGAAGCCCCACTCTGAAATAAAATCTCGGGTTGAAGTGTGTAAATGGATACCATTAAAGTGCCATCTAGCCATTTCATTCAATTTGTTAGTGAAAATATTTCTCCAAGCCTATTAAGTAGGCAGTGATAACTGAAAGATTATCTATGTAAGAGTCAATAAACATTTCTAAGTTCTCTAGATGTTTCAGGAACGTTACAAATACAATCAAAAGTGGTCTGGAAACGACTTTGATGATTGCTAAGGGTCCACTGGTAGAGGAAAAAGCCACTGGCTTATATATTGATACAGACTGGAGTTCCTCCTGGCACCACACATCATCGATACTTAACTCTGGCAGATCAGTGCGTGCATGGGCTAGTTTCCTGAATGAGGCTCTCAATTTAGGCAGTGATGGAGAGGTATATTTATTCTGTCTCTTTCAATGAACAAGGAGATCAGTATCTGAAGGAAATTCCAGGAAGAATTAGTTGAGTAGCAAAATCAAGTATCAAGACCTATCTCTGAGGTACTGGAATTCTTAAACGTCTGCATAGGCGAGTGATTGAGAAGAGATGGCAAAAATACAAAGACCAATACAGAAGGCGAGCATACCCTTCTGAGCCCTCCCCAGCTTCCAAACAAGATAAACTGAGGGCACTGGTGGGTGTACTTTATTACAAAAGGATTTGTCAGTAGTAATACCCACTTGTGAAGAGTCAGGACTGCATAGAATTCAGGTTATCACTGTGTTCTAAGATTATCATGCATGCAGAGCCTTCGTGGATTGGTGCAGTGGAGTGTCTGAATACCTAGGAGAGCAGGTGTAGGTTTCCTTCAGCTGTGCTAGTGGTGTACTAAACGGGATCTGGTAGGTCTCGTAATAGAAACAGAAGAGGGCATGCAGAAAACATTGCGCAGCAATCTTGCTTTGGGAAAAGGATCATACAGATTATAGGAGATCATAATGTTTATTTTCAAATACTCCTGTTGTTTGAGTCGCCTTTCAGGGTAGAAGTGTATTTAAAGGCAGCAAGCTTTCTACAACTTACCTGGCAACAATGTTAGCGGGTGGGTGTTTTCTGCTGTCACTAGTTTGCACCTGACCTCCCTTTGTGAGCCCCTTTATTGTATTCTTGCATTCTGTTGGAGCCTCTACTAACTTTTATTAGGTAGTTCTTCTTACCTCTTTCATTATTTTGTTCTGTCGTCCTGCTTTTGATCTTCTGAAGTGCCTCTGATTTAAGACACCTTTAAAGTCAGACACCTTTAAAGTCAGATGGTGTTCCTCAGGGCTCCATGTTGATCCCAAAGATTTTTAAAATCTGATTCCGCCCTCTTGAAGACATTGTGGGAAGTGTTTGGTCTCTTCATGCTCTTGATTGCAGACAATACCCAGATTATCATCTCCTTATACCCAGACTTGGTCAACAATCCTTCGCAACTAAAATCCTGCCAACTCTTTCCTGCGAAACTCCAAGTTACTGCTGACCAGCGGTCAATTTGTTTTTACAGATCTGGAATCCGCGTGAGACTGGCTAGAAGCCTGGGAGGGCCCTCCACCGCCCTCTCCTCTGATCTCACCACCTCAGAATCCCAGCGTCAGTGCTATATCTGTGACAGTTAGGAGGCCACAACTCCAGAATCAAAACCTCAGAGGCCTCCATCCCTCTCAAGCTCGGCGAGAGCAATAGTGTGCATTCGAGATGCTAGCGTCACTACAGGACCTTTCCGCTACCCCCAGCCTCGCTATCTCAGGCTCTAGTACATCCTGTGACAATGCTTCTTCTGGGGCGCTAGACTTGGAGGCGCTCAACACTCTAGTGATTACAGCGCAAAAGGGACGATTTACGCTAGCTCCCCGCCTTTACGGGCCTGATTGTCTGCTTGACTGGGCTGGTCTTAGGAGGAAACTTCAACTGCGTGTTAGATACTTCTTTTTATCACTCTATACCTCTGCTCCCGCACTCCTCAGACAACCCAGCAATGAGGGACTTCCGGGCATGGTTTGACAGATGGCACCTGGTGACATTTGGCAAGTGAATTGCCCATCCTGGTGGGGTTACTCCTACGATTCCCCAGTCCACTGCAGTTTTTCCAGGATAGATGGGTTTATAGGCACCCCTGACATCCACCCACGAGTGGCAACCATCACTTACCTGGACAGTTCGCTATTGGATCACAACCCTTTATTATTTGACCTCACCTGGGGACGATGTTTGAGACAGATTCAGACCTGGCAACAGTCATTACTGGAGGATGAAGGGTTTCACCAATCACTGAATGAACAAATAGAGGCCTATTTCACTGACTATACAGGCACTGCCTCGTCCCCGTTGATGAAATGGGAGGCCTTTGACGTAGTCATCCTTGGATTCAATATTAAGTCAGTGGTTGGGGTGTGCAGGGTGCAGACTGATGAACTCAGACACTTAGAAACCTCTGTACGCGCCCTCAAGCTGCAGCTACAGTCCCCCCTCTGGAAGAGCTCCAGATATTATACCTATTCTTCAACATTCCCTGTTGGAGGCCAGAGACAAACTCTGCCGCTTTGATTACAATGCTCATCAGGCCAGAACCCATAATGAGGGAGACAGACCGAGCAGACTCTTGGTGTATCTTGTCAGACCAAGGCCGCAATGCTCTACCCCACTCAGACTGTCTTTTCCATCAGGTGAAATATACTTGACTTCCTAGTTAACCATTAACAATGCATTTCACGCTTATTATGAGTCTCTTTTTACACCCACTGCAGGTTCCACCCCTGAAAAGATGACCGATTTACTTAACTGGCTCCCATTACCCTGGCTGTCTCCTACAGCCAGGGAAAAACTTGACCTTTCACTCTCACTTCAGAAGCTCAAAGCGGTGCTACATGACCTACCTCGAGGGAAGTCCCCGGGGCAGATGGCATTCCATCTGAATTTTATACTCTCTTTGCTCCTCAGCTAGCACCAAAGCTCCTGCAGCGCTATACTACCTCCATGGAGAGGAGATGCTTCCCAGGCTCTTTGAATGAAGCGATTATCTCTATAATGCTTAAACCCCATCGTCACAAAGGTATTGACTTCTTACTGTCCTTTGTCGATCCCTAATGTCGACTTTAAAATCCTCACTAAACTGCTGTCCAATCGCCTGCTCCCACATCTCACCTCCTTGACCCGCCCTGTTCAATGGGGCTGTGTTCCAGGTCGTAGCACCTCACATACTCTTTGCAGACTTTGGGATGTTATGGTAAGTTCTGCAGATCGTTATCTGATGGAGACGCATGTCACTCTTGATCTAGAGAAGGCATTTGACTCCCTTGGATGGGATTATATCCTGGAAGTTCTAAAAAGAATTGGAGGCACTAATTGGTGTAGGTAGATTTGCCTTATCTATGCGTTCCCGACTGCCAGGGTCAAGACAGGACCTTTTTTATAGGTAGAGGAACGCGTCACAGGTGTTCTCTCTTGTCATTGCTCTTTGCCATATCCATGGAACCATTGGCGATCCAATTGAGATTACAGGGTGCACACTGCGGTATACCACTTAGCTTCACTATATGCGGATGATACATCCTTTATGTCCAAGATGCACAATCAGATCTTGCTCCTATAGCCCATTTTTTTCTGGGAATTTTAAGAGATTTCCGGACTCAAAGTCAACTGGTCCAAGTCCTGCATTTTCCCCCTCACCATGGGTTACACTCTCCGACCCCTCTCCCCGTAGATTCACGACTCATATGTGAACTGATCACCTTCAAATATCTTGGTATTAATGTATATCCTTCACCTGGAGATCTACGGGATAGTAACCTAGGCAGAGCTATCAGATCACTGAAGGCACAATTTTCCTTTTGGTCAACGTGGCTGCTATCCGCCATGGGACAGATAGCACTGATTAAAAATGATACTTCTTCCCTGTCTTTTATATTTCTTCATTAACTTTCCATTATCGATCCGCCACTCCTTTTTTTCAATACTTGGAAGCGATATTGAGTGAGTTCATTTGGCACAAGGGTACCCGACAAATGGTAATGGCCACTCTGAAAGTATCAACCGATATAGGGGCCTAGGACTCTCGGATTTTGAACAGTACTACCTTGCGGCTCAAATACACTTGCCGACTCGCTGGATAGCTGGTCACTGTCATGGAGACTGGCTTCCTGGACAGGGAGTGGGACTTGAGCTTCATACATACAATAACTCTTTCACTAAGGGCCCCCCATCCGAGACCCCCCCCACCGCTTCTCTACGGCCTTACATTGCCTCCGACACTCACAAGCCCTTCAAAAGCATAGATCTCTTTATGCCCCTGCGATTCTTTGGCGGGGCTGTAGCCTTTGACAGAGCTATACCTCTGACTCACCTAAAAGAATGGGCTGGCCAGGAATTCTTACCTTTTCTGATTTATTTTCCAATGGTGACCTATCAACATTTGAAGTGCTCCAGACAGACTACTCAATTCCTCCCGGCCACTTTCTCACATGCGCCCAACTTAATCAAGTATTGAGAACTGCATTCTTGGTCCGAGATGCAGAGACCACCACCAAGGCGGTTACACAGGCCCTTTACGCATTCCACACACCTGGTTCACTGGTTATACCAAGCTCACCTCCAACATTGGCACTCAACCAGAACTCCCCTTCTGGAGAAATGAGGGCAAGATATAGGCTGCTCGCTACATGATTCAGACTGTTGCCATGCCTCGTCCTATCCCCATACGGTCTCTCGTAATTCACACATCCAATTCAATATTCTGAACAGAGCCTATCTTACCCCCTATCATGTTTCTAAGATTTAGCCGGGGTCCTCCTCCGCTTGGTCCCACTATTGTTTCCCAGAAGCAGATCTTCCCCACATGTATTGATTGTGCAGACTGCTGGCGGCTTACTGGGCTGGAGTCATTGCCATACTTCACAAAGTCACTGGACATCGTCAAGACAATTCTTTGGAGCTGATCATACTAGATCAAGTAAAGAAGAGAGGGGCACCACTCACCCAAAGGGATAGGACATCATATAAGACAATTCAGTCAGAGAAAAACTCCCGTTGGGTTTGTATATTCAAACTCAGGCACATTCGACACTCTCATTCCAATTTCATTCCATACTTCATGTCCCCCCGATGACATTAAGGTACAAACACCACACCTATATATTTTTGTGTAAAAAAAGAGAGAATCTACTCTTTACCCTTTATTTATATACCAAATCTCATCTAAAACCAATAGGGAAATCATATATCAGTACACAATAATTTTACGAGACTTTGTGATGCGAACACTGACCCAAGAAGATTGGCGACTGTAAAGACATATGTTGTTGTTTATTGTATTCTCCCAGCCTATGTTTATATGTTCAGTGATGTATTGTCTTTTATTGTAAAATAGGGCCCCTCCCTCCTTTTCTGAAGGGATTCACAAGGATGGAGTTTTAATTTGTTGTTTTATATATTTTAATAACTGTGTCCTGATATATGATTTCCCTTGCTTCTGCCGTTGCTGTATTACCCCTCTTCCACTACTTGTTTTTATCTTCCTATGCCGATTGCAACTGATTCCTCCTTTACAAACTGCACTGTGCCTTTCCATCTACTCTATCCTTCCTCTTTCTATTCTCATTTCCCCCTCTTACGAAGCTGTGCCGCCTCAACTCTCATTCATCACCTCCTCCTGTGACCTACCCTCACCTGTCTTGTATTGCAGTACAGATGATCTGACTTGCTTTACATGTCTCCTCCCCAGCAACCTATACACTTGTGTGTAAACAGAAACATGCTTTTTAATATACAAAAGCCAACATTTGGCTTTTTCTATGCTGTTTAATCTCAACACTGTGTACATCATTAAGAACAGCTAAAATTTCCCATTCGATGTGAACCTATGTTACCCTTATATAGTAACTAAAAAGAACATGAACTACAATGTAAAACCTTTTTAAAAGGGCAGAGATGTGGCCTTGCATAGTTTTCAATTTGACACACAACCCCTCCAACTACTGGGTTTTGCTTACTTGTTGCAGATTTGTTTCTGCCTCCTGGATGGTTTTGTTTTGGGATCTTCTTCAAAGGTGGTGGTGGTGGCATGCTGGCTGACCGGCCGTCCTCTGTTAAAAACACACGACAGGTCAGAACAATTTTGGACTAACAACTTATTCTGCTGTTCCAATAAAATTATTTTTAGCAATTCTTTTTTGGAATGTTCATCACTGTCCACATCCAAGAACAAAACATTCTGCTAAGACACAGAAAAGACACTGTCAAGAATTGTACAGACAAACAATATAAAATAAGTTAGTCAAACACCCATAATATCCAAACAAGCATTAAACACAAGATTTCAACTCATTCAATAACCACCCACTGGGACCCTGCTAATACATATTTATCCTCAATCAATGCCTTTTGCCCCTCGCTACCATGCTCTTTCTCCATCAACAGTAAACCCTGCCACAGTTCCAGAACAAGTGAAATGTGCAAAGCTAGACAAGAAGAGGTGGAACCGGGGCAACTAGGGGCAGCCCAGGTCAAGAGGAGACATGGCAGGGTAAAAAAGTTCGAATTCAGTCCCAGAGTAGCGTTTAAAGGGACTAATGGGGAAACTACCCCCATGCTGCTTCAAATTGCAGGAATCTGTCGTTCATTTTGTAAATAAACTTCTCAAAGGACGCTGCGTCATACATGTTCTCCAACCACATTTTTAGAGTTGGTACATTGTTGGTCTTTCACAGATGTAAAATACAAATCTTCACCGCCCTAATAGCTGTGGCCACCCACTGGGATACGAAACAGGAGGGGTCATGTAGTTCTGCGATATGTTCAATGTGTGAGACATGAGATTCCATACTTGACTCCAGTATGT
The DNA here is from genome assembly GCA_963921515.1 of Calotriton arnoldi. Lineage (NCBI taxonomy): Eukaryota > Metazoa > Chordata > Amphibia > Caudata > Salamandridae > Calotriton > Calotriton arnoldi. The sequence goes on from CAWUFW010000883.1 coordinate 1,914,450, forward strand.
CTGTACCATCGAGCATTCCCACATCTGCACATCCAGGGAGAAGAGTATTTTCTCATCTCGTTCCTTCTGAACCTGCCAAAGTATATGAGAAAGTGTCCACAAATGACTGACTGATGATCCTCTGGGCACAAAATACACCTGCATCGAATGTATCAAAATGGGGATAACACGTTGCAAACGGTTCGCCAGGACTTTCGCCAGTATTTGAAAATCTGCATTGATTGAAGTAATGGGGTGATAACTTGAACATTCCAATGGATACCCGTCTGGTTTAGGAAGTGTGAATACAGAGCTCTCACGAACTCTGCATTCAGGTGTCACTCCTCTAGGGCTTCATTAAACACAGAGACCAGCAGCGGGTCAATCGTAGGTTTAATGATTTTATAGAATTCTATAAGCAATACATCCTCTCCTGGAGCTTTGCTGGTCGCCATGTCATCTATAGCTGCAGATATTTCCTCAACAGAGATCACCCCTTCCAACAAGTCAGTTTGATCTGCAGTCAGCCATGGCACCTTAAGGGCTCTGAAGAAGGTCTCTTCTCTACCCAGTCTGGATAAATATCGTAAGAGTATCGGACTCCTAAAAATTCTGAAATTCTGTAGTGATAACTGTTGGATGGGTAAGCTCTTCCCCATTATGCTTACTCTGAGCCGGAATAGTCTTACCTGCTTCTGCCTGGTAGAGCTGCATAGTAAATAACCTGCCTGCAGTCTGTCCCTGCTCGTAATGTCTGTCTGAGAAGAAAAAGCAACTTCCCCACCTCTGTAGTACATAGGTCTTTAAATTCGATTTAACCTGAATAAACACCTTTAGATCAGTATGCGACTGTGTTTTAGAACATTTGTCAGTAAGTAATTTAACCTCTTTCCATACAAACTCGATTGTCAGCATTTTGTTTTTTATTTATAGCTGTCTCTCTCATGAGGAGCCATCTCAAATAGACTTTTCCTGCCCCTAGAGGACTGGAGCTGTGGACACCGATTCCCCATTGTCTGCTAAGAATTGCTTCAGGTACGAGTGGAGACGTTCCTTATCCTAAGGTGCCCTATATTTTGAGACATTCATGCGCCAGGAACTTCTGGGGGATGCTGTGGTCAACATCAACATGAAGATCAATAAGATAGTAATCTGAAATTCCACTCTGCACTATTGATGTATGAATTACATATCTTGCAAGAGAAGCTATTGATAAGAAATAGTCTATACAGGTGCGTCTGCAGTGTGGGCAAGAGGTAAATGTATAGTCACACTCTTGAGTGTGGGTCAATCTCTACGGCTTAATGAGGGCATTGTCATGTATTAGATCATGCAGGATAAATCTGTCCCTATTATGTTTAGTATTCAGAACCTCCGATCTGTCCAGTACAGAGTCCATCGTGACATTCCAACCACCTCCAAGTAGAACTTTGGTGCATTCAAAGGAGATAAGTCTATTGAGGTCAGCAACGAAAATTGCCATGTCTCCCACCAAGGAGTATAATGACCCTAGTTTGTGGTATGTAGTATGAACTTTAAGTTTAACAAAAACGTAATAACCATCTGGGTCTGTCTCTTTTCCAAGGCTTTTATAGGAGAGTGATTTATAGGGGAGTATAGCCGCTCCCTTTTTCTGCGTCGGTCCCACTGGCGCACCCTCTTCTCCAAGGGATGTCGATGTGATAGCATGGAAAACCAGCCCTACCCCATCTCTACAGAGTTTTTCACTTTCATCAGGAGTCAAAGAGGTTTCCTGTATAAGTACTACGTCCGGTCATTGTCGGGCTAAAAACGTGAGGACATTTATGCGCTTGATACTGTGCTTAATTTGAGCCGGTGCTTTCCGGTGCTCAACACCTACACTTAATTGCCAGCGCCGGCACTTGGAACAGCTGCTCATTTAAAGATGAGCAGGAAAACAGTTATTTAATAACTCAATACATGTTTATAACAACTAATACCAGCCACCCAAACCATTTTTAAAGCTGGGGGGCCTTGAACAGTCCGAATTCTCACACTTGTAGCAGTGTGATGGTTAGAAGTTGTGTAAGTTCTGTTATTGGCAGCTCTGGCACTGGCAGTGTGTGGTGCAAACTGCGGTGCACTCATCACGAAGGCCCCGGCACTTATTTGTTTACAAATTAAGCACTGGCTTGATATAATGTCAGACCGTTGAGTTGACATTGAGGGATACTACCTTTAGCAGCCTACATACTGGGGAAGCCATTATACCTGCCACTCAGGGCACTTATACTCTGTGAGAAATAAGTATGGTGGGTGCAGAACACACTCTCACAGCAGCACCTGTAGCAAGCAGCATACTTTACGGGTAAAGACCCACACAAATTTACGTCCACAAAAGAGGCAGTCATTCAGGGGCTCTCAGGAATCCCTGTTGTTGGGAGAAGGCATCAATAATGTTGTGGGGTAGGTGGGTGAGGAGGTTAATATAATCTTCAGGGAAGGCAGAGAGAAAACACTATCTTAGGCTAAGACCAATCACTCTCTGAGGGGTAAATTCGGGTGGCAACAAAACTGGGGTGGCGCAAGGCCCCAGAGCCAATCACGTCCAATCATATATGTCCTGATGGACCAGCCACCTCGCCTCATAATACCGCCACTGTGTTTGGGAGATATGTCCACTAGCCCAGCATAGTTAATAGTTCGCTCCAAAGGCGTGTCATAGGGGAAAACCACCCTTCAGATTCGATAAAAGACTCCCCATGCTGGGTGAATGGGAGCTGGGAAGAGGGGGGACAGAGAAGGTAAGGATGAGAATTATGGCTGAAGATCCCAAACAACAAGCAAAAATAATGAGTCATGGGAAGTCTAGCAAGTTAAAGGAGTGTTCGATGACTGCAAAAACCCGCAATTGCCCTCCCCCACCTCTGTAAGGAACTGCAGCTAACCAAGTCCATCAACCTATTCCCAGAAACCATACCTTCAGGTGTGCTAAAACCTGTCTATCAGTTCCACGAACCAGTTAGATTGAGCCCTTGGTTCAGAACAGGGGCAGGTCTCAAGAACTCTAGACCTTCAATGGAGATCTTGATTTGTCTTTGCATGTCTTGGGCTTCCAAGAGTGTGAGTCCCAGCCACTGGACAATTTTTGCATCACTTGCTCCAGTCTCTTCCATTTAGCCCAGTCATTCTCCTTGTCCTTAACACGAGACTGGCGAGAGATCTCTTCTCCCAGTTGAGCCAGATGGTCGAATGCATCATTGTATCTATAGCCGGTGTCCATCTCGTCCAAAAATGATTCCAGATCTTCCGGTTCCTCAAATTCTTGTGTGCACCCTTGTATCATGATGATCATCACAGCTGGTTCTAACAGGGCATGTTTGATCTCATTTTTTCGCAGCCTTCTGTGAAGAGCCAGAAATTTCTGCTTTTTAGCATTTGTGTCATAGAAGTCTGCTGCAAAGAAAACCTGTGCAGTGTCATACTGGTACAGACCATGCTTTCTGGTAGTCATTCTTATCTGACTCCTGATACAGCGAATCAAGATAGGACATGGGTGAGTAGGAAAGAGGCTACAACGTGAACTTCACTTCAAATACAATCTATGTTTTTGCTGAAGTGAATTTCCGAAATAATAAAATTCAGATATTCAGCTTATATATCACCCAAAAGATATTTAACATTAGGTCCTATAATAAGAATTTGCTTAGGCTGCTATTAGGAGAAACAGTCAACATTTCAAAACATCTCATTTCAAGGTTTTTCTTAAACTCCTTATTTAGTTGGATTTAAACAAATATCAGACAGTTATACTTGAACAGAAACAATGGTGTTGGGTAGTTTAATTCATATCCTCTATTGAATGACAATTCCTTAGGGCACATGTTAAAGTACTAATGGGGGGGTGGGATCGTGTGAGGGCTTAGGATTAGCCAAAAAACAAAACAGCACCAGGCAAGGGCTGCACCTTGGTGTGGACAGACCCCACCAGGGCAATCGCTTCTCAGTTTCCATTCTGTCACTGTTTCTCTCTCACTTTCTTTCATACTTCCTTCTTCCCTCTCTCTTCATTCCTTCTATCCATCCTCTCTCTCTCCGCCCTTCCTTCATTCATTCACCCATACACCTAACCATCCATCTATCTATGCACCAATTCATTATCACGGTTTCCCGCTTCTTTTCAACAAGCCCTGTCGGGAACTACAACTTGTGGGAGCGCTATTGTTGCCACTGCTACCCTGCACCCGACGAGAAGTGCAGACTGGCCAGGGAGACTGGCCTTCCCCTAACCCAGGTCGGCAACTGGTTCAAGAAGCGCAAGCAGCGGGACCAGCAAACAGTGAGTGTCCTGGGATAGGCGTGTTCACAAAGTGGGAGCTCGGATACACAGGGCTCATACCAAGTAACATCAAATGCATCAAAGGAGCCCTAGGAAAAGGTCCATTCATTCATGGCACGTGCCTTATACCGCATTTTCATAGCATACACCCTTACTGCGATTACGGGAGGGGCGTTGTACAAAGCACTGTTCTTTGTCATATATTAATTCATGCTTACAGATTTTACTATGCCATGGCACTCTTCACCCACTTGTACACCAGCTATGTGAATATTCGAATTTCGTAGTGCTTTAAGTTTCACAGTACTATTTATTCTCGCCCTCACATATGAACACTGTGCTTAGTGGTGTTTGTCTGGCTGCTGCTTTATATGAAGCCAGTAATTCTCAGTGGTGATAACTGGCCTCTCATTGTGCAGTGCTCTGCACAGTATTTCTATTGTGTTGTTTGTGCACGTGCCGAAGAGAAGAACAAAGCCCTGCTGAGCACCTTCATTCTAATACTAGTAAATGTATTACGTGGTAGGATGTAGAAAAGTGTCCGCCGTTGTGTACTAACATTAAGGGTATGGAAATGGGAAGCTTCACACGATTAGAAGCCTCCCGAAACTATCATAAATGTGGCTAGCCAGTTGCAACAGTTGCGCTTTGTGATGTATTGTTCTTTAAAGAGGTGTCATTGCCGTCACTGGGATGTGGCCAGATAATGTCCCATTAACAAGTTCTGTCCCCTAATGTCCCTAGCAACATCCCCCGAGATAAAGTGTAATCAATAATATTATACTTTGACATGGAAGTAGAAGGATTAAGCCCTTTCTTCTAGGTGCTTCCTCTCCTTACGCACATCAAATACAAGTCTTTTAGCTTACTTCTGTTTTTTTCAAAATCACCCTGACAGCCTGGTTGACCCTGCCGAATGTATCAAGCTCTCCTGACAGAACAACATTGATATCCCTGTTTTTTAGAACTGGACTCTTCTTTACCCCGGCACAATTTGCACATAGGTAAAGAACCAGGTTACATATAATAATTGTTGAATCCCAATAGGGCCTTGGCCTCCCTTTGGTGACTGACCACCCAGCTAAAATTTGTTACAGAGACCAAGGTGCACAGTGACGGAGCTGGAGTACTGGAGGCCAGGAAAGCTTGATGTCCACTCATATTCTCAATAGAGCACGCTTTCTCTCCACTTGACCCCAGTGGTAGGCCTTATCCTGGAGGCCCCACTCATAAAAACCTTACTTTGGATGGAGATTGAGTCCCATAAAGAGGCCATCCCACACCCTCGATGACAGGCTGCAGGCACGTGCTCCCATTCCTCTATAATTCTGAGTGCCTACTATTTAGGCTGATTCTGCTAGCCACTTCTACATCACAACCTAGCCTCACAGCCAAGCAGGAAGCAGTAGGTTCCACCACACCATCTTGGATTGCAGGTTCTTTTTTATTTTTTTATACAAAAATAACAATTGCCAAACAAAATTGGGACAATTATTAGAAAGCTGAAATTGAGACTTAAATGTTTATTTGTACACCAACCGAATTTGAGTTCTTCACTTACAATACATTTAGATTATTAGAAAAGCTTTGTAAAATATTGAACATATTTTGGTTCAACACAATCAGCAAAACCATTAGAGTCATCAGAGTTAATCATCTAACCAGGACACTGAACTGTGGTCCGTACAAAGGACCTAGAATACAATTTTTATGAGTATGAACCCTAGTTTTCACTTCAGAATTACACTAAAGATAAATATATCAACATTTTAGTTCAGCAAGGTGGAGAAAACACTGCTGTAATCCTGTTATTATAAACCAGATTCTGGTTCCTGCTAAAAAAACAGAACATACTCCAAAATGTTTTGGTTTAACAAGAAAAGGTGTGAAGCGTGCATAGTCAATGAATAATGTAGGTGTAAGCTCATGAATATCCTTGACTTTGTGTTGCTTCTTTCATGTATCACAAATCCATATGACTCCTAACGGTGGCACAATCAATGTCCCTGAAAGTATGGCTACCTGGAGACACAACACTACAGGTCACTATTCAACAGTCTTTGATAGAGAGAAATAATCTGAAAGACTAGAGAGGGTAATCATTCCCTTCGTCGTTTAGGTATCCTTCCTTGCTGTTTCTTTCCTCTTCCCCTCCTCTTAGTTTGGCAAACAGATCCTCTGTGCTGCAACAACAAGCAGAGTTGGTTGTGCCAGCAGGTCGGCCCCTTTGAGCATTGTACAGATCTTGAGGAATTCTATTTTGTGCACTTAACTACATGTCAATGTCCACATGTCCAGCATGATTCTGAAATGACCACCCTAGACAATGTGCTCAAGGCATTGGCAGTAGCCCAACATCCCTTACCAGCACACAATCTGATACAGCAATGGGAACAGATACAATAACACAGATACAGGCTCAGAAGTCACCAGTTCATTTTAGGGGGTTAGCCCTTGTTATGAATCAATTCGATATGCTGCGATCTTGTGTACCCACCTTGTGTTCCCACACTGTAAATCCTAGCCCTAGTCAATGCTCACTCAGTGACAGCTGCGCCTAACATATTGGTGATTGTCCCTCAACAAGTGCTTCTAGCTGCCCCGGAATGTTTTTTTCTGATTCAAGTCCAGGCACACTTCATGTGTCATTCAGCAGCCTTCCTTGATTCACAGTTTCAGGTAGCATTTCGTGTCTGGGAGAGGGTGCAGTGTTTTATGCAGTCCCATTACATAGGCATGGCTGCCCAATTCTATATAACTAGAATGACTTTTGCACTGAATTAAAGAAAACCTTGACAGAATTGCTATTACTTAGTATGCAGATCAGGAGCTGCTGGATCTCAACCAAGCCAACTAAAACCTGGTTTCATATTTGATTCAATTCAATAGGGTGGCGTCAGAAACACAGTGGCTGGTTAAAAAAAGAGCAACACTTTCACTAAGGACATAAAGATGACCTAAAAGATGTGACAGTTCATACAGATCCACTACCCACCACATGTGCTTATGTGGCCATTCTTATGTTAAGTCTGGATCATCATCTCAGTGACAGAAATGGTGACTGCAAAAAAACAGAGGGATATATTGGTTTGATCGTCCAAGGGTGGTTCATCAGGGGTCTGAAACACCTTCAGAATCTATGGACATGGATAGCATCTGTGCTCCGTTGTCAAAGAAAGAAAACGAAGCCAGGAGTAAAAATGAACTTTTTGCTAAGGAGAGTCTTGCTAGACCTATGAATAAAGGACTCCTGGGAGAACCCAAGGTTGCAGCAACCTTGGGAATGAAAAACGAAGTAGTTCAAGGCAGGCCAAATGGAACTCCTTGAGCATTGGTTGAAAATCCCTTTGCCAAATTTGAGCCATAGCTCACTAAGTATGGGAACTCATCTGATCAACAAAGCACACTAATGTTGGTCATGACTCATGAGTGACTCCAGTGCCACAGGTAATTTCCTAGACGCACAACAGCAACATTAGGTGTCCCTCCTACAAACATTACAAGCAGTAGATGGGTTGCTGTTAACCTCAGGGTCAATTACAGAACACCCTTTCCTGTGTCTACAATTCACCAATGAACTGAGCATGCATGCCTGCTGTGTTCTGATCAACATCAACAATCCACAGTATGGATTCATGCAGGGTATGCCCAGGCTAGCAATGTACAACACTTCTATTGATTGGAAAAATAACAGACTACACTTGGTTCTGCATACTGTCAGCAACGTTGTCTTTCGCTATTGTCATCTCAGGCAACACACTCTGATGCTCCTGTGCAGTCAGCAGCTCAAGAACAGTCTGTACCCAAAGCAGCAAAAAAGGACACACATTTACCAGACTCCTACAACAAATTTCCTAATGTATTCAGCGAGGAAAAGGCAGAAATCCTACGCTTGAACCTGCAGTATGACTGTCAGATCAATATACTTTCAGGTTTGAAAATCCCTTGGAGCTGGATTTATGCCCTTACAAAAAGCAAGAACGCTCATCTGTGTTCATAACAGGAGCAGTATAAATTAAAATTTCCTACTAACTAATGTTATTACAGAGGAATGTCCTAGGTGTAGAACTATGAATCAGGTGCTCCACAGGGGATTTTAGGTGCTCATGAGGTCTATAGATCACTGTAGAGTTGTCATTTAGTGAAGCCTTAAGTATAATATTTAAATTGAGGGTTTCAGTCAATGGAAAAGTAGGGATGATATCAAGGTTGGATACATAATGATATTTTGAAATATTAGAATGTTCAAAGTAAATTATTACTACCTCATCCCCTTGACAGTTTCACCGATCTGCATGAACAATCTTGTATTCAGGTGGAGTAGTTTCCCTTCGGTACCACACTGTCTCGTGGAAACTCTATCTAATAGTAGATTCCTCACTTTTTGAATATCCCCAGGTGCCAGACTGGATCCAGACTTTTCAACAGTGACTGCTCATGTGCGCCAGTAGTGGCACCGTCAGACTCAGTGCTGGCCTTGCGCTCCTCCAGAAGTGACCGTGCATCTGATGTAGGTGCCACATCAGTTTTGCCTTGCACTTTTCCATGCCCTCAGTCAGGGATCAATCATGAGAGACTGAAGGGGACAGTGCTCCAAATCTACCTTGGGACCTTCATTACAGATACATAGGTCCACTCCACAGAATGGAAAGCAGGTAGGGTGGTCAGGAATCTGCTGTTAGATAAGGTATCCACGAGAAAGAGGGTTATTAAAGGCAAGTAACTTGGTTTTTCTGATGCATTATTCTTTTAAAAAAAACTATATTTATCCTTTTGTACATTCATAATCAGTACAGTAGCCATATTTGCGTTGTTATATCACAAGGTGGGAGGGGAGTACATCATGTAATAGGGACATACATTCAATCAATATCAATGAGGTGATATAGTCTTGTGTCAGTGGCGTATAACCAACAAGCATGAGACACTTTGCATATTAATGGAAAAGGTTTTTCATGAATCACTTAGCATACACCTATCCCTTGTATATCGTGCCTCTGTGTGTTCCAGTGCCAAATGCGTTCTGGCTGGGAGGGCGTGTCTGTATATCATAACCTGGATCTAACCGTCCCCAATTTCCGCCCGCTTTCTATTTTCTTTTTCGGCTGATGTCTTGCGAATGAGATGTGCTTGGTTAGGTCCCATATGTTACATGGCCTGCTATGTGTTGGAATATGGCATTATATTTGTCTGAGTGCATATTGCAATAAGACAGGTCCGTACACCATTTTGATAGAGTGGGCAGTGGTCCCTTCATCCATCATATGGCTACTCTCCTTCTTGCGAGCAGCAAGCCCAAGGCTACCAGTTTACGGGATTATTTTGGCAAGTCTTTGTCATATCCCAGAAGAGCGACTAGTGCTGTCTCAGGCAAGGGTGTCTCCAGCATGTCTTGTAGTGCTACGAATATTGCTGCCCAGAGTGGGCGAATCCCGGGGCAGTACCAAGCAACATGTGTGAAGTGGACTCCATATTTGTGTAGCTGCACCAGGGTGTAGTATACCCTGTTAAGGTATTTGAAGTTTATTAGGTGGTGCCGCCCTTTCTGGGAGATAGACTTAGTTGCTGAACAGCAGTGCTTCTACTACTCCTCTGTGATATCAACACCCAGTTCTTCTCGCCATTCCTGATATGACAACCTGCGCTAGGTTGCTCCCTGTCCTCACCAAGGTGTATAGTGTTGAGATCCCCCGTTGTGGGGAGTGCGCCTGTAATAAGTATGTCAATAATGGTAGCTCCTGTGGTTCAAACATCTCGTCTCCCAGCACCGCGCGCAACGATTGCCTCACTCGGTGATAGTGATATTTAGTAAGCCATGATGCCTCTGGATTTTGTGTTTGTAACTGTTCCCAGGTATTGGCTTCCCCATCCGTGAACAAGTCGCCTATGTATCTTATGTTTAGTTTGCGAAGTGCTTGAATAACTGCCCTGTCCTCCCCCAGGTTGGAACTAGCTGCACCACTCGATTGGTAATTTTGGGGAGTATAGAAGTGTGATTTTCTGTGCATCTGCAGTCTGTCTTAATTGGTGCCTAATGACCCCGACAGGATCAATAACGCGGAATCGCCGTTGTGATTGGCTTAGTAGAGAACGTGGAAGAGAGCTCACCCCGTCTCTCTCCAAATACAAATAAGGTAGTACCTTCGGGCAATGTATCCAATGATATGCATGGATTTGCTGCGCTATAGTATGCCTCTAAGTCTGGGGCATTTAGTCCATCTACGGAACAGGGCTTAACCAATGTGGCCCATTGGACGCTAAGTTGTTTGCCCACCCAGGCCAGTCTGATCAATAAAAAGCGAATGGGTGCGGAAGAAGGTCTTCGATAGTTGGATCAGTATGTTCATGAAGAAAAATAAGAATCACAATAGCACAATCATTTTCATTAATGCAATGCGCCCTAGAAATGATAGTGGCAAACAAATCCATTTCTTAATAGTATCCGTAAGTCGCTGTACTGCACGTCCGTAATTTTCCCGCAGTACTACTTCCGGGTCAGTGTGTACCTGCACCCCTAGATAACGCACAGGCTCAATAGTCTATGTTAGTGGATATTCAATCTGTGTGGGGGCAGTGCTTGCAGTGACGGGAAATATAAGTGACTTGCTCCAATTTATACGCAGGCCTGAGTGGCTGCCAAACCTCTCTACCTTTCGCAGCATCTGTGCTAGATTCCGGTCCGGTTTGCATGCGTACAGTCATGTGTCGTCTGCATACGCAGAGATTATTAAGTTATAATGTGGAAATCTTAAGCCACGCTGTGCATGATATTCTCGCATAGTGCAAGCCAGTGGCTCCGCCACCAACGCGTACAATATCGAAGATAACGGGCAGCCTTGCCTAGTGCCTCTCGTGATTGCGATAGGATTTGACAGCAGTCCAAATATACAGACACGCGCCACTGGCTCTGCATATAGCATGCTGATTAATTTTATAAATACCTCCCCAACACCTATGTGCCTCAGCACTGTTAATAAAAAGTTCCATTCCACTGAATCGAATGCTTTTTTCTGAATCTAAAAAAACTGCTGCTGCTTGGACTTTCTGGTCTATGCGGGTTATGGGACAAAACAAAGAGTGTAGATTACTAGTGAGGGAACGACAGGGTACAAACCCCGACTGCTCCGGGCCAGTCAGACCTGGGAATAGAGGGGCAAGCCGGTTCACCAATACTTTGGCGAAGAGTTTGATGTCAGTGTTAAGCAATAACAGTGGTCTGTATGAGGAGCATTGTTCTGGTGGTTTACCGGGTTTTCGGAGAGTGATCAGTATGGCTTCCCTCATAGTTGGAGGCACTATGCCTTCCCTTGACATTTCTTCGAAGAGATTGACTAGGTGTGGTGTCAGTTGGTCCTGATAGGCCTTATAAAAGGCCACTGTTAGTCATCTGATCCGGGCACTTTGTCATTGCGCATATCCTTTAACGCAGCAATTATTTCAGTGGGGCGAAGAAGGGCCAGCAACCGCTCCCTATGTTCATTGGACAGCCATTTCATAGCAATATGGGCTAGATAATCCTCCTCTGATTCTTCAGTGTGGGATTGCTGAGAGGTGTAGAGGTCGGCATAATAGCTGCTGAACCTGTCCGCAATCTGTTGTGCACCATACACTGGCGACCAGCTGTCATCTTGTAACAACAAGATGTCGCAGCCTCCCCTTTCGGGTTGGGCTAGTGCTGCCAATGTGGCGCTCAGTCTCTCACCTTCTCAGTACACCTTAGAGGATGCATATTTCCCTAAATGTGTTATCTCGGACTTAGCAAGTTCATTATATTTGTCTACTTTTTCCCTAATTTGTGTTAGTGCTCCTGTCTCTGGTCCCGCCTGAGAAGCGAGCTCCAGTGCCATCCGTTCCTTCTCTAATTTCTGCATACGCTCCCCGATGGTTCGGAATACACCTGCATGTTTCGAAATTGTTATACCGCGAATATAAGCCTTAAATGATTCCCAAATGGTGGCCATACGAGGCACGCTCCCCAGGTTAGTGTGAAAATAGTCATGTATCGATTGCGCAAGCTCTTCACGGAACACTGTGTCTAGTAATAAGTGTTGCAGGAATCTCCAGGTAAAGGCCTTAGATTGCATTTCTCCGATCGTCAGGGTCAATCTAACCGATGAGTGATCAGAGTATGTGCCTGGTAGGTGCTCGCAATCGCGTACAAAGGGTAACAGGTTGCACGAGGCTAACCAGTAATCTATACAGGTGTGGATATCATGAACTGATGAGTAGTGCGTGTATTCTCTGCCCTGAGGTGAATGGAAACGCAAGACATCCACCATCCCGTTCGTTTCAGCTATTGCAGCTATAGCTCTAGCTGCTGCTGATGGTCTTCTGGGCGGGCCTCTAGATCTGTCCAGCTCTGGAGATTATACGCTGTGGTAGATTTGCCTAGGCTGCAAGTTTGCTGCATAATAAATGGTAGAATTAAGGATCATCATAATTGGGACCATATACACCTACTACTAAAGCATCAAAGTTGTCTTTGTGGCATCGCACCACTGCGTATCTCCCCCTGGAGTCAATACATACCTCCTGAGTTTCTATATTTGCACCGCGGCATGCCCACACCAAAACCCCACATGCATGAATTGTGAATCAGGCAGCTATGCATGTACCCCTCATTCTGTGCTGTAAAATGAGCCCTGTGTGGGATGCTAAATGTGTCTCTTGCAATATGGCGATATCTATGTGGTGTCTCTGCAGATACATTACAGTCTTAAAAAAAAAATTCTGGTTATTTAACCCCCTGATGTTCCAGGTCAAACAGCATAACCTGGCACCCCGTGTTGTTAGCACCGCAGTGAGATTATCAGCCCCACTCGTCATGAGCTTCCCTGAACACGATAGCTACGATGTTACTCCAATTCTTCCTCCATCCTCTTGTCTGGCTACCTTCTGCAAATGATACCTTGCATTGAGTTCCCCTCCTCCCCCTCCATGCCCCCCAACATGTGACACGACAACATTTCCCTCCCGCAAATGCTCCACCCTTACAAACCCAACTTCCCTCCCAATACTGTGTTGTTCACACATGAAGGCGTTGATTACCCAAGCTACAGACAAACTCAGTAACTTTATAACCGTTGAGCATCTAATTTAACACATCCACTGGATAGGAATCAACATATCTGCTTGACCTTGTATGCAATATTAGCAAGTGTCCAGCTGATTCCACATATCTCTTGTTTCGTGCACCATGAAAGTGGCATATGTCTGTGGCGTATTACCAAATCCCCAATCCCACCACCCGCCCTCCGGGGTCTTTCCACCAGGTCCCATAAATCGGGTTGCTCTGTCACTGCCGGCGCATGTGTTCCTATACAACCCCATGCCCCCCAATAGTACGTCATTCTTAGCGTATGTAACAGTAATGGACGGCCGCTATCGTACACATCATTCAATCTTGTTGATCTAGCTCACTGTGCAGGACATTGTCCTCAGCAGCAGGCTCTTGGGCAGGTTTAGGAGCCTTATTCTTGGGGTGCTTCTTGAGCAGCTGTTATAGGCTGTTAGGACCCGTGTAGATTTTCGTTTTCCCTTCCATCGTCCCTTTGAGGCGTGCAGTGTATAGCACAGCATAGTCCATGTTAAGCTCCCTCAATTTTCGCTTTATTGGCGCAAACTATCTCCTTGCCTCTTTGTAGGAAGCTGGCTCTGTATATACTATACCAAAGTGAGGTATAGTGTGCACAGAGTGCAGTGGAACCCCAAAGGTAGGCAGAGGCAAAGTTAGATAGAACCTTACTCTCTATTTGTTGTAGTGTGGTCGAGCAGTAAGGCAGTATCAGAGGACAGTGTTAAGCATTTGTTGTACACACTCAGTCAGCAAATGAATTCACACACTCAAAGACTGAACTTCAGACCAATTGTTTTTGTATAAAAATATTCTTTTAGTTATTTTATTTCTAGAACCAAGCAAGCCTGGCACAGGTAAGCAATAAATACTTTCAAAGTAGTAAATGCTGATTGTAAAACAGTTCAAATGCAATTGTAAATGTACTATGGTTTGACTTACAGTATTGTTTCAGAGAAATGCAATCACTTGTAAATACAGCACATAGACTTCAATGGGATTTTCAATAAAATAGCAGGTAAGTTACTTTTGGATTACTTTTCTTACTCGGTGCTGTATGCCTGGATGCAGCACTGGGGCATTTCCTGTAAACAGGTGAGTAAAAGCGTTTTTGTTAAATCGTACAATTTTAAAGAATTTCTTTAGGTTTCAAAACTCCACACTTTGAAACTTTTTCAGGAAAAAGTGTCAATGTTATCCTATGGAGGAAAGGAAAATGCTACTTACCAGTATGCATCTGTTCTTGGCATGTAGAGCTGCAGATCCTCACACTGTGCATTAGATCGCCATCTGGTGTTGGGCTCGGATGCTTGCACTTTGTTGTTGTCTTCGAAGAAGTCTTTGTAGTCATGTGATAGGTGACTCCTCCTTAGGACAATAGTGCGCATGGGCATCGACTCCATCCTCAGATTGTTTTTCGCCATATTGGGGAGTGATGGAGTTAGTAGAAAAGAAAAGAGATGTCCATGTGTGTGTATCTAATTAAGATAGGACTGGAGCACATACAGGTCCCGGGGAGGTGGGTGGGCGTGTGAGGATCTGCAGCTCTACATGCCAAGAACAGATGCATACTGGTAAGTAGCATTTTCCGTTCGAGGCATGTGAGCTGCAGAGCTCACACTGTGCATAGACTGTACAGCAGTATCTCCCTAGCGGTGGTCACCTGTATGTGTTGCAGTAGTTTGAAAAAGGGTTTTAAGGACAGCTTGGCCCACGGAAGCTTGTTGCTTGGCTTGCACATCAACACAATAGTGTTTAGTGAAGGTGTGTGTTGTAGACCATGTGGCTGCCTTACATATGTCTTCTAGGGAATGTTCCCTAAGAATGCCATGGATGCCCCTAGTTTGCGTGTTGAGTGCGCTCTAGGGGAACTGATAATGTGCGTTTGGCTTTTTGGTAGCAGATTTGGATACATTTAACAATCCACCTTGCAACCCCGGCTTTTGAGATGGGATTACCTTTGTGTGGTGGAGAGAAAGCCACAAACAATTGTTTGGTTTTGCGAAAAGATTTGGTTCTGTCAATGTAATACATAAGGGCTCTTTTGACATCTAGGGTGTGGAGAGCTCTTTCTGCCACGGAATCTGGGTTTTGGAAGAACACAGGTAGTTCTACTGATTGGTTAAGGTGGAAAGGCGAAATGACTTTGGGAAGGAATTTTGGGTTTGTTCTGAGAACTACCTTTTATGATGTATTTGTAAGAAAGGCTCTTGTATAGTTAGAGCTTGTAGTTCACTGACTCTCCTTAGAGAAGTGATTGCAATTAGAAAAGCAACTTTCCATGTAAGGAATTGAAGTTCACATTTATGTAAGGGTTCGAAAGGTGGACCCATGAGCCTGGTAAGTACTATATTAAGATTCCACACTGGGGAAGGTGGTAATCTGGGAGGTATGATGCGCTTAAGGCCTTCCATGAAGGCTTTAATGGCGGGAACTTTGAATAGTGATAAGTGTTGCCTGTTTTGCAAGTAAGCAGCAAGGGCTGCGAGGTGCAGACGTATGGATGAGTATGCAAGACTACATCTTTGCAAATGTAGCAAATAGCAAATGATGTTTTGCGTAGAGGCTTGTAATGGTTGGATGTTATTATTAGTGCAGTAAATAGCGAATCTTTTCCATTTAGCTGCATAGCATGCTCTGGTAGTTGGGCGTCTAGCTTCTTTTATAACGTCCATGCAGTCTGGGGGTAGGTTAAGGTAACCGAATTCTAGGACTTCAGGAGCCAAATTGCAAGGTTCAGCTGAGATGGATCTGGGTGCATTATCTCTCCATGGCTCTGCGTTAGCATTGATGGGGAGAGGTGTAGTCTTTGGTATGGGACTACTGATAGCTCCAGTAGTGTGGTGAACCACGGTTGGCGTGCCCACGTGGGGGCTACTAGTATTTTTAGAGACTGTTGTCGAAGCTTGCGTACTACAAGTGGGATGAGTGGGAGCGGTGGAAAAGCGTACACAAATCTGCCGGACCAGTTCATCCATATCGCATTGCCCTTGGACTGCGGGTGTGGAAGCCTGGCGGCGAAGGGTGGGCATTTTGCGTTTTGGTGTGTGGCGAACAGATCTAAGTCTGGCTGGCCCCACATCTGGAAGAAAGGTAGAAGAACTTGTGGATGTAGTTCCCACTCGTGAATCTGTTGTGCCTGTCGACTTAACAGATCTGCAATCTGATTGTGAATGCCTGGTAGGTGTTCCGCTAGAAGGTAAATGTTTTGTGGAATGGCCCACCTCCAAATGTCCTGTGCTAGTTGGGACAGTTGTGGAGAGTGTGTCCCCCTGTTTTTGTATATAGTACATAGCTGTGATGTTGTCTGTTCGGATCAGAACAGCTTTGTTTTGTACGTGGAGTTGAAAGGACTTGAGAGCTAGGAATATGGCTAGTAACTCTAGGTGGTTGATGTGGAACAGCTTCTGCTGAGTGGTCCACTTGCCCTGTGTTGTATGGTGTAACAGGTGTGCTCCCCATCCTGTAAGGGATGCGTCCGTGGTTAGTACTACTTGTGGAACCGGCTCTAGGAACTGCCGCCCCTTGGACAAATTGTTCGTGTTCCACCACTGCAGAGAGCGATGTGTGCGGCTGTCCACCAACACCAGATCTGTAAGATGTCCCTGAGCCTGGTTCCATTGGCGCGCTAGGCACTCTTGTAGAGGACGCATTTGAAGTTTTGCATGAGGGACGAGAAAAATGCAGGATGCCATCATGCCGATGAGCTGCATAAACACTCTGGCTGGGAGAGAGTGTTGCATTTGAAACCTGGGGACAAGGGTTTGTATACTGGCTATCCTGGCTGGGCTGGGGTAAGCTAGAGCAGTGGAAGTGTTTATTGTAGCTCCCAGATATTGAAGGACATGGGAGGGCTGAAGGTGGGACTTGGTATAGTTTATTGTGAACCCCAAGTTGTGTAATGTTTGTATTGTTTGGTGAGTGTGTTGGACACACTGGTTGAATGATTTGGCTTTGATAAGCCAGTCGTCCAGGTATGGGAAGACATGTATTTGTTGTCTTCTTAGATGCGCTGCTACTACTGCAAGGCATTTGGTAAACACTCTTGGAGCAGTGGTGACTCCGAATGGGAGTACCTTGAACTGGTAGTGCTGCCCATTGAGAACGAACCTTAGATACTTCCTGTGAGCAGGATGTATGGGAATGTGGAAGTAGGCGTCCTTGAGGTCTAATGTGGCAAGGAAGTCTTGTTGTTGTAGTAAGGGAAGCACTTGTTGGAGAGTGATCATATGAAAATGATCTGAGTGTATGTATTGATTGAGAGGTCTGAGGTCTAAAATAGGCCTGAGAGTGCCGTCCTTTTTGGAAATGAGGAAGTACAGGGAGTAAACCCCTGTGCCTTGCTGTAGCAGAGGCACTGGCTCTTTGGCGTGCTTTTGAAGCAGGGAAAGTACCTCTTGTTGTAAAAGTGTAAGATGGTCTGTGGACATTGGACGCTGCCTGGGTGGTATGGTGGGGGGTAGCCGTTAGCTCCAGGCAGTAGCCATGTTGGATAATCTGTCTCACCCACCTGTCTGTTGTAATGGAGTTCCAGACAGGCAGGAACTGTGATAGCCTTCCCCCGACAGGGGTGTTGTGGTCGGGGGAAGTGGAGGAAAGTCACTGTTTGGGAGTGGTGGAGGTACGGGTGTTGTTATTATTACCTCGACCTCTGCCCTTAGAGTTGTTGCCTCTGTAACCACCCCTAAAGTATCCTCTATTAGGAGAGGTTTGGGTGTTTGTTCGATAGGAAGAGGAACTGTCTGCGGTGGTATTCCTGGAGCCCCCTCTGTAAAAGGAGCGGCGAAAGGAGCCACGTTGCTGCGGGGACTGCAATGCTCCCATTGATTTGGCAGTGTCAGTATCCTTCTTCATCTTTTCTAGTGCTGTGTCGACAGCAGGACCAAATAGTTGGTTTTGGTTAAATGGCTGGTTTAGTATGGTAGTCTGGACTTCTGGCTTAAAACCTGAAATGCGAAGCCAGGCGTGTCGTCTAATAAGCACGCTAGTGTTAACTGACCTAGCGGCGGTGTCGGCTGCGTCTAAGGCACACTTAATGGAGGCATTGGAAATAAGTTTGCCTTCTTGAATGAGGTCAGTGGCTTGTGTTTTGTATTGATCAGGTAGATGTTGAAGGAGGGTTTCTAGCTGATCGTAGTGTGCCCTGTCGTACCTAGCTAGTAGAGCTTGGGTGTTAGCGATGCGCCAGAGGTTGGTGGCTTGCGCAGCTACGCGTTTGCCAGAGGAATCTAACAATTTGGATTCTTTATCAGGGGCGGAGCATCCCCTGAAGTTTGTGAATTGGCGCGTTTTCTGGCATTAGAAACGACCAGTGAGTCAAGGGGAGCTGACCTTTGATGTAGGTGGGGTCATCGGGGGCAGGTCTATACTTTTTATCCACTCTAGGATTAAGGATCCTGGCTCTGACCGGGTCGTTAAAAATTTCAGGTGCATGTTTAATGACACCCTTGATCATGGGCAAAGTTTGAACAGTTTTTTGAGACCGTTCAAAAGTGTCTAGAAGAAAATCTTCCTCTGGTTGGTCGGTGTGAATATGCACCCCATGAAAAACGGCCGCCCTATGTATAAGTTGCCCAAAACCTATGTGATCATCTGGTGGAGATGGTTTTGTAGGATAAGGTGGAGGGCTGGGGAGGTCTGTAGGGTCTGGGGGTCATTATAACCCCAGTCATCCTGTGGTGGATTATCTGGATCCAGATATAAATTATGAGGGTCATCCCCGTACCCCATGTTGTCCTCATACTCATGTGGGGGAGAATCCGCAGGTTGAGGAGGTGTGATAGGGATGTGGAGAGGAGGGGTGTTAGAGAGAGGTATAGGGAAGAAGGAGGCATAGGGAAGTGGAAGAGTCTTTCTTCTTCGGAGGGACAGGCTTGTGACGTGGCACAGAGGAAATATGTCCTGTTTTAGGATTGATATAAAGTTTGTTTTGATTAGGATCGATGGGATCCGGTGTAAACAGTTCCTCTCCTTGAATATTAGTTTTCGGCGCCGACTTTTTCGGTTCCGAACGTGGTGATGGCTTCTTTAGATGTTCCTTTGCTTTAGAAGGCGTCGAGGCGTCCTTCGGTTTAGCTACAGGCTCGACCGGCTTTAGTTTAGGGGTGTGTCGAGTAGCTCGGTGCCGAGGATCCGCGTGCTTGGAGGCGGATTTGGGTACCGAACTGGATTTCGGCGCCGGGTGTTTCGGCGCCGAAGGTGCCGGTGTGACGGGCACATGTGGTTTGGTCGGTGCCGAGGAACTAGAAGGCTTTGTTTTCTTGTTCGGTGCCGAGCCCGAAGGCGGGCGTCCGAAACACGTTTACGGTCTCGACTGGGGCCCGTAGGCGAAGTACTGACCGGTGCCTTCGATTTTGCAGGGAGGGTTGGGGCAGGGGCAGTAGTACTCACACGCTGCCCTGAAGGGATGGAACTGTCGGAGTCCTCTGCCTCGGAGATGATAGCGAGGTCTTCGGAGTCTTCTTCCGGAACATCGGGACCCTCGTCGAAGATGTTGACGGGTTCCGGAGCGGACCTGTGCGCCATGATGTGCCTTCGGGCTCGACGATCTCGGATTGTCTTCTTGGAGCGGAAGGAGGCGCAGGCCGGACAAGTGGCCTCGTTATGGTCTGCTGAGAGGCACCGATTACAGACCTGGTGGTGGTCGCTATGAGGAAACCTTGCTCCACATTGGGGGCATTTTCGGAATGGCGTCCTTTCCATGGGCAGTAGGCCTTACGGCGTCGATGGGCCCAACGGCCCGCGTCGACGGCTGGAAAGGAGATCGAGGAAGGGACGTCGAGATGTCGATGTCGGTATTAGGCGTTGAAAAGTGGAAAACGCTGCAAAAAAACGAGTTTTGAACCGGAGTGTCGAAATGCATCCGAACCCGATGGCGGAAAAAAACAATCTGAGGATGGAGTCGATGCCCATGCGCACTATTGTCCTAAGGAGGAGTCACCTATCACATGACTACAAAGACTTCTTCGAAGACAACAACAAAGTGCAAGCATCCGAGCCCAACACCAGATGGCGATCTAATGCACAGTGTGAGCTCTGCAGCTCACATGCCTCGAACATATGGTTATCGGTTTTTAGGTAAGTAATCAGTCTGTGGAGTTGAGGTTCTGGGGGTAGACTCAGGGGTCACCCAGGGTCAGTGATGCACTCTTGTTACACCCTCAGCGGCACTAGGGCGGCCGGGTGCAGAGTGTTGAGGCCCAATGTTATCCAATGGGGGATAGGGGGCTTCCGGTTGGTGGCTGCTGGCAAGCAGGCCACTGGGTTGTGGGAGCAAAGCTCCTGGACTTTAGCTCAGGGCAAATAGGGAAACAAATTAACACCAAAGGTGCACCCTCAGCGGCACTAGGGCGGCCGGGTGCAGGGTGCTGTTTCGAGGTCGGATGACCTGTTTCCAATGGAGAACCTCCGGTTTGCAAAAGCACTGCAAGGCAGGAAGACGAAGGACTTCTGGGTGCGACCACCACTTCGAGAGGTAAGTTGGGAAGTTAGGGGTTGGTTAGGCACCGTCAGTTTGGGCACACAAGGCCGTGGGGAGTCGGGTGCAGGGGTGCCTTTTGGGGTCGGATCTTCTTACCAGCTCCTGGTCGTGGTTAGGGGGGCCTTCTGGATTTAGGCTGCAGGCGTCGGCTGGAGGCTTGAGGAAGGTCAGGGGTCGCCGGATCTCGGTTCAGGATCGCCGGGGTGACCTCCTCGTGGTGTTTGCCCACTCGAGCTCGGGCCGGCGGGTGCAGAGTGGGGCGGATCCGCGGTCTCCGGCCGGAGCCAGAGGTTGCAGTTGAACAAATCCGGTGTTCACGGAAGAAGCAGTCTTTAGAAGTGAAGGCAGGCAGGTCCTCCGGGGTTTTTGAGGTTGCTGGCTGCAGAACACACCGAGATTTCGCAGGAGCAGGTTCGAGGAGGAGACAGGCCGGTAGGGCTGGGGCCAAGTCAGTGGGCGTCTTCCTCTTGTTAGCTGCTGCACAGCTCTTCTGTCCTTCTTTTCTTCTTGTTTCTTGGCTGGATCTGAGGAAGCAAGGTTCAGGGGTGCCCCTAAATACTAGATTTAGGGGCGTTACAGGTAGGTAGAGGTCAGGGACTAATGGGTCCCTTCCCTGGGATGGGTACACCCCCTATTGTGCCACACTCCAGTGGGAGGGGGGCAGGAACCTGTCCCTGGTTGTGGCTGGGTCCCCCCATCTTCAAGATGGCGGGGACTGAGAGTTGTGCTTTGCCTCCGCCGGTTCTCCTGCCCAAAGTGGGGGTCAGAACCAGTGGGGACCAGTTGCTGAGTACAGCAAGTGGCGTGGGGAAGCTCACAAAGGCGGCAAGCCTTAGAAGCTTCCCCTTCGTGAACCCTGCCCATCCTGGGGGAGGAGGCTTGGCACCTCGTCCCAGGATGTGCATTGTTTCAGGCCCCAGCGAGCAGCAGGCTCTCAACCCAGGGGTCCAGAAACATGTCTGGTGGTGGCAGCTGAAAGCAGCCACTCAGCCTGGACACTAGAGGTGGGTTAGGTTTCAGGGGGCATCTTCTAAGATGCACTCTGTGTGCATTTTACATTAAATCCCACACTGGCATCAGAGTGGGTTTAATGTGCTGAGAAGTTTGATACCAAACTTCTCAGTTTTCAGTGCAGCCATCATGGTGCTGTGGAGTTCGTAATGACAAACTCCCAGCACCATATACTCTTAATGGCAGCACGGCACTTACAATGTCTAAGAATGGACTTAGACACTGTAGGGGTACAGGGCTCATGCACCTGTACCCTCACCACTGGTATAGTGCACCCAGCTAGAGGGGTGACTGATCTATGCCAGGGCAGTGGGTTGTAGGCATGGCACACAGGGATGTGTGCCATGTCGACTCTTTACTTTGTTCTGCACCAAAACACGCAGCCTGCAAAGTGTGTGAGTATAGTGGTACAGGACCTCTAAGGGTGGCACAATGGGTGCTGCAGCCCTTAGGGGCCTTCTCTGGTCACAGTGCCCTGGGTACCTGGGGTACCATTTACCAGGGGCTGACCTGTGGCCAGAGATGCCAATTGGGTTTAGGCTTCAATGCAGCTTTAGGGAAAGAACATAGGCCCTGGGTACCTGATTAGAAGGAGCCCAGGGCACACTCAGTCAAAGTACATCAGCAATTCAGCAAAAAGTGGGGGCAACCATGCAGAAAGAGGGCACTTTCTCACACAACCTGCCCCCCCCCCCCCAAACGAAAGAGGATGAGACTAACCTTTCCCTAGAGAGTCTTCATTTTCTAAGTGGAAGAACCTGGAAAGTCCATCTGCATTGGCATGGGCAGTACCAGGTCTATGTTCCACTACAAAGTCCATTCCCTGTAGGGAGATGGACCACCTCAACAGTTTAGGATTTTCACCTTTCATCTGCATTAGCCATCTGAGAGGTCTGTGATCAGTTTGAACTAGGACGTGAGTACCAAACAAGTATGGTTTCAGCTTCTTCAGGGACCCAAACCACAGCAAAGGCCTCCCTCTCAATGGCACTCCAATGCTGCTCCCTGGGGAGAAGCCTTCTGCTTATAAAAGCAACAGGTCGGTCTTGGCCTTCATCATTGGTCTGGGATAGGACCGCTCCTATCCCTAGCTCAGAGGCATCAGTCTGCACAATGAACTGCTTGGCATAGTCTGGAGCTTTGAGAATTGGTGCTGAGCACATAGCCTCTTTCAGGGTGTCAAAAGCCTTCTGACAACTAACTGTCCAGTTTACCTTCTTGGGCATCTTCTTGGAGGCGAGTTCTGTGAGGGGAGCCACAATGGACCCATATCCCTTCACAAACCTCCTGTAGTACCCAGTCAAGCCAAGGAATGCCCTGACTTGGGTTTGGGTTGTTGGAGCTGCCCAGTCCAGGATGGCCTGGATCTTGGGCTGTAAGGGTTGTACCTGGACTCCACCAACAAGGTGGCCCAAGTACACCACAGTTCCCTGCTCTATCTGGCATTTGGATGCCTTGATAGTTAGGCCTGCAGTTTGCAGGGCATTTAAAACCTTCCCAAGGTGGATCAGGTGATCCTGCCAGGTGGAGCTAAAGACAGCAATATCATCTAGATAAGCTGCACTAAAGGACTCCAATCCAGCAAGGACTTGATTCACCAACCCCTGGAAGGTCGCAGGGGCATTCTTTAAACCAAAGGGCATATCAGTAAACTGATCATGCCCATCAGGTTTGGAGAATGCTGTCTTTTCTTTTGCTCCTGGGGCCATGCCAATTTGCCAGTACCCTGCAGTTAAGTCAAAGGTACTTAGAAATTTGGCTGCACCCAATATGTCTATCAATTCATCTTCTCTTGGGATAGGGTGAGCATCTGTCTTGGTGACAGAGTTGAGCCCTCTATAGTCCACACAGAACCTCATTTCTCTCTTTCCACCCTGTGGATGAGGCTTGGGGACTAGAACCAATGGGCTGGCCCAGGGGCTCTCAGAGGGTTCAATAACCCCCAACTCCAGCATCTTGCTGACCTCACCTCTGATGCTTTCCTTGACTTGATCAGACTGTGGATAGATTTTGTTTTTGACAGGTGAACTGTCACCAGTGTCCACATCATGGGTACACCAGTTTGTCTGACCAGGGGTCAAGGAAAAGAGCTTCGCATACTGCTGCAAGACTTGCTTGCAATCAGTCTGCTGTTGGGCAGAGAGGGTGTCTGAAAAGACAACTCCATCCACTGACCCATCTTTTGGGCTGTATGAGAGGAGGTCAGGGAGAGGTTCACTCTCTGTCTCCTGATCCTCATCAGTCACCATCAGCATGGTGATGTCAGCCCTGTCATGGTAGAGCTTTAGGCGGTTCACATGGATAACCCCTTTGGGTGTCCTGCTTGTGCCCAGGTCAACCAAGTAGGTGACCTCACTCTTTTTTTCTAGGATAGGGTAAGGACCACTCCATCTGTCCTTGAGTGCCCTTGGTGCCACTTGGTGCCACTGGCTCCAAAACCCATACCTGTTGCCCAGGTTGAAATTCAACCAGTGCAGCTTTTTGGTCATACCAGTGCTTCTGAAGCTCCTGGCTGGCCTCAAGATTTTTGGATGCCTTTTCCATATACTCAGCCATTCTGGACCTTAGGCCAAGCACATAGTCCACAATATCTTGTTTGGGTTCTTGGAGAGGCTTCTCCCAACCCTCTTTCACAAGACAGAGTGGTCCCCTCACAGGATGGTTAAACAGAAGTTCAAAGGGGGAAAACCTTACTCCCTTCTGTGGCACCTCTCTGTAAGCGAAAAGCAGACATGGTAAGAGGACATCCCATCTCCTTTTGAGTTTTTCAGGGAGTCCCATAATCATGCCTTTCAATGTCTTGTTGAATCTCTCAACAAGGCCATTGGTTTGTGGGTGATAGGGTGTAGTAAACTTCTACTGCACTCAACACTCTTTCCACATATGTTTTAGGTAAGCAGACATGAAGTTGGAACCTCAGTCTGAAACCACCTCCTTAGGAAACCCTACTCTGGTGAAGACACCAATGAGGGCCTTGGCTACTGCAGGAGCTGTAGTAGTCCTAAGGGGAATTGCTTCAGGGTACCTAGTGGCATGATCCACTACCACTAGAATGAAATTGTTCCCTGATGCTGTGGGAGGTTCAAGTGGACCCACTATGTCCACACCTACCCTTTTAAAGGGAACCCCCACCACAGGTAGTGGTATCAGGGGGGCCTTTGAGGGGCCACCTGTCTTGCCACTGGCCTGACAGGTGACACAGGAGCTGACAAACTCCTTTACTTTTTGGTGCATCTGGGGCCAGTAAAAGTGGCTAACTAGCCTTTCCCAAGTCTTGGTTTGGCCCAGATGTCCAGCTAAGGGAATGTCATGAGCTAAAGTTAGGAGAAACTCCCTGTACTTCTGAGGCACTACCACTCTCCCAGTGGCTCCAGGTTTGGGGTCTCTGGCCTCAGTGTACAGTAGTCCCTCTTCCCAATAAACTCTGTGGGTACCACTGACATCTCCTTTTTCCTGGGTAGCAGCTTGCTGCCTCAGGCTTTCAAGAGTTGGACAGTCCTGCAGTCCAAGGCACAGCTCTTCCCTAGAGGGTCCCCCTGGGCCTAAGAGTTCAACCTGGTAAGGGTCAAGCTCCATGGGCTCAGTTCCCTCTGGGGTGTCCAAGTCATCTCCCTGAGGAGAGGGGTCCTTATCCTCTTTCTGTACAGAAGCTGGTTCCCCAATCTTCTTACCTGTTCTCTTGGAAGGTTGGGCCATACTTTCAGGCTCCAACACTTCTTTTTCACCCCGTCTCTTGCTCTGTGCTCTTGTTTTTACACATACCAATTCAGGGATGATCAGCATTGCTGCATGGGTTTTCAGTTCAACCTCAGCCCAAGCTGAGGTTTCCAGGTCATTGCCAAGCAGACATGCAGCTGGTAGCTTTGGAGAGACCACTACCCATTTCAGGCCAGTAACCCCCCCCCCCCCCCAGTCTAATGTCACCATAGCCATTGCATGGTTAGTGGTAACACTGTCAGCATTGGTGAGTGGGTAAGTTCTCCCAATCAAGTATTGCTCAGGGGAAACCAGTGTGTCTCTCACCATAGTGACACTGGCACCTGTATCCCTCACAGCTTCTATCCTAGTTCCATTAATCCAGGGATATTGTAGGTACTTTTTTAAGTTGGGTGGCCACACAGCTACAGTGGCAAACTCTACTTCCCCCTCTGAAATTAGACCTGCTTCAGTGTGCAACCTGATTTGCTCTTGGCACACTGCTGATCCCAACTGGAGACTAGCTACCCCAGGAGTAGCTGTGGTAGGACTAGGGGCCTTCTTGGTTGGGCAAGCTGCATCTCCAGTTAAGTGTCCCAACTTCTTACAGTTGTTACACCAGGCCATTGAGGGATCAAAGTTCTTTCCCCTGTATGAATTATTGGGCTGGGAAGGTTTTTGGGTCTCACCCCCCTGTGCAGGTTTTTGGGGCCCTTTAGAAGACGCAGGCTTTTTATCTTGGGGATTCTCACCACCTTTCCCCTGGGGAGGTTTTGTGACCCCTTTCTTTTGGTCACCCCCAGTGGTTGTTTTAGTCACCCTTGTCTTGACCCAGTGGTCTGCCTTCTTTCCCAATTCTTGGGGAGAAATTAGACCTAGGTCTACCAAATGCTGATGTAACTTTTCATTAGTGCAATTACTTAAAATATGTTCTTTCATAAACAGATTGTAAAGTCTATTGAAATCACGCACATTGTGTCCAGTTAACCAACCATCTAGTGTTTTAACTGAGTAGTCTACAAAGTCAATCCAGGATTGGTTTTGGGTCTTGTGAGCCCCCCTGAATCTAATTCTATATTCCTCAGTTGTGAGTCCAAATCCCTCAATCAGAGTTCTCTTCATGAGGTCATATGACCCAGCATCTGCCCCAGAAAGGGTCAGGAGTCTGTCTTTGCAGTTACCAGAGAACAGTTCCCAAAGGAGTGCCCCCCCAGTGTGACTTCTTCACTTTTCTCATTTCACAAGCCCTCTCAAAGGCTGTGAACCATTTTGTGATATCATCACTCTTCATATTTAGGGACAATCCCTTTGGGGATTTTAGGATCATAAGATTGCTCTCTATCCTTATTTAGTATATTGCTGCCACAATTGATGGGAGCTAAGCCCATCTCTGCTCTTTCTTTCTCTAGAGCCAGCAACTTGGTCTCCAGATCCAGTCTTTTGGTCAGCCTTACTAAAAGGCTGTCCTCCTCATTGAGGCTGTCCTCAATGTCCTCACTGATACCTGATCCCCCTGTGTGAGATCTAGGCACTGAGAGGTTTACTCTTGGAGTCAAGTGTACTTGAACCCTTCTCTCCCTAGGAAGTGGAGGGGGTTGATCTACTTCCTCATCTGATTGGTCTTCACCATTTTCAGATGGGTGGTCCTTAGCATACCCAGCCAACAGCTCCTGGAGCTTTTGTTTGGTGGGATGGGGACCCATGGTTATGTTTTTAATTTTACATAGGGACCTTACATCCTTGAAAGACAAGTGAAGGTAGGGGGTGAGGTCAAGCTCCTCAACCCTGTCCTCTATGTCATTGTGGTTATTTTCACTAATAGCTGGGTTCTTATTTTGAGACATTGTTAAAAAAAAACTTCTAACCCCTCTACCCTTGACTAAAGTGACTTATTTTTCTAAAATTCTAAAGGGACTTAACCAAGGCACTAACAAGACTTTTAGTAATTTTGCAAAAATGCCAATTTGAAAAATCAGAATTCTAAAGACAATATAAGAGTTCTGTCGTGTGATCAGGTGGTAACCAAGTAGTCCAACAAATGCAAAGTTGTGTATCCCACCGCTGATCCACCAATGTAGGAAGCTGGCTCTGTATATACTATACCAAAGTGAGGTATAGTGTGCACAGAGTCCAGTGGAACCCCAAAGGTAGGCAGAGGCAAAGTTAGATAGAACCTTACTCTCTATTTGTGGTAGTGTGGTCGAGCAGTAAGGCAGTATCAGAGGACAGTGTTAAGCATTTGTTGTACACACTCAGTCAGCAAATGAATTCACACACTCAAAGACTGAACTTCAGACCAATTGTTTTTGTATAAATATTCTTTTAGTTATTTTATTTCTAGAACCAAGCAAGCCAGGCACAGGTAAGCAATAAATACTTTCAAAGTAGTAAATGCGGATTGTAAAACAGTTCAAATGCAATTGTAAATGTACTATGGTTTGACTTACAGTATTGTTTCAGAGAAATGCAATCACTTGTAAATACAGCACATAGACTTCAATGGGATTTTCAATAAAATAGCAGGTAAGTTACTTTTGGATTACTTTTCGTCATCAGTGCTATATGCCTGGATGCAGCACAGGGGCATTTCCTGTAAACAGGTGAGTAAAAGCGTTTTTGTTAAATCGTACAATTTTACACAAACGTTTTCAGGAAAAAGTGTCAATGTTATCCTATGGAGGAAAATATGGTTATCGGTTTTTAGGCAAGTAATCGGTCTGTGGAGTTGAGGTTCTGGGGGTAGACTCAGGGGTCACCCAGGGTCAGTGATGCACTCTTGTTACACCCTCAGCAGCAGTAGGGCGGCCGGGTGAAGAGTGTTGAGGCCCAATGTTATCCAATGGGGGTTAGGGGGCCTCCGGTTGGTGGCTGCTGGCAAGCAGGACACTGGGTTGTGGGAGCAAAGCTCCTGGACTTTAGCTCAGGGCAAATGGGGAAACAAATTAACACCAAAGGTGCACCCTCAGCGGCACTAGGGCGGCCGGGTGCAGGGTGCTGTTTCGAGGTCAGATGCCCTGTTGTTTCCAATGGAGAACCTCCGGTTTGCAAAAGCACTGCAGGCAGGGAGACGAAGGACTTCTGGGTGCGACCACCACTTCGAGAGGTAAGTTGGGAAGTTAGGGGTTGGTTAGGCACCGTCGGTTTGGGCACACAAGGCCGTGGGGCGTCGGGTGCAGGGGTGCCTTTTGGGGTCGGATCTTCTTACCAGCTCCTGGTCGTGGTTAGGGGGGCTTTCTGGATTTAGGCTGCAGGCGTCGGCTGGAGGCTTGAGGAAGGTCAGGGGTCGCTGGATCTCGGTTCAGGATCGCCGGGGTGACCTCCTCGTGGTGTTTGCCAACTTGAGCTCGGGCCGTGGACGGCGGGTGCAGAGTGGGGGGGATCCACGGTCTCCGGCCGGAGCCAGAGGTTGCAGTTGAACAAATCCGGTGTTCACGGGAGAAGCAGTCTTTAGAAGTGAAGGCAGGCAGGTCCTCCGGGGTTTTTGAGGTTGCTGGCTGCAGGACACACCGGGATTTCGCAGAAGCAGGTTCGAGGGGGAGACAGGCCGGTAGGGCTGGGGCCAAGTCAGTGGGCGTCTTCCTCTTGTTAGCTGCTGCACGGCTGTTCGGTCCTTCTTCTTTTCTTCTTGTTTCTTGGCTGGATCTGAGGAAGCAAGGTTCAGGGGTGCCCCTAAATACTAGATTTAGGGGTGTTACAGGTAGGTAGAGGTCAGGGACTAATGGGTCCCTTCCCTGGGGTGGGTACACCCCCTATTGTGCCACCCTCCAGAAAGGGGGGGGGGCAGGAGCCTGTCCCTGGTTGTGGCTGGGTCCTCCATCTTCAAGATGGCGGGGACAGAGGTGTGCTTCGCCTCCCCCACCTGAGGGGTGGAGTTGGCAGAGGTGGGCACACCTCCCTTCCTCACTTGCTTTTCCCGCCGGTTCTCCCGCCCAATGTGGGGGTCAGAACCAGTGGGGACCAGTTGCTGAGTGCAGCAAGTGGCCTGGGGAAGCTCACAAAGGCGGCAAGCCTTTGAAGCTTCCCCTTCGTGAACCCTGCCCATCCTGGGGGAGGAGGCTTGGCACCTCGTCCCAGGATGTGCATCGTTTCAGGCCCCAGCGAGCAGCAGGCTCTCAACCCAGGGGTCCAGAAACATGTCTGGTGGTGGCAGCTGAAAGCAGCCACTCAGCCTGGACACTTGAGGTTGGTTAGGTTTCAGGGGGCATCTTCTAAGATGCCCTGTGTGTGCATTTTACCTTAAATCCCACACTGGCATCAGTGTGGGTTTAATGTGCTGAGAAGTTTGATACCAAACTTCTCGGTTTTCAGTGTAGCCATTATGGTGCTGTGGAGTTCGTAATGACAAACTCCCAGCACCATATACTCTTAATGGCAGCACTGCACTTGCAATGTCTAAGAATGGACTTAAGACACTGTAGGGGTACAGGGCTCATGCACCTGTACCCTCACCACTGGTATAGTGCACCCAGCTAGAGGGGTGACTGATCTATGCCAGGGCAGCGGGTTGTAGGCATGGCACACAGGGATGTGTGCAGTGTCGACTCTTCACTTTGTTCTGCACCAAAACACGCAGCCTGCAAAGGCAGTGTGTGAGTGTAGTGGTACAGGACCTCTAAGGGGGCACAATAAGTGCTACAGCCCTTAGGGGCCTTCTCTGGTCACAGTGCCCTGGGTACCTGGGGTACCATTTACCAGGGGCTGACCTGTGGCCAGAGATGCCAATTGAGTTTAGGCTTAAATGCAGTTTTAGGGAAAGAACATAGGCCCTGGGTACCCGATTAGCAGGAGCCCAGGGCACACTCAGTCAAAGTACATCAGCAATTCAGCAAAAAGTGGGGGCAACCATGCAGAAAGAGGTCACTTTCTCATACTCTTGTACCTGAATAGTAAAGTCAGGGTAGAGAGAGAGTACAGAGCCCTCATATCGGAGTGTATGAAGCTCCCTGGCTCACTGCAGAGCCACGTCTCTGTCTCTATAGTTCAGGAGCAGTCCTATTATTGGGCGAGGTGGAGCCCCGGGGGCCTATCGAGGGGCCAGCAAACGATGGACATGTTCCACTATGAAGACCGATGAAAAGGTGTTGCGGCCCAGCAGAGTAATGAGCAACTGTTCCACAAAGAGCTCCATACTTTCAGTTATGGTCATTTCGGGCAATCCAACTATGCACAGGTTTTTGTGTTCCAAGCGCGCTTCCAGGTCTTCAGCTTTATTCTACAATGTTGCAAGCATCTTTATTTGTTTCGCCGCACTAGTATTCTCAACTTGCAAATCCTCCGCTTCAGACACTCTCCTATCCACCATATCCAGTCTTTCTGCATGTTTATCTATTCGCTTTGACATGCGATCCATGCAGTAGGCAAGCTAATCTATTTTACCCATCTAATCTTAATCCATCTTATGGTGATGAGGCTTTGTTGCATAGTTACCAGGATTTGCCTCAGGTCTCCTCCCAGCTCGGTGCCCGAGGCCCCCTGCTCTGCTGTGGTCGTCTCAGCGTCATCTTCCCTCAGCCTGGTGGATTTACGCTGCTTGAACTATAGTTTCGGTTGGTTCTCATCTGGTTTTCCCATAATGAAGGGTGCCTCCCAATCTACGCGCTGCGCCAGTGTCTATTATGCCTTGCTGTTTATGCTATGCACTCTGCAGTGCTGCTGCCTGGTCTTTTCCTTCCCCCCATGCTATGGTTAATGTCTTTCACAGGTCAATATGGCCAAATCTGCATCCCTCTACCACGCGGGGATAATCATTGCTGTCTGTGAGTGACTTACTGCTCCCAGCCTGCCACAACGCCACAGGAGGCATCAGCCCCTCTTAATTCCGGAGTCCTGCCAGTATCGTGCAGCAGGCTTTGTCAGCGGCACCCGTTCCTCGGGGGACACAGCAGTGGCATATCTTTACATACAGGAAGATCTACCTCTTCCTTTTATTTTTGCACCGTCTTACCCTTCTTAACACCAGCAAAGACCACAAAAAGCTAGTTGTCAACTCTGTATTCTTTTGTGTGCCCAATGTAACAGGTCGGAGCTCTTTTTAGATTGAGCCATTGAAGCTTCTCCCTCTTTTTCGAGGGAGTGAGGTGGAGAGAAAAAGAAAACAGAAAGGGTGACGGACTGACCCAAGAGTAAGGGAGATACAACCTTTGGCACAAAGTAAGCCTGGGCATTCAGCACCAACTGCTAGGAAGGGAAGTGTGCACACAAGGTGCACTTACAGTGCCTACAATTCTCTGACACAGAAAGCTGAAGTGATCACAATAAGAAAAACATCTTGATGGTGAGGAGCTGTAAAGAGCAGCTATGCATTGGCTCCAACACCATTCACATAAGAAACGAAGACAGAGGTACTTGCGTTGGGAAAGAATACTTCCCTCTGGGGTCCCTAACACTGGCCAGAAAGTCTGGGTCCTCTTCCGGTGCCAGCGCCAAAGGTGAAGAATCTGGACATGGAACCATAGGTAATGAAATTGTCCGTCACGTTTCGCCGTGCTGAAACAACTGCGAAAAATTATTTGGCAGCTTCCATTTCCAGCTCAGAGGGCGGTGATTCAGGCACTTATAATGTTGAGGCTGGACTACAGCAACGTACCATACCTGGGAGCAGACAAAGCTGCCATTAAATGGTTGCAGGTGGTTCAAAACTCGGCAGGACACTCCCAAAAAGTGCCTCTGCTTCTGGTCTTCTACGGGAACTCCACAAGCTTGCAGTGGAGAAGAGAATTCATTTCAAAACTCTGTTCTATGTGCACAAAAATAGAGCAGTGGTTGGCCCACAATGCCTGCAGGAATTTGTGAAAGCCTACCAACCTTCATAGACCCTCTGTTCCAGCAATCTTTCCTTGCGTGTTGTCCCCTTAGTTAAACGCACACGTATAGGAGGCCAGTCTTTTGCGTTTCAGGGCCCCAAGCTATGGAATGAGCTCCCTGAATCTCTGAGAAACTGTCCTTCATTGACGATCTTCCGAAGACAGCTGAAGACCTTGCTGTTCTAAATTAGTATGACTGGGATAGACCTACCTTGACGTTTTTAGCACCGGGAACCCCAAATGAGGCAGCTATGCGCTTAAAAAATCTCTAAATAAATAAAATAAAGAAACGAAACAAAAGGACAAATTTAAGGTCCCATTGAGGCATAATGAAGGGGTTCAGCAGAAACATTTGAGTAAATTCCTTTAGGAATCTCATCACGATGGATGATGAATATGGAAGGTTGGCCAGGCAAGAATAAAAGGGCCAAGAGGGCGAAAATATAACCTTTATCTATGCCTTGCTGGACCAAAGGTAAAACAAATAAAAAAAACATTAGGTAACTTATCCTGAAGAGGATCATATGCTGACAGTCCCAACACCAGGCCACAAATCTTTCCCAGCACCCCAAATATATAGATTTAGTCAAGGGGAATAACATCCACAACTTCAGTAGGTAAGTCGAAGCTGCTCAGTTTTTGCTACTCACAGAGGTGTGGACTGTGAAAATTTGGGCTGAGACAGAAGGTCATCTTGAAGAGGTAGATGCATCGGGAGGCAAACACCAAGGCTCAATAGGTTGGATAGTACACTCCAAGTCCAGTCCAGACTTTCAGGATAGCTTGAGCCCAATCTACCCTGTTCTTTCACAGAACACAAGGCAGAAGAGGGAGTGGCAGACAAGTGTAGAGGAGTGCTGCACCCCACGGCTGACTGAATGGATTCCCCAGGGATACTCCTGAGGGGAACTTCACCCCACAGCAGTCGTGACACTGTGTTTTTTCAGTGTCGGCAAAAAGGTCCAGCCAGGGCATGCACCACTGGGCAAAGATGTCCTGAGCCACACCGAGATGAAGACGCCATTCGTTGGTCTCCCAGTTGCCGACTAGTAAGTTTATCCACCCTAGTATTAAGTAACCCCAACAGATGATTGGTTAACAGGGATATCCCCTGATGGTTCAGCCATCTCCAAAAAAGCAGTGCCTTCTGGCACAAGATCCAAGACCCCACACCACCATGCCTGTTGTAGTACCAGACAGAACCACCTGGTGATCATGTTGCCAATCAGGACTCGCACCA
The DNA here is from genome assembly GCA_963921515.1 of Calotriton arnoldi. Classification (NCBI taxonomy): domain Eukaryota; kingdom Metazoa; phylum Chordata; class Amphibia; order Caudata; family Salamandridae; genus Calotriton; species Calotriton arnoldi. Next base: position 1,948,032 of record CAWUFW010000883.1, read on the forward strand.
GCCTCTGAATGGTGAATGGGAGAAAGGCTTTCAGAGCTAGCGGGGTGGCATGAAGCTCCAGAAGACTGATATGGAGAGTTTGTTCCACTAGAGACCAGAAACCTAGAGACAATACATCTGTCCCTACTGTGAGCTCTGGTTGGGGTAGGGAGAACTGCCTACAGCATGACAAATTGGAATCTAGCTGCCACCACTGAAGGTCCTCGAATCCATCCCTCAAGATGCTGATGTTGTTCGATAGGCGGTAACCCACGCATATGCCAATAAGTGCAAAGGATTAGGAGGATGCATGAGGCCAGGAGTCCAAGAAGCCTGAGGGTCATCCTTAGCAAGATCCAGGTTGGAGCCAGAAACCTCTATCATATTCGGATTGTCCCAGACTCACTGCTGGGGTGGAAAACTTGAATGCCACTATGTCCAAAATGACCCATATGAAGCAAATCCTCTGTGCAGGTGTGAGATGGAACTTCAGCTAGCTTATTTTCCATCCAAGGGATGAAAGGAGTGACGGTCGAATGGAGGTGGGTGGAGACCACCTGCGGCCAGCATGCCTTAAGCACCCAGTTGTTGAGGTAGGGAAATACATGTATTCATGACCTGCAAAGGTGGTCCATGGCCCCTGCCATGACTGTCATGAACACCAGAGGGGCCGAGGTAAGGCCGAAGGGTAGAAAAGCAAATTGGAAATGCTCCAACCCCATGACCAACTGAACGCACTGTTTGTGGAAGTGCAGGATGGTCACATGAGAGTTTGTCCTGCAGGTTCAAAGATACCATTTAGTTCCAGGGCAGAAAGTGCATTTTGAATTTGTCCTTCTGCAGGAAGTTAGGAGGTGAGGGAGAGAGTCAACAATCCGAAATTGGCCGGAGGCCTCCATCTTTCTTGGACATCAAGATGTAACAGGAGAACCCCCTCCTTGTGCTTCTCCGCTTTCAGGAACCTTCTCTAAAGCCCTTTCGTCAAAAGTGACTTCCTGCAGGAGGATAGCGGCATGATTTGCTGAAACGCACAAGTTACTAACTTGTGTAACGATATATCTGTAAGAGACAGTAGTTAGTGACAGATTCCTTACCTTAGAATATCCCCAGGCGTCAGGCTGGATCCGGAAAGTTTTTGCGTAGCAGTACCCTTGCGCGTCGGTAGGCGGCGTCGTGCGGCTCCGCGTCAGTCGTCGGCGTCGGGACCTCCGGGATGACGTCGCGGGCAGTACTTAGACGCCGCCCCTGCGGGCTGACGTCAGTTCTGTACACGACTTTCCGCGCCAGGAACGCAGAGCCATGCAAGAAGCTGACATAGGTGTCTGAAAAATACTAGGGCCCTGAAAGGGATGTCCTTAACACTAGAAATCAGTTCGCAGAACGGGGAGGATGGGTGGGGCGGTAAGGAATCTGTCACCAACTACTGTCTCTTACAGATATATCGTTACACAAGTTAGTAACTTGTGCATCTGAAAGAGACACGTTAGTGACAGATTCCTTACCTTAGAATAGATACCCCCGCAATAACAACCCCGGTGGTGGGTCTGCGAACAAAGATCAGACAAGGAAGTCCCGGAGGACAGAACGGCCAAAGAAGCCGTCCCTCCGGACCGGACTGTCAAGGCAGTAATGCTTGGTAAACGTGTGCAGCGAGGCCCACGTAGCTGCCTGACAGATATCCTGCAGCGGAACACTGCGGCCTAAGGCCGTGGTAGCAGCCGTTGCCCTGGTGGAATGGGCACGCAGCCCAACAGGAGGCTCCTTCTTAGCCAAAGAATAGCAGGCTTTGATACACAAGGTTACCCAGCGGGAAATGGTTCTCTTGTGCACCGCCCAACCTTTTTTGGCGCCCACGTAGCCAACAAAGAGCTGGTCATCCACCCGGAAGTGTTGTGTGCGGTTGATATAAAAGGAAAGCGCACGTTTTGGGTCCAGACGGTGGAGCCTCTCCTCCTCTCTGGAAGGATGCGGAGGCGGAAAGAAGGTGGGCAAAGTGATGGTCTGCCCAATGTGGAAGGCAGTAACCACCTTTGGCAAGAAGGACGGACGCGTCCGAAGAACAACCTTGTCTGGATGGACAGACAGAAAGGGAGGTTTGCATGATAGAGCCTGGAGCTCACTCACCCGCCGAGCGGAGGTGATGGCCACCAGAAAGGCCGTCTTCAGAGTCAGAAGACGAAGAGGACAGTTATGTAGAGGCTCAAAGGGAGCGCACATGAGAAAGGTAAGAACCAAGTTCAAGTCCCACTGAGGCATCACAAAGCGGAACAGGAGGGAAGAGGTGTGTAATGCCTTTTAGGAACCTGTTAACAACAGGGGACTTGAAAAGGGAGGAGCTGATCAGGAAGCCTAAGGAAGGCCGAGATAGCACAAAGATAGCCCTTGATGGTACCCAGGGCAGAACCCTGTTGGGCCAGAGAAAGAAGGAACAGAAGAACCTCAGAAAGAGGGGCAGAGAGGGATTCACAGCCTTTGCTGTGCACCATGCCACAAACTTGTTCCACCTGCAGGCGTATACCACCTTAGTGGAGGGACGCCTGGCTGCCAGAATCACATCACAAACTTCGGGAGGCAAGTCGAAAGGAATCAACTGCCGCCGCTCAATCTCCACGCAAGCAGGTGGAGACTGGACAGGTTCGGGTGGAGGACCGTCCCCTGCTGCTGCGACAGAAGATCCTCCCGAAGAGGCAGACGGATCGGGGGATCGATGCTCATACTGAGTAGCTCGGGATACCAAACTCTTCGAGCCCAGTCCGGAGCCACAAGGATGACTTGGGCCCGGTCGCGCCGAATCTTCAACACTCTGGGTAGAAGTGGTATAGGCGGAAAGGCGTACAACAGACCGCAACTCCACTCGCGACGAAAGCGTCGCCGAGCGAGTGCCGCCTTGGAAATTCCAACGCGCAGAACTGCTGACATTTCGCGTTCTCTTCGGTGGCGAACAGATCTAACCGAGGCTCTCCCCACTGCTGAAAGAGACCTTGCGCCACCTCAGAGTGAAGAAACCATTCGTGATCCATCACGCACCTGCGGCTGAGTTCGTCCGCCCTGGCGTTCAGGGAACCTGCCAGGTGTTGAACCATCAGGAATATGCCCTGATGTTCCAGCCATGTCCAGAGGCGCAGAGCCTCCTGACATAGGGTCCACGACCCCACCCCGCCCTGTTTGTTGCAATACCACTTGGCGGTGGTGTTGTCTGTGAACACCTGCAATACCGTCCCTTTGACAGAGGGAAGGAATGCCTTGAGTGCAAGTCGGATCGCCCGGAGCTCCAGAAGGTTGATATGGAGCCGGGACTCCGCCGGAGACCAGAGGCCTCTGATCTCCGCCTCTCCCATGTGACCGCCCCATCCCAGAAGGGACGCGTCCATCACAACTGTGTGCTCTGGTTGGGGAAGGGAGAGGGATCTGCCCATGACCCATTGCCGGTTCGAGAGCCACCACTGCAACTGTTTTGCAGTCCCCTCCGAGATCTGGACGTGATCGGACAGGTTGCCCTGGTGCTGCGCCCACTGGAACTTCAGGTCCCACTGCAGAGCCCGCACATGCCATCTGGCATGATCGACCAGCAGGATGCAGGAGGCCATGAGGCCCAGCAGCCTCAGGGTCATCCGTACCGAAACCCAGGATAGAGGCTGAAAGATCGGAATCATAGCCTGAATATCCCGGACTCGCCGTTCGGGAGGATAGGCCCGAAACTGCGTCGTGTCCAGAACTGCCCCGATGAAAAGGAGCTGTGGAGAAGGAATCAGATGCGACTTCGGCACATTGATGGAGAACCCCAGCGAGTGCAGGAGTTCGGCCGTAGTCTGGAGGTGGGAGACGACTGCCTGGGACGAGCCCGCCTTCAGCAGCCAGTCGTCGAGGTAGGGGAAGACTGGAACTCCTGCCCGGCGCAGATGAGCTGCGACCACCGCCATCACTTTCGTGAACACCCGAGTGGCACTTGTAAGGCCAAAGGGGAGCACGGTGAACTGAAAATGCTCGAGGCCTACCGTGAACCGCAGGTAACGCCGGTGGGCCGGCAGGACGGGGATGTGGAAATAAGCGTCCTGTAAGTCCAACGCTACCAACCAGTCTCCAGGGTTGAGGGCAGTCAAGACCTGAGCTAGGGTGAGCATCTTGAACTTCTCCTTCCGGAGGAAGCGATTAACGTTCCGGAGGTCCAAGATAGGACGCATGTCCTCCTTGTCCTTCTTGGGCACCAGAAAGTAGTGGGAGTAGCAACCACGTCCTACTTCTGGGGTCGGAACATGCTCGATGGCCCTCTTGGCCAAGAGGGCCGTGACTTCCTTCTGCAGAAGCACCAAGTGATCCCCTGACATGCGGTGGAATTGAGGTGGCATGGCTGGGGGGTGGTCTCGAAGGGAGGGAGTAGCCCCTTCGGACAATGTCCAAAACCCACCTGTCCGAGGTGATGGCACGCCAGTGGTGAAGGTGATGGCGGACCCTGCCCCCTACTGGCGTGCTGTGCACCTGAAAGGAAGGACTAGGAGGGCTTGGAGGCCGCGGACGGGGCGGGGTTGGTGGCCTGACCCGCACGCTGGTTGCCTGACCCACTACGGCGGGAGCCACGTCCTCGGCCACGCGAAGACGCTTGCTGCACGGGCCGGTGGCTGGGCAGCGGACGTGACTGGGCGCCCCTTCCGTGGCCACGAAAGGGGCGAAAAGCAGAGGTTAGCGGAGGGCGCACAGCAGAAAGGCCCAGGGACTTGGCAGTAGCCCGTGAGTCCTTAAAACGCTCCAGCGCATGGTCTGCTTTGGTACCAAAAGACCGACTCCATCAAAGGGCTTGTCCATGAGTGTGTTTTGGACATCACCCGAGAAACCAGTTGTCCTCAGCCAGGCGTGGCGACGCAGCGCCACTGTCGTTGCAAGTGATCTGCCCAGCGAGTCGGCGGTATCAAGGCCACAACGGATGGTGTACTTTGCCGCATCCCTTCCTTCCGCAATGGCGCGGGAAAGCAGTGTCTGGACCTCCTCAGGACACTGGGGCAAAACGAGCGCCACCGAATCCCACAGAGAGTGGGAGTATCGGCCCAAAAGGCAAGCGGTGTTAACGGACCGCAAGCCAGCACTGGAGGAAGAAAAGGCCTTCTTCCCAAATTGATCCAGGCGTTTGGATTCCCTATCCGGAGGGCGGTAGGGAAGGCGGTTTGGGAGGCAGAGGCTTGGACAACCAAGCTCTCGGGGGTGGGATGTTGAGAGAGAAACAAGGGGTCGCCCGGAGCAGGGCGATGGCGTTGGGCCACGTTCCTATCCACAGGAGCCCCTGTGGCGGGCTTGGACCAGGTGCCCAAAAGAACGTCAGAAAGTGCATCATTAAACAGCAGCAATGGCTCAGAGGAGGTAGCTGCCGGCTGAAGCACTTCCGTCAGAAGGTTAGTCCTGACAGCCACTGTAGGCAATTGGAGGTGTAAGGCTCCAGCTGCTCTACGCAACACCGTTGCGAAATTTGCTCCCTCCTCCGTAGCCACGGAAGGAGGAGACAGCATGCCAGTGTCAGGGAAGTGTCCAGACCACTGGCATCCCCAAGTTCCTCTGCCCAGTCCTGATCATAGTCACACTGATGTGTGAGAGGGTCATCCGACCCTCCCAGCTCTCCTGGTCCTCCTCCGGTTGAAAATAAGGAGGAGGAGGGACGTCCGGGACCCAAAGTCTCATCCGCGCCGGAGCCGGCGTCGGCCGGCGTCGGTCCGGCGCCGCGTCCGGATCCCGGAGAGAACCGGGGAACGACGCCGCCCGGAGCCCGGGCGGCGTCAGGAACGGCACCGGGGACATCGGCGGAGGCATGGTTAGGTCAACCGGCGTCGATGGGGGTTGCGGTACCACCGGAGCCGGGATCGAGTCCGGGGCCGAAGCCGGGGGCGAGGCTGGTGGGACAGGCGGCGCCGGGACCGGAGTAGTCGGCGGCGCCGGGGCAACCCCATTAGGGCCCGCGGGGCCCGAAGGCGCACCGGAGGGGCCTTGAGGCCCGAAGAGGCGGGCCAAGGCCGACAGGAATTCCTGTATCTCGGCCGGAGTCGCCCCCGAACCCGGGAAGGACGGGTAATGCGGGGGCGGCGCCACAGGCACATCCGGAGCCGCGGGGACGGTGCCGACGGGGGCTCAGCCGAGTCGCGAGACCGGCGAGGCGAAGTCTTAGAGCGATGGTGCTTCTTAGACTTCGACTTACCCGAGGAGTGCGAAGACTTGGACTCCGATGACCGGCGAGGACTCCGCGACCGGCCCCTCGACCTCTCGCGTGACCGGGGCTTGGCGCGGAGCCGACTGCCGGACCTCGAGGAGCTTTCGAGACCGCTCTCGCAAAGCCTTCGGGTGCAAGGCCCGGCAGTCGGAGCACGACTTCGTGTCGTAGTCGCGGCCGAGACAGTAGAGACACTCTAAGTGCGGGTCTGTGATCGACATCATTCGACCACAGGCGTCGCATGGCTTGAAGCCGGGCATCCCTACCGACACTGTGGAGCCGAGATAACTCGAAGAAAAGTGAAAAATCACCAAAAAGTTAGTCAAAAAATGACTAGGGCACTGCTCTTCCCGGATCTGCGCATACTGGCGCGGAAAAAAGAAGAACTGACGTGAGCGCGCAGGGGCGGCGTCTAAGTACTGCCCGCGACGTCATCCCGGCGGTCCCGACGCCGGACGCGGAGCCGCACGACGCCGCCTACCGACGCGCAAGGATACTGCTACGCAAAATCTTTCCGGATCCAGCCTGACGCCTGGGGATATTCTAAGGTAAGGAATCTGTCACTAATGTGTCTCTTTCAGATCTGTATATTAATGGATGGAATACAAGGTGGTGAAGATGTGAATGGTAGGACACAACCCCTTTCAACACTCCCACCGATGTGCAGTTATGGATTGCCGGCCATGTAGCAAAAGGAAAATGCTACTTACCCAGTATGCATCTGTTCTTGGCATGTAGAGCTCTAGATTCATATGCGTTAGCATAGATCGCCATCTGGTGTTGGGCTCGGATGTTTGCACTTTGTTTTTCTTCGAAGAAGTGTTTGTAGTCACGAGGTAGGTGGCTCCTCCTTATGATGATAGTGCGCATGGGCATCAACTCCATCCCCAGATTGTTTTCGCCATAAAGGGTGATGATGGAGTTAGTAAGAATAGAAAGAGATGTCCATGTGTGTTGTATCTAAGTAAGATAATACTGAAGCAGATAAAAGGTACCCGGGGAGGCGGGTGGGTGCATATGAATCTACAGCTCTACATGCCAAGAACAGATGCATACTGGGTAAGTAGCATTTTCCGTTCGAGGCATATGAGCTGTAGATCATATGCGTTAGCATAGACTATACAGCAGTTATTTTCCTCAGCGGTGGCTGACCTGTATCTGTTGCAGTAGTTTGAAAAAGTGTTCTTAAGACAGCCTGGCCCACACTAGCCTGTTTTGCATGCACATCTACACAGTAGTGTTTTGTGAATGTGTGAGGTGTGAGGTGTAGACCACGTTGCAGCCTTACAGATGTCATGTAAGGGTATATTCCCTAAGAATGCCATAGAAGCCCCTAGTTTGCGTGTGGAATGCGCTCTAGGGGGAATAGTTAATGTGCGTTTGGCTTTAATGTAGCATAGCACATTACTCTTCCTACCTCAGACACATGGTGCGAAAAACTGTCTAGGTTCTTCATTGATAAAATCCAGATGATTCAGGCCAGCCTCGGACAAGGAATTATAGGCCAGGCAGGACTTCCCTCTACGACCATCTCCGGTCCCAGTGCACTTCCATCTAGCTCATCTCCCTCCTTAGCGGAATTTTCTTTGATTACTCTCCAGGATTCACTGACCATTCTTAATTCGTTAAAATCGGGATCTCCGGTGGACCCCTGTCCTGCCAGGTTGTTAGCTGCCGTGGCGGAGGTAGTTAATCCGGAGGTTAATACCCTGATTAATATGTCCCTTCAGACCGCTATTGTACCCTTGGAATGGAAGCAGGCCAAACTCCTTCCCCTACTTAAAAAGCCATCATTGGACATATCCTCCCCGGCTAGCTTCCGTCCCATCTCACTTCTGCCTGCCATAGCAAAAGTGTGTGAGAAAGCGGTGTTTAAACAGCTGTCCAATTTTGTAGAAACATCTGGCCTGTTGCACCCAGCCCAATCAGGGTTTAGGGCTACGTATAGCACCGAGACGGCGTTGGTGGAGATGTCGGAAGCGATCAGCGTGTGTCTGGACGCTGGTGGCAGAGCGGCCCTGATTTTATTAGACCTCTCTGCCGCCTTCGATACGGTACCTCACGCTCAGCTTCTTGCTCGCCTCGCCAACATCGGCATTTTGGGTCGAGCATGGAATTGGCTCAAGTCATTCCTAGAAGATCGATCACAGCAAGTATGGCTCCCTCCCTCCTCCTCGGTCCCTCAAAAGGTGTCTACAGGAGTACCGCAGGGATCTACCCTGAGCCCTCTGCTGTTTAATATTTACGTCACCCCGCTGATTTATCTTGCAGAGGAGCTGGGAGCGAAGATCATCGCTTATGCGGATGACACCCAGCTCCTCTTCACTTGGAGGGAGGCGGACACATCTCCTGTCCAGGCCAAAGCCTGTCTAACTGCAGTTTTTAAATGGCTGGCTTCAGCCCAGCTGAAGTGTAACGAGGAGAAGTCGGAGGTTCTTCTGTATGGGTCTTTTCCTCCGCAGTTTAGGGAAGCCCTCTGGCCGACGAACTGCCCTCTACCTAGCTCTGTGGGTCAGCCAGTCAAAAACCTAGGTGTTTGGTTTGAGGAGGACCTTCGGTTCTCCACACAAATAAAGAAACTGGCCGGGCAGTGTTTTGGTACACTGAAGACTCTCAGGAAGTTTCTGCCCTCGTTACCCAGGGCAGCCAAGGAAATGGTCACGCGGGCACCGATTCTTTCACGCCTAGACTATGCCAACACACTGCATATAGGCCTGCCAGGCTTCCAGCTAAGGAAGCTGCAAGTTGTACAAAATGCGGCAGCCAGAGCTCTGCTAAACATCCCCGGAAGAACTAGTGTGAAGCAACATTTGCTTGACCTACACTGGCTTCCCGTGGCCCAACGGGTCAAATTCAAGGCCCTCACCCTGGCCCATGCAGCCCTCCATGGCTTGGGTCCTCCGTATCTGAGGAATCGCTTCAGCTTCTATGTGCCACAAAGACTGTTGCGTTCAGCCTCCCAGCAGCTGGCAGTGATCCCTCGGTTCCATCTGGTACGAGTGGGGGGCAGCTCCCTCTCTTTCAAGGCGGCTCAAGCCTGGAATTCTCTGCCCTACACACTACGGAACACTACTAACCCAAGGTTGTTCAGGAAATTGTAAAAAACTTGGCTGTTTGCCTAATGTGCCGCTCTGTCCAACTCCTTCCCTCCATCATTTGGCTTCCGCGCCGGGACACTCTTGAGTAGCCGCGCGCGCTATAAATGATATTAACATAATATAACATATTTGGATGCATTTAACTATCCATCGTGCAATACCAGTTTTTGAAATGGAATTGCCTTTATGCGGTGGTGAAAAAGCAACAAAGAGTTGCTTGGTTTTCCTAAAAGATTTAGTTCTTTCAATACAATAGAGTATTGCTCTTTTGACATCTAGTGTGTGAAGAGCACGTTCTGCCACCGAGTCTGGTTGAGGGAAAAACACTGGTAGTTCAACAGACTGATTTGAGGTGAAAGGCAGAAACAACTTTAGGTAAAAAGTTTGGATTAGTCCTAAGGACCACTTTGTTATGATGAATTTGTAAAAATGGTTCTTGTATGGTTAGTGCCTGGAGCTCACCAACTCTAAGAGATGTGATGGCTATAAGGAAGGCTACTTTCCAAGTGAGGAACTGTAGTTCACATATGTGCATAGGTTCAAACGGTGGGCCCATGAGTCTTGTAAGGACAATATTAAGGTTCCAAACTGGAGAGGGTGGAACTCTAGGGGGAATGATTCTTTTGAGTCCTTCCATGAACGCTTTGATAGCTGGCACTCTAAACAAAGACAAGTGTTGTCTGTTTTGTAGGTAAGCGGCTATTGCAGCTAGATGCAATCGTATAGCTGTGTATGCTAAGTTACAGCGTTGTAGGTGTAAGAGATAGCAAATGATGTTTTGAATGGAAGCATCTAGTGGATTGATTTGATTGTTTGTACAGTAAATTATAAATAGTTTCCACTTTGCTGCGTAGCATGCTCTTGTGGTAGGACGTCTAGCCTCTTTAATGACGTTCATACAGTCTGGCGGGAGATTAAGGTAGCCAAACTCTATGATCTCAGGTGCCAGATCGCAAGGTTGAGTTGATTGGGATCTGGATGTCTTATCTCTCCATGGTTCTGAGTGAGAAGCTTGGGTGAGAGGTGTAGTTTTTGATGAGGAATTACAGATAGTTCCAACAGGGTTGTGAACCACGGTTGTCGAGTCCATGTGGGAGCAACCAGGATCATTTTGAGAGAATGCTGTTGGAGCTTCCGAACCACTAATGGAATGAGCGGGAGAGGTGGAAAAGCGTAAGCAAATGTTCCTGACCAGTTCATCCATAGCGCATTGCCTTTGGACAATGGGTGTGGATACCTGGACGCGAAGTTTGGGCATTTTGCGTTTTGGTGTGTGGCGAACCGATCTATTTCTGGGTAGCCCCACATTTGAAAGAATGGAAGGAGAACTTGAGGATGTAACTCCCATTCGTAGATGTGTTGTCGCTGACGACTGAGCAGATCTGCAATCTGATTGTCTAAGTCGTTCTGCAAGGAGATATATCTTTTGAGGAATGGCCCATCTCCATATGCTTTGAGCTAGACGCGAGAGCTATAGGGAGTGTGTACCTCCTTGCTTTTGTATATAGTACATTGCTGTCATGTTGTCTGTACGGACTAGGACCGCTTTGTGTAGTAGATGGATTTGAAAGGCTTTTAATGCTAGAAAAATTGCCAGAAGTTCCAGGTGGTTTATGTGGAACTGTTTTTTTGTGGAGTCCATAGGCCCTGAATGGTATGATTTTGTAGATGAGCTCCCCAGCCGGTGAGCGATGCGTCTGCTGTTAGCACTATCTGTGGAACCGCGTTGGGGAACGGCCGCCCTTTGGAAAGGTTTTGTGTGTTCCACCACTGCAGAGAGCGATGGGTGCGGCTGTCTACCAACACCAGATCTGTTAATTGGCCTTGAGCCTGGTTCCACTGACGTGCCAAGCATTCCTGCAGAGGACGCATTTGGAGTCTTGCATAAGGGACGATTAGAATGCAAGAGGCCATCATTCCAATTAATTGCATGAACACTCAAGCTGGTAATGAGTGCTGAGGTTGAAATTGTGATATTAGAGCTTGTATGTTGAGTATCCTGACTGGGTTGGGGTATGCTAGAGCTTTGGAAGTGTCTATTGTAGCTCCTAGATATACTTGTGTGTTGGACGGTTGGAGGTGGGATTTGGTGAGGTTTACTGTGAATCCCAAGCGGTGAAGCAACTGAATTGTTTTGTGGGTGTGTTGAACACAGCTTTGTTGTGATTTGGCTTTTATGAGCATATCGTCCAGATAAGGAAACACGTGAATGTGTTGTCTTCTTAAGTGAGCTGCAACTACTGCTAGACACTTGGTGAAAACTCTGGGTGCTGTGGTTACCCCGAACGGGAGGACTTTGAACTGGTAGTGTTGACCGTCCACCACGAACCTGAGATATTTCTTGTGAGCGGGGTGAATGGGAATGTGGAAGTAGGCGTCCTTTAAATCCAAAGTGGAAAGAAAGTCGCCTTGCTGAATCAATGGGAGCACCTGTTGGAGGGTGACCGTGTGGAAATGATCTGACTGAATATAGAGATTTAGCTGTCTGAGGTCCAGTATTGGTCTGAGAGAGCCGTCCTTTTTTGGAATTAGAAAATAGAGTGACTAAACCCCTGTGCCCTGATGAGCCAAGGGGACTGGTTCTATTGCATGTTTTTGTAACAGGGAGAGAACTTCTTGTTTTAGGAGGGTGAGATGTTCTGAGGACATCGCACGATGTTTGGGAGGAATGTTTGGTGGAGTAGAGGTAAGTTCCAGGCAATAACCATATTGGATAATTTGTCTTACCCACTTGTCTGATGGAATTCCAGACAGTTAGGAACTGTGAGAGACGTCCCCCAACATGAGTGGAATGATCGGGGGTAGTGGAGGGAAGTCACTGTTTGGTGGCAGGGGAAGTGCAAGTGGAGTTACCTCTGCCTCTTCCTCTATTGTTATTTCCTCTGTATCCTCCCCGAAAATATCCTCTGGATGAGGAAGATTGATTGGGGCTTTTATAGGACGAGGAGGTGTTTTCTGATGCAGTTGTCTTTGAGCCACCCCTATAAAAGGAGCGACGAAAGGAGCCCCTATTAGAAGGTAGTTGTAAGGCCCCCATCGACTTAGCAGTGTCGGTGTCTTTTTACATTTTTTCTAATGAAGAATCGACTGTGGGGCCAAAAAGATGTTCCTGATCAAATGGCTGATTAAGTAGTGCTGATTGTACTTCTTGTTTGAATCCTGAGATTGGAAGCCAAGCGTGTCGGCGTAGCAAAACGCTGGTGTTAATGGCACGCGAGGCTGTATCAGCTGCATCGAGAGCACATTTGATGGAAGTGTTTGTAATGAGCTTACCCTCTTGAATGAGGTCGTGAGCTTTAGCCTTGTATTGGTCTGGTAAGTTCTGCATCAGTTTTTCTAGCTCGTCATAGTGAGCTCTATCATAACGTGCCAGGAGAGCTTGTGCATTGGCAATACGCCAATGATTCGCAGCTTGAGATGCGATTCTCTTGCCTGATGCGTCTATAAGTTTGGACTCCTTGTCAGGAGGAGGGGCGTCACCTGTTGTTTGAGAATTTGCTATTTTTCGTGCATTTGAAACGACAAGAGAATCTAAAGGTACCTGACCCCTGATGTAAATTGGGTCTGCAGGAGCGGCTTTATATTTTTTGTCTACCCTTGGCGTAAGTATGCTTGCTCTAACAGGGTCTTTGAATACCTCGCTGGCGTGTTTTATCATACCTTTAAGCATGGGCAAAGTATTAGTGGTTTTGTGGGAGGGAGCGAAAGTTTCCACTAAGAAATCCTCATCCAAGGGATCAGTATGTAGTTCCACCCCATGGTACTGAGCAGCTCTATTAATAAGCTGTGCGAAACCAATATTGTCATCGGGTGGTGATGGTCTGGAGGTATATAGCTCGGGGTCATTAGTATGATCCGGGTCCTTATCATAATCATCCCAGGGGTCTGAGTCCTGTGGAATGTTGTCCTCATTATCCTCCCCATCCCCATCCCCGCCCCCATCCCCATTATGATCATCCTGTGGCACAGGTGAGAAACGTGGTAGTGGTGAGTTTGCTGGTGAAATTAGTAAATTTGGGTTAAAAGGTGGAGGAGAGGGAGGTATGTAAGGTGGAGAGGGGTTAGTACCCATGTCTTTTTTCTTAAGAGGTATACAGTAGTCTTCAGGGAGAACCAGCTTCCGTTTTTTAGGAAGTGTTGCTCGAAGTTTTCCAGTTTCAGGGTCAATATGCAACTGTTTTTGTTTCGGATCCAAAGATTCCTGTGGAGGAAGTTCTTTGGATGGAGTCTGTTTATATTACGAAGGTTTAAGAGGGCTTCCGTGCTTTTTACGTTCGGTGCTCTTCGGTGCGGGATGTTTCGGCTCCGAAGGCTTGACTTTTCCCTGTTTCAGCTCCGAAGTTTTCTCTTTAACTGGTTTCGGCTCCGATGCTTTCGGTTTAGCCGGTGTCGGTTCCGAAGCTTTTGGTTTCGGTGGTATGGGCTCCGAAGCCTTTGCGTTATGCGAATCTTTCGGTGCCGAAGATGTCTTTGGTGCCGACAGCAGAACATCAGGCTTAGTCTTGTGTTTCGGTGCCGAAGATGTGGGTTCGGCACCTGCATGGGGTCGGCTCGATCCCGAGCTGGAAGACTTGTCTTTATGTTTCATAGCCGGGCTCGAAGGCGGGGCGTCTGAAATGGTATCACGGTGTCGACCTGAGCCCGAGGGCGAAGGTGTAACCGGAGTCTTTGGTGTTTTTGTGGGCAGTTGGGGCTCGTTACTCACTGTTCGTTGATCCGGAGTGACGTTCGAGTCCTCTTCCATGTCGGAGTCGTCGGCTTCAGACACGGAGATGTGTTCTTCGGCGCCGGGTTGGAATTCCGACTCCTCTCCGAAGATGTCTGGCACTGGACTAGTGCCGCGTCTCATCTCGTGACGTCGAGCCCGACGGTCACGAATTGTTTTCTTCGATCGGAATGATCGACAGGCCTCGCAGTTGATTTCTTCGTGCTCCGGGGATAGGCAGAGGTTACAGACCTCATGCAGGTCCGTCTGTGGGAACTTAGCACCACACCTGGGGCATTTTTTAAATGGAATCCGTTCCATGGACTGCTGGCGTGGTCGGCGCGGGTAGGCCTCATGGCCCGCGTCGAAGCACCGATCGAAGTTGTTGGTTTTTACAATACGCGTCGAAAGGGAAACCGCGATCAAAAACAATACCGTCGAGTGGTAAGGATTGCGCGTCGAAAAGGTTCGAAGACGATACCGAACCCGAGCGCCGCAAGACACATCCGAACCCGATGGCGGAAAAAAACAATCTGGGGATGGAGTCGATGCCCATGCGCACTATCATCATAAGGAGGAGCCACCTACCTCGTGACTACAAACACTTCTTCGAAGAAAACCAAAGTGCAAACATCCGAGCCCAACACCAGATGGCGATCTATGCTAACGCATATGATCTACAGCTCATATGCCTCAAACATCCAATCCTGCCTCCTACTAGTTGCGCATGTTCCTGGAAGGGGACATAAAAGAGGTTTGAAAGTCATTGCAGTAGGTGAGGAGGAGGTTGAAGATTGCTGCCCTTGGTAATGCATGCAACCTCAATCCCCAACATATTCAATGAAGCTGTGAAAAGTCTGGGTTGCTTCAGCATGGATTGCGAAGAATGTTGCTAGTGGTAAACTAGGATCTAAAAGTACCCCCTAAATTTCTATATTGTTGCTTTCATGGGTGGATCAGTGAATGAAAATGTATATAGCAGGCTGTAAAGTGGCTGTCCTTAAAACGCTACAGATTAAAGTCAGCCTTTCCTCCAAAGAGCCTGGAACCATAAAAAGGCATGTCCATGAGATATGACTATATGCCACCAGTGAAGCCTGGGGGCGATGCAAGCATGATACCTAATCATCACACTGGTGCCCATGGCACAGCCCATAAAAGGTCATTGTGTCTAGGCTTGCTTTGAAAACATATTTTGGACATCTTGTCCATCCTGAATTGTTTGGCAAAGGTATTTCTGAATTCATCAGGGGCGGCTGGCAAGATCTTGCTAGGCATGTATATAAAGGCCAAGGTGACAGGCAGCATTTAGGTAGCTGAGGAAAACACTCTTTTGCCAAATGTGTGGCAATGTGTTTTGACTCCCTATCTGGTGGAGAAGAAAAAAATGCATTTGGGTTCCCCTTGCTTACGTACGCTTGGACCATTAAAGTTTCAGGGGTCCGACGCTGAGTGAGAAAGGCTAGGTCTCCGGGAGTGAGCCTATGTCATCTAGCTATTGGGCGACTAACTGGAGGAGCTGAACATGGCTTCATTCATGAGGCCATTAAACTGTCCAAGGCCGAGGCTGCACGACCTCTGTCAACAAGCTGTCTTTTGTCTAAAATAAAATTACTTCTGCTGCTCTGCATACAACTACGAATGAGGCACTACCTTCTTTGGGTGGTCCTGGTGGGGATTCTAATTCAGTCTCAGGAGTCCAGAACACTAGCATTCTACAAATCAATGTACAATCCAGCATCGGTATAGTGAGGAAGAAACATGTAGTCCACCTCCTCATTGTCAAAACCATCTTGTGGTATATTTTGAAACCCATGGCTTCTGGAATCTGAGCCCAACTTGGCCTTTAGCCTCTTTTGGTACAGGCATCTGGGAAGAGGCTGGGAATCATTCAGTGAGCTGGAGATTTTGATTATTTCGTAGTGAAAGCGGACACAAGGCGGAAGAGGGAGTGGTGGAAAGGTGCATAGGTTCCCTTCACCAGTCACAGATTGAACAGGCTCCTCCTGATAGAAAGATTGCAGCAAATATGTCTGTTCCATGTCAGAAACTGCTGGAGTCAGGTTCGGGACCAGTGCAAACGGGAACCAGTGTGACCTTTGCGGAAAGCATGGAGGCATGGCCAGGCACCTGTCACAAGTCAGGGGAACCCCCAATGGGGTCAGTTGCTGTAGGAAAGGGGCCCGCTGGCAGATGTGGGACTGGGGCCCACACAGCTAAATAGAGCCTGAAGGTGTCCCAGAAGGAGTCCGCATTGGTTGAAAATGTGCAGCATGGCCTCTTTAAAGCACTCTATCTGTTGCAAGGGACTTGGGGCGCCAGCATAGGAACAAGATCTGAGTCAGATGACGCCAGCGGAGTAAGACTCTTAGAGTGTCAACTGCTTGACTAACATCCCCCCCCCCCACTCACACACCCTCCATTCCCTGTTGCTGCAGTGGCAATAGGGAGGCAAATTCAACTTGGACCTTTTACTGTTGTGGCACAACTTGTATTTGGACATACCCAAGAACTTGCAGTGAGAACAGCACCATGGTATAAAGTGGGAGCGGTCATGCATCTAAGAGCCGGGTTACTGTTGAGCACAACCATTTCTTGTGTTCTGCAGTCTAGAGTTTTGGTCCCTCATCGCATTCTGATGCATCAGGGAGCATTTGTCGCATGACTTCGAGTGGCTCCCGATACCTAGGCAATATATGCAAATATTGTTTGGATCAGTGACCGACTCTGCTTCTTGCTTTCATGGTTCAATTTCAAGCCTGTGGTCTTGAGGGGGGCGGGGGGAGGGACATTTTACTTGGCACACTGTCTAGTTCTTTGGAATTTTGGTGTTAGCACAACTGACATCGTTGGGAGCAGCGCTCTAGATCCATGTCGAAGGGTGCAGAAATATTGGAACATACATTAGTGTGCAGAGGTGGTGTCTATATGTGACCTCTCTCCATCACTTCTGAGGCAGGGAGAAGTTCTCGTGGAGTCCAATGGTGACACTTAACGGCATGGGGGAGCAATTGCTGGTGAAACATTTTAATCTAGTCATGGTTGTTGGGATACCCAAAAGGTGAGAAATCTGCAGTTAGATATATTCATCAGAAATTTACTGCTATCAAGGGTAAGAGTATATCTGTGTCCAATGTGGCAAAGGAGAAGGACCGCTTTCAAAATTGAGGGTTTAGAGTAGGAAATTCTCCAAAGGGAAACATAAAAATGTTGTGGAGAGCATTTGGACTCATGAACTACATTTACACAGTGTATAGTATACTATGCAAAATTATGAATGGGAAAATGGTTAGGAATACACATAAATAGGAAACCTAGGAATTCTAAAACAGGAAAATTACCGTAAGAATAGGAGGAAACAAAATGAGCAAATGTATGCTTGCTTTGTGAATCAAGCCCTGAGTGTCCAGCTTTTCATCAGTCTAGACTACGGTCTATACAAAAAAGCATACATGGCTTGACATATAAATTTGCTGATCGAAAACGGACTTCCAGTCATGTTCCATAGTCTACCCTCTAACAAACCTTACAGTTACAATCCCAATCTGCTTTAACCTGATTTGATGAAAGTGGACCTTTACAGGTTACAGCAAATTTAAAACATCCAATATGAATTACCTGGTTCTGCTGATACTGGGATCTGTTTCGGGGAATTCTGTATGTTTGCAGAGTCTGTGTTGATACTGCATTGTTACATTTGTTTTATGCTACAGAGGGTGAATTTATTGCTCGATCATTATTTTTATTTACTGGTACTTATAAATTCCATAATTCATCCAATACAGAATTTCTTGTTTCTAAAAGAATAAAGCTTAAAGTTTACATGCACCACAACAGTCATGACAAGGTACAGAATGAAGTTTTTAACTTCTGGCGAAATTTCCAAAGGCAGGACTGTTTCTGGATCATTTCAGGAATAGTGTAACACAAGCAAACTCCTTGTGCCCCGAGAGCATTCAAACCCGATCTTTTCTATCTTTTTTCAGGGCATAAAACAAGAGGTTGTTAAATGATTTAAGGGCGTGACTACGAATGCACGTTGCAAACTTGCCATTTAGGAATTAGAGAGCTGTGGAATGGAAGATGTTATACAGAGCACATTCAGATTTGAACCTGCTATATTTGCGCCAGCCAATGAATTTGCAGCAGAAAGATGGATATATGATCAATTTTTTTTTTTAAATAGAACAAAGTTGTTGATGCAGCACTCTTCTTTGGTAATCTGAGATAAGCTGAATTTACATAATCAACGCAAGTTTGAATAAATGCATTAGTCATCATTACTCTGTGAGTGGAAAGCATTCAAATGCACCCTAGATGGTAAAAGCACATTTTCAAGGAGATTCCTAACTGGTTGGAAATGTGTAGCTTAGCAGTGATTATTGATTATGACATTTAAATTCCTAACCACAAACACGGTCTGTGGGCAAATATCCTAAGATATTGCCAATATTTGCTATGTCTCATCCTGTCTAATGAGCATAAACTCGGTGTTGGATGGATTAAGTGTTAGGTAGTTCAGTGCCATTCAGTGCATCCAAGGGCTAAAAACAATCCATTCACTTTCTTGAATACATTCAAGGAAAGGATCTGGGTGTACTCAGTGTACATACCGAACTTCATCTTGAAGTGTTGCAGAACATCAGCCAATGGAAGGTGACTGTGCCTCACTCAGAGACAATCACATGGGATTCTGTAAAAGAATTTCGTTCACGGACCGGGCGTTTAACAGACTCTAGCCCAGCACCTGCAGTCTGCCATATAACAGGCATAACTCCCAGCCAACTTAAGAACAGTTCTTGAGTTTTTTTATACTTTGAAAATTCAATATGCTAAACAATATGTTGAAGACATTTTTTTCCTACCTTTATTTTTCTCAAATGCTAGGTCTTTGTTCGGCAAAGCAGAGCCAAAGGATTTCTCATTTTTCATGTCATCTACAAGGGAAAAAAATTAAACACAAAGATATTTACAGCCACAAAATAAATTACTGTGTACATTATTGATCAGAGATAGAGTAATTTTTGTGTTAATGCCCACTCACATCATGAAATGTTTTTCTCAAAGGTAAAACAGCCAAAACATAACATGCAGCTAGGGATACTTGTAGCAAAATTGCTATGGAAATGGAGGGCGAGTAAACCAAACATAGGAGATGGAAACCCACTTAGAGAGTAAAGAGTCAAGTTTTAAGATTTTTCCTAAACACCAGGTGATTCTCAATTGTTGTGATGTGACGTGTTAATGAGTTCCACAATTTATCTGTGGCAAATGAGAAGGGTCTTCCACCATATGATGTGGTGGATACTAGCTACCACCACCAGTTTGCACTTGGCTGAATGAAGCATACTGCTGGGAGTGTACCACTGGTACTTAGATCTGCGAAACTTGGGGCCCTGATTATATAAGACATTATGTGCAATGCATTGAGACTTGAAAGTAATTATTTTCCACACCAGGATCCAATGAGCTTTCATCAGTTCCTCGGACACGGATTGATGTTTGAGGATGTCCAGAATAAGCGGAGCAGCAGCATTCTGGACAGTTTGAAGTTTAGATAAAGAAACTTTATTGATGTTGAGATAAACAGCATTACAATAGTCCAGCCGCAATGAAATCAAAGCTAGCACCACTGTTTTGCGCACAGCAAAAAGGATAAAGGGAAAGATTTTCCTCAAGGATCTGATGTTAAAACAAGAAGAAACAATGCAGCTCAATTGTGAATCAAATAATAGTTTGTCTTCGAAAATCCCCACAAGAGATTTTGCTGAATTGACGGGGAGACAAGAACCTTGGGCCACCAGCTATTATCCCAAATAGAATTATGACAGCCCAAAAAACAGGACCAAGTCTCATCTGCATTTAATTTAAGGCAGTTATCCTTTATCCAGTTTCTAATTTCCCACATGCAATTCCTGAAGTTCAGAGCCACTTAACAAACATTTATCATGTGACAATCCGGGTATCGTCACCGTATGACAACACACAAAAGCCGAATGACTGAAGAGGCTTCACCAGAGACGAAGCAAATTAATTAAACAACGTGAGACTTCGGGATGAACCCCGTAGAACTCCACAGGGGAGGAAAAACGGTTCTGATGCAAAATGTCCACACATTACTGTTTGCGACCTATCCGAGAGAAAAGATCTTGACAGGCTGCGAGCGTTGTCTTTAATCCTAAACTGGGATAGACAGGATGTGAGGAGAAGGGGGGGGGGGGGGAGACTGTCAAAGGCTGCAAACAAATCTAATATAAGTGTCGCAGCCTCTCCTGCATCCACCACTGATCTAACGCTGTCTACCGCAGCTATCAAAGTAGATTCAGTGTTGTGCTCATTTCTGAAAACCGGATGGAGATAAGTCCATAAGCTTATGTGTACCAATAAAAGACATAAGCTGCTGATTGAAATGCTTTTCTAGTATTTTAGCCAGGCTGGGTAGGAGACATATGGGATGGTAACTTCTTAACTTGCACAGCGGAGAGAGGTGATAATGTGGACCAAATCACAGTATGGGATAACATAACTTCGCACAATGGAGACCTGACTGGTCCTGATTTACTGGGTTAGAGTTCAGAGTAGATGTTCAGAATTTTCATTTGAAAAAGTCCACCAGATTATCACAGAAGGACCGTGTCATATCTGTATTGACAGGATTATTAGCGCAAGAGAGCATATTGACTATTTTGAAGATCTCCTTTGAGAAGTTGTACGCATTACTAATTTTAGAGGTGCAATATTTATTTAAAAGTAGGACATGTCCTTACAATGACAAGGCCCCAAAAGCTATTTTATCTGTAGCAGGTTGGCTGTTCCATAGGAAAGAACTTTGATACAATATTACATTTGATAATGCTAGCTCTTAGAAAAGGAGCTTTTAGAAAGTAACTTTTTCCCTACCTGGGGCCCTTGAGGCCCATTTACGTCAGCTCCAATTGTAACCAAGGAGCGGAATAATTCCCTTGATGAGGTGTGAACTTGCTTCCAGAGTGTAAGTCCGTTTTTATATAGCGCAGCTACTCACCCTTAAGGGTCTCAAGGCGCTGGGGGCCGTAGTGGAAATTAAGTGAGCTATTGCCCAGAGTCACATGGTGCTGAGCTGAGCTGCCGCCGGAGCCGGGGATCGAACCGTGTACCCTGTGCTCCGAAGTCAGCTGCCCTGGCCGCTGCACCACACCTCTCCAACGACAAAAGCCTTGAGAGTGGGGAGGTGTTCGGTTCCTCTGGCAGGATGACCATCTGGGTTGTGCCCAGGAACTTGATTAATTTCAAGGAGACCTACCCTATTACAGGCAAATGTTAGCTGACACCTGAGAGGGGCCATCCTTTGTTTTATCAGTTAGGGAGGCATCAATCCCAGCGCCAGAGGAGCTGCCCCCTGATCTGGTTCGAGTGACCCCAGAGGAGTGGTTGCTCATTTACCTAGCCACATCGCAGGGTGAGCACAAAGGCTCTGCACAAAGGGAGAAGGGTTTTCACCATCTTGGATTTGGACAGACAGGGGCACTGTGCGATTGTTTGCAGAAGGGCACAAAGGAAGTGATGCAGATGTGGGAAGGGTAACACCTGGAAACTTTTACCCCATTAGTTAGGGAGGAGCCAGGAGTCCACAGGCTAGTGACAGCTATAAATGAAGCATCCCTATTACCCTCCTCAGAACACTTTCTGGAACTGGGGAAGAACAGAAGAGGACTGGGCCTGCTGCATGTGACCTGATAAGAGCCTAGAAGACTAGACCTGCTCTCCCTCTTGTAACCAGGGCAAAGAAGTGGACCCCAAGGGCCATAACGCTAACCTTCTGCTCAAGCTACAGGGATACTACAAGCTAGAAGAGACTTTTCCTCAACAAGACCTGCCCTGGACCCTGCCGCTTGCTCTGCTGGAGTGAGTTTTGACACTTCAGTGCTATCCACAAGGTCCTGGACCCTTGATTGCTGTCAACGTGTACCCTTCCTAGCCTTTCCTGAAACCTGGGACTTAGAAACCTTTTGGCTTCAAAGATCTCCTTAGCACCAAGACCAACCTGCCAACCTGAGCAGACAGAGATGCGTTGCCGCTGGGCCAATGATTTGGGTTACTTCCGCTCAGTGTAATGACCCCCTCATGTGCCCTCTGTGTAGTGGTTCTAGCATGCAGGGCTCATATTGTATTACCCTTGTGGCGTTTAATGGCACATTATGATACCATGAGTGATGCTCCCCAGAGCCTGTGATTTCATTGCGCATGAGTCCCGGCAAGCATCCCCCAGAACCTGTGAACCAATAGAGTACCTTACACCTGCAGTTACGAGGGCCTTGGTGTGGTTTTCAATTGAGTCTCTGCAAGCTTCCCCCAGAATCCCGTGAACCAATAGAGTAGCTTGCACCAGCTGTTACTAGGCTTTGGTGTTTTCCATTTTTTTAGATTGCTTTTATATATTTTAAGGAGATCCACAGTACAGAGGCATACAGGGATAGTAATTGCCATTGATGGTGAAGCGAGCATGCATTTGGATATACAAGTACTGCAGAAAGGGTCTTCCTAGTAGCACCATGGAGTAGCATTGTATGAAAAACACATGAAGCAAAAGCACAAAGACCAGTTGTACAGAGCGAAGGAAGTGTTGATTAAAGATACAGTGTAGTCCATGTATGCCATATGGTTTACAATAGGTGAATGAACGTAAACAAATGAGCATCCAATAAACCCCTTTATTACATCAACTGTGAATATACAAGGTCGCTAAGGCCATACTGTCTAAAAGGAATGTAGAATGGTGAATCAACCTTTACGCTCTGAAGAATGAGTTTTCAAAAATAGGGGGAGGGGAATGCTTGGGGATAGGAGCGGCATACTGTGGGGTGTTGCCAATCTGTCATGTGCGTGGCATCCGTGAGGGGCTAGTGGAGGGGGCATGCGGTAGGAGAAGACCAGAGTGTGAGTTATTGAATAGCTTGAGAAGGCTCCGATATTACGGAGCAGGGTGCTTGGGACTGATCAGTAGTGGACAACAAATAATCTCGCTGGGTTGCCAGATATCTTTCGATCTAGAGGTTGTTGGAGAGAGGCTTATATTTCACTGGTAGTGTCACAGTACATCATGCCGATGAGCCAGTTAGTTGTGGTGCAAGGCAGGCACCTACCCCAATGTTTTGCAGCCTTACATTTGACTAGGAGTAGCGCCATCACAGTGAACCGTCTAGCGCTTTTGGGGAGATCCTGGATGTACCCCAGCAGGGCGATGAGTGGATCAGCGTCCAGGTCAATCTCCAACATTTGAGTAAACCTCACCACAGTATTGTGCTATGTATACGCAAGTCCATGTCATGTGGAGAAAATCTGCTCCTGAGGTGTGGAAAGCATTTGGACATCTTTGGGGTCCAATGGGATCCCCCTGGGAAGTATGGAGGCAAGTGGCGTGGGCAGAGCAAGGTCCAGCTCTGGTTTGGTGTATAGCAGTCTCTCGTCAGCATGGTAGCAATGATGGGCGTATTGGCATGGCGAGGCCAGGTAATAAAGCTGGAAGTGAGGTACTCTAAACCTGCCTCTCGTATGGGAGCGCCAAAGTGTCCCAGCATATATGAGGTCGCCGGCCTGCCCAAATAAGTTTGAGTATTAAACGGCGTAGAGTAAGAAGAAATGTATTGGTAAGTGGTATGGGGATGTTAAGGAACAGGTAGAGGAAGCGGATCAACATTTTAATTATTGCGATCCTGCCAGTCATAGAAAGAGGAAGTCTAATCCATTGGTCGATTTGTGTCAATAGTGTCCATAGCGGGCCGTAATTCAGCATCATCACCTGGTCCTTGTCGAGGTGAAGTAGGATGCCCAGATATTTAACTGGTCCATGGCACCAGGTCAATGGGAAGGCACATGGGGTCTGTTTGGTGGTAGTGGTAATGGCATGTTTGAGCAAAAATGATACATGTGTTTCCTGGTTAATTGGTTCCAACTGTCAAGTTGCACCTGCCCTTCTTGTAAGGTCAAAGCAAGTGTACTAACACATGTTTCCTTTAAGGGTCGTTGAGAACCTTCCAGACTGCCATGTGCTCAATGTGTCACACATGTACTAGCTACATCCGTTGAGCCTTTGAGAGGGTATATAAACCATGCCCAACCCAGAGTCGTGGCTTGGCCTCTCTCCCTGCGGAACAAGCTTCACCCTTCCCACTCACCTGAAGAATCCAGCCGGAACTGAAAAGCACTCTAGTCTCCTTCAAGTTGAACCGGTGGTTCCTATGGCTCCAGCTCCCTTGAAGCCTCCTTCATCTGTTCCTCCTGCACAACTACTCCTGTTCATCGCCACTCCCTGAGTCAAAGCCTCTATATTCTTCAAACTTCAGATAAATGGAAGAACAAGACTAAGTACTTGATATCAGGTTAGTGCGCACTATTCCTCCTATAAGCAGGACCAAGTAGCCCCGTCTTCAAAGACTATAGACTTTTCCTGCATGCCCTCTCCGTGATTTCCTCCAGTGCTTCTTGCATGTTCATGCTCCGGACCCTTCTTGCAACCTTGGCGCTTGAACTGTGATTGCACAAGATCTAAAGACTTTAGCTCCCTTTTTTTCTGATGAACAGCAGTCCCAACAGAAAGCACTTCATAGTGTTTGATATATGTATGAACCTTGTACAGAGATCTGTGTTCCGAGTTTAATTCTAAAGAGTGTCCCACACTCCAATCTGTGATCTGTGCTGCTGTGCTGTGCTGCTGATGAAACCTGTACGCATAGATCACTGAAGTTAATGCATGGCCATTGCATACAGAGGCCTCTTAGTGTACTGATGGTAACTGCCTCTTCTTGTTACTTCCAATGTATTGAATCATCTCAAAATCAGTGGTTCTGGTCCAGTGCATATCTACCTCGCAGACACAGAAGGTCTCAGGAGCGAAAAATCCTGTACACAGTGTCGCATAGCCGCTGAGTAGACCTAGTACCGAAAGTCTATCTTTTCTTATTTTATCCCAACCCCTTTTCCCCTAAGGATAGCACTTGGTTTGAGGAGTTTGTTCCTTGAACGGGCTTGTCCCTGAGGGGCATAGGAAGTCCAGCATCGGCTGCAGGATCATCTCTGCGGTTGGGACCAGGTGAGTGCATGACAGAAGGCCAAGCCTTACATTATTCCACTGCTTGGACAATATGGATGACCTCATAGACGTTCAGGACCTGACCGAGAAAATTAGTCGCTTTAGGACTAACTGGTCCGATGTCGCCCTCTTCACTCCCCATGGTTATCTGAGGGGAGGGACTGGGGCGGTTCCCAAGGGTACACGTCCTGTTCTGCAACCTTCACTCTTTGGCAATTTGGGAAATCAAACCAGCGCTTCTCCGCTACCGGAAAAGCTAATCCTATTCATGTCAGTAACCACTCCAGTCTAGTGTTTGTAAACCCGGAGCCTTTCCCTCTGATGCAACTAGGATTGGCTTTATCATATGCTATTCTGGGGAGACATCTGCTAATTGGGCTATTCCGCACACTGAAAATAATGACCAGATTTGACATGATTTTGGAAGGTTTAAAGAGATGACGCGCCATCTCTTTGCTAAGCACACTTTTATCCAGGCCAGCGATAATGAGTTGTTAAACCTACGTCAGGGAAGGAAAATGCTACTTACCAGTATGCATCTGATCTTGGCATGTAGAGCTGCAGATCCACACACTATGCATAGATCGCCATCTGGTGTTGGGCCCGGATGTTTGCACTTTGTTGTTGTATTGGAATAAGTCTTTGGAAGTCACGAGATAGGTGACTCCTCCTTTGGACAATAGTGTGCATGGGCATCGACTCCATCTTCAGATTGTTTTTTCGCCAAGAAGGGAAATGATGGAGTTTTGTGAGAAACAGAAAGAGATGTCCATGTATGTTGTATCTAATTAAGATAATACTGGAACAGATAAAAGTAGCCGGGGAGGTGGGTGGGCCTGTGTGGATCTGCAGCTCTACATGCCAAGAACAGATGCATACTGGTAAGTAGCATTTTCCGTTCGAGGCATATGAGCTGCAGATCACACACTATGCATAGATTGCATAGCAGTACTTTCCTTTAGCGGCGACCACCAGTATCTGTTGCAGTAGTTTGAAATAGTGTTTTGAGTACAGCCTGGCCCACACTAGCTTGTTGTTTTGCCTGCACATCTACACAATAGTGTTTTGTGAATGTGTGCGGTGTAGACCATGTAGCTGCTTTGCAAATGTCATCTAAGGGAATGTTCCCTAAAAATGCCATGGAAGCCCTTATTTTGCGGGTAGAGTGGGCTTTAGGGGGAATAGATAGTGTACGTTTTGCTTTGTGGTAGCAAATTTGTATACATTTGACAATCCACCTTGCAATCCCAGACTTTGCTATAGGATTGCCTTTATGTGGTGGTGAGAAGGATACAAAAAGTTGTTTTGTTTTGCGGAAAGGTTTTGTTCTGTCAATGTAGTAAAGGAGTGCTCTTTTCACGTCTAGTGTATCTAGAGCCCTTTCTGCTACTGTTTGTGGTTGCGAGAAGAACACTGGCAACTCAACAGATTGGTTGATATGGAAGGGAGAAATAACTTTAGGAAGGAATTTGGGATTGGTCCTGAGAACCACTTTGTTATGATGGAGTTGTAAAAATGGTTCTTGAATAGTTAGTGCCTGTAACTCACTGACTCTTCTGAGAGATGTGATGGCCACAAGGAAAGCAACTTTCCATGTAAGAAATTGGAGCTCACATTTATGTAGAGGTTCGAATGGAGGGCCCATTAATCTAGTGAGGACGATGTTTAGATTCCACACTGGAGAGGGTGGTATCCTGCGAGGAATTATTCTTTTGAGGCCTTCCATAAATGCTTTAATGGCTGGTACCTTGAACAATGACAAATGTTGTCTATTTTGTAGGTAAGCTGCTATGGCAGCGAGATGCAATCTAATCGATGTGTATGCTAGATTACATCTTTAAAGATGCAGCAGGTAACATATGATGTGTTGAATGGACGCATCTAGAGGATTGATTGTGTTATTGGTACAGTATATAACAAATCGTTTCCACTTGGCTGCATAGCAGGCTCTAGTGGTGGGGTGCCTAGCTTCTCTGATAACGTTCATACAATCAGGTGGAAGATTGAGGTAACCAAATTCTAGGACTTCAGGAGCCAGATCGCTAGATTGAGCTGTGCTGGATCTGGATGTCTGATCTCTCCACGTTCTGTGTTAAGAGTTGTGGGGAGAGGTGTAGTTTTTGGTGCGGGACTATAGACAGTTCCTGGTCAAACGGTTGGTTTAGTATGGCAGTTTGAACCTCGGGTTCGAACCCTGAAATACGGAGCCACGCATGTCTACGCAAAAGGACACTGGTATTAATAGCTTGTGAGGCTGTGTCTGCAGCATCCAGAGCACATCGAATGGAGGTATTGGTTATAATTTTGCCTTCCTGGATGAGATCATTGGCCCTTGTTTTATATTGATCTGGAAGGTGTTGTAGTAGGGTCTCTAGTTCGTCATAGTGTGCCCTATCGTACCTAGCCAGCAAAGCCTGTGTGTTGGCAATTCTCCATATGTTGGCTGCTTGGGACGCTGTTCTTTTACCAGATGCGTCCAACAGTTTTGACTCCTTATCAGGAGGTGGAGCATCGCCTGAGGTTTGAGAGTTAGCCCTTTTCCTGGCGTTGGAAACTACCAAGGAATCTAAGGGAAGTTGTCCTTTAATGTAAGCAGGGTCAGCTGGGGCAGACTTGTATTTCTTTTCTACTCTGAGGTTAATGACTCTAGCCCTTACAGGATCTTTAAAGACTTCAGGAGCGTGTTTTATTACCCCTTTTAACATTGGGAGAATAGAAGTGGACCTTTGAGATGGTGCAATAGGGTCTGTGTGTAAATCTACACCGTGGTATTCTGCAGCTCTGTGTATGAGCTGAGTGAACCCTATAGTGTCCTCTGGAGGGGATGGTCTAGATGGGTAGATATCATCTTGTGGTGTATCAGGAACATCTGGTGTGCCATAATTGTCCCATGGGTCATTTGGGATATTAGGATGACTAGGTTCCCCTAAAGGGTGATCATCGCCTTCGTACTCAGAAGGGTCCTCATCATCCTGAGGTGGAGGAGATTGTGAGGGTATTGGAGATGGAATAGGAGAGATGTGGTGTGGAGGAGGAGGTGGAGAAGGAATTCTCAAAGGAGAAGTGGCAATGTCTCCTTTAGAGGGAGTGGAGCTGGTGCAGGTTTGTCCATTTTCCTTTTCCTGGAAGGACTAACTATAAGTCGACCCGTGTTTGGGTCTATTTCCAGGGTTTTTTGGGTTGGATCAGGTTGGAAAAGCTCCTCCTCTGGAGTGTATTGTTTCGGTGCCGATTTTTTCGGGTCCGACTGTTTGTGTGGCACCAGTTTTGGAGTTGTTTTATGCTCCTTAGGTTTGGAAACGGGAGTTTTCCTCGGTTCCGTGGGGGTCTTTGGAACCGGTTCCGATGATTTTTTCGGCTCCGAAGGTTGAGTGCCAGCGGTTTTCGGAACCGGTTGTTTGTTTGGTTCTGATGGTTTTTTCGGATCCGAAGGTTCAGTGCCAGTGGGTTTCGGTGCCGAATGCGCCGATGTGGAACCAGGCCTCGGTGCGGGCAAAGACAGTGGTTTGTCTTTGGGTTTGTCTTTTGGTCTCGGGTATGGGGTTTCGGTACCGAGGGTAGGCTGGCTCGAGTCCGAGCGGCCTGAAGGCTTATGTGTTGACTTCTTTGCCGAGCCGGAAGGCGGGGCGTGGGAAGTTTTGTCTCGGTGTGCACCTAGGCCCGAAGGTGAAGGTGTTACCGAAGCCTTTGTAGGAATGGATGGGGGGAGGGGTCGACGTCAGTACTTACGACCCGTTGCCCAGGAGTGATGTCTTCGACGTTGGAATCGTCGGCTTCGGAGGCGCTGATGATGCCCTCTTCGAGTTGTTCTTGCTCCGGTACATTGATGCCTTCTTGGAAGATGTCGTCCGGTATCGATGTCGATGATCAAGCAATGCTTCATCGAGCTAGACGATCCCGTATTGTTTTCTTGGAGCGGAAAGAGGCACAAGCTGGACAGTCTTTGGCCTCGTGCTCGGGCGAAAGGCAGAGGTTACACACCTCGTGAAGATCGGCGTGGGGAAACTTGGATCCACATTGAGGACACTTTTTGAAAGGAGTCCTTTCCATGAGCCAAAAGGCCTGACGGCGCAGCTAGGCCCGAAGACCTGCGTCGACGACCGGAATCGAAGAATTCGAGTTTGTAGAGATGCGCGTCGAAAAGGGAAACGCGATCGAAAACAATACCGAAGAAAGGGTGAAGGATTGCGCGTCGAAAGTTAGAACGGTAGCGACACCGAACTGGAGCGCGACTAACACATCCGAGCCCAATGGCGTAAAAAAACAATCTGAAGATGGAGTCGATGCCCATGCGCACTATTGTCCAAAGGAGGAGTCACCTATCTCGTGACTTCCAAAGACTTATTCCAATACAACAACCAATCAATCAATCAATCAATCAATCACAGAATTTGTAAAGCGCACTACTTACCCGCGAGGGTCTCAAGGCGCTGGGGAGAAAAAAAAAGGGGGGTGCTGCTACTGGTCGAACAACCAGGTCTTGGGTAGCCTCCTGAAGGTCAGCAGGTCTTGGGTCTGTCGTAGGCTTAGTGGAAGGGTGTTCCAGGTCTTGCCGGCGAGGTGGGAGAAGGATCTGCCGCCGGTGGTGGTTCTTCGAATGCGAGGGACGGTGGCGAGGGAGAGGTCGGCGGAGCGGAGTTGGCGGTTGGGGATGTAGAAGAGGAGTCGTCTGTTGAGGTAGGCTGGGCCAGTCTTGTGGAGTGCCTTGTGTGCGTGGATGAGGAGTTTGAAGGAGATTCTCCTGTCGACGGGGAGCCAGTGCAGGTTCCTCAGGTGGGGGTGATGTGGCTGTGGCGTGGTACATCGAGGATCAGGCGTGCGGAGGCGTTTTGTATGCGTTGCAGTCGCTTGATGAGCTTGGCCGGGGCTCCCGCGTAGAGGGCGTTCCCATAGTCGAGTCTGCTGCTGACGAGGGCCTGGGTGACTGTTCTTCTCGTGTCTGTCGGGATCCACCTGTAGATCTTGCACAACAAAGTGCAAACATCCGGGCCCAACACCAGATGGCGATCTATGCATAGTGTGTGATCTGCAGCTCATATGCCTCGAACATAAGGATCTCCTTACTTGCATTACTGCCTTAGGTAAATTAGTTCGGGAAACCCAGTGACCAGAGGAAAAAAGAACCTGCCTCTTTTACAGATGGTTAAGGGATGACTTAAAGGATTCCCTGGCGCACATGGTAGATTTACCTTCAGATTGTTCTGAGTTCATTGACTTAGTTGTCAGGCTTGAACATAGGTTAAATGAACGAAAGGGGGGAAAGCCCCCCCCGAGGGAAACCCAGTCTGCTAGTTGTGCGGTCGGAGTGGAAAGAGGCAGAGTCTAAGAATTAGGACGATACAGAACCCATGTAGATTGAGGGCTTGCATGGTCCTCTGACCAAAAAGGAATGAAGAAAGAAATTAAGCCTGTGTTTGTATTGCAGTAAAGCAGAGCATTTTGCATGGGAAAGTTCTGCCAAACAGAAGGGAATTTGGATGGCTAGCGCCTTGTCATCTGACCAGGTGCAGGAAAACTAGAGAGTCCGACTGGCATAGGGGTCAATCAGTCAGTTGTGGTTCTTGAACTGACTCCCCCCCCCCCCCCATTACCTGGATACTTTACATCAGGTTCCACGACAGTTAACAATACCTGTCACCCTTATCATTTCACCCCAACAGAGGCAGGGTCTACCAATGCTCGTAGATTCCGGAGCTACAGGAAACTTCTTAGGTCTAGCCTTGCCCAGTTCTTTACATATCCCACAGGTTAGGAAAGATAAGTTAGAATATGTTCGAGATGCGGATGGCTCCAAGATCTCTAGTGGGATGATTGTATACCAAATAATTCCATTATCTTTAGTATGTGAGAATGGGCATACTGATACTTTGACCTTTGATCTCATAGACAAACCTACCTTTGGCGCTATTTTAGGGATCCCTTGGTTTCAACTGCACAACCCTGTCATTGACTGGTCCCTCCAACTTGATACTTTGGGATCCCATTTCTGTCAAACTCATTGCTGTAATAACACCCAAGGAGCTCAGTCTCCCTTGATTTGTGCAGCATTACAACAAGGCCCTTTGAACCAGCTTCCAGTAGAATACCAGGACTTTCAAGAAGTCTTGGACAAACCCAGAGCTACGCAACTACCTCCCATAGGTGCTGCACTACCCTGCAGTCACGTTCATGCTCTCTCTGAGCCAGAAACAGAACATTTAAAAAATACCTAGATGACATGCTAGCCTTAGGGTTTATATGAAATTCCACCTCTCCTGCATCATCAGTGCTCTTCTTCGTTTCGAAGAGGAACGACGATTTGTGGGTGTGCATACACTACAGAGCATTGAACAAACTGACCGTAAAGAACAGATATCCATTGTCATTAATCCCAGACTCATTAGATCAGGTTTGAACTCCACTATGTACACCAAACTGGACTTGCGTCGTGCATACCATCTCATTCGTGAAAAGAGGGTGACAAATGGAAGACTGCCTTTTGAACTAAGTTTGAACCTTCTGAATACACAGTTATGCCATTTGGGTTGTGTAATTCCCCAGCGGCTTTCCAGTACTTCATCAATGAGGTTCTGCGAGATTTGCTGGACATTTGCGGTCGTATACATCGACATCCTGATCTATTCACATAGCATGAATGAACACAGAAATCATGTCAGGACAGTCTTGCAACGAATCAGAGAACATGCTCTTTTCGCCAAATTGGATAAATGCAAGTTCCATACCCAGTCTGTTGAGTTCCTGGGATATATCTTGTCCCCAGAGGGTGTGACCATGGACAGAAAGAAGGTCCAGGTGATCTTGCATTGACCAGCACTGACCACGGTAAAGGAGGTAAAGAGCTTCCTGGGTTTTTCAAACTTTTACTGACGATTTATCCCCCATTTTTCTGACATTCGAAGACCCATTACTGGACTTTTACAAAAGAAGGTATCTTTTGAGAGGGCCTGGGAGGCCAAGGATACCTTTAATTTACTTAAGGAGAAATTCACAACGGCCCCAGTACTCAGACATCCAGACCCCATGCAGCCTTACTTTGAGGAGGCAGACGTCTCCCAGGTGGCTGTGGGTGGTATTTTATCAAAACGCGACAGCACAACAGGACATATGCACCCAGTTGCTTTTTTTCCCAAAAAATTACTGCCGGCGGAGCAGAAT
Organism: Calotriton arnoldi; assembly: GCA_963921515.1. Lineage (NCBI taxonomy): Eukaryota > Metazoa > Chordata > Amphibia > Caudata > Salamandridae > Calotriton > Calotriton arnoldi. The sequence continues at coordinate 1,980,224 of CAWUFW010000883.1, forward strand.
TACACAACTGCCGAATGAGAGTTATTGGCAATTAAACTATGCTTTCAAGAATGGTGACACTACCTATTAGGGGCCCAGCATATTATCACATTGTACACTGATCATAAGAATCTCCAATTCCTCAGAACTTTGAAAGCCCTGACAAGTAAGGTGGTTATTCTTTTTTAGTGAATTTCATTTCGTTATCACCTATCAGTCAGGCACACAACAGATTAAGGCCGATCTACTATCTAGATGGGGTTATACAAATCAAGACGCTCAGGAACAGACACCACAGAACACTGTAGACTCAGACCACATCGTAGGAATCAGCGACCAGGAATCTTTCTTGGATAAAGTCAGGTGAAGTACGAGTCAAGAAGAAATAAACCCTAGGATGACTGAAAAAGATAATCATGTACACAATGAGCTTCATTACTGTGGTACCACCTCATATGTCCCCACAAAAAAATTAAGACAGGAAGCCTTAACCTGTTGTCATGACACTCCATTAGCAGGTCATCCAGGAATTCAAAAGACCTTAAAAAACGGACAGTGATGGTTTTGGTGGCCCACAATGTACAAGGATGTGCATGACTACGTTCAGACCTGCCCAATATGTTCTCAAAACAAGGCATCCAATTCTGTCCCATCAGGCTATTAATAAACTTGCCAGTGCCTCCACATCCTTGGCATACCATAAGCATGGACTTTATTACGGACCTTCTCAACTCCAATGGCTATACAACCATATAGGTGGTGGTAGATCTTTTTCCAAGATGGCGCATTTTATTGCCTTTAAAGAAATTCCTACTGCCAAGACCCTCGCCACGCTTTTTATTCAACAAATCATGCGATTGCCCAGACTCCTTTCAGTCATCATTTACGACGGGGGCCCGCAAGTCATTTCCCGAGTTTGGCACAGTCTTTCCACATCATCTGCCTATCACCCACAAACTGATGGGCGGATGGAAAAGGTAAATCAGGTTTGGAACATACACTGCGATTTCTTTTGACCTCTACTCCTTAGATTTGGGAATTCTTGTTACCTTTCGCTGAATTTGCCTACAATAACACACAGCATTCAGCCATTGGGGTTTGCCCCTTCTATTGTTTAACTGGTATGCATCCACCTACAATACCCGAAAATGTTGTAGCGCACTCTGAGTATGTACCTACCATACAGGACTTTGTAAAACATCTGGCTTATTCACAACAGCAGGTATTATCACACTTGCATCAGGCTAAGTTAAGTATGGAAAAACATACTAACAGACATAGACAACAACAGCCAGACTGCAAGGTTGGAGATTAAGTTTGTCTGTCCACTAAACACTCGCGCTAACAGGGGCCACGTAAGCTACAACCCTGATATGTGGGTCCCTTTTCTATTGAACTAATCATTAACCCAGGAGTTGTGAAATTACAGTTGCCAGAAGATTTACCCATTCATCCAGTCTTTCATGTGTCCCTATTGAAGTCCTATTGTGCCCAGACCCGTCCTTCTCCACCTCCCACACCTATAACAGTGGATGGTCATTTTGAATAAGAGGTACAGAAAATCCTTGCTCCTAAGCGTGAGAATGGACAATTGTTTTACTTGATTGCTTGGAAAGGGTATAGTCCTGAAGAGCACTCTTGGGAACCAGTCAGCAATGTTCATGCCCCTCACCTGGTTTGTTCCTTTCATGTCCGTCACCCAGACAAACCACACCCTGCAGGTCGTTCCTTGCGGGGGGAACTGTCACGACCCCACTTAGGCGCCCACAGTGTAGTGGGCCTAGTGCACAGGGCTCATATTGTATTACCCTTGTGGCGTTTAATGGCATGCTATGATACCATGGCTGATGCTTCCCATGATTCCATTGCGCTTGAGTCCCTGCAAGCATCCCCCAAAACCTGCGAACCAATAGAGTACCATGCACCTGTTGTTACTACGGCATCGGTGTGGTTTTCCATTGAATGCCTGCAGGCTTTCCCCAGAATCCTGTGAACAAACAGAGTACCTCGCACCCGCTGTTACTAAGGCCTTAGTTATGTTTTACATTATGCACGTTCGAGCAAAAACAATACATTTGTTTCCTGGTTAAATGGTTCCAACAGTCAAGTTGCACCTGTCCTTCCTGTAAGGTCAAAGCAAGTGTACTAACACGTGTTTCCTTTAAGGGTCGTTGAGAATCTTCCAGACTGCCATGTGCCCCATGTGTCACATGTGAACTAGCTACATACGTTGAGCCTTCGGGAGGGTATACAAACCACGCCCAACCCCGAGTCGTGGCTTGGCCTCGCTTCTTGCAGAACAAGCTTCACCCTTCCCACTCACCTGAAAAATCCAGCCAGAACCAAGAAGTGCTCTAGTCTCCTTCAAGTGCAAGTTGAACAAGTGGTTCACGTGGTTCCAGCTCCCTTGAAGCCTCCTTCATCTTTTCCTCCTACACATCTACTCATGTTACACTGCGACTCCCAGAGTCAAAGCCTCAAGATCTTCTTTGAACCATAGGCAAGTGGAAGAACAAGGCTAAGTACTTGATATCAGGTTAGTGTGCACTAGTCCTCCTGTAGTAGTAAGCAGGACTGAGTATCCGCGTCTTCAAAGACTATAGACTTTTCCTCCATTTTGTTTTTGGTACAGAGTTTTATATAGCGCGAACTTGACCCGAATCGGGTATGAGTGCTTTACATAGCACCAGTAGTTGCATTACATGAGGACACTTTCATTTTTGTTAGGCATGGGGAGATTAAGTGATTTGCCCAGAATCACAGGATGTTCAGCGTCATTGCCGAGACTCGAACCCAGTTCCCCAGATTCGAGGTCGACCGCCCTAGCAGTTAGGCCAACTCCTCTCTCCATGCCCTCTCCGTGATTTTCTCCAGCGCTTCTTGTGTGTTTATGATCCAGGCCCTTCTTGCAACCTTGGTGCATGAACTGCGATTGCGCAAGAACTAAAGACTTTAGCTCTGTGTTTCTCTGATGAACAGTAGTGCCAAAGTTTCCTCCGAAGAGACTGGAGCCATAAAAAGGCATGTCCATGAGTTATAACTATATGTCACCAGAGAAGCCCGTGCGATGCAAGCATGATGCCTAATCATCAAACTGGTGCCCATGGCACAGCCCACAAAAGGTCATTGTGTCTAGGATTGGTTTCAAAACATTTTTTGTGACCTTTTGTCCATCCTGGATCATTTAGCAAAGGCATTTCTGAATTTATCAGGGGCGGCTAGCAAGATCTTGCTAGGCATCTATATAAAGGCCCAAGTGATAGGCAGCATTTAGGTGCTGAAAGTTCAAGCTGGCAGAAGAAAACACTCTTTTGCCAAATGCATGGCAATGTGTTTTGACTCCCTATCTGACGGAGAAGAAAGGGATGCATTTGGGTTCCCCTTGCTTATGTAGGGGAACTAACTGGAGGAGCCGAGTATGGCTTCATCCATGAGGCCATTAAACTGTCGAAGGCCAAGGCAGCATGACTTCTGTCAACAAGCTGTCTTTTGTCTAAAATCAAATACTTCGGCCGCTCTATATACAACTATGAATGAGGCACTACCTTCTGTGGGTAGACCTGGTGGGGATTCTAATTCAGTCTCAGGAGTCCAGACCACTAGGATTCTACAAATCCATGTACAATCTAGGATCAGTATAGCGAGGAAGGAGCAAGTGGTCCACCTCCTCATTGTCGAAACCATCATGTGGTACATTTTGGAACCCATGGTTTTGAGCCCAACTTAGCCTTTAGCCTCTTGTGGTACAGGCATCAGGGAAGCGGCTGGGAATCATTCAGTGTGCTGGCGATTTTGATTATTTCATAGAGCAAGCTGACACGAGGCAAAAGAGGGAGTGGTGGAAAGGTGCACAGGTTCCCTTCACCAGCCACAGATTGAACAAATGCCCCTGGGCGTCTCCTGATGGAAATCGTGCAGTAAATATGTCTGTTCAGGGTAAGAAAACAGTGATGAGACTGGATGCAGAAAGGGGGCTCCTGGAGTCTGGGTCGGTACCAGTGCAAATGGGAACCGGTGTGACCTTCGTGGGAGGCATAGGCTGGCACCTGTCACAAGTCAGGAGAACCCCCAATCGGGTCAGTTTCTGTAGGAGAGGGGCCCGCTGGCAGATGTGTGACTGGGGCCCACACAGCTAAATAGAGCCTGAAGGTGCCCCAGAAGGAGTCTACATCGGTCTGAAAATTTGTAGCATGGTCTCTTTAAAGCCCTCCATGTGTTGCAAGGAACTTGGGGCATCCAGCATCGGAACAAGATCGGAGTCGGATGACGCCAATGGAGTAAGACTCTTGGAGTGTCAATTGCTTGACTAACGTCCCTCCCCCCCACTCACATACCCTCCATTCCCTGTTGCTGCAGTGGCAATAAGGAGGCAACTCAAACTTGGCCTTTTTACTGTTGTGGCACATCTTGTATTTGTCCATAACACCTATAAGAAGAGCTCCCCCCAGGGGAAGTTTGTCCAGTGTGGCAAAGGAGAAGGACCGCTTTCAAAATTGTTGGGGGTTAAGAGTAGGAAATTCTCCAAAGGGAAACATAAAAATGTAGTGAAGAGCACTTGCACTCATAAATTACATTTACACAGTGTATATTATGCTATGCAAAATTATGAATGGGAAAAGTGTTAAGAATACACATCTATAGGAAACCTAGGAATTCTAAAACAACAGGAACATTACCGTAAGAATAGGAGGAAACTAAATGAGAAAATGTATGCCTGCTTTGTGAATCAAGCCCTGGGTGTCCAACTTTATTAGTCTAGACTATGGTGCATACAAAAAAGTATACATGGCTTGACATATAAATTTGCTGATCGATAACGGACTTCCAGTCATGTTCCATAGTCTTACCTTGAACAAAGCTTACAGTTACAATCTTAACCTGCTTTAACCTGATTTGATGAAAGTGGACCTTTACAGGTTGCAATAAATATCACAAATATCCAATATGAATTACCTGGTTCTGCTGATACTGGGAACTGTTTCGGGGAATTTTGTATGTTTGCAGAGTCTGTGCGGTTACTGCATTGTTATATTTTGTTTATGCTACAGAGGTTGAATTTGTTGCTCGATCATTATTTTTATTTACCGGTACTTATAAATTCCATCATTTATCCAATACAGTACTTCTTGTTACTAAAAGAATAAAGCTTAAAGTTTACATGCACCACAACATCCTTACAACGTACAGAATAAGGTTTTTAGCTTCTTGCGAAATTACCAAAGGCAGGACTGTTACTGGATCATTTCAGGAATAGTGTTCCACGAGCAAACTTCTTGTGCCCTGAGAGCACTCAAACCCCATCTTTTCTATCTTTTCTCGGGGTAATAAACAAGAGGGCGTTAAATGATTTAAGGGCGTGACTATAAATGTATATATGAGCATAAACTCGGTGTTGGATGGATTAAGTGTTAGGTAGTTCAGCGCCACTCAGTGATCCAAGGGCTAAAAACAATCCATTCACTTTCTTGAATACATTCAAGGAAAGGATATGGGTGTCCTCAGTGTACATACCGAACTTCATCTTGAAGTGTTGCAGAACATCAGCCAATGGAAGGTGACTGTGCCTCACTCAGAGACAATCACATGGGATTCTGTAAAAGCATTTCGTTCACGGACCGGGCGTTTAACAGACTCTAGCCCAGCACCTGTAGTCTGCCATATAACAGGCATAACTCCCAGCCAACTTAAGAACAGTTCTTGTGTTTTTTTATACTTTGAAAATTCAATATGCTAAACAATATGTTGAAGACATTTTTTTCTACCTTTATTTTTCTCAAATGCTAGGTCTTTGTTCGGCAAAGCAGAGCCAAAGGATTTCTCATTTTTCATGTCATCTACAAGGGAAAAAAATTAAACACAAAGATATTTACAGCCACAAAATAAATTACTGTGTACATTATTGATCAGAGATAGAGTAATTTTTGTGTTAATGCCCACTCACATCATGAAATGTTTTTCTCGAAGGTAAAACAGCCAAAACATAACATGCAGCTAGGGATACTTGTAGCAAAATTGCCCTTTCTGAATGGTCATCCTGTTTCTGCTTTTTGTTTTTTGCCTTTTCTTAACCACATTTTTGCAGGCTGTAGAACTATGCACACTTTTTACCTGCTAACCAGTGATTAGGAGCTTGTGCGCCCCCTTCAACATGATGAAATTGGCATACCGCTAATTTGCATATTTAACTTACCTACAAGTCCCTACTATATTTTACAAAAGCATACCCAGGGCCTGTAAGTTAGACATCACAAGTGGCCTGCAGCACCCATTGTGCCAATCATTACAGTGCCAGCGTGAACATGACTGTAGGCCTACCGTGTGTAGCCTGTCTGTGCAGTTTTAAAACTGCAATTTCCCCCAGTCAAAATAATCTCTTTTGACAGGCCTAAAGCTTCCTTGTAAATATTAATAAGCCACCCCTAAGTAGGCTTTACTGCCCATAAGGCAGGGTGCATGGTATTTCAAATAAAATGAAGTGAAAAACCTATTTATAGAGCACGTATATAACCAAAGGTGTTAAGGCATCATGCCTAAAACAAGAAATGGAGGGCGAGTAAACCAAACATAGGCGATGGAGACCCACTTAAAAATAGTTAAGCTTTAAGATTTTTCCTAAATAGCAGGTGATGCTCAATTTCTGTTATGTGACGTGTTAATGAGTTCCACAATTTAGCTGTGGCAAATGAGAAGGCTCTTCCACCCCATATGATACAGCGGATACTAGGTACCACTACCAGTTTGCATGTGGATGAATGAAGAATACTGCTGGATATGTACCACTGGTAGTTAGATCTGAGAAGCCTGGGGCCCTAATTATATAAGACATTATGTGCAATGCACAGAGACTTGAAAGTAATTATTTTCCACGCCGGGAGCCAATGCAGTTTCATCAGTTCCTCGGACACTGATTGATGTTTGGGGATGTCCAGAATAATCTGAGCAGCAGCATTCTGGACAGTTTGAAGTTTAGATAAAGAAACTTTATTTATGTTGAGATAAACAGCATTACAATAGTCCAGCCACAATAAAATCAAAGCTAGCACCACCGTTTTGTGCACAGCAAAAAGGATAAAGGGAAAGATTTTCCTCAAGGATTTGATGTTAAAACAAGAAGAAACAGTGCAGCTCACTTGTGAATCAAATAATAGTTTCTCTTCGAAAATCCCCACAAGAGTTTTTGCTGAATTGATGGGGAGAAAAGAACCTTGGGCCACCAGCTGATATTCCAAATAGAATTATGACAGCCAAAAAATCGGGACCTCAGTCTTCTCTACATTTAATTTAAAACAGTTATCCATTATCCAGTTACTAATTTCCCACATGCAATTCCTGAAGTTCAGAGCCACTGAATAAACATCTATAAAGTGACAATCTGGGTGTCGTCACCGTATGACAACACACAAAAGCTGAATGACTGAATCAGCTTCACAAGAAACTAAACAAATTAATTAAACAAGGAGGGACTTGAGGATGAACCACGTGGAGCTCCACAGGGGAGGAAAAACTGTATTGATCCAAACTGTCCCCACATTACTGTCTGAGACCTATCTGAGAGACAAGATCTTGATAGGCTGAGAGCATTGCCTTTAATCTCAAGTTGGGATAGACAGGATGTGAGGAGAAGGGGGGAGACCGTGTCAGAGGCTGCAAACATATCTAAAATGATGAGTGCCGCAGCCTCTCCTGCATCCACCAATGATCTAACGCTGTCAACCACAGCTACCAATCCAGATTCAGTGCTGTGCTCACTTCTGAAACCCGATTGAGATAAGTCCAAAAGCTTATGTGTATCAATAAAAGTAATGAGCTGGTGATTGAAATGCTTTTCAAGTATTTTAGCCAGGGTGGGTAGCAGAGATATGGGAAGGTAACGTCTTATCTTCCACAGTGGAGAGAGGTGAAAAGGTGGGCAAAATCGCAGTATGGGATGACACAACTTTGCACAATGGAGACCTGACAGAATTTTGGTTTGAAAAAAGTACACCAGATTGTCACAGAAGGACTGTGCCATATCTGTATTGACAGGATTATTGTGGGAAGAGAGCATATTGACTATTTTGAAGATCTCCTTTGAGAAGCTATACGCTTTATTAATTTTAGAGGTACTATATTTATTTAAAAGAAGGACATGAAAAAGTTTAATGTTAAACATGTCCTCACAATGACAAGGCCCCAAAAGCTATTTTATCTGTAGCAGGATAGATGTTCCATGGGAGAGAACTTTGATACAATATTGCATTTAATAATGTTATCTCTGGCTAGGAAACACCTACACATTTCATTCTTGGACTTTTCAAACATTCATTACAAGCCCAACTCACTTGTAAAGTCCGATTTGTAATAAATATTTTAGAAAAGGAGCTTTTAGAAAGTTTTTTTTTCTCTACCTGGGGCCCTTGTGGCCCATTTACGTCAGCTCCAATTGTAACCAAGGAGCGGAATAATTCCCTTGATGAGGTGTGAACTTGCTTCCAGGGTGGAGACAAAAGCCTTGGGCGTGGGAAGGTGTTCTGTTCCTCTGGCAGGATGACCATCTGGGTTGTGCCCAGGAACTTGATTAACTTCAAAGAGACCTACCCTATTACAGGCAAACGTTAGCTGACACCTGGGAGTGGCCATCCTTTGTTTTCTCAGTCAGGGAGGCATCAATCCCAGTGCGAGAGGAGCTGTCCCCCATCCCCCTGAACTGGGTTCGAGTGACCACATAGGAGTAGTTGCTCATTTCCCTGGCCACACCGCAGGGTTAGCACAAAGGCTCTGCACAGAGGGAGAAGGGTTTTCACCATTTTGGATTTAGACAGACAGGGGCACAGTGTGATTGTTTGCAGAAGAGCACAAAGAAAGTGCTGCAGACGTGGGAAGGGTAACACCTGGAAACCTTTACCCCATTAGTTAGGGAGGAGCCAGGAGTCACCCGCGGAGTCACCCCCTCCCACAGGCTAGTGCCAACTATAAATGAAGCATCCCCTTTACCCTCCTCAGAACACTTTCGAGGACTGGGCCTGATGCCTGTGACCTGATAAGAGCCTGACTGGACCTGCTCTCCCTCTTGTAACCAGGGCAAAGAAGTGGACCCCATGGGCCATTACGCTAACCTTCTGCTCAAGCTACAGGGATACTACAAGCTACAAGAGGCTTTTCCCCTAACAAGACCTGCCCTGGACCCTGCTGCTTGCTCTGCTGGAATGAGTCTGGACCCTTAAGTGCTGTCCCCAAGGTCCTGGACCCTTGGTTGCTGTCAACAAGTACCCTTCCTAACTTTCCTGAAACCTGGGACTTAGAAACCTTTTGGCTTCAAAGATCTCCATAGCACCAGGACCAACCTGCCAAGCTGAGCCGTACGGAGATGCGTTGCCGCTAAGCCAATGATTCGGGTTTCTCCTGCTCAGTGTCATTACACCCTCATGCGCCCTCTGTGTAGTGGGCCTTGCGTGTAGGGCTCATATTGGATTAGCCTTGTGGCGTTTAATGGCACACTATGATACCTTGACTAATGCTCCCCAAAGCCCATGATTTCATTGCGCTTGAGTCTCTGCAAGCATCTTCCAGAACATGTGAACCAATCAAGTACCTTGCACCTGCTGTTACTAGGGCCTTCGTGTGGTTTTCTTTTGAGTCTCTGCAAGCTTCCCCCAGAATCCCTGAACCAATAGAGTACCTTGTACAAGCTGTTATTAGGGCCTTGGTGTTTTGTTTTTTTAACTGTTTTTATTTATTTTAAAGAGATCAACAGTACAGAGGCATACAGGCATAGTAATGGCCATTGATGGTGAAGCGATCATGCATTAGCATATACAAGTACTGCAGAAAGGGTCTCCCTAGTAGCACCATGGTGCAGCACTGCACGAAAAACACATGAAGGAGCACAAAGACCAGTTGTACAGAGCGAAGGAAGTGTCGATTAAAGATACAGATACAGCGTAGTCCATGTATGCAGGATGGTATGGTTTACAATAGGAGAACGAATATAAACAAAAAACATCCAATAAATCCTGCTATTACCTCAATAGCGAACATACAAGGTCGCTAGGGCCATACTGTCTAAAAGGAATGTAGAATGGTGAGTCAACCTTTACTTTCTGAAAAGTGAGTGTTCAAAAAAAGTGCGAGGAGAATGCTTGGGGGTAGGGGTGAACATACTGTGGGGTTTTGCCAACCTGTCATGGGTGTGGCATCTATGAGGGGCTAGTGGAGGGGGCATGGTGTAGGTGACTATAAGAGAGTGAGCTACTGAATAGCTTGTGAAGGCTCGGATATAACAGAGCAGGGCGCTTGGGACTGATCAGTATTGGACAACAAATAATCTTGCAGGGGATGCCAGATATCTTTTGATCTAGAGGTTGGGGGTTGGAGAGAGGCATATAGTTCACTGGTAGTGTCACAGTACGTCATGCTGGTGAGCCAGTTAGTTGTGGTGGGAGGCAGGCGCTTACCCCCAATGTATTGCAACCTCACGTTTGGCTAGAAGTAGCACCATCACAGTGAACTGTCTAGTGCTTTTGGGGAGATCCTGGATGTACCCCAGCACGGCGATAAGTGGTTCAGCGTCCAGGTCAATCTCCAACATTTGAGTAAACCGGGAACAAATCTCACCCCAGTAATGTGCTATGTTTCTGCAAGTCCATGATATGTAGAGAAAATCTGCTCCTGAAGTGTGGAAAGCATTTGGAGATCTTTGGCGTCCAATGGGATCCCCTTGGGAAGAATGGAGACAAGTGGCATGGGCGCAGCAAGGTCCACCTCTGGTTTGGTGTATAGCAGTATAGTGCCAGCATGGTACCAACGATGGGTGTATTGGCAATGTGCAGCCAGATAATAAATCTGGAAGTGAGGTACTTGAAACCCGCCTCTCTCGTATGGGAGCATCAAAGTGTCCCAGATTATACGAGATCGCCGGCCTGCCCAAATACGTTTGAGGAGTAAACCGTGTAGAGTAAAAAAGAAATTATTGGTAAGTGGTATGGGGATGTTAAGGAACAAGTAGAGGAATCAGGGGAGGATAAACATTTTTATTATCGCGATCCTGCCAGTCATCGAAAGAGGAAGGCGAATCCATCGGTCGATTTGTGTCTGTAGTGTGTCAATGGCGGGGCCGTAATTCAGCATCATCACCTGGTCCATGTCGGGGTGAAGTAGGATGCCCAGATATTTAATTGGCCCATCACACCAGATCAATGGGAAGGCACATGGGGTCTGTTTGGTGGTGGGGTTAATGGCAAGTTTGAGCAAAAACAATACATTTGTTTCCTGGTTAATTGGTTCCAACCGGCAAGTTGCACCTGCCCTTCCTATAAGGTCAAAGCAAGTGTACTAACACCGGTTTCCTTTAAGGGTCATTGAGAACCTTCCAGACTGCCATGTGCTCCACGTGCCACATGTGTACTAGCTTCATCCTTTGAGAGGGTATATAAACCACGCCCAAGCCCTAGTCGTGGCTTGGCCTCTCTCCCAGCGAAACAAGCCTCACCTTTCCCACTCACCTGAAGAATCCAGCCAGAACTGAAAAGCGCTCTAGCCTCCTTCAAGTCCAAGTTGAACCGGTGGTTGCCATGGCTCCAGCTCCCTTGACGCCTCCATCTCTTCCTCCTGCACAACTACTCCTGTTCCCCTGCGACTCCCTGAGTCAAAGCCTCGATCTTCTTCGAACTTCAGACAAATGGAAGAACAGTGCTAAATACTTGATATCAAGTTAGTGCTCACTTATCCTCCTGTAGTAGTAAGCAGGACCAAGTACCCACGTCTTCAAAGACTTTTCCTCCATGCCCTCTCCGTGATTTCCCCCAGTGCTTCTTGTGTATTCATGCTCCTGACCCTTCATGCAACCTTGGCGCTTGAACTGTGATTGACAAGAACTAAAGACTTTAGCTCCGTGTTTTTCTGATGAACAGTAGTCCCAACAGAGTGTGTGATATATGTATGAACCTTGTACAGAGATCTGTGTTCCGAGTTTAATTCTTAAGAGTGCCAGTAACTTCAATCTGGATTCCGAGTTTAATTCTGTGATCTGTGCTGCTGATGAAACCTGTAAGTGTATGTCACTGAAGTCAATGCATTGTATATAGAGGCCTCTTAGTGTACTGATGGTAACTGCCTTCTCTTGTTATTTCCAGTGTACTGGATCAATGAAAAACAGAGGTTCTGGTCCAGTGCATATCTACCTCGCAGACACAGCAAGTCTCAGGAGCGATAAATCCAGTTACGCACTGCCGCAGTCTGTGTAGGTAACAGTGGTGGGGCCGCGTTGGGGGGGGGATTTCGAAGGACGATGCCGAGGGAAAATTAATTATTTATTTAATTTTCCCTCTGCATCGTCCCTCGAAACCCCTCCTCCCCCCCCCCCAACGCGGCCCCACTGCTATTACCTGCACGGACCGCAGCTGGTTACGCAGTGTTGCACAGCCGCTGAGCAGATCCAGTACCACAAGTCTCTCTTTTCTTATTTTATGCCGACACACCCCCCCCCCCCCCAAGGGTAGCGCTTGGTTTAAGAAGTTTCTGTTACTTGAATGGGCTTGGCCCTGAGAGGCATAGGAGATCCAGCATCGGCTCCAGTATAGTCTCCACGGTTGGGACCAGGTGAGTGCATGACACTTAGAGCTTTTCCACAGCAGCAAATCTGATTATGGGGACCTTGGGAAGAAGGAATCCGCCTCGTGATGCCCACTTTGGCTACAGCCTACATACAGCCATGTTCTACAAACTAAAAGTATCCAATACCATCAAGTTCCAAAATAGACTTACGTGGCGTACCCCGCAATCACGCGGGAAAGGAGGCAACTCTTTTTTGTTAATTAACCCTCACACACCCTATTGGTGTCATGCTTCATCATCGGGTTCACCCCGACTCCTAAAGGTCAGGGTGGGCTCAACTCAGGGAGCGCTTAGAAGATGTAGGCCAGGGGGTCTAAAGATAAAAATCCTACTGCGTTCCCCATGTATCCCTTTATTCGCGGGGACGTAGCGGATATTAAAATAAGGGTATAAAATTAGGGTCGTGTGGAGGTAATGGTCCTATGACCCTAAACATGTGCCAACATGTTTCAGCCCTTTTGTTATGGCAGATTAGGTCCCGGGCTTTCTTCAGGGCAAAACAAGGTTCCCTCCCTGGATTTTTATTAGGGAATTTTCTATATACTATTTATTTGACGGAGCAGAAAGCTGCTGCCTCGTGAGAACTGTGTGGAGGGTATACTTATCTCTCCATCCAGAATGAACGCAAAAATTCCGCCTGTAAGACAAAAGTGAAAAGAAATAAAAACGAAAAACATTTCATTTCATCACATTTTTGTAAGCATGCACTCCCAAAAGTGCTTGGTGTGCATACATTCCTATGACTCTGTGATCTGTGATCATAAGTTCATATAGGGTGAACTTGTCCCCCGGCTGCCACTCGCAGTATGCGGTCAATGCTCGCAATCCAATTTCATTCGTATATCGTGATCACCTACAAACAGAACATGAACTCCAAAGTTTCACCCACAATTGTATGGTTATCTTGGTAATATCACAGACATCCGTAACGTGAATCACCTCAATGCTGTGTATATTTTTTGCCCATAGTTTCATTGTTTGAGTAATATCAAGATTTTGCCTTACCCGACTAGGGTGGATAAAGCGATTCTCATGGGGATCGGGGAGGGGGTAGCCTTTTAGTCAAACGCTAAAAGGAAAGTGGAATAAATGTCCGCGTGAACAATGCCTGCCCCCAAGGTTATAATTCGCGTCTTTACCTTGATTCCGTGTTCTCGGCTACAAAGCGACACTTACTACTCCAAAGGTCCTGCCCCTCAAAACACCTATTAGGCTCATGCGTCACCCGGCATTAGCAATAGACATGCCCTGGTCGCAGCTTTAAATAGAACTGGAAGGATGTCTACTCGGACTCGGAAGGGGTGCGGCAGCAGTTCGGACGCTTCCGTGTGACATCATTTCCCGCTTCCGCCCCACTAGGACTACAGAGATCCAAAAGGATCATGGGATATGTAGTTTAAGCTGAAAACACGCCGTGACAGGGATACAGTGTTACGTATTCGTAATGGGTACTACTGGGTGCCCAGCTATTCATGGGATATGTAGTATCCAAAAGAAAGTTACTACAGTATTGGCCTGTTAGACACTCCCAACCAAGGGGCGTTTAGGGTCATGTAAAAATTCAAATGGCCCCACTGAAAAAGGAGTCAGGCATATTAGATTATGATTATAAGAGGGGCGTCAGAAACGATAATGGGACTCGATCAAGGTGGTATCAGGGTCACAAAATATTTTATCATTTCTTCAATGTTGATGGCTGTGGTCTCATTAAGGGTAAGCCACTGAGAAGTGGGGGGTACGTGAATGTAGTGAAATTACTGATACCCCTCTACCTACGGCTTAGTGCGTTCCATGGGATAGAATCATTCAATCCTTCACGATCCGTTTTCAGCTTATAAACCCACCGTTTTTCTTCATCTAATAGCCTTTTTGAGATGTTGGGACCATCTTCGATTCTTTCAATAATGGTCCATTCAAGGTCGCAATCAGTATGGCCCTTTTCTACAAAGTGTGCTGTCAGTTTTGTAGCTGTGATGGCCCTTTTAATAGTACTTCTGTGCTCCCCAATTCGCAATTTCACCTTCCTGGTCGTCATGCCGATGTATCTGGATTTACATGGGCAGGTGATCATATAGATTGCATTGGAAGTGTTGCAGTTGGTGTGATCTCTATGTTCCCAGTCGTATCTAAGGCCTAGGTTCACACTCGTGGTGTGTGTGGTAAAAGGACATACCACACAGGACCCACACGGGAAACGGCCTTTGACCTGTGGTTGGCACCATAGTGTAAGTTGTGTATCTCGTTTGGGATTCCAACGGTCAGTGTGAATAAGGGTGTTCCTTAAACTCTTGTTACGCTTAAATGAGAACATGGGTTTCTCAAAGGCAAGTTTGTTTGAAGTCAGAATTCACCAGTTCTTATTGATAATCTTTTTGATACTGTTGTTTTTCATTTTTGTTTCTTTTCACTTTTGTCTTACAGGCGGAATTTTTGCGTTCATTCTGGATGGAGAGAGAAGTATAACCTCCACATAGTTCTCACGAGGGAGCAGCTTTCTGCTCCGTCAAATAAATAATATATAGGAAATTCCCTATATATCCCTTCAAACGCCAAAAAGAGGAAATAAGAAGTAGAGGGCTGGCAATAGCACTTTCAATAAACAATCTTGCTAACAAACTGATGGGGCCGACACTGAGCCCGCTGCTGAAGGTAGTTCAGGCCAAACTACTCCCGACGATCACCTATGGCAGTGAAGCATTGCGGGGAAGGGACGCCAAGATACTAGATAGTACGCTGGTTAAAGCCTATAGAATCATGTTTTGCCTCCCGCCTTACACCTCACCGGCTCAAATAAGGTTGGAGTTTGGCCTCCTACATCAATCCCTGGCCAGGCATGGGTCTTATGTCATCTGCTGGCACAAAATTAGAAATGTCACTTCAAATAAGCTGAACCAACTGCTGTGGCATGAAATCCAGCACAGGGACACCTGCCAAGCAAGGAGATATCTTCAGACATCTCTGGAAAGTACCAAGCTCACGGATCTCTGGAGTACTCAACTTGGTCACTCAGCTTTCAAGAAAATGGTATGGAAATGTGTAAAACAAATCGCGGTGGTAGAGGACAAGGCAACCTTTGCAGACAGATCCCATGCCTGGATGACCTTGAACTCTTATAAATTACTTGCACCACAAAAGTACTTTAATCAGGGCTACTCCAAAGAGATAAAAATGAAATTCTTAAAGCACAGATTGGGCATCCTCCCGTGCATCCAGCATCTTCCACCGTGGCTGAGGGCCACAACCCAAAGCACGTGTAGGCTGTGCAACTCCAAGCAAGGAGACATCTTACATCTAATCTGTACCTGCAAGGATCTACATCAAGAACGGATACTGCTGTTAAAAGCTCCCCTTAAGCAGTTAGGTATCCGCACCAGGAGACAAGCGGTGTTGGCTTGCTTCAATCCGGGAAATACGCAGCTGAACTGCAGATTAGTAAAATTCTTAAACATGGCTGAACAAAAAACACTTAATATTGGAATAGCCATATAAATAAGCCACACAAGGCAGAAGCCCTAGTGATGCAACTAACTAATTTATAATCTGGGACTGGCCCCCCTCAAAGGATAGAGCATCAGCACTTTTCATGAACAAAAAAAAATAATTTATTGAGCAAAAACTAACAACAAGAACAATACAGACTAAAGGGCACGATTAACACGCCTACGCCCAGTACCAGCTAGGAATAGCGAATGCACTGCACTTTATCTTGCGAACAAATGAACCTTGTCATCGCCTGTATAGTTAAATTTCTCTGTATAGTAATTGTGGTCCCTGTTTTATGGTTTTTACTATTGTACAATAACAATTTTAACATTCTTTTTAAGCAAATATTGCAATGGTTTTAAATAACTATGCAAAGTAAAAATGAACTTGAAACTTGGTTGTTGTAGGATGGGAGCTCGGATGAACTCTGCTTTCAATCTTTCAAAAGCTAATGTGGCATCATTAGTCCACTGAAAGGTCTTGTTCTTTTCTAGGCAAACTAGTTTAGAAAAAATCTTGATGAATTTTCATTAATACTTTGCCAAGCCAAGAAAATTGCTTCTCCTATACAGATGAAGGAGTGAGCCTATCAAGATTGGCTCTTATCATTTGTGTGTCAATGTCGAATGCTTCTAATGAAAAGATGTATCCCAGATATTTTAAAGAGTCTTTTTCTAACTAATATTTTTCAGCCTTGGCATACAGATTGTTTTCTCTTAACCTTTGCAAAACTTGTCTAGCATGGCGAAGATGTTCAGTTAGATCCTTCAAGAAAATCAGGATGTTGTCCAAAATAGACAACCACAGACTGAAGGATTATTCGCGGAGTTCCTGACACTGCAGTGCTGTTCCTGAGCAAAGAGGACAGTAAGTATTAATAAGGCAGAATGATTTTTGAAATTTAGAAGGTTTTAGTATGCCATCCTCAAGTTAGCTTTAAAAGCTTATTATAATGATGTGCGCACTGAGAAGAAAAATTACTTTACCTTAAAAATACAAGATGCTGCCAATAAAAGAAAAGAAATTTTTTAAATTGTCAAGGATTTTTCATCCCCCAGCGCCATGAGCAAGGCATTTATTCCCACCTCTAGCTGGGCTCACCAGATGGCCAGTTTTTTCCATGACAAAATTTATCTGATTCAACAGTCATTTGCCTCTAGGGGCACAGCTGAAACTGGTGATATGTGGAATGCGCATGATCTGCCTTTGGGGGTTAGTTATTCCCTTACCCAATTTCCTCCCATTTCCTTAGAAAAGTCTCTTGACATTATGGTAACTTTGAAGTCGGGTTCTCCTTCTGATCCCTGTCCAGCTAAGATCCTGAAGAATATCGCGGAACCTATAAATTCTGCTGTTAATTCAGTTCTTAATTCCTCGCTTGGTCAGGGAATGGTACCCAGTTGTTGGAAAAAGGCAAAAATTGTTCCCCTCCTAAAGAAACCCACAGCGGACCCTGAGGTTGCTTCTAACTAGAGGCCCATTTCACTGTTGCCTTTTTTCTCCAAGGTCCTTGAGAGGTATGTTAACTCCGTGCTAACAGATTATATAGAAGGAAATCATGTCCTTCATGACAGTCAGTCAGGTTTTAGACCTTCTCTTAGCACTGAGACTGCCCTTCTGGAGGTTTCGGAGACCATTAAATCTCAGGTGGATAAAGGGGGCAGTGCGGTGTTGATACTGCTGGATTTGTCCGCAGCCTTTGACACCGTGCCCCATGACCGGCTCTTGTGCAGGTTAGCGGAGTGCGGCATTGGAGGCACGGTGTACAATTGGTTTGCCTCTTTTCTATCTGAGCGGCAGCAGGAAATCTGGTCTCTGCCCTTTACAGCGGCCATCCCTCCAATGCAAGTGGGTGTCCCGCAGGGCGCTATCTTGAGTCCTACACTCTTTAATATCTATATGGCCCCACTTGCACGCCTGGCTGAGTCACACGGAGCGAAGATTATTTCTTACGCTGATGATACTCAACTACTGTTCACGTGTGACAAAGGAGCGAATTTTCATGGAATGGAGATAAACAGATGCCTAACGGAGGTTTTTTCCTGGTTGCAACTTAATCAACTTAAGTGTAACCCAGAAAAGTCTGAAATTATGTTTTTTGGATGTCCCCCTTGTGGCGACTGGCGCTTATGGTGGCCGTGCGACATGTCTCCTCCTGCTACTCCAGTCGGCACAGTAAAAAATTTGGGAGTCAAGTTGGACACTAGTCTATCGATGAAGTCCCATATCCAAACTGTTGCTGGTACTTGTATCGGACTGATTAGAATGGTAAAAAACTTTCTTCCTCTACTCCCGGTTGAATCCCGGAAGATCGTAGTGCAAGCCCTAATTACATCCAGGTTGGATTACGTAAATATCTTGTATCTGGGGCTTCCTGAATACTTGCTCAATCGGCTGCAGGTTGTCCAGAACGCCGCAGCCAGAGCTATTCTTATGGTAAGCCCCAGAACGCGCATGTCGCTCCACCTGAAAGCACTGCACTGGCTCCCGGTGAGAAAGAGGATTCAGTTTAAGGCTTTGGTGCTTGCCTATCGTGCTTTCTACGATACGGGTGCGGTTTACTTGAGAAGTAGGATCCAGCACTATCAGCCTCAACGTGTCTTAAGGTCCTCGGGACAATCCCTGATGGTGATTCCCAAATTCACTCGATCTCGGATTGGAGGTCGTTCTTTTCAGGTTCAAGCGGCTTGCCTATGGAACAACCTGCCCCTACATCTCAGACTGACTCAGGACCTGCTGTCCTTTAGGAGACAACTTAAAACATGGCTGTTCCAACAATAATACGATGGCAGGTGGGGCGGGGTCTTGCCTGGTGGTTTTAGAGATTAGCGCCGGGACACTCTATGTGAGTATCCGTGCGCTTTACAAATCCCTCATTTCATTTCATGATACATTGTGAGTGAAGAGCTAGTGGTTTGTATTGAGCGATGGATTGCTATACTACATGTGAGATTTTGTTTGTGACGTTGATTTTTGGTTCAATGGGTTGTTTAATTACTGTAATTTTGATTTACTTGTCCTATTTGTGATATGCGTCAAAGAAGTTTGGGTTTATTATTGGTTGATTATGTAATATGATTTGTTGTTATTATTGCTGAATTGTGTGCATCAAGGGAGTGTGTTTTGAGAGGCACTGCATTCACACAGATTTCTTTCTAATAACAAGTTCCCTTTCTAGGGTTTGCATGCATAATTTAGGTGTTGTTATATGCTCTTTGTACACTAGAGTAAGTACACAATTGTGCCAGGGGGTCATTGTCACTGGCCGGGAGTCTGCTTTAGTGTGAAATGTGTTTAACAACTGCAGCAGCAGCACTGGTCTGGATTCTATTGACTGTGAGATTTCTTTTTGTTTAATTTGCTGATTATCTCATGTTTAGGTAAAGCAGACAAGATTTATTTTGTGCAGTCAATGAGAAAAAGGCGTCTATTGTTTCTCCATTCACAGTAAAAGCTGCTCTGCAATAGGCTGTCTGACCAAAAGAGTCACACTGGGATTGGTGAGATGTCGCCACAGAGTCACACTGTCATTGGTTGGCTGCTGTTAAAGTCGCGCTGAGATTGCTTGACATTTCATAAAGCAGTGCTGGGATTAGTTGTTGTTCGTTCACTTGATTTGCACGGTTTTTGGATAATTTGAGAGAAAATAATGGGTGCTGTGTGTCAAAAAAGCTATAATCTTCTAGTCTGTTATGGAGGGACAGAAGATTCCTCCAGAGGGCTCGCCTGTGTACGAAATGTTGATGGATGTAGGGCTCTATATGTATACCTGGATTTGGGTTGGCATGAATATGCTTCTGTTGAGAAGGATTTGCAGTTTACTTCAGAGGAGATTTTTAACACTAGAAAGCTAGATTTTCTGAGATGGACAATAAATTGGAGAAACCACTACCATGACCTACAAAGTTTGAGGCATTGAATAAATGTGATCGGATGGCCACAGGGAAGGAGAGAAAGAAAACAAAGAAGCAGCAAAAGGGTTAATTGATGCGGGGGTTAGACAACGAGTGGGATAATCAAGAGACTTCCTGGGGAGAGGATATGGTAGAGGGAGTGAGAGATTTTCCTGCAATTGTTATTGGAACAACAAACAAGAAACAAGAAAGCTGACGAGAGTGACGGAGAGAAGCAAGACCAAGAACAAGCCTTACAGTCACTTTTTAAATGATCTTCTGAATTCCAGGCCTCCTCTGTATACACTGGCACGGGGGCTTTCTACTTTGATACCTGATATGGGTGCACTGGATGAACCGTGTAGGAGTGCACAGGAATTGACAGCACTTGCAGTGACAGGTACATGTACAACATCGGGTGGAAGTGCCCGAACTAAGAATACTGGTGCTACTGTATTTACTACTGTGCCTATTGATGCACCTGCCTCTCCGGAGCCTAATGTTCTTCCAAAAGAGAGAGAGAGATTAATATCGGACTCTTAAAGATTGAATTTGGAGAAAGTTTACAGAGAACAGTTGATTTAAAGACTAATGTCATAATGTAGATTAAATAAGATACCGGATTAGAGAAGGAACAAGGTGTGCAAATGAGGGACATAAACATGAAGAGTTACCTAATGAATGTAAGATTTACATAAGCAGAATGAAGAATTCACAGAGGAATTATAAGATGGATTTAGGTGAGTTAGAGATAAAAGAATTGGGCTCAGTGACGTTACAAGCTCACATTAAAGATTTAGTTGAGAAAACTGAAGAATTGAGAGATTTGAATAAATGCAGAGAAAAGTGGAAAAAGAAAGTTACAACTAAAAGAAAGGTAGAGAGACTGAGAAGAAGGCAAAGATAGAATTTCCTTTGACAGAAGTGCATGGAGAGAACTATGTACATGTGCCCTGGTCTACAAATGATCTTTATGCCTTTACGAAAAAAAATCCAAAATTGAGGGAGGAACCTGACAAGTGGTATAAGGAGGTTTATAGATTGGTGACAATTTCGAAAATGCTTTGGATTGATATGGATACCCTTTTTGAAATTGTTGTTCCTAGTGATCTGTGGACAGAGTGTAAGGCTGCTGTTGCTTGGCCAACTGAAGATCCAGCAAGGGTAGCACTTAATAATGCTCCATATGTAATTGTAAGTGCTGATAAATACAGAACAGTGATGGAACATCTGAAAAAGAAAGTGCCAGAAAAATAAGTGAACTCTGTAAAGATCATGAGAGCTACACAAGCACTGACCGAGTCAGTGCATGCTTATTTTGAGAGGCTTATGCTTAATTATAGCAAGTACAGTGGAGTTGAAGAACCCGAGAAAGAAGGTGTTAGCGGAATTGGTTTTTGTTTTGGGTTTTAGTAGGGAGCTTAGTTTGCATAGTCAGCAGAGTGTGATGTGCTGGAAAACTAAGGGTATCACTGAGATCTTGAACTACACTAAAGATTTCACTGACTGTGAAATTGATGACTGAATGCTGGAAAATAATGGGATGCAAGAGATCCAAGGTGTTAAATGGGATAGGAGTTGGTGCAGGCACAAGGTCGTGGGAGAGTGAATGTGAATAATTCTTGCAGGAATGCAAATATTAGTTTGCTAAAGAAGAGCATTGAATTTAGTTTCTGTGGAAAAAACAGGCACCATACAGTGAGTGTAGGCAAAATCCCAATGAAAGCAAGAATTATATTGTTCCCTAGATGCAGCAAAAGGCAAATTAGGTGCAGACAGAGTTTGATGCCCCAACCCAACCGACCTCTGTTCTGAATGTGCAAAATTGAAGGCAGTTCCATTATGAATATGCTTGTAGCTCCAGTGATGCAGTAAAACATGAAAAGCAATATACCAACAGCATCTTTTCCCTCAGTTTTCAACAGAAACTAACAGACAATGATGGTGCCTGAGGGTGGAGGAGGACTGCATGCTCGGTGTAGTGCTAGACAGAGACCAGAGTGGCCCATATGTAGATGGTGCGGTGAATGGCCACTTCATATCATTCTTGATTGATATTAGTGCTACTCGCTCTACAGTTCATTATGTGGAGGTCCCAAACCTGCCCCACTTGAGAAGAGTAGTCCAAGTTGTAGGAATTAGCAATAAATAGATCAATAATGAGGGGACGAGAGATGTCCCAGTTAAAACAGGGTCAATAAATTACAATCAGAAGTTCATAATACGCATTTCGAGTCATTTTAATTTACTTGGCAGGGATTTGCTTTGCACAATGAACTGTGTGATATACTGCACACTCACTGGTGTTGCAATTGAAACTCAAGATG
The DNA here is from genome assembly GCA_963921515.1 of Calotriton arnoldi. Classification (NCBI taxonomy): domain Eukaryota; kingdom Metazoa; phylum Chordata; class Amphibia; order Caudata; family Salamandridae; genus Calotriton; species Calotriton arnoldi. The sequence continues at coordinate 2,002,497 of CAWUFW010000883.1, forward strand.
AAGATTCAGTGTTTATAACAAAATCATAAGATTCGAGAGTTTAATTGTTTCCAGGTTTTACAGAAGATGACCTGTCTCTGAATTTAAGGCACATTGTTAAAGAAGAGGTATGGAATTTCATAATCAAAGAGCTAGGATTGATTAATTGTGCCAAATCAGTTCATATTCGGGTCAAATCAAATGCAGTTTATCCTGGAATTAGGCAGTACAAACTTTCAAAAGAAGTGGAGGAAAAATAGAAGCCCTTCATAGCAAAAATTATAGAACTAGGAATTTTATGGGAGGAGCTTGGTAGTACTTGCAAAGTGCATTTAAAAAAATTAAAAAAATGAAGTGGCAAATGGAAGATAGTGCAAGAGCCCCGAAAAATAAATCAATTAATGTTTCCAACTTGTCCGGTGCTACCAAATTCTGCGGATGCTGAATGGTATACAGTGACTGACCCATGCCAAGTGTTCTTCTCCATTCCTCTTCATGAAGATAGTCTATATCTTTTCACATTCCAGTTCCAAAATAAAGTCCTTGTTTGGTGTCGAATCCCACAGAGGGATATACTGAAAGTTTCTCGATTTTTAATCAGATCCTAAAGAGACTCAGAGAATTTGCAGTTGCCTTGTAACTCAGTTTTGATTCAATAAGTTGATGACCTACTTGTGGTATCAAAGACAAAGGAAGACTAGAAGTTAGACACCACAACACTTTTGAACCATCATGCTGACCATGGTCAGAAAGTCTCATTGACAAAGATGCAGTACTGTAAAAAGAGATGATCTATCTTGGTCATCACACTGAGAAAGGAGCAAGGAAAGTCTTGAACGCATTTCTGCAATCCTCAAAATGAATTAGTCAACCACCCAGAGGGAGGTGAGTATGTTCCTCAGAATAGTTGACTACTGTTGTCAGTGGATTCCAAACTTTCCCTGATTAAGAATTATGTAAATTATTTTCTGTTAAATCCAATACAGACTACACTAAGTTAATTGAGGAATTTCCAAAAAGAGGTACCAAAAGATGAAAAACAGAAATGTGAGAGAGCGGATAGCAAAAATAATTTTAATATCATCTGTATTGCACCTGAATATAAACATGTGTTTCCTGATTCTAGGTTACATTGCATGGCCAGCTATTTGCCGGCCAGAAACATGTAGGAAAGGGCTTAATGACCAGCACTTTTTATATGCACCAATATATTAACCAAGTCTAGAAAGTTGCAGATCATTTGTGTTAGAGATGTGTCATTTGACAGAGAAATAATATGGGGAAAAAACATTGTCCTTATGAACAATATTGGCAACTTAGAGGGCCCATTTACTAGACTTCCAGCAGACTTCATTGAGATGCCTATTTACAATGGTTTTAAATATGTTCTTGTGATTGTCTGCATATTCTCTAAATGGGTTGAGGCCTATCCAACCCAGAGACATGACAGCTGCCAAACTCTTGCGAGAATTCCATGTTTTGACCTGCCAACCTCTATTGACACAGATCGTGGAACTCATTTTAAAAACGAGATCCTAAAATTGATTTGCGCAGCTATTCAAATTGAATAAAAGTTATTCAAATTGAATAAAAGTTATGTTAGACCTGTCTGCCTTAGGATGGTCTTCCCCCAAACCTTTTACCTTACTCCTCCATATTTTCTGATCTTGATTTTGTTGGCCTTAGGACTCTGTGCAATTTACCACTGCTAACCAATGCAAAAGTGCGTGTGCTCACTCCTTAAAACATGATAAAATTGTCTTATCCCTCGATTGGCATATTGAATTTACTTATAACTCCCTAGTAAAGTGGTACTACATGTACCCATTCCTGTAAATTAAACACTACTAGTGGGACCGCAGCACTAATTGTGCCGCCCCCTTAGGTAGCCCTTTAAACATGTCTCAAGTAGGCAATGGCATCCTGTGTGTGCAGTTTTAAAATACCATTTTGACCTGGAAAAATAAACGTTTTGCCAGGCCCAAACCTTCCTTTTTAGGACATAGGGTAGGCCCTAAACAGCTCGTAGGGTGCAGTATACTTAAAAAGTAGGACATGTACTTAAGTTTTACATGTTCTAATAGTGAAAAACTCTTAAATCAATTTTTTCACAATTGCGTGGCAGGTAAACAGTTCATTTATGGTGTCTTTGGAATTGTAATTATTGTAATTAAAAATCCTCTTTTGTAGTGAAGTCGGATTTTGGGTTACAATTTTGAAAATGCCACTTTTAGAAAGTTGGCATTATCCTGCCTTAGCCATTTAGTGCTTGCTGCCTGATCCTGGGTCACATGACTGGGAGAGTTGGCAGTTGGTCTTTGTGTATTCCTCCTAGACAGTCACACACAATAGAGAGCTTAGGTGTGCCTGGATGGGCCATCACTGGCAGAATAGGAGGGTGGAGCTGGCCACAGCCCCACTTACACCTGAATATGCTGTGTCCTGCCTTCACACAAAGGATTACATACCCCCTGTAGTTAGTCTGGAGCCAAGGCAGGGGAGGCAGGAAACCTGTGCACTTCAAAGGGAAACCTCTAGAAGCTTCTCCCATTTCAAAGGAGGCACCAGGTATAAATATTGCACCTCAGACACATGTGGAAGACTCTGCCAGGAAGAATGACTGCTCTGCTGCTGCAAGGACTGCCACTCTGCTGGACTGCTGCCCTGAAGGACCGCCTGCCCTGCTGTGCTGACATGCTTGACTCGGAGTCGCCCTACCTGACTTCACCACCCTCTCCATTCTAGTGCTGACTTCGCCCTTGGCCTCCAACCCCTAATTGCCCGCATCTCCCTCTCACAACTCTCACCATCACCTCACTGACCCAACATGCCCCCCCTCAACCATACCCTCCCCCCCCCCTCCCCCCCGGACTCTACTCTCTCCAAACATGGCCCTAACTCATGGTTTATTCTCTACCCCCCCCAATCTATCCAAAAACGCTAAGAAAAATTTTAAACATAAAATCCTCATCCGAAACCCTGAAAAACTTATTGTCGATAACTACATCAGCATCACTTCCACCATTAAAACCAACTACATCTTTTACTCTAAATGCCCCTCCAAATGGAAAAGCACCTTCCTGCAAAATCTCCCAGTCACCAACTCAACTAAAATCCCATATGGCTTTAAATTATCTACCACACCCTCCACAGCTTTTCATGGCAAAATCGACATATCCATTTTCAAAACTGGCAACATCCTCATTCAAGCTGCAGAATCCCACCTCACCACCTTTGAACACCACTTCAACACCTTGACCATCCAACTTTACAAATCCTCTCCTAGCCCTCCCTCCTCCCATCCACACAACGCCCTTCCGTTCTCTCAATTACATCCCCACCCCCCGTCCCCCCAGACATTCCCTTCAGACAACACTATCCCCCAATCTTTAACCTCTCTCCTTCCTTGCCCTGTCACCTCTACAGCTAACGCCACCCCTCAATTGCTGACCTACTTATATACGCTCCCCCCAACGCCCCTCCCTCCTCCTGATCTCCCCCCTACACACTTCCTCTCCCAACCCCACAAGCACTCCACCGTCCCGTCCATTCCTTCCCCTAATACCTCTATTTCTATCCCCTTCCCTTCCTACCTTCCCCCCCCCCCCCCAACATGAACCCACCCCTATCCACCCTGAATCCCCTATTATACCACCTCCGACCCTTTCATCTCCCTCCCCGAAGCCACCTTCTCACTTTCTGAAATACGCATCGCCCCCGAACCATGGTGCTCTCCATAATCATCTCACCATTCCTTCTCCTCAAACCTCTTCCCTTGAGGTCTTGAATCCCCTATCCCCCTTCACACATCCCCCTACGCCCTACGACCGTTACACTCCTCCTACCCCTCACACTGACCTCTCTCTCCCTAAAAACGGCAGACCTCCTGCTACATCCAATACTGAACACCCCTTATCCGCCCCCTCCCCTCCAACCATGTCCCTCCTCCAGTCTCTACGCAACATAGAACGAGACCTCTCAACAGTGACGAGAGATCTCACTCGTCTCAGAATAGATTTTAATGCCCATAGCTCCAGAACCAACCTTTGTAGAGCGAACGCCCCTTTCCCAGGCAAAACAAACGCCACCAACTACAAACCGTGGAGAACTACTCTTCTCCGTAGCCGTATGCATAGACCCCTCCGCTCCTCCAACCATCTCTCCCCGACCGACCTTACTGACCTATGCAACTCCTACCTTACTAGATCTTCAATCAATAATCCTCCATCACACTACTCGAACATCCCCGTTATACTGGGGACGAACAGAACCCCCCTCTCACCCAGACCCCCTCCTCAACTCACCTCCATACACTCTTGCCCACCCCCCAAATGCAACCCTAAACCACTTGCATGCATGCTTGTGAATTGTCGATCCGCGGTCCGACATGCCATTGAAATTTCCGAAACTATCCTTACTGAATCCATTGACATCGCGTTCCTCACGGAAACCTGGCTTAATGACTATTCTACTAGCATACTTGACCTACTCCCCCCACCAGGATATTCCATCCTTAGGAAAGATAGACATGACAGAATAGGTGGTGGTTTAGCCATCATCTTCAAAGAAGAATTTCAGCTCTCCCTCGTTAACAAATTTGAATACTCCACCTTTGAATACCTTGAAGCAGAACTTAAATTACAAGGTTCAAACCCCATTCGCATACATAATATCTACCACCCTCCTGAAGATCCTCACCCCTTTGTGGATGAATTATCCAACCTGCTGACTCAAGCCTCATTATCCAGCTCTAAAAATCTCTTCCTTGGTGACCTTAACCTCCATTGGAACGATACTAAAGACCCCTCAATCACCCTCCTCTCCAATCTTCTTGAGATCAAGGACCTCAAACAACTATGTTAATCCCCTACCCACACCAAAGGAGCAACCCTGGACGCTATCATTACAAATAAAGACCTGGCCTTCCTATCCAATATCGTCCCCATAGACTGGTCTGACCACCACCTCATACTATTCGCCATAGCTCCCCCAACACCACCCCCCCCACTAAAATCATTAAACCTAAGAAATGGACCAGAAATCTTAATCTTATCCCCCTGATGTACTCAAGTCTAAACTGCATGCTCAACTTTGCCTCATCCCTCCCTCACAAGACGCTAATGAGCTTACTGAACGCAGTCACCGATACGTTAGACCAATTGGCACCGCTGAAACTAAAAAATCTAAGAAATATCCCTTCCAAATCATGGTTTAACTCCGAGCTCAACAAAGAAAGACGTACACTCAGACTGACTGAAAGAACTTGGAGACAACATCCCTCTCCCTCACATCTGGCACTCCTCAGATTAGCTAGATCGACTTACAAAAAACACATTTTTAACGAAAAGGCATCTTTTTTCTGAACTCAACTCGAAAGGGCCAAGAACAGACCCAGAGAACTGTTCAACATTGTTCGTGACAAAACCTCCTCCGCACCTCCAGTCCCAATGGCCTCGACAACTAGATGTGAAGAAATCGCCCACTTCTTCTCTGAAAAAATCATGAAGATAGATCAATCCTTCCTTTCAACTCCGCTCCTAACCACCCCCCAAATCTCTCCTGGCAACTCCTCAAAAACTCACTCCGTAACCCCCACACCCCCTGATCCCACTTCGAACCCACATTCTACTTCTCCTCTCCCTTACCTCCACCTTTCTGCGCACACTCCCTCTACATCACCTCCCCATAACCCCTCCCTCCACTTACACATAACCACACCTCCTAAAATCAATCTACCTATCCCACCACTAAAAAACAATGCCTCCTGGCACAACTTCCACCCTGTAACAGAGCATGACGTCTTTAACATCATTGCCAAACTTAAACCGTCCTCCCACGCCAAAGACGTCCCTCCCAACCTTGTCCAGGACCTTAAACACATCATCACCCCATCCTGGACTTCTATCATCAACACCTCCCTTGCCACGGGTTGCGTCCCTACCTCCCTTCAACCTGGACAAATCACTCCCATTCTCAAAAACCCCTTGGCAGACCCCAATGACCTTAACAAATCTCCGCCCCATCTCTAACCTCCCCCTTCTCTCCAAAGCCCTCGAAAAATGTGTCCTGCTCCAACTAGATAATCACATTGAAAGTTACAACCTATTAGACCCTCTACAATCAGGTTTCAGGAAAGGTTGCAGCACTGAAACGGCCATGCTTAACATTGTCGATGACATCCACCACTCCCTCGACAATGGTGAGACCTGCCTACTGATCCTCCTTGATCTCTCTGCCGCGTTCGATACAGTCTACCACTCTGCCCTACTTAATGTTCTCAGAGATAGATTCGGCCTTAATGGTACGATACATAAATGGTTCGTCTCATACCTCCAACACCGATCTCAGCAAATCAAAATGCACAACTGCTTATCTAACCCCACTCCGGTCTCCCTAGGAGTCCCCCAAGGCTCTATTCTCTCCCCCTCTCTCTTCAATCTCTTCATGGAACCTCTCACTCTCATTCTAAAACAAGCTGGTATCAACTACCACCTTTATGCCGATGATACCCAACTCTACCACAAGATCAAAACCCATGCTGACATCTTACACCTTAACAACACCCTTACTAAGATTCAATCCTGGTTCCAATTAAATCACCTCAAACTTAACCCCCAAAAAACTGAAATCATTCTCTTCTCCCCTAAAAATAACCATCTCCCCATCCAAACCTGGATCTCTGACCTCAACGCCCTCAACTGCTCCATATCCTTATCCAACTCAGTAAAATCCCTGGGTATCTCCATCGATAATAGCCTCTCTCTCAAAGTTCACATCAAAAACTCGGCTAAAGGAGCCCTCCTCACGCTCCGTCATCTTAAGAAAATTAGGCCCTACATCCCTACTGATGACTTTAAACTCGTCGTCCAATCCCTTGTCTTGTCACGTATTGATTATGGAAACGCCATCCTCACCGGAATCTCCAAGGTCCACCTTGCCCCGCTCAAATCTGTGCTCAACCTTGCAGCCAGGCTCATCACAGACTGCAAGCGTTTTGACCACATCTCCCCTGCCCTCAAAACCCTTAAATGGCTCCCCATTGAAGGCAGATCCGCCTACAAAACTGCTTGCATTACACATAAAGTCCTCCATCAAAATACTCCACCATATCTGGCCAATAAAATCAGCAAAGCTGGCAGCACACGACCCATGAGAAGCACCAACGCTCTCCTCCTAGTCCCGCCCCTGCTAAAAAAGAAATCAACCCAGGCCCGCTCCTTTTCAGGCAATGCCCCAAACATCTGGAATGTTCTGCCTAAAGACCTGCGATGCAACCCTTCCTACTCCAGCTTCAAAAATGACCTCAAAATACACCTCCTTAATAAATACTGGGGATCCCTACCAGCGCGCTGAACTCGCCCCTTACACTTCTCCGGTCCCCCCCGTCTTTCCAACCTTTCCCCTTCCCCCCCCTTCCCATTACACTCTACTGGTTCAGCCCCCCTCCCCCGTTCCCGCTTCTCTCATCCTCGCCCACCTCCACCCCTCCTACCTAATTTCCTTCCCCTGGTTTCCTCCCCAACTCAAATCTAACCGCCTACACCTTGTTGCCCTTCTTCCCTTTCCCCTCCCCATAACACCTTACGAAATCTGATCTCCCACCTCCCCGTTTTATTTATGTTTATAGCACCCGCCCTCTCCACCAGTGTATTTTATTTTTAGTTAACTCTAGCTGTTCCTAATCTGTTGACATGTTGGCTCTATGTGCTATTGACTGTTTTGTTTTGTTTTATATCGTGACCACCTTCTTCCTATGTAAAGCGCTCCGATACCTCTGGGTCCAGCCAGCGTTATATAAAACCTCTAAAATAAATAAATAAATAAATGCTGCCCTCCTGCCTAAGTGAGAAGCAATGGACCTGCAACCTGTGCCCAGGACCACCAGAGAGTCTCTAAGGGCCAAGTCTCTTGTAACAAGCACCTAGACTATGAAACTGCAGGTCCTACCCTGCCAAATGGTGCCACCCCAGTCCTGGACCCTTGAAAGTGGGACTGAAGGTGGTCTGCCAGCCCATTTCTGGATCCAGCAGAACCAATGCATCTCCTCTGCTGCACAGCAAAAACCCGAGCAGAAACGACACATCTCCTCTGCTACGTGGACTTTTCCGGGTGCCAGGACTCTGTATCGCAGCCTCGCAGTTCCTTGGAACTAACGGATCTCCTTTGCTGCGCAATGCATCCTTGACGCCCAACTTTGTATCGCAAGCCCTCGTCGACGGGATCCTCAACGATGGCTCATGACCTTGCATTCCAGCCCAGCAGCTCCTCAGAAACGATGCATCGCCTCAGCAGCGCAATACATCTTCGACACAAGACTTTGCAACGCTCTGCAACCAGGATTTACGGTACTCTTGTTCAGCGGGTCTAACTGGGTCCCTGTAGCCAGCCCGCACTCCTTTGCAGTTGGCCTGAACTTGTGACTTTGTCCTGGTCCAGTGAACAGATAGCCACAGTTGGCGCTTTTTTTGAAACATGATTCACTAAAATCTTTAAAACTGCATATCTCCTGATTTTTTATGTTTTGGTCTAGTTTCATTTATTACATTTACTCTATTTTTCTAATCTAGTGTGGGATCATTTTTGTTACGTGTTTTCACTGTTTTACTGTTTTAAGTGCTGCACAAATACTTTATACATTGCCTCTGTGTTAAGCCGGACTGCTCTGTGCCAAACTACCCATGTGCTGAGCACAGGTAAATTTAGAGTTGGCTTGTTACTTCACCCTGACAAGCATTGTGATTTCTGCTTGAGTAGGGTTTCACCCCCCTCAACCAGTAAGCCAATTTCTTACAAGTTCTATTGTTGCCATCGGCCTCAGTAATCTGGTACTTTAGAGAAGTTATGAGGCCATCTAAAACAACCTGGCTAAAGTTTGTGCCTCTACTAACTTGATATGGCCCAATACTCTCCTTTTTGATCTCATGAGCATTAGAAGTACCCCTTACAAAAAGAATGGACTCTTGCCCCATGAAATAAATATATATATATATATATATATATATATATATATATATATATCCACGCTCAAAAGAATAACACCAGCACTCGCAGGGGGTAAATCCTCTCTCCGGATTTAATGGCACAAGTCAAAACAACAAACGCGTTTCAGCGGTACGCCTTCCTCAGTGTTACTCAGTGTGTGTATGTATATCCATACATACACACACCTTGAGTAATAACTAACAATTTTGTATTGAATTACTGCAGTGGTCTAGCTGATGTGGTAAACTCTGTCTCTCATTAGTGGATTTGGCAATAGCATCAACAAAAGAAGCTCACTGCCATCCACTGGCAAGAATACAAGAAAATTAAAGACGGCAGATGAAGTGGTTACAGCCACCACTGAATCAGGAAGTCAAGCTCAAGTTTGCAGCGTGGATCCAGAGCAAGGGAGAAATTGAAGAAGTTGTTGATTAAGTTGAAGAAACTGGTGAAGTTCTTAATGAAAGTCAATATCCTGGTGAAGGTCCCAGTAGTGAGTTAGTGAGCTTCAGTTTGACAATCAGATTGAAGAACTGTTGCAAAGTCACAAGCAGCAGAAAGAAAACAGTCTTTTGTTGCTTTGTTGATTTTAAAGCTGCTTTTGACCGGGTCCCTAGGGCAGCCCTCTGGGCGAAGTTAATGAAATGGGGAATTCCGGTCAAACTTTTGGAGGCCATTGTCCAACTACATACTAACACCTGGATACAAGTTAAGCTTGGCACCGGCTCACATCTGTCTCGAAAAATCACGACGACAAGAGGAGTCAAACAGGGATGTGTGCTAGCTCCATTGCTCTTTAACCTGTTCATCGCCGACCTTTCAGCGGAACTAGATGCGATAAACAGCCATCCCCCTAAGATTGGTGGTGTCCAGTTAAGCCACCTTCTGTACGCCGACGACCTCGTCCTCTTCAGTCTCACTCGAGTAGGGCTGCAACGACTGTTAAATAAACTACATAGTTATACCGTTACGAACAACTTAGACGTTAACTTAAAGAAAACCCAAGTAGTCATATTCGGCAGAAAGCACTATGGAGGCGGTGGTTGGACGTATAACAACTCTGGACTTGTGGTAGGAAAATCTTACAAATACCTGGGGGTTAATTTCAACTCCAGGGGCACCCTTGCCAAACACCGCAGCGACATCTCAATGAAAGCTATGGCTCTCCAAGTGAACCTTTAAAAACTCTCAAAAAAATTGACAGGCCCGAGCCTAACTCCAATGTTGGAAGTAATGAAAGCCAAAATTGGCCCCACGTTGTCATATGGCATTGAAATTTCCCGGGGCAAACTGAGTGCAACATTAAATCAACATGTGACTAAGATCTATAAAAGAGTCTTTCATATGCCAAAATCTGCTTCTGCTGCACAGATACGATTAGAGCTGGGCCTTTTAAATTACGAAATCATAAGCGCAGGTGCTTATTTAAAATTGTGCCATAAGTTAAGGCAGGCCGAAGCTAGGTCCCTTGAGTCACTGTTGTGGTCAGATATTACCCTCAATAATCCAGGTGGGTCCTATAGTCAGTTCTTCCATGAATGCGTACAGCAATTATCAGCAAGTGATCTCTGGAATCTTAACCCTAGTAACATAGTCTTTAAAACAAGTATTAAGAAGCGCATCCGTATGTGGTCTCTTAATACCGACAAAGCTCTTTTCGCCAAACGCAAGCATGCATGGGCAGTAATCAACTCTTACCAGCTGGCTTCTTTTCCATCATACCTGCCCTGCACATACCCCCTGTACTTAAAATTGCGGTTTATGGCACTTAGATTGGGGGAAAGGCATTTTCTGAAACATTTACCTCTTTGGCGTCGTACATCAGATGAGCTACAGTGCAGGGGCTGTGGGGACTTGGTGGAGTCCTTGGAGCATGTTGTATGCCTCTGCCCTGCATTGCTGGCCCAGCGCAGACTAAAACTGAGGCCAGAGTGAAACAGATTGGGAGTCCGGTCCTGTAGGCAGGCAATTATTGCGGCATTGAACCCAGAGAACACTGCTTTAAACACAAGCCTCACAATCTTTATTCACCGTGCATATCGCAAACTTAACCAGCAAATTGCAGGCCCGGTAACAATCTTGAGGAAGTGCACAGGTGACTCTGTATAAAACCCGTGTTCTCTGCCCCTGCAATACTATGGAATGCGATCCCGATGACTCGATACTGACTATCGACAACTGACAGCTGCTTCACTGAACTGTTCTTATCCTTTGGGTCTCTCTGCAACTCAGTATCTTACTTGTAGTTTTTAGCAGCAACACTCACTTTCTTTTTATATTATTAATTGTTTTTAACAATATTCTGCTGCTATGTGGTTTTAAAACACGCAGTCCGATTACATTTTGGTCATTTTAATCTCTCCGTTTTGTATACGTATGGTATGTATGTTTTGCTTTTATGATTATATTTTTAATCAAATAAAGTTCTCTTCAATAAGAAACATAGTCTCTGCTACAACTCATGAAAAAATGTGAGTCTCAAGAATCTCCAGTGGAAGAAAGCAGTTCACAGTGAGTTGAGCTGTTGATGCTGGTCAAAGCACAAGTTCAACTGTGAGTAAAGAAGGACCAGCAATAGTCACAAGTGAAGATACAAGAGTCATATCTTTTAAGGAAGTGAAGAGAAAAGACACTGGGAGAATGAAAGATCATAATCAAAGAACCAGAAGGAATTGAAATCAATTTAGAAAACAGTGGGAGTTAATCGCCTACTGCCAAAACACCAACAAGAAATAGAATTCCAAACAGAAAATACACTTCAACTGAATGGACGTATCTTTAACTGCTGTCTGAAGAAGGAGAGACAGATGTGGAAGACTAAAACTCAATAAACTGCTGTTGATTCCTCTTGAATTTGTTTTCCAAATCCAATGTTCATGACATTTTTAATCTAAAATATGAACTTTACAAGAAAGAATCCAGATGAACAAATGAGATTTTTGATTTTATAAACTGAAAAAAGTGACGACTGATTTGAGTCCTGGCTTTTTAGATTTTGTTTTTGATGTCAATAGAAATGGTTTCTCTGGTTGGATATGCTTCTACACATGTTGAACAGACTATGGGTCATAATGACATTAAGCGTAATACACTGACACATAGGGAAAGTTTAGTTAGTCAGTTTAAAGACAGTATTTATACAAATATGTTGGATGAATATGTTAACATTATGGGATTAAAAATTTCTTGGTGCAAACTTTTCTTCCTTCTTCTGCAGGTAAAGGAGCTACAAATCTACACAACCGATTTCCTACAGCTTGCAATGTTTTTGAGGGCATAATTAATAAGTAGGAGTTTCTGTCGCAACGTTTGTCAGATTACAACGTTTCACTAGAGGACCTTTGTGTTTCTGAAGATACTGGGATTAGGGAAACCTATAGTAAATATTGGAATACAGTTGTACAAACTAATCTTAAGATTAAGCCATATAAAAGGGAGTATTTAGTTTAAGCGAAGAAGACTGTGAATTTGTTAAAGAATACAATGGGAGAAGAGTGAACATTTTAAGGGATTGGAAAGATGAGAAGAAAAGTAGAGAACAGAAAGGCTGAACAGAAATTTAGGTTTTCAAATTTGCTTTCAAAGTTGAGAATGGAACATGAGAGAAAGGTGAACTGTGTACCGTGTGTTGTGAACCTACAGGAGATGGATCATGGATCAGAACAAGTTGTAGGAAAGAGTAACTTAGAAAGGAGTTACGTTATTAGTGGTTATTTGCTGACTGGCGAAGACCTAATACATTGAGGAATTTGTGTGTGTGGTAAGACTACTTATTTCAACCTACCACATTATTGGCTGGGTTCTTGCTGTCTAGCTTTAGTATTTTCTAGAGTCTATAAGATTAATGAAATCAGTGATGCAATTGATTTGAAGAGAGTGAAACATGGTTTTAGTCCGGTTATGCTAGATATATTTGGAGTCATGATTCCATCTATCAGATTGATTATGAATGATGTGAAAATGAAAAGATTATCTATGCTTGTGGGTCGCGTCTAACATGGCTGGCGCTCTAACACAGACTAATACAGAGTTAACTGCTAAGCGTGTGATGATTATGCAAAACTCATTAGTGCTAGATATACTTCTCTCTAATGAAGGCAGTGTAACTAACATTTCCCATGAAGTCCAAGCTTTAAAAGAGTATGGCTTGTGGGAAACAGTAGGTTAGTGAGAAAGGAAAGGGTTTTAGTAAGGGTGGTGAATTGACTGAAAGAATGAGTCGAGGTATGCTTAGGACTATTCTATCCCCAGTAAATATTGTGTGAAATGTGCAATTGTTCTGTTTCTCTTGTTTAATTTTTCTGAATTCATATTTTTAAATTGTGGGTGCAAAGAGAAAAAGATTGTCTAAGAGGAAGTGGGACGAGACTGAACTGGAAGATTCCAGAGACCGAATAAATAACAAACTGAATCTGTTAGAGGAATCAAATCACTAGAGGCAACAAATTATGCAGACTGTACCAAAACTAATTGTGCATTTTTTTAGTGCTTATAGATTAATCAGAGGGGGGAGCTTGTAGGATTTTATGTGCAGTTATCAAAATTATGCATTATTAACAACATGCAGAATATGGCTCAACACTCGATTTTAAAAGGGTACACTTATATGATGCTATTGTCTTTGAAACGATTTTGCTGTTACTTGTTAAATGGCCTTTTCTTGCATTATGCTATCTAAGCCTCAGTTAGGCCTCAACACCATCTTGTTTAAAATTTATGTTAAAATGGATGTCTCACCCTGCACTGTTTATTATTTCTGCTGCACATAGCCAAGCAAAGTCATGCTTGTTCATTTCCGAATTATGTTGTTTTTGCTGTTCTCAAAGAAAATGTTCCTAATGTGAGCGCAGTAATGTTTCAACTGTTCAATGTCTCTTCCGTTAGCTTGCTGTACTGCATTCATTCACAACAGTTCACTGTTGTTATATAACTTGTTTGTTTTGCCATCTCCAATTGACATAAGCATAGACGGACTGAATTAATTATAATGTGCTGGCATAATGCTTAGATGGTGGGGCAATATGACACTAATTTTACGTGCTTCGAGTTTCTAAAATTATATTCTTTTTGCTCACACCATGATGATTTTGCACTTTCAATATATTTCTATGAGAACATTTTCTATATAAACCATCAAATTTGGGGGTGAGCCAGATGACTTTTCCGATGCTAATAGGGATGCTGTATGGTTTTCTTACTGATTTTGAGACCCATTTGGACTCAAAATAATTCTTGATTTTGCTTATTATTTTCTAATGCCCGGTTATTAAGAAATTTTAATGCAAAGACGTATGCATCTGAACTTTAAAGTCTGCCTTGAACTTTCTGAATTTTTGTAATAAACATTACTACATTTTACCTTTACCCTAAAACTCACTTATTGAGTCTGTTCTTACTTAATTGTATTGTTATATGCTTATTGGTGCCCTATCTTGGGACACACTGCCTCAAGAAATTGAGGTTTAACACCATGGGCATTATTGAGGTTATTTATGGGGTGTCCATGTTTTCTGTGACATGTCAAAACATTATTTGTGACACTGAGTGACACCTTATCGCTGTAGAAAAAAGCAATAACATCAAAGTAGTGAAAGAATGTACATAACTAACTGTAATTTGCTACTGTAGCAGTGTAGAAACAGCCTTAAAAGAATTGTAACTCCACTTACGTGCTTATGTAGGCCACCAACCTACTTTCAATTTCTACCCGGATTGTTCTGGAAAATTTTATGGCAACAGAATAAACCAGGTGCAAGTCATCTAAAGAGAATATTTCAATTTAATCTAGAGCCACTAACACTCAAGGTTTGAAAGCAATTCACCAGTGAAAACCATTTTAACTGCTGAATTTAGGTCTTGAAAAGTGGTCAGGCAGGCGAAGCATGGCATTCCTGTTAACAGTTGACAAGTTTAGTAGGGACCTTTTGGGAGAACAAACGGATTGTTTAAAAAACAAATATATATCTTATGTCATCTATAATTAAGAATAAAATAATGAAATAGTAACATGTTTGTTATATAGTGCGTCATACCATTCAGTGCCATTTCTAAGTGCTGAAAATAACAGAGGTTAACATTATATAATTTAATGGAACCAAACTTGGAAGGATAGAATGCTGAGTTGGTCTTGCTAGGATTTGAACATGTGAACTTTCACACACTGTATATAGCAACAGAAAGTTAAAATTCACCAAGATTCTCCGGACTTAATTGAAGGATTGCTTTTTCATAGAGTAAGTGAACAAAGCATAAAACTGAAGAGAAAAAAACACAGACACTTTGAGCCTATCAGGGCTCATGTTTTCTTGTTTCATGCGTGTGAGTAGGTCAACAAGTACTGTTTTTTCTTTGCATTCTAACACTTGTAGTCCTGGGCCGAGACTGGATTTAATGACATGGTGATGCCTAAGCGCAGAGTGCAATGTGCTGGTAATAAGACAAGAATAGGCACAACAAGCATTGTACACGTCAAAAGGGGTATAAAACCTTTACGTAACTACAAGTACAGTACAGTAGAGCTTGACATAATGTGGCCACTTGGCACACATGCTAGTGTAAAGATTACTATGAGTCACATAAAAACATCAGAAACTCAAGAGCCTTTTAGAGCCAGCCAAAAAAGCACAATTTGAAATGCACCAACATGAAACTCAAAAGTCTGTGGGGTTCCTTCAGGCTCACGTGTGGCCAGGATATTTTTAGTGGCAATCCGTCTTCTAATGGGAGTGTGTGAAGATCGTGGTGGCTGGCCCCAACCTCTCTCTCCTACCCGATTGTTGCACAGGCTACTCTCTGCAGTGTACACCCCTAAAAAGCAGTATGGACTGGGGGAGAAGCATGCTTTCACTACTTTGAATGCTGAGCTCCCAGCAGTGCAGCTGAAAGTACAAGCCAGTGGCATTCTTGGCATCAAGGTCTGCTGCCTGCAGGAGCTCATTGCCTCAAAGCTGTAGGGCCTCAGGTAAAGCAAGAATGGAACCAGGATGTCTTGAGACCCACGAGCCTGATAGAAAGTGTTATGTGCAGTTCATCAGCATTTTGTATGGGAGATTGGTGGACATCTAAACAATCCAATACCAGCACGTGCACAACTGGGTAGAAATGGCAAATCAGTAATTATGTAACTCATTAAATAAGCTGTTGACTCTGTGAGTTATGTCCAGCCGGGTCCCATCACTGAAAACCTGCACCGACATGCATGAAAGAAATAGTACCTTCAGTACCTACTCAACAAGGAGTTTTTTTAATTTTTGCATCATATTTTTACATTATGATATAAATGGAAACGTTTTCATGGCTTGGCTCGTGCACGGGCTCTTAGAGCTAAGCCAGAACCGTGGCTCAGCTCTGGCTCAGCTCGCTCTATTAATTTGCCTGTGCGCCCTCCTGTATTTGCAACACGGACTTAGAACATGGGGCCATCAGTCAGTACATGAAATGATTTGTGAAAGGTGGGAATTAGAAACATGAAGCCCTGCCCACCTGCATGGATTTGACAACTCTACCATCAAGGATTTTTGTAGCAGAGATAACGAAGAGTGTGTGCAGTGAAAATACATTTAAAATGAGTGACCCCAGGGCTGGTACTCCAGGCCATTGAGTTGCACGTGACCTCAGTCATGAGCTCCCAAGCAAAACTACCAGGTCCAGGTGGGACGGCCATGGGTGTGGCTTCAGGGGGGAGTTTGGAATGTGACACTCCTCAAGTGCATACTTGGTATATTAGTTGGGTCTGGGGGTGCAGAGTTGGATCTGCTATGTCTGGGTTGGTTTTCCTCATTGTTCTCATTTCACTAAGAAGTTTTAACTTGTTCATTTTTTTGGGATCGGGATTTTAAATATATTTAGTGAACTCTGCACCAAAAAAGTAGCAAATCTGCACCCACAGAAGTACTCATTGAATGCTTTTTGGAATTCACAAATATTGGCAGTAGTAGGCTTAGAAAGCTACATCAGTCTCAGGTTTCCAGGAGCACTACTGACAAACACCCAAAAGGAGATGGGATGAATGCTTGCATTCTTTCGCTCACAGTGCAAATCAGTACTGACCCTGTTCCTCATGGAAATAGTCCATCCCGAACCTTGGTCATCTAAACACCGCCACCCCTCCCACCCTGCAGCCCACTGCATTTTTTGTTGGAAATTTGAGATTTACGACCCTCTGCCCCTTGAATCTCACTGACTAAGCTATCCCCTGGACAGAATCTCTCATAGGGTATCCTTAAATATTATTCATACTATTACCCCTTCAGGGTGAATTTACCCCTCAAACCAAAGTACACCATGGTGACATTATTTCCAAAGGATCCCAGAGTCTTTGGAGTAGGAAGTTCGACCATCTTTTTACTCCCTAAAGCCATTTTGTTAGGGAGTGACTTTGAAAAGGTTCTCAACATGTTTGTAACAATACCCATTATATGCAAAAGAGAACAAGAACTAGAAGCTTGATTTTTTCTGCAGAACCTTTTAGTAAAACAAACAATACAAAAATGTTAACACAAATAGAGCAAATATGGCAAGAAAATTAGATAGGAATGTAAGAATTACCTGTCTGGTCATTTGGACTTTTATGGTTTCTTAGTTTTTCTTTCAGGCAATAAACATCTCTACAAATTGTGTGCAATAATTTGTGATCACAGTCAGTTCTTGGCACAAAAGCATCTTTAGTAGTGGTGTCGTTAAGTTTTGTTGCTTTCTGAAAGGCAGAAAATAAGTCCAAGAAAAATAAATGAAATACATTACTTTCAGCTCATTTACGGTGTACACGTGACTGGCATTATGAGAAGAACCTGAAATTTTGGACCCCTCTTGGTGTATGATCTCTACTGAATCTATATATAACTGTATCAAGCAAAATCAGCATTCTTCATTTGCAAAAACACTCAAGAAGAGCTCAAGTGTGGCCTGGCAACCAAGGCTACACAAATACTTGAGGCCATAAAGCTCAGAGACCACATGACCATACTGCCTACAATAGCTGGTTATATGGTCTCATACAATTTCCTGCTACCTTGAGTTAAATAATCCTCTCCAGAGGTGTCAGATCTTTCTAAGCCTATTTCAATGAACATGCAGAGAAAAGAGTAGATCAAATAAATATTTTTAAAATTCTGCAAGTTTGTCATGTTTAATCATCACACCCATGTGTAACCCATGGTATAAACTTCTATATTAAGGATCACCTGAGTAGGTTGTGTGGCCTCTAAAGTCCGATCCCATGCTTGCACAGATGCTATGTGGCATATTCACAAAGATACACTTTGTCATAAATGTAGACTTAGAACCTTATTTCCAGGAATTCACAAAGCGATTCCTGGCTGACGTCTATGCATGAACTACGGTGAATTTCTCTTCCACAATTGTGGAGAAATCCACAAATCTAAATCCCATTCAAGAGGTGGGATGCAGGAATTCCAAAACATGGTTTGCCTTGAACGTTTGGCAAAGACAAAACACTTCAACGTTTGTGGGCAGTCCCACAAGCTTCTCCATCTCCTTTCCACCCTAGAAACTGTTGAAGATTCACTTCAGTAGGATTGGAGTAACTCCCCTTGCAGAATGCAAAGGAGAACAGATCACTCCCAGATATCGCATGGGTGGAGGAGAAGCGCTTTCTATGCAGACATTTTTTTTATTCCCTCAGAGAAAGAGAGTTAAAAAAGAAATGTATTTACACAGGTGGCTCCATTCCCCATGTGCACAATTCTCCACTATGGAGAACTCTGTGTAAGGAGAATATGAGCATTTAAAAAAAAGTCGCAAGACAGTCCCAAAAGTAGCCCTGATAACCTGTGCCTGTCACAGCTCTCCAGACATACTTTTGGGAATACCTATTAACAGAAACAAAACGGAACAGTGCACTCTGGCAGAGGTGTAAACCCCTACCTGTACTTTTCCACCTTTTTTGCGAATAGTGCCCATTGTTGCACCCAGCGTCCAAGTACATTTACCCACTGCAGAGCTTTTACCGTCTCTGTCCTGAAATATTCCAAAGAGGTGATTGGAAGTATTTCTTATATATATATATATATATATATATATATACATATACATATATATACACATTTAAAACGAGAACTGGACGTGAAGGTATTGGAGCGCTTTACATGAGCACAAACGACATCACACAAGTTCACATAATTTTTTTTTTTTTAGGCACAGAGAAATTAAGTGATTTGTCCAGAATCACAGGATGTTGAGCCAACGCAGAAGCTCAAACCTGGTTCAAAGTTCCAAAGTCTGCATCTCTGGCTGAAATGCCACACCCTCTTGTGTGCTAGGAGCTGCACTGCATGCAGATGTGGGTGAGATGATAACTGCCTAGACCAGTGGTTTTTTGCTGTGGACCCCCACTTAATTATTCCTGAAATGTAGGGACTCCCACTAATTCATTAATGGAATCAGGGGACCCCCACCGAGTCATTACTCGAAGCTGGAGACACTGCCTACGCAATTTCAATGATTTGAACAGCAAAACAGCACACACAAATTCTGAAACATTTAATTCACAAACACTTAGAAAAAAATCTATTTACATTTTAAATTTAATTAAGGTCGCCCGTTGCCCATACTATATTCTGTTTGATGCACTTGCACTGCTCCCACGAATTAATCACAATCAAATTTTCAGTTTTATATTTTCCTTCTTTATTCATATACACTTCATTAATATTATTACATTTTCTAAGCAGTCATAGACCCCCTGAGTAGGCGGCATAGACCCCCAGGGGTCCCCGGAACACTGGTTAAGAACCACTGGCCTAGACAGGAAATCAAAGTAACTCTGTAGGTTGGCAGATGCAATTGTTTGCTGCCCTATAATGATGGGTTCACAATGGCAGTGTTGTGGCATACGGTTTCCTTATCAGAGGAAAAATATTGGCAATAAAACAACAAACAGCAAGAAAAGCTATGAGGAATGTGAAGGTTTGCAAACAACTAGTGGGAAAATGATGAACAAATTAAAGCACTTGGCACTGAGTGGCGAAATATGGAGTACTTAACAGGGTACAGCAGCAAAATGTTTTGAGGATCTCAAATATACCTACTGTACCCGGCGCCAAGATGCGCCCAGCTTTGGTTTTAAGCTTTGTGAAGCAATGTTTGGTCCTGTCCTTAGGTGGCAAGCATCCTACGGCTTGATAACCGGAGACAGCCAGAAGCAGTCAAGAGCGTTATTAGTGTATTTAAACATCCTCACAGAAGTTTTTATTGGGTTAATAAAGGTGAAAGCAACAACATATGCTCACTTCAGTGTAAAAATCGCCACATTAACTAAAAATACGCAAAGCAAATATTAGATGGAGAATCGAGAGTTTATGTGAAAACTCAAAGAAAATGTGCAAATAATCTTACCATTAAAAATATTATATCATCATCTTCAATTAGTAAAGACTCCACTTTTTCCTTTACATTTTCAAATTCCTTCTTCTTTTTGTGCAAAGCATTCTGGGTATAGGAGAATTTGTTTAGGACTCGTTTTAACTCATCATCAACCATCTTCATAACCTTTTGTTCCTCTAACTGAATTATGGTCTTCATCTCGGAAAATTCTTCTATCAGCAAAGCCTTTTTCTTCTCAAGTGTATCCTAAAGGATCACAAAACATGTTATAAGTGGGAAGGAATCTTTTATGTAAAATCGAAAAAAGAATGACTTTCCAAATTCCTCTAAAAGCATAAAAACATGTACAAGAATTATACCTAAACATGAAATCAACAAGCATGTTGCGATTTGAAAACTAGTGGCCCGACACAATTGCATTTTGTGGTCCCAAAGCATGGAAGTCTAAAAATCACAGGCTTTGCAAAGGGTAAAGATACAAGGATGTAATATATAAATGTCATTCTGTGAGTCAGAAAAGCCCTTCCGAATCACAAAAAGCCTTTTGTGACTCATTATGAGTTGCTATTAGGAGAGGGTGTGAAATGGATGTCTCCTCCTAGCTGATGAGTGGGGTGTGATCTCAATTGCAGTCGCAAACAACTGATCAGATCCCGACACCCAAGTTGGGATGGGATCTAATTCACAAAGGGGAAGCTGGCTGTAACAAGGTGCGTTGGTAGAGAAAAGAGGACAGATGATGTGGAGATAAGAGTAGTTTATTCTCTGCATGAAAGGTCTTATCCAGGTACTCCAACTACTGTCAAGCCCTCTCTCTTCCAACTACCGCCCAGCCAACACAGATAATATTCTACGATGACCCAGCAACATTCCAGTGGTATCTGTTCTGTACAAACACGCATTTATTACCCAGCTCCCATACATTACACACTTCTCATCTTCACCAGACCAAATATTCCCCTTGGAAACATTTACAAAATTACAAGGAATAGAAACAATAAAACAGCACTGCTACTACATTTCTTAAATAGCAAAAAGTGAAGCAACCACAATTATAAAAACGTCATCATTACATTTACATGAGATATCCAAAAATAAAAGTTTGTTTTTGGAATCCAAATTATCTTTTAAAATCTTTTAAATAAACTGGAGCTTTGATGTTTCTGTGAGAACTCCGGAACATATTTCCAATCTCGTGTTTAAGTTATTGACCATTCAGGACTTTTTCCTGGGGTATCTTTCCTTTGAAAAGTAGAACCCTATTCAGATTCCATATGCAAAAATCCTGTTTTGACTGAATTTGTAAAACTCTTTATGACTTTTATTGGTTTAGAGAGCTTAACAGGACCTTCTTTACTTACTGGCTGCGTTATCATAACCCAATTGCCAACGTCCGCTTCAGTTTTCTTTACAGACTTCCTTCTATTGTAATTCTGTTTGCGTGCCTGCACTTTTTCTGCCTCTCTCAACCTCCATTCTTCACTCACAACCACTTTGCCCAACTTTTCCTCCATGTCATTTACCCACCTTGGTGCTACCAGTGTGCTTGGTTGTCTCCCGAAATAGTTCAAATGGAGTCTTTCCTGTGGTAGAGTGGAGGGTAACCCTGATTGCTTCAACCTTCTTGCAAAGTTCCTCTTTCCACACCAATCCACTGTCCTTAGCCATGTGTATAATCTCTTTCTAGACCCTGTTGAAACACTCCACCATTCTAGTGGTTTTTGGCGTGGTACAGTGCACACTTTTTATGCTTTATACTCCACTCCCCCAAGAACTTTTCCATTTCTTTGGATACCAATTGCACTCTACTGTCTATAATTAAAGATTTAGGTATTCGTTTTCTTCCAAAACTGCTCTTCAAAAACCCCACAGCATGTTTTGTCTCAATACCTCTTGTGAAGAAAACTTAAGGCCATCTTGAGTACATATCCATCACAACCACCAAAAAGGTTTCATACCCCTCTCCATGTATTGACTGTCCAATGCCATTTCTTCCCACGGGCCAACAAGACGATCCCTAACTACCATGGGTTGCACCCTAGGTCTGTGAGAAAGTGCCATCTTTCTTACATGGTATGCCCCCACTTTTTGCTGAATGGCTGATGTACTTTGACTGAGTGTGCCCTGGGCTCCTGCCAACCAGGTACCCAGGGCCTGTGTTCCTTCCCTAAAATTGCATTGATACCTACACCCAATTGACATCCCTGGCCACAGGTCAGCCCCTGGTAAATGGTACCATGGGTACCCAGGGCACTGTGACCAGGGAAGGCCCCTAAGGGCTGCAGCACTTGTTGTGCCACCCTTAGGGACCCTGCACCTTACACACACACACTGCCTTTGCAGGCTGCGTGTCTTGGTGCAGGACAAAAGTGAAGAGTCGACATGGCTCACATCCCTGTGTGCCATGCCTACAAGCCACTGCCCTGGCCTAGGTCAGCCACCCCTCTAGCTGGGTGCACTATGCCAGTGGTGAGGGCATAGAGGCATGAGCCCTGTGCCCCTACAGTGCCCAAGTCCATTCTTGGGCATTGTAAGTGCAGTGCTGCCATTAAGAGTATATGGTGCTGGGAGTCTGTCATTACGAACTCCACCGCACCATAATGGCCCCACTGAAGACTAAGAAGTTTGGTATCAAACTTCTCAGCACATTAAACCCCCACTGATGCCAGTGTGGGATTTAATGTAAAACGCACTCCAGAGGGCATCTTAGAGATGCCCCCTGAAACCAACCCGACCTCCAGTGTCCGGACTGAGTGGCTGCCCAGGCTGCCACCACCAGACATGTTTCTGGACCCCTGGGTCGAGAGCCTCTGCTCTCAGGGGCCTG
Source organism: Calotriton arnoldi (assembly GCA_963921515.1). Classification (NCBI taxonomy): domain Eukaryota; kingdom Metazoa; phylum Chordata; class Amphibia; order Caudata; family Salamandridae; genus Calotriton; species Calotriton arnoldi. Next base: position 2,025,628 of record CAWUFW010000883.1, read on the forward strand.
AAACAATGCACATCCCGGGACGAGGTGCCAAAGCCTCCTCCCCAGGATGGGCAGGGGGAGCTTCAAAGGCCTGCCGCCTTTGGAGTTTCCCCAGACCATTTGCTGCTTCCAGCAAACTGGTCCCCACTGGTTCTACCCCCACTCCTGGCGGGAGAACCGGCGGGAAAACCAGAAGCAGGAAATGGGTTGTGCCCACCTCTGCCAACTCCACCCCTAAGGTGGGGGAGGCGAGGTGAAGCACAAACTCGAGTCCCCGCCATCTTGAGGATGGGGGGACCTGGCCAACCAGGGACAGGCTCCTGCCCCCTCCCACTGGAGAGGAACAGAATAGGGGTGTACCCACCCCAGGGAAGGGACCCATTGGTCCCTGCCCTTACCTACCTGTAACCACCCCTAAATTTAGTATTTAGGGGCTCCCTGAACCTTCCTTCGGGAGTTCCCAAATCCGAAAACAAGAAGAGAAGACGAAGCAAGAAGACCAGCCGTGCAGCTGCTAAAAGGAGGCGACAACAACTGACTTGGCCCCAGCCCTACCGGCCTGTCGACCTCTGAACCTGCTCCTGCGGAATCCCGGCCTCAGCAACCTCACAAACCCCGGAGGACCCGACTTCTGTGCTACAGCCTTCGACCCAGGGACTCCCACGAGCAGTGGTACTGCTCAAAAGAAAACCTACCAAAGACCCGGCCCTGGCACGGAGCCGCGAAACCTGCACACTCTGCACCCGCCGAGTCCAGCCTGTGCCTGAGTGACCAAAGACCTCGAGGACGTCCCCCGGCGATTCTGACCTGGAATCCAGTGGCCAAGGACCCTCCTCGACGACCCAGACGACGCCTGCAACCTCAGGACAAGGGACCCCTCCAACCGCGACCAGCAGGGGGTAAGATTTCCCGACCTCAAAGACACCCCTGCACCCGGCGCCCCACGGCCCCCTGTGCCCAACTCCTGGGTGTCTACCTATCCTCCAAGACCCCAACTTACCTCCTGAAGTGTTGGTCGTCCCTGAAGAATCACCGTCCCCGAGCCTGCAGCCTTTCTTCACCTTTCACGACCTCTATTGTTTAACATTGAGCGCCCGACGGCTCAAAGCACCCTGCACCCAGCCGCCCGAGTGCCCCTGGAAGTGCAACCTCTATCCTAACCTACTTCCCTACTTGCCCTGAGCAAGTGACCAGGAGCCCAGCTCCCACAGTCGCGTGGCCTGCTTGCCAGCAGCCACCAACCCGGGGCCCCCCGCCTGCCATAGGATAACATTGGGCCTTCTCACTCTGCACCCGGCCGCCCCTGTGCCGCTGAGGGTGTAACAACTGTACTTACCTGATCCTGGGGGACCCCTGAGTCTTACCCAGAACCTTAACCCTGCCAGTCAAGTACTTACCCGAAATCCGATAACTCACTTTTCTTCCATAGGGTTCCATTGACTGGTTTTCTGCGAAATTTCTTCTAAGTGTGGAGTTCTGAAACTTTAGAATATTCACCAAAAATCAACCGAGTCACGAAAACGAAAATACTCACCTAGTATTAGGAGGGGCCTCAGTGCTGGACCCGAGTGCCCAACACTGGCCCTAAAAAGTAATCGCAACGTTACTTACCGTTAACTCACTTTTCTTTCATAGGGATCCATTGACTGGTTTTCTGTGAAATTTCTTCTAAGTGTCGATTTCTGTATTTTACAAATATTCTTTAAAAATCGAACAAACTACAAAAACGTAATTACTTACCTGTTTTAAGTAAATGTCCCAGTGCTGAACCTAGGAGTCCAGCACTGGATTACAAAAGTAACGTAAACATACTTTGCTTGCACACTGTATTTCCTTTCATAGGATAACATTGGTAATTTTACCCAGAAAAGTTTCTAAGTGTCAGCTTTTGAAATATAGTAATATTCTTCAAAAATCACTACAATAACCAAAACGCTTTTTCTTACCTGTTTACAGGAAGTGTCCCAGGACTGAATCCAGGATCCAGTCCTGTGGTTAGAAAAAGTGCTCTGCAAAGTAATCAATTGTAATTAAGTATAATTTTCCATTGAGCTCAATGTTGCATTGAATTTGACCCTGTGTTGCCTCTTGCACCAACTGTGATAACCACTATCAAAAAAGTCTACTGCCTATCTGTAAGGTGAATAACAAAAGCATCTCATACTGAGAAAGTATATTTTGATCCTATTGTTGGTTCTAAAATAAAACAAGCATATATTTTTTTATATACAAACCATTGGCCTAGAGTTCAGTTCTTGAGTGTGTGGCTTCATTTGCTGACTGAGTGTGTACAACAAATGCTTTACACTGTCCTCTGATACTGCCTTACTGCTCGACCAAGCTACCACTTTGGAGAGTAAGGTTATATCTAACTTTAGCCTCTGTCAACCCTCTGGGGACTGTGGACTCTGTACACCCTGAACCTTACTTGGGTACAGTATATACAGAGCCACTTTCCTACATTGGTGGATCAGCGGTGGGATACAAACTTGCATTTGTTGGACTACTTGGTTACCATCTGATCACACGACAGAACTCTTAAATTGCCTTTAGAATTCTGATTTTTTTAATTGGCATTTTTTTTTTTTTACCAAATTACTAAAAGTCTTGTTAGGGCCTTGCTTAAGTCCCTGTAGCATCTTAGAAAATAAAAAGTCACTATAGCCAAGGTTAGAGGGGTTAGAATTTTTTTTTTAAAAATGTCTCAAGACAAGAACCCAGCTACTAGTGAAGATAATAATGACATACAGGAACTGGTTGAGGAGCTCGACCTCACCCCTTATCTTCATTTGTCTTTCAAAGAGATAAGGTCCTTATGCAAACTTAAAGATATACCAATGGGCCAGCATCCAACCAAACAAGGGCTCCAGGAGCTCCTGGCTGAGTATGCTAAAGCCCACCCCTCTGAGCATGGTGATGACCCAACAGAGGAGGAAAGGAATGAGGAGGATGGGGATGGTAACCCACCTCCATCACTTCCTAGGGAAGATAGGGTCCCTGCACCCTTAACTCCAAGAATAGACCTCTGGGGACCTAGGGGCCACCTAGGTGGTCCTGGTCCCAGAGAGGACACTGAGGATACCCTCAGTGAGGAGGACAACTTGTTAGCCAGGTTGGCCAAGCGACTGGACCTAGAGACCAGACTCCTGGCTCTAGAGAAGGAAAGACAGGAGATGGGTTTAGCACCCATCAATGGTGGCAGCAATACTAAAAATAAGGATAGGGAGGAAACTTCTGAACCTAAAATCCCCAAAGGGATTGTCCCTAAGTTTGAGGAAGGTGATGACATCACCAAATGGTTCACAGCCTTTGAGAGGGCTTGTGAAATAAGAAGAGTAAAGAAACCTCTGTGGGGGCACTCCTGTGGGAACTGTTCTCTGGTAACTGCAGAGACAGGCTTCTGACCCTCTCTGGGCCAGATGCAGGGTCCTATGACCTCATGAAGAGTACTCTGATTGAGGGATTTGGGCTCACTACTGAGGAGTATAGAATTAGATTCAGGGGGCTCACAAAACCCAGACCCAGTCCTGGATTGACTTCGTGGACTACTCAGTAAAGACACTGGATGGCTGGTTAGCTGGACATAATGTGCATGATTTTTCTGGACTTTACAATTTGTTTATGAAGGAACACATACTAAGTAATTGCACAAATGAAAAGTTGCATCAGCATTTGGTAGACCTAGGTCTAATTTCTCCCCAAGAATTGGGAAAGAAGGCAGACCACTGGGTCAAGACTAGGGTGACAAGGACAACCACTGGGGGTGACCAAAAGAAGGTGGTCACCAAACCCCCCAGGGGAAAGGTGGTGAGAATCCCCAAGATAAAAAGTCTGAGTCTTCCAAAGGGCCCCAAAAACCTGTTCAGGGGTGGGTCCCAAACTACTCCCTATGTGCCTCAACCCTATAGGGGAAGAACTTTGATCCCTTGAAGGCCTGGTGTAATAACTGTAAGAAGTCAGGACACCTCACTGTAGACAAAACTTGCCCCCACAACAAAGCCCCTAAGGCACCCAGTACAGCTACTCCTGGGGCAGCAAGTTTACAGATGGGATCAGAAGTGTACCCTGAGCAAATCTGGGAACCCACTGAGGCAAGTCTGGTCTCCCTAGGGAAGTGGAATTTGCCACTGTAGCTGTGTGGCCACCCAACTTAAAGAAGTATTTGCAATACCCCTGGGTGAATGGAACTAGAGTAGAGGCTCTGAGGGATACAGGTGCCAGTGTCACTATGGTGAGGGACACACTGGTTTCCCCTGAGCAATACTTGATTGGGAAAACTTACCCAGTCACCAATGCTGACAGTGTCACCACTAGTCATCCCATGGCCCTGGTGACATTAGGCTGGGGGGGTTACTGGCCTGAAGCAGGTAGTGGTCTCTCCGAAGTTACCAGCTGCATGTCTGCTAGGAAATGATCTGGAAACCTCAGCCTGGGCAGAGGTGGAGCTAAAGGCCCATGCAGCCATGCTGGGCATCCCTGAATTGGTGTGTGTAAAAACAAGAGCACAGAGCAAAAGGCAGGGTGAAGAAATAGTGTTGGAGCCTGGAATGATGGCCCAGCCTACCAAGAGAAAAGGAAAGAAGACTGGCGGACCAGCTTCTACACAGTCACAAGAGCAGGACCCCTCTCCTCAGGGAGAGAACCTGGAAGCCCCAGAGGGAACTGAGCCCCTAGAGCTTGACCCTTACAAGGTTGAACTCTTGGGCCCAGGGGGACCCTCTAGGGAAGAGCTGTGCCAGGGACAGCAAGACTGTCCCACTCTTGAAAGCCTGAGGCAGCAAGCTGTTTCAGAAGCCAAGGGAGATGTCAGTGGTACCCACAGAGTCTATTGGGAAGAGGGATTACTGTACACTGAGGCAAAAGACCCCAACCCTGGAACCACCAGGAGAGTGGTAGTGCCCCAGAAGTACAGGGAGTTCCTCCTAACTTTGGCTCATGACATCCCCTAGCTGGACATCTGGGCCAAACCAAAACTTGGGAAAGGCTAGTTAGCCACTTCTACTGGCCCCAGATGCACCAAAAGGTGAAGGAGTTTGTCAGCTCCTGTGTTACCTGTCAAGCCAGTGGCAAGACAGGTGGCCATCCAAAGGCCCCCTGATACCACTACCTGTGGTGGGGGTTCCCTTTGAAAGGGTAGGTGTGGACATAGTGGGTCCACTGGAACCTCCCACAGCCTCAGGGAACAAATTCATACTGGTGGTAGTGGATCATGCCACTAGGTATCCTGAGGCTATTCCCCTTAGGACTACTACAGCTCCTGCAGTAGCCAAAGCCCTCATTGGTGTCTTCACCAGGGTAGGGTTTCCTAAGGAGGTGGTTTCAGACAGAGGTTCCAACTTCATGTCTGCTTACCTGACCCACATGTGGAAGGAGTGTGGGGTGCAGTACAAGTTTACTACCCCCTACCATCCACAAACCAATGGCCTTGTTGAGAGGTTCAACAAGACATTGAAAGGCATGATCATGGGGCTCCCTGAAAAACTCAAAAGGAGATGGGATGTCCTACTACCATGCCTGCTTTTCGCTTACAGAGAAGTGCCACAGAAGGGGTAGGTTTCTCACCCTTTGAACTTCTGTTTGGCCATCCTGTGAGGGGACCACTCTGTCTTGTAAAGGAGGGCTGGGAGAGACCTCTCCAAGAACCCAAACAAGATATAGTGGACTATGTGCTTGGCCTAAGGTCCAGAATGGCTGAGTACATGGAAAAGGCATCCAAGAACCTTGAGGCCAGCCAGGAGCTTCAGAAGCACTGGTATGACCAAAAAGCTGCACTGGTTGAATTCCAACCTGGGCAACAGGTATGGGTTTTGGAGCCAGTGGCACCAAGGGCCCTCCAGGACAGATGGAGTGGCCCTTACCCTATCCTAGAGAAAAAGAGTGAGGTCACCTACCTGGTTGACCTGGGCACCAGCAGGACACCCAAAAGGGTTATCCATGTGAACCGCCTAAAACTCTACAATGACAGGGCTGACATCACCATGCTGATGGTGACAGATGAGGAACAGGAAGCTGAGAGTGAACCTCTCCCTGATCTCCTCTCCCACAGCCCAAAAGATGGGTCAGTAGATGGAGTTGTCTTTTCAGACACCCTCACTGCCCAACAGCAGACTGACTGCAAGCAAGTCTTGCAGCAGTATGCTGGGCTCTTTCCTTGACCCCTGGTCTGACAAACTGGTGTACCCATGATGTGGACACTGGTGACAGTGCACCTGTCAAAAACAAGATCTATCGTCAGTCAGACCAAGTTAAGGAAAGCATCAGAGCTGAAGTCAGCAAGATGCTGGAGCTAGGGGTTATTGAGCCCTCTGAGAGCCCCTGGGCTAGCCCAGTGGTTCTGGTCCCCAAACCTCATCAAAAGGGTGAAAAGAGAGAGATGAGGTTTTGTGTGGACTATAGGGGTCTCAACTCTGTCACCAAGACAGATGCACACCCTATCCCAAGAGCTGATGAACTGATAGACAGATTGGGTGCAGCCAAATACCTGAGTACCTTTGACTTAACTGCAGGGTACTGGCAGATTGGCATGGCCCCAGGAGCCAAACAGAAAACAGCATTCTCCACACCTGATGGGCATTTTCAGTTCACTGTTATGCCCTTTGGTTTAAAGAATGCCCCTGCCACCTTCCAGAGGTTGGTGAATCAAGTCCTTGCTGGGTTGGAGTCCTTTAGTGCAGCTTATCTTGATGATATTGCTGTCTTCAGTTCCACCTGGCAGGATCACCTGGTCCACCTTGGGAAGGTTTTAAAGGCCCTGCAAACTGCAGGCCTAACTATCAAGGCATCCAAATGCCAGATAGGGCAGGGCACTGTGGTGTACTTGGGCCACCTGGTTGGTGGAGGCCAGGTACAACCCTTACAGCCCAAGATCCAGGCCATCCTGGACTGGGCAGCTCCAACAACTCAGACCCAAGTCAGGGCATTCCTTGGCTTGACTGGGTACTACAGGAGGTTTGTGAAGGGATATGGGTCCATTGTGACTCCCCTCACAGAACTCACCTCCAAGAAGATGCCAAAGAAAGTAAACTGGACAGTCTGTTGCCAAAAGGCTTTTGACACTCTGAAAGAAGCAATGTGCTCAGCACCAATTCTAAAAGCACCAGATTATGCCAAGCAGTTCATTGTGCAGACTGATGCCTCTGAGCTAGGGATAGGAGCGGTCCTATCCCAGACCAATGATGAAGGCCAAGACCAACCTGTTGCTTTTATAAGCAGAAGGCTTCTCCCCAGGGAGCAGCGGTGGAGTGCCATTGAGAGGAGGCCTTTGCTGTGGTCTGGTCCCTGAAGAAGCTGAGGCCCTACCTGTTTGGAACTCACTTCCTAGTTCAAACTGACCACAGACCTCTCAGGTGGCTAATGCAAATGAAAGGAGAAAACCCAAAACTGTTGAGGTGGTCCATCTCCCTACAGGGAATGGACTTTGAAGTGGAACACAGACCTGGCACTGCCCATGCCAATGCAGATGGCCTTTCCAGGTTCTTCCACTTAGACAATGAAGACTCCATAGGGCAAGGTTAGTCTCATCATCTTTCGTTTGGGGGAGTTGTGTGAGAAAGTGCCATCTTTCTTACATGGTATGCCCCACTTTTTGCTGAATGGCTGATGTACTTTGACTGAGTGTGCCCTGGGCTCCTGCCAACCAGGTACCCAGGGCCTGTGTTCCTTCCCTAAAATTGCATTGATACCTACACCCAATTGACATCCCTGGCCACAGGTCAGCCCCTGGTAAATGGTACCATGGGTACCCAGGGCACTGTGACCAGGGAAGGCCCCTAAGGGCTGCAGCACTTGTTGTGCCACCCTTAGGGACCCTGCACCTTTACACACACACACTGCCTTTGCAGGCTGCGTGTCTTGGTGCAGGACAAAAGTGAAGAAGTCGACATGGCTCACATCCCTGTGTGCCTTGCCTACAAGCCACTGCCCTGGCCTAGGTCAGCCACCCCTCTAGCTGGGTGCACTATGCCAGTGGTGAGGGCATAGAGGCATGAGCCCTGTGCCCCTACAGTGCCCAAGTCCATTCTTGGGCATTGTAAGTGCAGTGCTGCCATTAAGAGTATATGGTGCTGGGAGTCTGTCATTACGAACTCCACCGCACCATAATGGCCCCACTGAAGACTAAGAAGTTTGGTATCAAACTTCTCAGCACATTAAACCCCCACTGATGCCAGTGTGGGATTTAATGTAAACGCACTCCAGAGGGCATCTTAGAGATGCCCCCTGAAACCAACCCGACCTCCAGTGTCCGGACTGAGTGGCTGCCCAGGCTGCCACCACCAGACATGTTTCTGGACCCCTGGGTCGAGAGCCTCTGCTCTCAGGGGCCTGAAACAATGCACATCCCGGGACGAGGTGCCAAAGCCTCCTCCCCCAGGATGGGCAGGGGAGCTTCAAAGGCCTGCCGCCTTTGGAGTTTCCCCAGACCATTTGCTGCTTCCAGCAAACTGGTCCCCACTGGTTCTACCCCCACTCCTGGCGGGAGAACCGGCGGGAAAACCAGAAGCAGGAAATGGGTTGTGCCCACCTCTGCCAACTCCACCCCTAAGGTGGGGGAGGCGAGGTGAAGCACAAACTCGAGTCCCCGCCATCTTGAGGATGGGGGGACCTGGCCAACCAGGGACAGGCTCCTGCCCCCCTCCCACTGGAGAGGAACAGAATAGGGGGTGTACCCACCCCAGGGAAGGGACCCATTGGTCCCTGCCCTTACCTACCTGTAACCACCCCTAAATTTAGTATTTAGGGGCTCCCTGAACCTTCCTTCGGGAGTTCCCAAATCCGAAAACAAGAAGAGAAGACGAAGCAAGAAGACCAGCCGTGCAGCTGCTAAAAAGGAGGCGACAACAACTGACTTGGCCCCAGCCCTACCGGCCTGTCGACCTCTGAACCTGCTCCTGCGGAATCCCGGCCTCAGCAACCTCACAAACCCCGGAGGACCTGACTTCTGTGCTACAGCCTTCGACCCAGGGACTCCCACGAGCAGTGGTACTGCTCAAAAGAAAACCTACCAAAGACCCGGCCCTGGCACGGAGCCGCGAAACCTGCACACTCTGCACCCGCCGAGTCCAGCCTGTGCCTGAGTGACCAAAGACCTCGAGGACGTCCCCCGGCGATTCTGACCTGGAATCCAGTGGCCAAGGACCCTCCTCGACGACCCAGACGACGCCTGCAGCCTCAGGACAAGGGACCCCTCCAACCGCGACCAGCAGGGGGTAAGATTTCCCGACCTCCAAAGACACCCCTGCACCCGGCGCCCCACGGCCCCCTGTGCCCAACTCCTGGGTGTCTACCTATCCTCCAAGACCCCAACTTACCTCCTGAAGTGTTGGTCGTCCCTGAAGAATCACCGTCCCCGAGCCTGCAGCCTTTCTTCACCTTTCACGACCTCTATTGTTTAACATTGAGCGCCCGACGGCTCAAAAGCACCCTGCACCCAGCCGCCCGAGTGCCCCTGGAAGTGCAACCTCTATCCTAACCTACTTCCCTACTTGCCCTGAGCAAGTGACCAGGAGCCCAGCTCCCACAGTCGCGTGGCCTGCTTGCCAGCAGCCACCAACCCGGGGCCCCCCGCCTGCCATAGGATAACATTGGGCCTTCTCACTCTGCACCCGGCCGCCCCTGTGCCGCTGAGGGTGTAACAACTGTACTTACCTGATCCTGGGGACCCCTGAGTCTTACCCAGAACCTTAACCCTGCCAGTCAAGTACTTACCCGAAATCCGATAACTCACTTTTCTTCCATAGGGTTCCATTGACTGGTTTTCTGCGAAATTTCTTCTAAGTGTGGAGTTCTGAAACTTTAGAATATTCACCAAAAATCAACCGAGTCACGAAAACGAAAATACTCACCTAGTATTAGGAGGGGCCTCAGTGCTGGACCCGAGTGCCCAACACTGGCCCTAAAAAGTAATCGCAACGTTACTTACCGTTAACTCACTTTTCTTTCATAGGGATCCATTGACTGGTTTTCTGTGAAATTTCTTCTAAGTGTCGATTTCTGTATTTTACAAATATTCTTTAAAAATCGAACAAACTACAAAAACGTAATTACTTACCTGTTTTAAGTAAATGTCCCAGTGCTGAACCTAGGAGTCCAGCACTGGATTACAAAAGTAACGTAAACATACTTTGCTTGCACACTGTATTTCCTTTCATAGGATAACATTGGTAATTTTACCCAGAAAAGTTTCTAAGTGTCAGCTTTTGAAATATAGTAATATTCTTCAAAAATCACTACAATAACCAAAACGCTTTTTCTTACCTGTTTACAGGAAGTGTCCCAGGACTGAATCCAGGATCCAGTCCTGTGGTTAGAAAAGTGCTCTGCAAAGTAATCAATTGTAATTAAGTATAATTTTCCATTGAGCTCAATGTTGCATTGAATTTGACCCTGTGTTGCCTCTTGCACCAACTGTGATAACCACTATCAAAAAAGTCTACTGCCTATCTGTAAGGTGAATAACAAAAGCATCTCATACTGAGAAAGTATATTTTGATCCTATTGTTGGTTCTAAAATAAAACAAGCATATATTTTTTTATATACAAACCATTGGCCTAGAGTTCAGTTCTTGAGTGTGTGGCTTCATTTGCTGACTGAGTGTGTACAACAAATGCTTTACACTGTCCTCTGATACTGCCTTACTGCTCGACCAAGCTACCACTTTGGAGAGTAAGGTTATATCTAACTTTAGCCTCTGTCAACCCTCTGGGGACTGTGGACTCTGTACACCCTGAACCTTACTTGGGTACAGTATATACAGAGCCACTTTCCTACAAGGTCTCATAGTCTTCTCGCTCAGAGCACTCTGAATACATTCCCTAACCATTCTCTCCACTTGAAGATCCATCCCTGGCTACCAATAAGTCATCCTAAGTCTCTCTTTAGTATTTGACATTCCTTGATGATCAAAATGAACTAGAGATATTAGCTCTTCTCTTATAGTACTTGGAGGACTCAGCCTGAACAATAATCCATGGTTCTCTGTCAACTCATCCTGACTCCCCAGAAATTCTTGCTTTCCTCACTTCCTTTGCTCCTTGCACCTCATCCAGTTTTCAACAAGGACCGAATTTCTTGTATGACCTTATCAGACTCCAGTTCTGAACGCTACTTTTCTTCTGAAACATTGGTGGTACCAATTTCACAAACCATCTCACTATAAAATTCATCATCCATGTTCACAAGTTGACCATCCAAATCTGGTAACCTTCTTCCACTGTTGCCATTTTATCAGTGGTGTTCCATGTGTTGTCAAAAAAATACAGAGGAGCGGTTATATTTTGCAAAAGCTTTTCCAATTATTGTTCATAACAAAATGTCAGCCCTCCTTAAAACCTTTTACAATGCTTGTTCACAAACCAAATGAAAGCACAAATCCAATTCAGTTCGCACAACACAGTAAAGTAAGTCTTTGCTGATGTCAAACACCAGCACCCGAAAAGTGTGCCCAAAATCCTCCTGAAAATAAAAGGTTCTAGTTAATGAAAGAAAAAAATATACATCTGTTATTTCAAAATTGATTTTTTAGACTTCTTTAAATGAGCAAGTTCCTCTTGGTGTCTTTTGAAGAATCTTCAGAATATGCCAAGAATGATGCAGAACTCTCCTGAGGCTCCCAAACGATACACGGTCTGGTTGCTACTTTCTTAGCAGTAAATGGTGTTAGTGACCCGGAGGTACAGCTTCTCCTAACTGCCGATAGCTCTGTTTTTCACCATGAAGAAAGTGAACCCACACCACAGACAGTTTTATTGTGAGCCGCAGCTGTACTATGGGCCGCAGTGTTCTCAGTAACGCGAGCCTCATAGAGCCGCAATGCCTTCCACTTGCCTCGCAGCTTTATTGCGGGCCACTGTGCTCTTCATAACGCTAGCCTCACTGTGTTCAGTCACGTGAGCCGCTTTGAGTGACGCGCACTAACTGAGGAGCGGCCACTGGTTCTCGCAGGCGCCTTAGGTTCTTGCGCGTGCAATGTCTCACGCTCTGTAGGTATCGCTACTACTTTTTTAAAACACCACAAACTCCATGCAGCTGACAGGCTAGTGCTATCACTTGAAACAGTACAATCCTTCACAAGGTGAAGAGTTCCACTTACACTGAGAAGTTAGTCGTTTGAAAATACGCGCAGGTCAAACAGACTAATTGCCCAGCACCGCAAGATGTAAACACATGGACAGCAGGACAGCGCGTTGTGATAGCTAAACTTATTCACACAGGTTAGCTTGACTTCCAGAAGTAGTATAAGACCTACAACATAGTTGAGATTAATCCCGCCGAGTTAGGAGGTTGAAATGAGCCAAGTAAACATTCATGGGCAAAGACAGCCACCATCAAACTTTAAGGTGTTGAGACCTTTTCTCCACATCCCATCCTCGTCGCCAGTGTAACAAGGTGCGTTGGTAGAGAATACAGGAGTGATGATGTGGAGATAAGAGTAGTTTATTCTCTACATGAAAGGTCTCATCCAGCCACTCCAACTACTGTCAAGCCCTCTCCCTTCCATCTGCTGCCCAGCTACCACAAAGAACATTCTATGATGACCTAACAACATTCTAATGTTATCTGTGCTGTACAAACTCCCATACAGTACACTGGCCTTTTTGGGGCACCACCTGGTGAAGTGAGGGTAGAGACCTGGGTTGCAGGCCAGTAAAGAAAAGATAGTGGGCCAGGACACCACTGCTTGCTTCCACCCATGTCTTCCCAAATAAAAAACATAATTTTTATAGCAGGGCCGGTTCCTTTATGGGACATGGGTTGTTTAAAAAAAAACAAAAATGCTTCCACCTGGGGAATGCAAACGCAGATACAGAAGTCTGCTGTCCTATTCAGGCCACTAATCTCATTTGCAGGCCAGTCACAAAGGGCCGCAAAACCTGAGCTAGCTAATTATTAGTACCTAAGCAGGTAATTTGATAGTGTTTGCAAATAGATAGATTGCAATGCTACATCTCTGCACATAGGTCGCATCACAAATTGCATTTTCTAGTAAGGCACAAACGCGTTTTCACTTTTTTAACCTACCAAATGTGAGCATGATTGATCCCTGACTCATCCCATGCGAAAAGGGTGTCTGTACTTACCTAACTTTAGCTTCTGACCTACACGGATACAATAGGCCTTTAAGCCTTGGGGTAAGGTCCATGTCATTGATTGGAGGAGGCCGTACTATTTACGGAACTCATGGAATCATCTCTCTAGCTCAGGGGTTCTTCAAGCTTTGTAATATTGAGCCTCCTGCCTAAGAACAAAAGGTGTTTGATTCATGCCCCCCTCAAGCTGTGGTGGGGAAATTAAATGATGTTGAAAGGTTGAAAGTTTGTCCTGGGGTGTGTATTTGTTGGTGGGTGTGTGCTGTGTGTGGTTGGTAAGGGTGTGGTGGCTGTGGTGTTGCACGCGAAGCGGCAGTGGGTGCAAAGGAATGCTCCCGCTGTGTAGCGGACTGTGGTGACGCAGAACCGAGGGAAAGGGAACCCCGGTATGAGTGACTGGAGGAATGCTGCTGGGTACCGTAGGGCAGTGGAAGGACTAGGGTTCATGGCGCAGACAGGCTTGCTTTTGGCGAGCCAGCAGCGTGCCCACTGCGCTCGTCCGCTACACATATGCACTACGGCTGCCATTAAGTATGTTCTGGAAGTGGGGAGGAGCACAAGGGGTGGTGGGCCGGGCTTAGAGGGAATGCGGGTGGAACAATGAGGTGGGAAAACAGGCACCAAGAGGGAAGAAGGCACAAAATAAAAGAGGCAAAAGAAGGCCATGCAGGAGAAAGTAGAGCAATAGAAGAAAAGAGGAAAAGTGCAGAAATGAGCAAAGAGTTACAAAGTAAGACAACTGAGAAAGGGAGAGCAGAGTGAGTGAGTGAGAATGACGAGCAAAGGCGCAAGAGTGCAGAAGAGGGCAAAGAGTACAAAATACAGCAAAGTGAGAACGACAGAGCACAGAGTGGAAGAAAACAGTAAGGAGTGCAGAAAGTAGCAAAGATTATAAAGCACAGCAAAGTGAGAAAGACAGAGTGCAAGAAGAGAGCAACCAGTGCAGGTTGGAGCCAAGAGTGAGATTTGGAGCACTGGTCGGAAGACTAGTCCAGGGAGAGCAGGGCCTAAGCACCTGCTTAACTGAAGAAATAGGCCTTGACTGGATCAAATGCGACCTAGCTAACTGCTCCCAACTTATTAAACTAGAATGTTCCTTTTCCAAACCAACTGTTGTACATCAGGGTGTATCAGGATTCAGGCACAGTGCTGACTGATTATCAGGTACAGGCCTGGCTGGAGGTTGAGGTGAACAAAAAAGTGGAAACAAAGGAGATGGTGAGCCATTGATCGGCAACTGATTCACTTAGACATTCACTTCTCGGTGACTGGTACACTTCTGGGGCATAAAGTGTGGAGCCAGTATTTAAAGCAATTCTGAAATAAAGTTCATGCCTGGCATGGTGTCCTTAATTGTAGTGGCTCTTCGCTTTGTACCAGATAGCACAGCACCCATTTTCTCATCCCTCATGTTTGTTCTTTTTCCCCTCTTTGGTTCCCTCGCGTTAGGTTTCCCTCCAGTCCTTCTCTACTAAGTCCTTCGCTCCCAGTCTCTATTTTCTTGATCTGGATACCCTTGGGTATCTTTCTCCTTCTTACCCCCTCAATTCCTGAATGGCCTGGTTTACGATGGCCTAGTGAGGTTTCTGTCCGGTATGCTATTCTGCCAGGGGCTAGTCATAGCAACATTCACTGTCAGAACTGATAAACTAACATCACTCTAATAGTTCACTCCAGGCTGTAAGCAAACACTTTCATGTGGTTTCCTACCTTCCCTACAGTCGGTTCAGTGATATATAATTCCTCCAAAAAAGTCACCCTGACCCATCCTCCCCAGCCTGTGATGATCAATTCTCAGGGTGAGATCCAGTCCAGTTACTCTCTTCAAGGCCCTTTCCCCATTTTCCAGTTCTGCCACCCCACCAATTCCTACCGAGGGTCTGGTATTCACATTTTAAACCTGCATATGTGTTTCCTGGTTCCAGGCCATGATGGTGGCTTCTGTGCTTGAGGTCAGGGAAACGAACCTCATCCGCGCTCGGACTTCCGAGGGGAGATGCTTCAGTGACGTAATGTGACCAAATAGCCGCAGGAGGTTTCCTTTGTTGAGTGCATCGTGAGGGCCCTTAGGGTAGTAATGGGGTATAAAAGCCAGGTTAAAGCCCTCAAGACTTGCCTCCTTGTTGTCTCTGCTTGGTGGAGTCAGCATAGACTCTGGCTCAATTGAGTTAAAGAGCTCTGTGGACCTGCGGGAGCTAAAATGAGCCATCTGCCGTTAGATGGAGAGGCGGAAGTAACTGGGTTCCGTGGTGTCCCCCTGATCTCTTGACTCTTTTGATGGCTATTTGTTGAACCTGGATCAAGGAAGTCTGAGTGAGTGCACATATCTACAAACACGTTTCCTAGAGACTGATGGGGGCACGGGGCTGTCCACTGCAGCTCCTGTGGATGCTGGGTTTGATAGCGGCCCCCTTGCTTCTTGCCAATTTTGATTCCGGTTTGTTGGGACTGGCTCTAATGTCTTTGATATATTCAACTACATGCCCATTTTGGCGAAAAGTTTCTAAGTAGAACTGTTTAAATGTGCAGTTTGGTGCATTCTGTAGATTTGGGCCATTTCATGTAGTAGTCAGATTATATGGCTTTCGTTGTGGGACAAATATAGGAAAGACATTTGCTGAACTTGGCCCCACTTTGGCCAGAGATGTATTGGGTGCCCCTGGAATCAAAGATCTCCTTTTTGATATACATGGTTACTTTATCTGCTTCTTCAGTCTCTTTTTCACTCTCCTTCATAGAGTAGAAACTATTGTAGAGACGGGTGGGGCCGGATTAACAGGAGTCTCTTTAAATTCAACATTTCCAGAAGGGTCAAGATTGGTCAAACTCAGGATAAGCTCTTCCTCCGCATGATAATCAGAGGTTGTCAGAGAATTGTTTTTCACACCCATCAGAGCTGGTGGATCAGCCATACAAAAGCCAGACGTTTGGGCGAGGTGGCCCTTGAGTGCTAAGATTAGCTTAATGGTTGTGTGATAAGTCCCTTAGTACATTAGCCTTTGACAATCCACTGAGGTCATGGATACTCAAAGTACGGCCAGGGAGCCGCATGCGGCCCCCCAGACCTTTACATGTGGCCCCTTGGTCAATAGGAGCACTGGGCTGCTGTTTACTCGACTCAGCACTAACAATAAAACAATATTAAATAGACAGGCAATCATTTAATTCAAGGTTAAGTAACTAGGGAGTCCTGAGCTTAACTTTAGAAACACCTTCATTTTTAAAGATATCTTGCAGCAACGTTTAAAATTATGACAGTCTCTTTAAAAAGTGTATTTATTTAACATGCAGAACCTTTTTACCTTAGTACAATTGATTATATCAGTGCAGTGAGAAGTATTCATTTAAAAGTGAAAGTTTTCAAACATGAATTTAGAAATATTAATTCTTCCCCCTACCCTGACAACTGACTTGCCTCTTTAGTTCACTATTGGCATTGTTATGTGCACTTTATAGGTGGCCTGGGTTCCTATTATACATAAATAACATTATAGTTTATTAAATCAAACACAGGAGCAGGTTTTGTACAGTGCACACCCTGAAATCATGTATTTTGAGGTTCTCTTATATGTGATGATAAAGAAAAAGGAGGAAACGGGAAATTAAACAACTGCCTAGGAACTCACAATTTGGAAAAGTGGGGTAGCTAGGATTATTACCAGGTTTTCTGGTTTCACATTGTTCAATTCAGCCACTAGAAGTATATCCTTAACTTCACCAGTACCTATCTTACTGCCAATCCACCCCAAATTTCCTTGCCCGGCCGTCACTCCGCTGGCATCAATGCGCCCTCGGGCACATCACAGCGCAAACTTTTTGGCCCCTACGTTTGTGAGTACCCATACACTAAGGTGCTTAGCATCTCTGGCAAGGTGCTTCATTTATATCTAGTATGGGGAACAAGGGCATGGTTTCTCATCCCCCATTATCCTTAATTTACCCTCCAAGTTATGTAATCTGGTCCCCAGATCTGCCAGGTGAGTAGCCAGTGATTGGATTAGGTCAATCTGATGCTCCATATTATTCGATTGCCAGAGCAACACCCTGGCGATCGTGGTTGCGAGGCACTGATGGAGGCCAGTGAAGGACTGGGGGCAAAAGGTGAAATGTCCTGAGCAGGTCCAAAGGTTGTGTTCGTTTGGCACCTGGACAGCATTGGCGTTTGAGTGAGCGTCTCTTCTATTTGGGCCTAAATTGTGGAAAGGAAGCGATCCGAAAGGTTCCTGGTCCGTTATACTTTCCCTCCTAGAGGGCATTGACATTAGCATTGTGGGAGACAATATATCGCCACTTTCCTGTGTCCTGTGTATGGCCATCTAGGACTTGAATGGACTTGAGCAGCTATCCTCAGCAGGTTATGCTTAGCTGCTACTGCAGGAGGTTTGCTGGAAGCCAGGGTGGTCTCTGATGTAGCGTGCTGAATGCTGGCATGTAGTTGCTTCTCCATTATGATTTTCCTCTTGTGGTTCCCATCTATTTTTGAGGTTAAGTGAGGATGCAACGTTATCTAAATTGTAGAATACTCTAGACTCAGCTTTGGGCAAGAGTATGACCTACGAGCAGTCCATTGGGTAGTTGGCGAAAACACTTGGTTAGTGGTATACGGACTAGTGTCTGGCTGGTTAGACACGCTTTTACTTTTCTGTCACTGTTTTAAAATTCGTTATTTCTTTATTTTAATCTGCTAACACTTGTTAAACTGCGGCACATGGTGTAATGGTGTGCACTCTTACCTGTCACGTTTATGTGATTGACTGCTTTGTTTTGAATTTGATCTGCTCTGGGGGGAGGGTTCAGGGTAGTGGGCAAGCCCCGCCAGAGTTGGTTATAACCTTCCAGTTACTGACGACTAGAGACGCCATTTTGAGTTTGTGCGTGCTCTAGTCGTTGCGGGGGGAAGCATATAAAGACACTCGCTGCGCGGACATGGAGCGGACGTGCGGAGCGGACGTGCGCAGCGGGCGCGCCGCTGGCACACCGAAGGCGCACCTAAGGCAAGGCCATCTGCGCCCATCAGCCCGTTTTGCGGTCAACGGTGAGATGCCCATGCTAACGTATAGCAGAATGGAGCTTATTCAGCTTGCTCCAGCTATATGCTGTGGGAAGGGTAGCTGGGACTTGGCAGAGAAATATGCTGCGAAGTGCAGGGATTGTAACTTCAGGTTAGAGCTGGACCAAATGCCGTTGATACAGCCGTGGGCGCAGCCTCAAGCCAATCAGGACAAGCACATGATTAAGGTAGCAATGATTAATGCGCACTCCGTTCTGAAACATGCTCAGAAAAGTTTTGACTCGTTAGACGAGGAGCTATTAGATCTGCTTTTCATCACTGAAACATGGCTGTCTGAGAACTCCAGTCCGGTGATTGAGATGGCTATCCCGGACGGTTTTGAAATCCTCAGGGGGGATCGGAAGGTGGGGCGTGGTGGGGGTGAAGCAATTGTGTTAAGGGAACAATGGGGATGTCAATGGAATGTGCTGGCGGAACTGACCGAGGCTGAAGCATTGGGTTTCTGTATCAATATTGCCCCCCAGGTATGCATTGGGGGGGGGGGGGGGTGGGAGTTTGATTTATAGGCCCTCTGGTCCAGCCGGCACGTTTCTAAAAGCCCTGGATAATGTAATTGCCCATCTGGCCTTGCGCTATTCTCATTTTGTCATCCTTGGCGATTTCAATATTCATGTAGACAACCTGGAAGTAGGGGACGCGCTTGAGTTTCTTGATATCATGAATCAAGTACATCTTAAACAATTTGTTATGAGTCCCACCCACCGAGGTGGTCATATTCTGGATTTAGTATGCTCTAATAAGGCATTACTAATGGATAATCCCCTTCCGGTGATCTGGTCAGACCATTATCTGATCAAGTTTGCTTGGCAAATGTGAAGTAGGCTGGCGCAGGCTACTAGCGACAATAGGCAGCCGGGGAAAGACTTTAATGAGATTGACCTCCTAGAATTTAAAAAGGAGCTAGCCATGTCTACCCCAAGTTGTTGGGGGAAATTGAGGAGGCATCAGTCAGCTGTAGTAGTTGGATCAACAAAGTTGAACAACTTTCCCCTCCTTGCCATTTCGGAGGAGGAAGAAATATCCCCTCCAAGCCCTGGTTTTCCGGGCCTCTAAAACTGGAAAGACAGCATTGCAAGAAGCTAGAACGCAAATGGAGGAAGAATTATAGCCCAGAGGACAAAGACATCTTTAAAAGGGCACAAAATAATTATTATGCCTCCATTTTAAGAGCCAAAAGCCTCTACTTTGAGGAGTGCATTGTGGGCTCTGGCAACAATGCCAAAGAAATCTTTGCAATTG
Organism: Calotriton arnoldi; assembly: GCA_963921515.1. Taxonomy (NCBI): domain Eukaryota; kingdom Metazoa; phylum Chordata; class Amphibia; order Caudata; family Salamandridae; genus Calotriton; species Calotriton arnoldi. The sequence goes on from CAWUFW010000883.1 coordinate 2,045,003, forward strand.
TCAAGAGTTTCTTCTCTCCTAAAGCCGAGACACACTCCAAAGCGGACTCGCAGGAATGGTGCGATGAATTGGAAGGTTTTTTCACTGATCAGGTTCGAACCATTCAGGTTAACTTTGGTGACATTTACAGTCAGGAGCCTGTGGTGGGCTCCTCTCCGTAAGAAACTTAGCTTACTGGCCTAAATTAGAGGCGTTAGAAGCCATCTCCTTGGAAGATTCTCTTGCTGCACTAAAATCACTTAAATCTGGCTCTCCCAGCGATCCATGTCCTCCTAAGCTACTAGCAGTTGGAGCGGAGGTCATCAATCCAGTGGCTAACATACTGCTCAACCTATCTTTAACCTCAGCTAAGGTACCCGACCGTCCCCTTGCTTAAAAAACCTTAATTGGATCTTTTGTTGCCTTCTAATTATAGGCCCATTTCTCTACTCCCAGCAGTGGCTAAAGTCCTTGAGAAGCAGCTAAACAAGCAATTATCGAGGTTGAGCAGAATGAGCTCCTTCACCTGGCTCAATCGGGCTTCAGGTCCTTACACAGCACCGAAACGGCACTGACTGAAATATCTGAAGCCATAAGGGGCACTCTAGATAAAGGGGGCAGGGCAGCACTGGTTCTACTGGATTTACCGGCAGCTTTCGATACGGTGCCACATGCCCTGCTCTTAACCCATCTCCGGGAAATTGGCGTCGATGGACTAGCCTGGAATTGGCTCAAATCCTATCTGGATGATAGAGCCCAGCAAATTTGGATCCCTCCTTTTTCAGCTGTCCCTCAAAAATTGGATACTGGGGGACCTCAGGGCCCGGTATTGAGCCCTTTGTTGTTTAACATTTACATGTCTCCACTAATTCAGATAGCAGACGAACTCGGAGCCAAAGTCATCCCATATGCAGATGATACACAGCTGCTCTTTTCTTGGAACACAGGGAGCGAAGCAAATTGCTCACATGTCAAGGCTAGCCTCACTGCAGTATTTCACTGGCTAGCGAAGGCTCAATTGAAATGTAACAAGGACAAGATGGAGATTCTTCTCTTCGGGAACTTCCCTCCGCAGTTCTGGCTCTCTTTTTGGCCGAGTGAGTCGTCCCCCGTCCCCCCCCTCCCCCGCTGACCCAGGGCAGATTGGTAAAAAACTTGGGGATATGGTTTGACGATAAGCTGTGCTTTGGTCCTCAGATTAAAAGGCTGTCAGGAACATGTTTTGGGATTTTGAAAGCACTAAAGAAATGATTACCACAGCTTCCCACTAATGCTAGGAAAACAGTCATCCAAGCCTTGATTACGTCACGCATTGACTATGTGTTACGAGGCCAGACTGTCATTAGTTCCAGTAAGATTTATTGACTTACAGACAGACCACCAACTCCTGCTGCCGGCCTCTCTGCTCTCCTGGTTCTAACTGTCTCTCTCGAAACTCTCCATGGAGACAGAATCTTCAGGCACGAGCAGGACATAGAATGATTACAACACTTCCCCTTTACTAAAAACACAAGGAAAAAGGAAAGAGTAAAGAGCAAGAGGAGAGGAGAAGGAAGGAGAAAGAGAATGCATAAGTCAAAACATAACAGTGCAATAATGTAACTACAATACAAAATATTTCAATTCATCACATAGTCGTTATAACGCCTAGGAGGGCAACGAGACCTGGAAGAAGGACTTCGTGGACAAAGTGGAAAAGGAGCACCCATGGTTGAGTCCAAAGCAGGCAAAACATCTGAACCTGAATAGCTCGATGACTTGTCACCATGGAACTTCACCAAGCGGGACATGCTCCACTTAGTGCCATTATTAACAACAACATTCTTGAATACAGAAGTTATGACAAAGGGACCCATAAAGTCAGTGACACCCTTCCTATGCCACCTTGGTTTCTTTATAAGTACCCACTCACCAACTCTCCAAGTTGTGGCTTTGGTTGATTTTTTAAAAATCAAACCTCTCCTTGTACTTCCTTTGGTAAGCCTTGATCTTCGCTCCCACCTCCTCCTTATCCAAAACAGGACCTTCAATGTGGGGTAGCCAACCAGGATTAAGTTTGGACAGAGCCACCCTTCCCCTTAGTATGTGAAAAAGGCGACTTTCCCAAGACAGTATTGAGTGCAGTGCGATGCGCCCACCAAGTATCCCTCAGGACACTTTTGAGAGGTACTTTCATCTCCACAGCCCGTTGCACACATGCCTTTACCACCCTGTTCATGCGTTCAGCTAATCCATTCGCCTGCGGCGCATAAAGCGCAGTCTTTTGATGGATAATCCCAAAATCCTTTAAGAAATCATGCATCTCTTGTGAGATGAACTGCACCCCATTATCTGTGAGGAGGAAACGAGGAACACCCTCACTGGCAAATTCATCCCTAAGAAAATCAATAACCACCCTGGTACTGACAGAATTGACGCATTTGGTGGAAACCCACTTAGAAGAGTAATCCACCAAAAGAATCACATACTTCTCAGAAGGTCCCAACAATTCAAAGGGACCCATGAGATCGAGACCAAGCTTGACCCAAGGCTCTCGAGGAACCTCAACAGGCGACAGGGGAGTAGGACTGATGACTTTTGACTTGTCATTGGAGGCACATTCGTGGCACTCCTTGACTACCATCTCGACTTGGCTGTCCATTTTGGGCCACCAGTATCTTTCACGAAGACGAGATTTGGTGAGGTTTCTTCCCAAATGCCCATCATGTGCAAGATTCACCAACTTGGGTCTCAGTGTAACAGGGGGTACAACTCTCTCACCCCGCATTAAGTAACCTTGACAAAGCGTAAGTTCATTTCTAATCGACCAGAAAGGCAATAAATTCGGGTCCATTTTTTTGCAATCAGGCCATCCCTTGACAACAAAACCAATTATAATAGGAAATAAAACATCTTCCGACAAGGCTTGTTCCCATTCAAGTTCCTGAATAGCAGGCTCTTTAACCCAGCAAACTCCAACAGTTTCATTGTCCAAGACATTTTGGTAACAGTCAATGGGTAACCTTGATAGACAATCCGCTGTCTTGTTAGCAGAGCCCGGAAGGTATTGTACTTGAAAATTAAATTCTTCTAAACCTTCACTCCAGCGTTTAAGTCTGGGTGTTAGTCTTTCACTCTCTGCACACGAGAACACTTGAATTAAAGGGCGATGATCTGACCTTACCAAGAACGGTATGCCCCAAAGGTAGAATTTAAAATGCTTTATTGCCCACACAATGGCCAAAGCTTCTCTCTCGATGCATGAGTAATGTTGCTCGGGTTTCTTTAGTGTTCTAGCGGCGAATGCAACAACTTTCTCTTCATTACCCTCAACTTGAGAGAGCACTGCTCCAAGGCCATACAAACTGGCGTCAGTTGTTAGGACAGTTTTCTTTTTTATGTCAAAATGACCCAGAGTGGGCATCTTACCTATTGCTTGCTTGATAGATCCAAAAGCAGCATTACACTCAACCGACCAGGTAAACTGCACACCCTTCCTCAAAAGAGCTCTGATCGGTTCCACGGTGGTGGCAAAGTCTTGGATGAACTTTGAATAAAATTCGGCAAGGCCAAGGAAAGACCTCACTTGCTCTTTATCAACTGGGGCAGGAGCATCAATAATACTCTTTGCAAGATCTAATTTTGGTTGGATGCCTTCCCCAGAGATAACATGACCAAGATAAGTGACAGAAGACACTCCAATTTTACATTTATGCTTATTTACAGTCAAACCTTTGTCGGCTAGCTTTTGTAGAACAACTCTCAAAACGTTATCATGCTCTAAATCATTCTTTCCGTAAACCAAGATGTCGTCCTGGAAAAATAAGATGTTGGACACAACTCCCAGGACCATCTTCATGATGCGTTGAAAACAGGCAGCAGCCGAAGCTAACCCGAATGGCATCCTGACAAAACGGAAAGCACCTAGTGGTGTTACGAAAGACGTCAAGTGTTTGGAGTCTGGATGGAGAGGCACCTGATGATACGCTGCGGATAAGTCCAACACACTAAAGACTTTCGCACCATTGAGCATGTTAATTGATTCAGCAATGTTGGGTAGAGGTTGGCGGTCTACCCATATCCACTTGTTTAAGCTCCTCAAGTCCACACACATCCTGATGTTCTTCCCACCATCTTTGGGAGCTAAAACCACTGGGGCCAACCATTCCGAGGACTCAATTTCCTCAATAACATTCAAACACATGAGCCTCTTAAGTTCATTCCTCAGGGGTTCTACCATCATGTTAGGAACCCTCCTGACTTTGTGGACAACAGGTGTTGCATTGTGTTTTAGAACAATGCGATGTTCAAAGTCTTTGAGCAACCCCAAGCTGTCAGAAAAAACTAGAGGGAACTCTTCAAAGAACTTGTTGGAACTCACACAATGATCAATCAACATGACCTGCTCGGAGGGACAATGAGCATTCGGATTTAGCATTATTCCTAAGTCTCTTTGATGCCTCCACCCAAGGAGGTTGTCACCCCGTTTGGCAACGTAAATTTTTCCAATGGTTTCCCTCCCCTTGAAGTGAATTTTCATGATGGCAAAACCAATTACATCGATGTGGGAGCCACCATAGCTGACTGGACTAATGTCAGGAGCAAAAAGTTGTGATTCAGGAAAGGTTTTGTCCCAAAGTTCGTTGCCCAACATGGTAAAAGGGGAACCTGAATCTGCTAGAACTACAAACAACTTATCATCAATTACCACTTCACATTCCGGCATGGTGATTATGTCTGCATCCACCACGCCGTCACCTCTTACACTCAACATAATGGTTTTAGAAGTGTTATTGATAGTCTCAACACTATCCACTGTGCGTACTCTGCCACCAGTTTCAACATTTTCTACTGCGCGTACTCTGCCACTAGACCTGCATACCCTGGCATAGTGGCCTTTGATTCCACACTTGAGGCAGGTTGTGCTTCTGGCACAGCAGTTGGGATAGTTAGAAGAGTGACTAGAGCTTCCACATCTATAGCACTTCATCTTTGAGAAGTCTGTGGGAGGTTTGATTTTAGTCCCACGTGCTGTCTTGGAGACACTGTCAATGGAGTCTAGAGATGGTTCCTTGAGAGATAATTCATGAATGCTACTTGGTGTGATATTGTCATCCATCGTTACTTTGTGTGCTTTCATCTCCTTGACCCAGCCTGAGGTATTCTCCATCCCTTCTACAATAGCTACAGCTTCTTTGAGAGAAGGGTTTCTAGACAGCAGTTTTTCTTGCACTCTGGAACTGTTGGTGCACCTGACCAGTTGATCACGTATCAACGAGTCCGTGAGTTCACCAAAGTCACAGGTGCGAGCCAAAGTCTTTAGCGAAGCAATATAATTCCCTACCTTTTCGTTGTGTTCTTGTATCCTCATAAAAAATTTGTGCCTCTCTAATACGACATTGATGCGTGGACCAAAATACATTTCTAACATTTTTATAGACATCTCAAATACATCAGACGGTTCACCGTCACCTTCACCAACAGGAAGTGTGTCAATACTTTCGTAAATGTTGCGCCCTTCAATTCCTAAATTATGAAGAAGGATGGCTTGTCTCCTATGAGCTGAAAATTTTTCACCCCCAATAGCGATTAAATAGGAGTCAAATAACAGTTTCCACCTTTTCCAGGGTAATAGCGGCTCACCCTTTTCGCATAGGAATGGAGGTGGTTGGCTCATGGAGGTGGTTGACATATTAGCAGGGTTCTGAATTATTTCTTAAAAATGTTGGCACCGAAATATGCAGAATATTGGATAAGTCAAAAATTAAAGTCAGCAATGTAAGTATAAGTATATCCAAGTATATCCAATAAATGTCAGTGCAGATGCCAGTACTCAGGAGAGTTTGCGAAAGCGCGGCATACAATCAAACCTTTGTGAAGAAAAAAATAAATAAATAAAATAAAATTGTAGCGCTGGACTACAAACTCTAAAATTAACGAAAGTACCTGCGGGGGTTCAATGTCTAAATCCAAATGGTTGCGCTTTAATTTTCAGATCGTTGCGCCTTAATTTTGCGTTCGTGTGGCTCTGTGTGGCTCCGAGGTGTTGTCATGGAGATCAGACAACTAAGATGGCGGCACGCTGTGTGATAACCTGACGCGTGATGACGTTTTGACGTCGTGCGCGTCGAGCGTAGCAAACAGATGAGGCAGGACAGCGTCGTGAGCCAAGTAGAGCCGTTGGAGGGAAAAGTGCTCAAAATCCCTCAAAACCAGTGCAAAGCTTTCCCGAGGATGGGAAAAAAAAACAGTGGTATGGCGCAGACTCCGGCAAGCGAGGAAAGAGGCCTCTCACTGGTCACGCAACTCCAAGTGGCGTGGTGAGAAAACGAAATCCGTGGGTTCTTCAAGAAAGGAGTTGGAGGTAAGGTTGCTCGTCGCCAGTGTTACGAGGCCAGACTGTCATTAGTTCCAGTAAGATTTATTGACTTACAGACAGACCACCAACTCCTGCTGCCGGCCTCTCTGCTCTCCTGGTTCTAACTGTCTCTCTCGAGACTCTCCATGGAGACAGAATCTTCAGGCACGAGCAGGACATAGAATGATTACAACACTATGCCAATGCGTTATATGTTGGCCCGCCAGGCTATCTCCTCAATAAACTCCAGGGGATCCAGAATGCAGCAGCTAGGTTGTTACTCAACCTCCCTAAGAGGGCTGTCATGCTGCATCTCTGTGATCCTCACTGGTTACCTGTGAAAGTGAGGGTGAAGGTGAAGTTCAAATCCCTGGTGATGGTACATTCCGCCTTATATGGTTATGGCCCATCCTATCTCAGATCAAGATTTAGCTTCTATACACCGTCCAGGCAATTACGATCCTCAAATAAGATAATGGTGTGCACCCCTAGGGTCCTCAAACAGAGGTCTGGCTGCAGATCTTTGTCCTGGTTGGGGCGGTGGCTTGGAATCAGCTCCCGACTGAGTTACGTGCTGCGAGTGATCCGAGGTTATTTAGAAAAAAACTGACAACCTTGCACTTTAAATAAACTTTTCTGGTCCTCCCAACTGCCTAGTAGGGTATGCGGAGAGACACTCCTTGGAGTAGCTGTGCGTCGTATAAATGCTGTTAATATTACATATCAGTGAATGGGTTGGATGAAGACAATGTGGTGGTTTCGACTGTTCCCAGCGGTGCAGGGTCTATGATATTATGAAAAAACTGCCATATCAAACTGTTTGAGGAAGATGTTTTGGCCCCCTGTGTTCCACTTAAGCACCTTCTTTTCCACTCCAACTTCTAGGCCTCTGATATTGGGGGTGCGAGGGGAGAAAAATCGATGTAGACGTACGCCTGACAGGTTTTAGTTTGCGAGACAGGTGCTTCCTCCTGGGCACTGCCACCAAATGTTTCTTGTAGATTGGGTAGAATTACCTTTGGGGGGGTGGCTCTCCAGACACCAGAGCCTGGACCGGGTGCCAGATGCGGCTCTTGCACCTCCTCACCTCGGCACCCCACACCATCACAGCCAAAACTGTGAAAGGTCAGTGTGAGACCCCTCTCGCCTCCCCACATCTCCCCTCACCTCGGTTTGATGGTTCCTCTGCTTTGATCCGATAGCGGGTGGGGGAGCGTGGTCGTAGCTGAACGTGTACCAGGCTTGGGAAGAAAAGCCCAGATCCAAACATCAGTGGGCAGTGAGCGGTGAAACCGCCGGGGGGTGGAAGGGGGGGGGGGGGCAGGAGCTCCCTGGGAAGCACCCCCAAGTTGCGCCCAGACCTATCTGGGCTGCCTCAGCAGGACCCCGGGCTCACACTTACGGGGGCAGAGTACAGCCCCCTGCATGCAACGTCCTGCACCTTCTTCCCCACTTGCTCCTCACCTCGGCCGCTTGGAGGTAGAGGGCGGACGGGCGAGGCACCTGCAGCTCCATGGCAACTGCCGAGGTTGCTGAGGATTTGCTGTATGAGTGGGAGAAGCGAGCTGCGGACGGGCCTTGAACCGCCGGGGGGTCAGATGGGAGAGTCCGAGGAAACGGACAAGTACAGCTACGGAGCCAAGAGGGCTGTGCGGCTCATCCTCCCACCTCCTGACGTCCAAGTTCACGCTTCCCTGTCAGCAGATCAAACACACATAAAAAGGAACACTTAATTAATTAATTAAAAGAAGTGCATTACTATTGAGACAATCAGACACCACTATTAAATGACAAGGGCCATAGTAGCTACATACCCAGTAACCTTGGGCTGGTATAGAATCCCAATAAAAAATCTTTACAGAAACAATTCAGAAAAGGCAGAAAGAGTTGGTTTGCCATTAGTAAAATGGGCTCTAATTGTGGTTTACAAAGCTATCCTCCTTGCTATGGATAGTTTACACCTGGCTGCACCCGAGTGAACCGCAACCTAGTTACTAAAGAGTTGCTAGGTTTTCTGAAAGGGCCCACTTTATCATTAGAATGTTGAATGATCCTGCTGGAGAGGATAGGTTATGAAAGGAAATTGTCATGTTTATAGGGTAGGAGACTTTCCGAAGTCCTTCTTAAATTCTTTTTAACTGGAATGGCAAATAGGGACATCTGATAAGAGTAATTACTAGCCACAATGAAAGCCAGATTAATCTCTGATGAAAGAAAATTGCAAGATAGTCATCACCAGATAAAGAAAGTAAGCATGGTCTTCTGACACAAACTTGGATCACTCATCTATCATAAACAGAACCTCTCCAGCTCGAAGGCGTAACCTTGCAGCATGATACTTGGTCTTATGTCAGAATGTTCATGCAGTTCGGATGAAAACTCGAACGGCCATACTTCAGGGATGATTTATTTACTCAGGAGCCAGACTTTAAGTTCAGTGATGGATGGCTGTCACAGAAGATGGCACATTTCATCTTGGAAAAGAGATCTGGATTGCACAGCAGTCTTTAGTGTGGTTCTCTTGACTAAGTAGTAGTAGACCCACACACCGAATGTTTTACCACATGTTATAAAATTTAGACTATCTGGGCCATAATCCTCAATGCCTGAGGCTATTGGAAGGTCATAGCCCCACCTCCCCATGCCCTCATGATGAATCGAAGCAGATGCACTAGATGATCCTGTCCTTCGTGCCTCCAGGGACACCTGTATAGTCGAATATTTTGACACTTTTCACAGACACTGCCTCCTCTGGCCTAATCAAGTGGGACGCCTTTAAGGTAGCGGTCAGGGAACATTGCCTGGGGAACTCCATAAACATGAGGTGCGTCCTAGATAGAGACATCGCACACATAGAAAAGGGGCTTCTGTACTTGGAGGGGCAGGCCCATGAGGGCCTGCTCGGTAGGGAATGGCTTAGTCAGGCGAGGCAGGAGCATGCAAAGCTATTGGAGCGGATAGGCTGCCTCAACTTCGCTGCATGCAGAATCGGAGAAGAAATGGAAACTATTGGTGTGGCTAATTCAGAAGGATCATCCCACGAGCCCTATACTGTTAGCCCACAATGTGTGCATGGTTTCAAATGGTGGACCCATTAACCTTTTTAGCACAATATTAAGATTCCACACTGGTGTGGGTGGTGCTCTGGGTGGAATTACTCTCTTGAGACCTTGTAGAAAAGCCTTAATTACGGGAATTCTGAATATAGAAGTTTGTTCTCTATTTTGAAGTTATGCAGTTAGGGCTGCAAGATGTATTTTTATAGAAGTGAAAGCTAACCCTGTAGTTTGTAAGTGAAGCAGGTAGCAGATAATGTTTTGAGGTGATGCATTTAGTGGATCAATATCCTTTGAGTCACAATGATTAACAAAGCATTTCCACATTTCAGTACATCATGCCCGCGTTGTGGGTCTCCTTGCTTCTTTTAGGATATCCATACATTCTTGTGGTAAATTTAGATATTCAAATTCTAAGACCTCAGGAGCCAAATTGCAAGACAGAGTTCTGGGGTTTCGGTGTCTTACTGATCCTTGGTTCTGAGTGAGGGGGTCTTGTCTGTTGGGTAGTACTTGATATGGGACTACTGATAACTTTAGTAGTGTTGTGAACCATGGTTGTCTGGCCCATGTGGGAGCAAGTAGGATGAGGGATGTCTGACTCAGTTAGCAAATTACAAATGGAAGCAGGGGGAGAGGCGTAAGCAAATATCCCTGACCAATTGATCCATAGTGCATTGCCCTTGGACTGTGGGTGTTGGAACCTGGAGGCGAAATTTAGGCATTTTGCGTTTTGTGGTGTTGAAAATAGGTATATGTCCGGTAGTCCCCATTGTTGGAAGAATAGGTGTAGGACTTGTATGTTGATTTCCCACTCGTGGACTTGTTGGCATGTCCTGCTGAGATCTGCCAAGTTGTTTTCCACTCCTGGTATGTACTTTGCTAATAACTGAATTTTGTGCTGGAGAGCATACTTCCAGATGTTCTGTGCTAGGAGAGACAGTTGTGGAGCTCTGCCCCCCACCCCGGTTTTTGCAGATAATACCTGGTAGTCATGTTGCCTGTTTTGATTAGGACTGCTTTGTCTATGAGGTGAGGAAGGAATGCTTTTATCGCTAGATGAACAGCTAGCAGCTCTAGGTGGTTGATATGTAGGAGAGATTGACTGTGTCCAGTGTCCATGCACATATGTCAAAAAATGGGGAAATGGCTCCAGTATATGTGTCCATGCACAGCCAGCTCCTGTGAGTGCGCTCCCCATCCAGTCATTGATGCAGCTGTCGTTATGGTTGTGTGTGGAATTGGGTCTATGAAAGGCCGTCCCTGTAAGAGATTCTTGGGGTTCCACCATTACAGAGAGTGGCAAGCTTGACGGCTGATCAACACTAGATACTCTAACCCTCCATTAGAGACCATTGTTACGTTAAGCATTGTTGTATAGGGCGCACATTGAGTCTGGCATGAGGTACATTGGCTATGCATAATGCCATGGTCCCTAGGAGACACATAACTGTTCTCACTGATATCTGTTTATGAGGCTGAAACTGTGGAATCAGCATTTTGAAAGTTTGTATCCTTGCTGCATTTGGGTAAGCCACTCCTTTGTGACAATTTAGGATGGCTCCTAAGTAAGGCTGTATCTTGAGAGGGTGCAGGTGAGATTTTACTGCATTTACTGTAAAGCCCAACTGGCGTAGTAGGTTTATAGGTCTGTGTGTGTGTTGCAAACATTTGTGATATGTGTTGCTTTTGATAAGCCAGTAGTTCAGATAGGGAAAAACGTGTAGGTTTTGTCTCTGTAAGTGGGCTGCTACTCCTGCCAAACATTTGGTAAACACCCTAGGGGCTGTGGTGACCCCGAACAGAAGCACTTTGAACTGAAAGTGTTGTCAGTTGAAAGCAAAACTGAGGTATTGCCTGTGTGCTGGGTGAACTGGAATGTGAAAATATGCATCTTTTAGATCTAATGCAGTCATGAAGTCTCCCTGTTGCAGAAGTGGTATGATGTCCTGAAGAGTGACCATATGAAAATGTTCTGAAAGAATGTACCTGTTTAGAGGTCAGAGGTCTGGAATGGGTCTTAGAGCTCCGTCCTTTTTGGGTATAAAGAAGTAAATGGAATAAACCCATGTGCCCTGTTGTTGTAATGGCACTAGTTCTACCGCTCCTTTGTTTAGTAGAGCTCGAACTTTCTCTTTTAGCAGTTTGATGGTCTGTTGACATTCTGTGGGTGCGGGGTGGAATGTTTGGAGGTGTTGAAGTGAGCTCCAGACAATAGCCATGCTGGAAAATATACAACACCGATTGAGTGGATGTGATGTTTATCCATGCGGGAGGAAACTGCTGTAGTCTTCCTCCGACAGGTGTTCTACCTCTACCTCTATGATTGTTTCCCTTATAGGATCCCCAATAGTATCTTCTAGGAGAGGATGCTTGATTTTGTGTTTTATTATAAGAGGTGGATGTCTCAGTGGAGGTTGTTTTAGATCCTCCACGATAGATGGTGCGGCGAAAGGAGCCTCGTTGTGATTGTGTTTTGAGGGCTCCCATTGCTTTTGCTGTTTCATTATCTTTTTTTATCTTTTCTAGGAGAGTATCCACCTATGGCACAAAAAGGTGTTCTCCATCGAAGGTGAGGCCTAACAAGTTCTGCTGAACTTCTGGCTTGAAGCCAGATATCCTTAACTAAGCCTGTCATCTCAGTATAAGGCTGGAATTTATACCCCTAGCAGCTGTGTCAGCTGCATCCAGGGCACATCTTATATTTGTATTAGAGATACGTTTCCCCTCTGATGCAATTTAGTACGCTCTTTTTTTAAGTTCTTCTAGGAGGTGCTGTAGTGTCTCCTCCATTTCGCCCCAGCGCCCTATTATAGCGTGACAAGAGACCAATGGAGTTGGCAATTCTCCACTGGTTGGCTGATTGTGCTACTACCCTTTTACCAGCAGCGTCTATACAGTAACTGTCTTTGTCTAGTGGAGGAGCTTCATCAGTTGGTTGAGAGTTTACCCGCTTACGAGCAGTGGCCACCACTAGAGAGTCTGGTATGAGTTGACTTTTAATGTATTTAGGGTCTGCTGTTATATTTCTTATCAACCCTAGGAGTAATAATCCTAGATCTGACTGGGTTGTTAAAAATGTCTGTGGTGTGTCTGAGCATTCCTTTAAGCACTGGAATATACTGCATGGAAAGTTGAGTAGAAGAGAGAGTTTCAAAGAGAAAGTCATCTTCTATTGTCTGAGTGTGCAGTGTCACTTTATGAAATGTAGCCACCCTACTTATAAGGTCATGGTAAGTAATGGTGTCATCAGGAGGTGAGGGTTTTGATAGATAAAGGTCTCGATCAATATTATCCAGTGGATCCGGGTCATATGCCCCCCGGTCATCTTGTGGTGGCAATAAGTGCTGCTCATCATCCTCGCCCCCCATCCCCTGTAAAGGAATGTAGTGAGCCCTCTGGTGACTCTACAGGGTCATGAAATGGTGCCTGTTGTGGTGATTAGAGTCTGTACACCAGGGATTGGAGGAGGGCTAATGCGAAGTGGGCTAGTAGTCTTGTCCTCTTTCCTCTTCTTTTTTATAGCAATAGGGAGATCTATTGCCTCTTCAAAATGCTCATTGTCCCACTGGATTCAAGCTAGTATGGCTGATGAGGGATGACACCCCAAAATCGGTCCCAGGATGCTTGTTTCGGGTCCGGGGGGAGCTGGCCTGGTAGTTCGGGCTGGACTGTTCCCATGGGGAGCAGGGTCAAGACTGATTTGCATATGGCTGGTTCCAAACTAGGGTGGCGTGGTGAGCAAACAAACGATGGATTATACCCAGATCTGTGACTGAGGGTGAATGTTTGATTTGCTCAGCATTCCGTCCATCATTTGTTCTTTTTGCATTTGGATACATTTCTATGACAGAAATGAAGTGCACAATTTTAAGTACTGGTTAAAGTATTGATGGAGCAGGAAAAACAAAAAAAAAATTTAACCCCTAACAAATTTTATAAATTATTAATAAAAGGTTCGTTTAAATGTATTAATCAACACTGTATATGTGGGAATGGTAACATGCCAATGTATGTGCTAAATAATCTATTAATGGATGTCCGTGTGTCTAATTATAACGTAAAAATAAATGCGTACTAATAAAAATAAATGCATGTTGTTGTGCTTCATAGAAATAAAAAGTGTCGTTGCAAAAACAAATAGTGATGGTAAGTAAGGAACAGCTTAAGTGTTGCTTTCTGCTAGGTAACAACTAATTGGGGTACGTAGATGGGAGGGAAACGAAAGGGATATTTTTCTCTATTTTAATTATGTTTTGTTTGCCTCAAATTAGTGCTTCTAAAGTATAACCGAGTGGCGATATAAAATGGCCGCCAGTGGGAAGATGTGCGCAGGCGCAAGGGGACACGTGGTACGGGATGAAATTGGAGAAATTCGGAACCTCGTGATGTCTCAGAGGCTAGGATGCAAGAAATGGTCAAGGCTGGTGTGACCTAATTGAACTGATAGTGCGCCATGATGATCAGCAGAGAGCCCGTGGGAAACAAGTCTAAGAGAAAGGACAATGACTGCGGAGTTCTCGAATGTGTCGAAAGAAGTTACAAATGAACTGATCGAATCGGATGGAAATGTTTAAGCGTATGGGAAAGGAAATGATCCAAGGACCCTTGAATCCAAGAGAACTTGATTAAAGAATGAATAAGCTGACATGCATGGACCAATGAAAGAAAAGCGTGATATTAATGTTGCAACAGTTAGTTAGCAAAGTTAGAATTAGGGTATAAGAGGGCCTACTCTTAGTGGGAGGGAGTCAGAGTTCCAGTCAGAATTGATGTCAGTCGTGGTTGCAGTCACAGTCAGGAGAGGAGTTGAAGAGTCGTGTAGGTGGCTTCCAGTGCTGGGTGGTCCTGATCGATCCCTTACTGAGCGGGAGATGCTGAAAGACTGTTAGAGGAGACGGGTTGCAGGTAGCTGATGCTGACGAGCTGAAGTTGCTGTTGCTGTCTTAATTTTACAGTTGAGTATGAGAATCAGGCTATTTCTAATTCCTAACTTAGGTTAGAAATCATTAGGCTAAATTAGGAAGCTAGGCAGGTAATTAGGGGTTTGGCTTCATGACAAAAATTTCCTTTCTGCAATAAATTGATTATGTTTAATAAAATTGTGAATTTAAGAATGAATAATTGAATAAAGTATTAAAATTCTTTTCATGCTTTTAAAATTATATAAAATTTAAGATTCTTTAAACCCAAAATGACTCAGTGGTTATTTTCCTAAATGATTGTGACATAAGTAATTGTTTATTGCGATTCAGCTGGTCTTAATCACTATGAACTAATTTCTTAAATGAATGATTCATCGACAAACAATAAGCAGGAATATCTTAAGAAATAACTAAAATAAAGGGACAAAATAAGGTAATAAGATATCCTGGCTCTTCCAGCGGTACATAAAAGGGTGTTCTCCATTTAGTTCTCATGCTTCTCCTAGGAGTACAGAATTTCACAAAGGTGTAAAGGAAATCCAGGAGTGTGCGTGTGTGTTAGACGATGTTTATGGGCCCCATCGTCATGTGGATATGAGAAATATAGTTTGCCCCTGGATGACCTATAAGTAACCTAGGAGGAGAATAGTTTTTATTGTACGCGCTGCATCAGATTTCTTGGTAGCAGAGTTATGGTTTTCTATAGATTAGTTTAGTGATTATTGTTTATTGATTATTTTTTGATGACTAACACTATATGTTGAGTTACGTTATGTTATATGTAAGTTTTCACGCTTCTGGGATGTAGGAAGTGGAACACGTGTGACAAGAGAAGTCACATGGAATTTGGTACACGGTCTGAATTCATTTTGGTTATAATGCAGGTTGTGTTATGTTAGGGATTTCGGTGCGAAAAGTGTGTGATTGAAATAGCAAATCACGTTTACTTGTGAAACTTTGGCCTTAATTCTCAGGAGCCTAGTCTCCACATGTGTCTTATCCCCAGAGAAACGAGTAAATTGTTTGTTTGAAAGAAGGGTAAGGTAGAGGGAAGTGCTACTTTATCGGCGAGAGTAAATAATTCTGTGGTAGGGTAGAGGTAAGCGCTGCCTACTGGAAAAACAGGATTCTTGTGTAAAAGGACAAAGCTGTCACTTTTGTTTAGCGAATCAGACTATGGAATTGTTTTAATTGTTGTAACTAACGAAGAAAACAGCAAAAAGAAAAATTGCCGATAAATTTTGTAAAGGAGGGGTAAAGAGTAGAAGTGACGTGGAAAAGTGCCGCGCTAGGATTGGTTAGTGCACTAGTCACGTGAATACAGAACAGGAGTGACGTAGAAAAGTGCCGCGCTAGGATTGGTTGGTTCGCGGACGGTGGGAATTGTTCTGATTGGTACGTTAGTGTGAATCGCGCTGTAATTGGTCGAAGTTCCGTACACAGAAACAGCGTTAGAGTAAAGAGAAAAACAAATAGAAAACATGCCGTATTACGAGTATGAAAGGGAGAGAACGTCATGGACGACGAAATTGAAGAATTTCTTTAAGAAAGACAAAAAGGTTGTGACTAGAGAGGGACAAGTAATTCCTCCGCCGAAATCAGCAGCTTCACATATGATGCTGAAATATGGATATCATACGTGCATATGGTTGGACAATTGGGTAAAATATACAAAGAATGATGGAGCATTGGCTTTTCCTGAAAATGGTTCTTTTAATGTAGCGGTTTTACGGAATCTAAGAGAAAAAATGTTTAAATTGGAACCTAGACCTAGACCGACACAGTTTGAGGCTTTAACAGAATGGGAAGATGAGATGTACGAGCGAGAAAGGTTCAGAGGAATGAAAGGTTATGAGTTTGTGCCCGGAAGATTGTGGGGAATGAATCATGAGGACAGAATAAAACGATGGAGATGTGCTAACATGACAGGAGGTTTGTTTCCAGCTTTTACAGTCGAGGAGGGGACAAAGAAAAAACGGACTGAGAAAAAGAAACATATAGAGAGAGAAAAGTATATGCATGAGAGCGAAACGGATGACGAATTGCTGGAAGATGTATTAAATAGAAATCCACCTCCGTATCAGCAGAGTTCTACAGTGGTGACACCAAATGCGCCACCAATAGAGACTATGCGAAATAAAAGTCCGGAAAAGAGAAATGAAGTAAATAGGTCACAAGAACAAATGAGAGCTTCTCAAAATGAGGGAATAGAAAGCGACAATGCAAGTGAATTGGCAAGGACAACAAAAGAACTAACTGAGAAAATTAGAGAATTAACGAAAAATATGGAAGCAGTTACTGTGCCTGTAACAATAGGTCCAGTAATACCAGTTTTTGAGAATCAGAAAATTGATGAGCGATCCTTGGTGATTCCCTTGAGTTCACAATTTCAGAGAGAAAAGGAAAGAATGGAAACAAGTCCAGGTACAAGCAATTTGGCTAGTGCTTACAGACCAAGTCCACCTGAAAATTTAACAGTAAATGAGTGTAACGGTAGGAAAATACCTATGGTAACTGAATCTGCAACAGTGACACCTGAAAAGAGTGGAAATTGGACAGAAATAAATAGTACTCCCATAGGTCCGACTCCTGATGAGTTAAATGAGTGGATGAAAGCTTTTAAAATAAAAGAAACGGAAGAAAAACCATTAGATGTGATCAGATTAAAAATTGATATGGAAGAATTAATACTAGGAACGATTGGTACTGAAAAGATAAAAAATTATCAGGATGATGAAATAATGTTTCTGTGCAAAAGTATAACATGGAGGGCAAAGAATTTACATGACAAACTAGAAGAAGTGGCTAGTGAGATTGGAATAGATTTTGCAAAAGTAAAAACATTGCAGAAACCATACAGAGTAGATTTTTGTGAAAAAGATATTGAAAATTTGAATACAGCAGGAAGGCTGACACAGATAAAAGAGTTGATTGTGTTGTTGAGAAAATGGGGTGATGTGGACAGATGGAAGGTTAGATGGACAAAGAAGAATGAGAAAAGTATAGACAAAGGTTCATTGGCTTTTATGATAACAGAAAAAGAACCTGTTGTTAAAGAATACCCTATGAGAGAAACTCCAGGTGGTAGTTACGTGCATGTTCCATGGACTAGGCAGGACATCCTGTCATTTACAAATGACTTTCCAAAACTAAGAGAGAAGCCAGTTGAATGGTACCGACAGGTAGAAAGGTTTGTAAAGGTCTCAAAGGTGTTGTGGATAGATTTGGATGGATTGTTTGACATAGTGGTACCAACGGATCTGTGGTCAGAATGTAAGATTACAGTTGACTGGCCAACTACAGAATATCCAAGAGATCCTAAGACAGGAGCTCCAGGACCAGATGTGATGAAGAAATACGACAAGGTGATTACCTTTTTGAAGAATAAGATTCCTCCCAAAGAGACAGATTGGGTTAAGATTGATAGAACTACACAGGAAAGTAAGGAGTCTGTACATGCATATTATGAGCGTTTGTTATTGGTTTTCAAGCAGTATAGCGGTTATGAGGAATTGAGTGAAAAGGACATGAGTCATTTTGTATACCGATTTGTGTTTGGCCTGAAACAAGAAATAAGCGATATGATTAAGCAACATATGATAAACTGGCAGAATGGAAGTGTAGATGAGGTGCTGAGGTCTGCTAAGTATTGTAGTGATGAAATAGAGAGTAAACAGCGTAAATTGAAAGAAAAGGCAATGTGGGCACAAGTGAAAGTGGCAGAGAAACAAGAAGCCCAATTGGACAATAATAATGGAAACAAATCAGGACAGAATAAGATGCGACCAAACATAGGTAAAGGAAAAGGACAAGTGAGTCTAGAAGAGGCAAAGAAGAAATGGCCATGTCATAATTGCGGAAAATTAGGGCATTGGAGAAATGAGTGTAAGTTCCCACCTAAACCTAATCCGGAACATCAATCATTAACTCCACAGGTGCAGAATGAGGTAGTTGTTCAACAAAGTCAGGTGCCACAACCACCACTTCCCAACACTGTTAACCAGCAAAGATACAGTACAGAAACAGGATTCTACGGAGGAGAGCAGGTAACACAGTTGCCGCGAGCAGCTAACGTTTCTCAGTATTGGTTGCGTCAGAGTGAGGATGACCCGGATGAAAGTTTCTGACGGTGCGCAGGAGAGGGGAAAGAGTGTGTGCTTGGCGCAACTCTAGAGGTAGATCAGTCTGGTCCCTTTGTGGATGGAGAAGTGAATGGTGCAAACGTAACATTCCTTGTCGATACTGGAGCTACCCGTTCTACTGTTAGATCAGTGGAAATTCCGAACCTTCCTCTCTCAGGTGAATACATCCAAGTGGTAGGAGTAGCCAATCAGCAGATTAAAACCCCACTTACTGAATTGGTAGAAGTAAAAATTGGTTCTTTTAGCAAAATGCATAAATTTGTAGTGTGCGATTGTAGTCCTGTAAATCTTTTAGGTCGTGACCTTTTGTGTAAAATGAATTGCACAATTTATTGTACGCCAGATGGAATAGGTTTTCAGACTTCAGATGAAGATGTTTTGTACAAAGTAACTTTGATGAATCAAGAACCTGAAACGAATGGTTTGTTTCCTGCATTTGATGCAGAAAAACTTCCAGAAGAACTAAAAAGTGTTGTAAAAGAAAGTGTGTGGGATTTTACAGGAGAAGACATTGGGTTAATGAGAGAAGTTGATCCTGTAAAAGTGACAGTGAAAGAAGGGATAATTTATCCAAACACGCCACAGTACAAATTAACTCCAGAAATAATTGAAGGAATAACTCCTGTGATAAAAAAGATGATTGAACAGGGAATTCTGAAAGAGATCATGAGCAGTCCATGTAATTCACCTATTATGGGACTGAAAAAGCCAAATGGAACATATAGAATAGTACAGGATTTGAGAAAGATAAACAAAATAGTTGTACCACGTTGTCCAATAGTGCCAAACCCTGCAGTGATTCTATATCAAATAAATCCCGCATGAAGCTGAGTGGTACACTGTGATAGATTTGTGTCACGCATTTTTCTCTATTCCTTTGCATCCAGATAGCCAGCCATTATTTGCATTCCGTTTCGGAGAGCGTATTTTGGCATGGTGCCGAATTCCGCAGGGGTATACAGAAAGCCCCTCAATTTTTAATCAGATTCTAAAGAAATCTCTGGAAGATTTGAAGATGCCAGAAAAATCAGTGATGGTGCAGTATATCGATGACCTATTGGTGGCATCGAAAACCAAAGAAGCATGTGTAAGTGACACAATTGCTTTGCTGAACCATTTGGAGAAAAGAGGACATAAAGTGTCTCCTTCAAAATTACAGTTTTGTCAGAAAGAAGTCCAGTATTTAGGGCATAAAATTGAGAAAGGAGTGCGGAAAATAGCGACAGAAAGAGTAAGAATGATTCAAGGAATGAGAGCACCAATGACTCAAAGAGAGGTAAGAATGTTTTTGGGAATGGTTGGATATTGTCGACAGTGGATAAGTGGATTTTCTTTGATTGCAAAACCCTTACAAAAATTGACAAAGAAAGATGTAAAAGACCCTTTTGAGTTAAACAAAGAAGAAATGAAATCTTTCAAAGAATTAAAAAAGAAACTGTGTGAGGCCCCTGCTTTAGGCATGCCTGATTATGAGAAGGATTTTGAGTTGTACTGCAGTGAAAGAGATGGATGTGCATTTTCAGTACTGGTACAAAAACACGGGACCATGAAGAGGCCAATCGCTTACTTTTCAGCTGTTTTAGACCCTATAGCAAAAGCATTGCCTGGGTGTCTGAAAGCAGTTGCTGCTACTTGTGTAAGTCTGGAACAAAGTGAAGGTATAGTGATGGGGTATCCACTGAGAGTGTATGTTCCCCATTCAGTAGAAATTCTTTTGACAAGAACAAAAACACAGTACATGACACATAGTCGGCTGACTAAGTACGAAAAAGTCATCTTGAGTGCTGAAAATGTGACCATAGATAGATGCATAAATGTAAATCCTTCTACATCATTGCCAGATGAAGAGAGTCTAATTGAACAAGACGAAGTAGATCATGATTGTCTGAATGTGCTGGAATATTGCACAAAACCAAGAGCTGACATAAAAGATGAGCCCTTAAAGGAATCGGATTATGTCATGTTTGTAGATGGTTCATGTTTACGCACAAAAGAAGGAGTGTTAAGCGCAGCTTACGCAGTATGCACAGTGGCAACTGTGATGGAAGCGTCTTGTCTGAAAGGAGTTAGGTCTGCCCAAGTTGCGGAACTAATTGCTTTGATTCAAGCATGTAAATTGGGGAAAAATGTACGAATCACGATTGTGACCGATAGCCAATATGGTTTCGGCATCGTACATGACTTTGGTCAAATTTGGTCACAAAGAGGATTTTTGACATCTGCAGGAACACCTATCAGAAATGGAGAGTATGTTAAAAAACTGCTTGAGGCGATACAGTTGCCTAAACAAATAGCTGTAGTGAAGTGCAAGGCGCATAAGAAAAACGAAGACTACATAGCGGTCGGCAATAATTATGCTGATGAGATCGCTAGATATTGTGCGGAAAACATGGCGTCCCTGAACAAAAATAGAGAAAGGGAGCATGTCTCTTGTCCTTTGCTTTTCACTAATACTGTTGAAACATGGGATGAAGTAAGACAGTTACAAGAAACAGCAAGAGATGAGGAAAAAGATTACTGGATAAAAGCAGGATGTAGAAGACAGGAAAATAATGGTGTGTGGGTATACAGAGATGAAAGACCAGTTATGCCTGATAGCATGATTGCAGACATGGCACGGATGTACCATGGACAAGCTCATATTGGGAGAGATGCAATGATCAGACTTTTTAGACAGACCTGGTATAACCCAAAATTCAGAGCCATTGCTGAAAGTCTTTGTCAAAGATGTCTTATTTGTCAACAGTTTAACCCAGGAAGAAAAACCGTAGTGAGTCTAGGAACAATAGGACGAGAAGGAGGTCCATTCACAAGAATACAGATGGACTTTATTGAGATGCCCCCTAGTAACAGATTAAGATATGTTCTAGTGGTCGTCTGTTTGTTCTCTCGTTGGGTGGAAGCATACCCCACAAGAAGGAATGATGGAACAACAGTGGCAAAACTTATGCTGCGAGAGTTCATTCCAAGGTATGGTTTTCCAGTCACGGTTGAGACAGATAGAGGAACACATTTCCAAAATGAGTTGATCCAATTGATTTGTGAAGCTCTGAGTATTAAACAAAAACTACATTGTGCTTACAGACCAGAGGCTTCTGGGGTAGTAGAGCAGATTAATGGAACAATTAAAAACAGATTAGGAAAAATGTGTCAAGCTACAGGACTCAAATGGCCGGATGCACTGCCTCTTGTTCTGATGACCATCAGAAGCATCCCTGAAAAGAAAACGGGACTCAGTCCTCATGAGATGATCATGGGACGAGCAATGAGACAAGCACACGTACCCGTCAACAAGTTATTAACTATAACTGATGATCTAGTACTGGATTATTGCAAGGGACTGGCTGATGTGGTGCATTCTGTGTTTCATCCGGTTGGACCGGATGCGACCACTCTTGAAAGAAAACCAGCCCACGACTTGAATCCAGGAGACTGGGTCCGCATAAAAGTCCACAAGAGAAGAAACTGTCTAGTTCCGCGTTGGGATGAGCCAAGACAGGTAATCCTAGTGACAACGACTGCTGTCAAGTGTGCAGGGGTGAAGAACTGGGTTCATGCCAGCCACACAATCAGAATTCCAGAACCTACAGATCGACATGTGAGTCGGCGTCTGGAAGTGTGGGATAAAAGTTTAACGGCTGGGACAACCAAGATAAAAGAAAGGGTGCCAGAACTTGAAGATCGACCTGAAAGTCGACATCTGGAAACCCCAACTGCAAGTACCTCTAGAGAAGAAGAGGAAGAAGAAGAAGAAAGAAATTCAGAAATTCCAGAATTTGAAGATCGACCTGTAAGTCGACATCTGGAAATATCTGACACAACTTCAGACTCTGATGATTCAATTGAAAACCGTAAAGAATTCCTAAAGAAAACTTGGGGTTATAAACCAATTAGAGAAGAAACTGAGCAAGAAATTGAGTTAGATGAACAACCAGGTACAAGTTATGGTGGAACTCCTTCAGAAACAATATTAATAGATGAAGTAGGGAAAGAAGTACACAAAAGGTTAGAAAATCGAGAAGAACCCCGAGGAGCAATAGGGATAGATAGAGAAACAGGAGAACAGGGAAATTTAGAAACAGAAAAGGAGAAAAACACCAAATCGGAAGAACCCCGAGGAGGGACAGTAATAAGGGAAAACAAAAAGGAGAAGACAGATCCACCAGTAGGAGATGACGAGATTATAAGTTTCAAAATAAGAGACAATAGTGAGACAGTTGAAACAGAAACAGAAGAAAGTGGAGGAGAGGAAAAAGCAAAGACTGAATCAAGAAAAAGAAATTGGAAATCAGAAAGAGAAGAAAGAGAAGGTGAAGCCAAAAGGCCAAGAAAAGGAGATAATTGGCCCAACAGCTATGTAAGAAAATTGAGATATAGAATAATAAGAGCGGAAGACGAAGGTGCTGAACAAGTAAATGAAGTAACAAGTCAAAAGGAACAAGAAAAACCCAGTGGAAAAAGATTACAAAAGTCCAAAAGGACAAAGAAAGTGAATTCAAAATTTAAGTCACCTGAGTGGCTGTATATTGCACTAACTGATTACAAAGAAGAAGAAGAAAACACTCACGGAAACCAGAGACTGAGAAGTCGGATGGGAAAAGGTGAGATGCAACAAAACTGAAGTGAAGACTTATAGTGCTTCTGCCGGACGTGACAAATTTACTGGATGTGACAAATCACCGGATGTGACAACGAAAGAATTCTGGAGAGAATTAAAGAAAGTACCAAGCAAAGACTTTTCTTTGAAAGCAGAGTGGCATCTAAGTCATTTCTGAGGTGTAGTGACACAATTTTCTGAAACTTAACAAATAGAAAAAGAAAAATGGAAAATAATGAGAATAGAAGAAATAAATGTGAATTTATAAAAAGATGGTGCAAAATGTGCTGTTTTTGTACAGGGTTATTAATGACCATATGGATAGTTTTAGCAATCACAATTCCTATTAGTGTAGCTGTGATAGAAGCAAAGAATGATACTAAACCAGAAAAAGAAACTAGTATTAAAGAACCAGTTATTTTAAGAAGTAGTGCAGAGTTGCATAAGGATAGGTCAGTAACAGATTTCTCAAAGAATGTTTTTACAAAGTTGTTGTATGAGTACGTAGAAACAATGGACGTAAGAGATTGTTATGTTTGCATGCAATTGCCTGCATCAGTATCAGAAGGTGTGACTTATCATCACCTACCTCTGACTTATGGAATAACATGTAGTGTAATAGCGAGTTTATTTTATAAAACAGGTAGATTAGAATCTTATTATACTGATATAGATAAGATTTTTGCAAACATTCCAGTAGTACCAGAACTTAACAAAGTAAAACCAGCAAAAGTTTTAGGAGAATTCTTTTTAGAACATAGAAAATTAACGTTAGAAGAAATAGTTAGTAACAACCTTACCTGTGAGTTAAAGAAAGAAGAAAAAGTATTTTTAGAAATGGTTGAAGAAAGAAGAATGAAATTTCAGAAAGAAGCAATAAAAGAGGAAGGAAAACGCTTATGGACGTTTGAGGAAGGAAATCATGAAGGGAAAAAGATAAATGCAGCAATGACATTAGACTGGCCGCAAACAGGAAAGTTGTGCATTAGGAGAAATAAGACAGTCTATGACAATTACTTTGTAGGTTCCAGTATCTGCCATGACAATTATCAAATTCTGGGAGGTTGGGGATTCAAAGGTGGAAAGGACCCAATATTTCCAGGTATCTATTATGTTTGTGGGAATAGAGCTTATTACAGGTTACCGGACCATTGGTATGGAACTTGTTATGTAGGCCTGGTCTTTCCAAAAAATTTTCACATGGACAGAGAAGAAAAGGGAACATACAAGATGATTAATAGATTTACACGTAGAAAGAGGGAAAGTTTTTCAGAAATTGTAGGTGATATTTTTGGAGCATTGATACCAGCAGTGGGAATATCTTTGAATGCATTTAAAATTCGGAAGTTATCCACAGTAGTAGATCGTTTATCTACAGATACTGCGGGAGGGTTCTTAATGGTAAATACCGAAATGGTTGCCATGAGAGCTATGGTGATGCAAAATCGGCTTGCCCTTGATATTCTTTTGGCAAAAGAGGGTGGAGTCTGTGGAATGCTGAAAGTCCAACATTGTTGTACTTACATTCCTGATAACAGTGAAAATATACAGAAGTATATTACAAATATTACAAGTTTGCACAAAGAATTAGTTCCACTGGAGGTTGAAAGTGTTTTGGGAAAACTTGGTAGAGGGTTTTCCTCAGTAGCGAATTGGTTAACTAGGATGAGTAGACTAGTGATAGGGAAAGTTATAATAGTAGCAACTATAGTAATATTATTAGCCATGATGTTGAAAATAGTAATAACATGTATAAAGAGAAAAGTAAGACAGAATAAGATAAGAAGAAATAACAGAATAATGAGAGAAAGAGAGAGAGAAATGGGTGAAATTGAGTTGGAGAAAATGAAAGAAAGCATGTACAAAGAGACTAAAAGGCAAGATGAAGAAGAAACAGGTGTATAAATAACAGAAAGCAAAGGATGAAAGACATGCTGCCTGAAAAGAAGTATGACTTGGGTTTTATGTGGTGATTTAAAAATCACCAAAGGGGGGATTGATGGAGCAGGAAAAATAAAAAAAATTTAACCCCTAACAAATTTTATAAATTATTAATAAAAGGTTCGTTTAAATGTATTAATCAACACTGTATATGTGGGAATGGTAACATGCCAATGTATGTGCTAAATAATCTATTAATGGATGTCCGTGTGTCTAATTATAACGTAAAAATAAATGCGTACTAATAAAAATAAATGCATGTTGTTGTGCTTCATAGAAATAAAAAGTGTCGTTGCAAAAACAAATAGTGATGGTAAGTAAGGAACAGCTTAAGTGTTGCTTTCTGCTAGGTAACAACTAATTGGGGTACGTAGACGGGAGGGAAACGAAAGGGATATTTTTCTCTATTTTAATTATGTTTTGTTTGCCTCAAATTAGTGCTTCTAAAGTATAACCGAGTGGCGATATAAAATGGCCGCCAGTGGGAAGATGTGCGCAGGCGCAAGGGGACACGTGGTACGGGATGAAATTGGAGAAATCCGGAACCTCGTGATGTCTCTGAGAGGCTAGGATGCAAGAAATGGTCAAGGCTGGTGTGACCTAATTGAACTGATAGTGTGCCATGATGATCAGCAGAGAGCCCGTGGGAAACAAGTCTAAGAGAAAGGACAATGACTGCGGAGTTCTCGAATGTGTCGAAAGAAGTTACAAATGAACTGATCGAATCGGATGGAAATGTTTAAGCGTATGGGAAAGGAAATGATCCAAGGACCCTTGAATCCAAGAGAACTTGATTAAAGAATGAATAAGCTGACATGCATGGACCAATGAAAGAAAAGCGTGATATTAATGTTGCAACAGTTAGTTAGCAAAGTTAGAATTAGGGTATAAGAGGGCCTACTCTTAGTGGGAGGGAGTCAGAGTTCCAGTCAGAATTGATGTCAGTCGTGGTTGCAGTCACAGTCAGGAGAGGAGTTGAAGAGTCGTGTAGGTGGCTTCCAGTGCTGGGTGGTCCTGATCGATCCCTTACTGAGCGGGAGATGCTGAAAGACTGTTAGAGGAGACGGGTTGCAGGTAGCTGATGCTGACGAGCTGAAGTTGCTGTTGCTGTCTTAATTTTACAGTTGAGTATGAGAATCAGGCTATTTCTAATTCCTAACTTAGGTTAGAAATCATTAGGCTAAATTAGGAAGCTAGGCAGGTAATTAGGGTTTTGGCTTCATGACAAAAATTTCCTTTCTGCAATAAATTGATTATGTTTAATAAAATTGTGAATTTAAGAATGAATAATTGAATAAAGTATTAAAATTCTTTTCATGCTTTTAAAATTATATAAAATTTAAGATTCTTTAAACCCAAAATGACTCAGTGGTTATTTTCCTAAATGATTGTGACATAAGTAATTGTTTATTGTGATTCAGCTGGTCTTAATCACTATGAACTAATTTCTTAAATGAATGATTCATCGACAAACAATAAGCAGGAATATCTTAAGAAATAACAAAAATAAAGGGACAAAATAAGGTAATAAGATATCCTGGCTCTTCCAGCGGTACATAAAATGGTGTTCTCCATTTAGTTCTCATGCTTCTCCTAGGAGTACAGAATTTCACAAAGGTGTAAAGGAAATCCAGGAGTGTTCGTGTGTGTTAGACAATGTTTATGGGCCCCATCGTCATGTGGATATGAGAAATATAGTTTGCCCCTGGATGACCTATAAGTAACCTAGGAGGAGAATAGTTTTTATTGTACGCGCTGCATCAGTATCCAAAGCAACACCTGGGTTCAAACAAAGCCACACAGTGATTGGTCAAGTTGTGCAAATTCTCCTGCCTTCACGTTGCCGCTTGAGCCCGGGCCGTGGGAGTATAGGTCAACCTTTAAAACCAATCCTGATGCTGCTCTCATACTGTTTATAACAGTAAACAGCATGAAAGCATCACCAAGATTGGTTTGGTCAGGCAAATCCTATCAATCAATCAATCACGGCATTTATAGAGCGCGCTACTCACCCGGGAGGGTCTCAAGGCGCTGGGGGAGGGGGTAAGTTACTGCTCGAACAGCCAGGTCTTGAGCTGCTTCCTGAAGGAGAGATGGTCCTGGGTTCGCCGAAGGTGAGTGGGGAGGGAGTTCCAGGTCTTGGCTGCCAGGTAGGAGAAGGATCTTCCTCCGGCGGTGGTTCTGCGGATGCGTGGTACGGTGGCGAGGGCGTGGCTGGTTGATCGTAGCTGGCGTGTGGGCGTGTAGAAGGTCATGCGGTCGTTGAGGTACTTTGGGCCCAGGTCGTGGAGGGCCTTGTGTGCGTGGGTGAGGAGTCTGAACGTGATTCTCTTGCTGACGGGGAGCCAGTGCAGGTCTTTCAGGTGTCCGGTGATGTGGCTGTGTCGGGGGATGTCCAGGATGAGTCGTGCGGGAGGCGTTCTGGATGCGCTGGAGTCTTTTTTGAAGTTTGGCTGTGGTTCCGGCGTAGAGGGTGTTCCCATAGTCCAGTCGGCTGGTGACGAGTGCCTGGGTGACGGTCTTCCTGGTTTCAGTGGGGATCCATCTGAAGATCTTGCGGAGCATGCGCAGGGTGTTGAAGCATGAAGATGAGACGGCGTTGACTTGTCTGGTCATCGACAGGGAGGAGTCCAGGATGAAGCCCAGGTTGCGTGCGTGGTCCGTTGGCTTGGGTGCGGTGCCGGGGGCCACCAGGAGTCGTCCCAGGCGGAGGGTGATGAGCCCAGGATGAGGACTTCCGTCTTGTCTGAGTTCAGTTTAAGGCGGCTGTTCCTCATCCAGTCGGCGACATCTCTCATCCCGTCGTGTAGGTTGGCTCTGGCGGTGGTGGGGTCGTTGGTGAGGGAGAGGATCAGCTGGGTGTCGTCGGCGTAGGAGATGATGTTGAGGTTGTGTTGGCGTGCGATGGCTGCGAGGGGGCTCATGTAGACGTTGAAGAGGGTTGGGCTGAGTGAAGATCCTTGTGGAACGCCGCAGATGACTTCGGTGGCTTCGGAACTGAACGGGGGAGGCGGACTCTCTGGGTTCTACCGGCGAGGAACGAGATGATCCATTCCAGTGCTTTCTCTCGGATTCCGATGTTGCTGAGGCGCTTCACTAGGGTGCGGTGGCAGACGGTGTCGAACGCCGCGGAGAGGTCCAAGAGGATGAGGGCAGCTGTTTCCCCGTTGTCGGTTAGGGTTCTGATGTCGTCGGTGGCTGCGATAAGGGCGGTCTCGGTGCTGTGGTTGGCCCGAAACCCGGACTGCGAGGGGTCGAGGGATCCATTCGTCTCGAGGAAGGCGGCAAGCTGTCTGTTGGCGGTCTTCTCGATGACTTTGGCCGGAAACGGAAGGAGCGAGATGGGACGGTAGTTCTTGAGGTCGGTGGTGTCCGCCGTTGGTTTCTTCAGGAGGGCGGTAAGCTCGGCGTGCTTCCAGCTCTCCGGGAAGGTGGCGGTGTGGAAGGAGGAGTTGATGATGTCCCGGAGATGGGGTGCGATGGTGGCGTCGGCTTTGTTGAAGACGTGGTGTGGGCAGGGGTCGGTTGGTGATCCGGAGTGGATGGAGTTCATCGTGCGGGTGGTGTCTTCGGTGCTGATCGGGGTCCAGTTGCAGAGGGTGGTGGTGGCGGGCGTTGGTTCGGCGGTAGGGTGCGTGGTTTGTGCGTCGAAGCTGTTATGTATGTCGGTGATCTTGCGGTGGAAGAACGCGGAGAGTGAGTTGCAGAGGTCTTGCGAGGGGGTGATGTCGTTGTTTCCGGCGCTGGGGTTGGAGAACTCTTTGACGATGCTGAAAAGTTCCTTGCTGTCATGGGCGTTGTTGTCCAGTCGTTCTTTGAGTGCCGACTTCTTGGTGGCACGGATCAGCTGGTGGTGTTTGCGGGTGGCGTGTTTGAGGGCGGTCCTGTTGTCTGTGGTCTGGTCGAGTCGCCAGGTTTTCTCGAGAGTGCGGCAGTTCTTCTTGGATTCCTTGAGTTCGTTGGTGAACCAAGGGGTTTTCTTGCTTCCGGGTCTGCTGGGAGGGTTTTTTAGTGGTGCGAGGTCGTCGGCGCAGGCGGTCAGCCACTTGGCGAGGTTGCTGGCTGCTTCGTTTGGGTCCGTTGTGTTGGTGGGTGTGTTCTGGCTGAGGGAGGCGGTGAGCTGCTCGGCGGTGATCTTGCTCCAGCTCCGGCGGGGAACCTGTTGCGGGTGGTGGTGGGTCGCAGTCTTTCTGAAGCTGAAGTGGACGCAGCTGTGGTCGGTCCAGTGGAGTCCGGTGGCGTGGCTGAAGGAAATGTGCTTGCTGGACGAGAAGACGGGGTCAAGCGTGTGGCCGGCGTAGTGGGTGGGCGTGTTCACCAGTTGCTTGAGTCCGAGGTTGGCGAGGTTGTCCAGCAGGGCGGTGGTGTTTCTGTCGTTGTTGTTCTCCAGGTGGAAGTTGAGGTCCCCTAGGAGGATGTAGTCGGCGGAGGGCATGGCGTGCGGGCTGATGAAGTCTGCGATGTCTTCACTGAATAGTGTGCGTGGTCCCGGGGGTCTGTAGATGAGGGTGCCTCGGAGGGTGGTCTTGGGGTCAGTGTGTATCTGGAAGTGTAGGTGTTCGGCGGCGGTGAAGGTCTCGTCGGAGTTAGTCGAGATGCGGATGGTGCTCTTGTGTACGATGGCGATGCCTCCTCCCGTCTGGTTGACGCGGTCCCTCCGGGTGATCTTGTATCCGTCCGGGATGGCTATGGCGATGTCGGGCGCTGAGGAGGCGTTCATCCAGGTTTCGGTGAGGAAGGCGATGTCCGGTGCTGTTGCGTCGAGCAGGTCCCAGAGTTCCACGGCGTGCCTGTGGACGGAGCGGGTGTTCAGCAGGATGCATTTCAGGTGGTTGCTGCTGGTGCTCGACTTGGCGGAGGTGGTGCACGTCCGGGGGCAGGTGAATCGGCAGGTTTGGCAGGTGAAGGGTCCGTGGGTGCGTCTCGGTGAGGCTCGGTAGCAGGCAGGGTTCCGGCCGGCATTGAGTGCGGTGAGTGTGGCGGCGTCGTAGGTCCGTCGAGTGGTGTTGCATCGGTGGGATCCAGGGGTTCTGGCGCTGGGCGCGGTCCAGTCGCGGACGGGCGCAGACGGGCTTGCCTTAGGCGCGCCTTTGGCGCGCCAGCGGCGCGGCGCGCAGCGGCCGCCATTTATGGGGAGGTGGGAGGGAGGAGCAGCTGGGAGGCGGGAGGCAGGGGCAGCGAATGGGCAGTCAGGGGGCGGGGCCGCAGGGGATGCAGCGGCGGGAATGGCGAGAGGTAGCGGGGGCACAGAAAGGAAAAAGGGGAGACAAAATCACGGGCACAACGACAATGGGGCAGCGAGGGGCACAGAAGGAAAAAGGGGAGACAAAATCACGGGCACAACGACAATGGGGCAGCGAGGGGCACAGAAGGAAAAAGGGGAGACAAAATCACGGGCACAACGACAATGGGGCAGCGAGGGGCACAGAAGGAAAAAGGGGAGACAAAATCACGGGCACAACGACAATGGGGCAGCGAGGGGCACAGAAGGAAAAAGGGGAGACAAAATCACGGGCACAACGACAATGGGGCAGCGAGGGGCACAGAAGGAAAAAGGGGAGACAAAATCACGGGCACAACGACAATGGGGCAGCGAGGGGCACAGAAGGAAAAAGGGGAGACAAAATCACGGGCACAACGACAATGGGGCAGCGAGGGGCACAGAAGGAAAAAGGGGAGACAAAATCACGGGCACAACGACAATGGGGCAGCGAGGGGCACAGAAGGAAAAAGGGAGACAAAATCACGGGCACAACGACAATGGGGCAGCGAGGGGCACAGAAGGAAAAAGGGGAGACAAAATCACAAGCGGAGGGCGATCTTACCTGCAGGAGCAGCGGGCAGACAACACAGGCGGAGCTGTGTGGTGGGGGAGCGACCTACCTGGCAAGGTCAAGGGTCGCTCTCCTCACGCGCAGCGGCCGCCATTTATGGGGAGGTGGGAGGGAGGAGCAGCTGGGAGGCGGGAGGCAGGGGCAGCGAATGGGCAGTCAGGGGGCGGGGCCGCAGGGGATGCAGCGGCGGGAATGGCGAGAGGTAGCGGGGGCACAGAAAGGAAAAAGGGGAGACAAAATCACGGGCACAACGACAATGGGGCAGCGAGGGGCACAGAAGGAAAAAGGGGAGACAAAATCACGGGCACAACGACAATGGGGCAGCGAGGGGCACAGAAGGAAAAAGGGGAGACAAAATCACGGGCACAACGACAATGGGGCAGCGAGGGGCACAGAAGGAAAAAGGGGAGACAAAATCACGGGCACAACGACAATGGGGCAGCGAGGGGCACAGAAGGAAAAAGGGGAGACAAAATCACGGGCACAACGACAATGGGGCAGCGAGGGGCACAGAAGGAAAAAGGGGAGACAAAATCACGGGCACAACGACAATGGGGCAGCGAGGGGCACAGAAGGAAAAAGGGGAGACAAAATCACGGGCACAACGACAATGGGGCAGCGAGGGGCACAGAAGGAAAAAGGGGAGACAAAATCACGGGCACAACGACAATGGGGCAGCGAGGGGCACAGAAGGAAAAAGGGGAGACAAAATCACGGGCACAACGACAATGGGGCAGCGAGGGGCACAGAAGGAAAAAGGGGAGACAAAATCACGGGCACAACGACAATGGGGCAGCGAGGGGCACAGAAGGAAAAAGGGGAGACAAAATCACGGGCACAACGACAATGGGGCAGCGAGGGGCACAGAAGGAAAAAGGGGAGACAAAATCACGGGCACAACGACAGTGGGGCAGCGAGGGGCACAGAAGGAAAAAGGGGAGACAAAATCACGGGCACAATGACAATGGGGCAGCGAGGGGCACAGAAGGAAAAAGGGGAGACAAAATCACGGGCACAACGACAGTGGGGCAGCGAGGGGCACAGAAGGAAAAAGGGGAGACAAAATCACGGGCACAATGACAATGGGGCAGCGAGGGGCACAGAAGGAAAAAGGGGAGACAAAATCACAAGCGGAGGGCGATCTTACCTGCAGGAGCAGCGGGCAGACAACACAGGCGGAGCTGTGTGGTGGGGGAGCGACCTACCTGGCAAGGTCAAGGGTCCTACACTCCATGGGAGACTGGGGAGATGCATCTGTGTTCTCCCCGTCTCCTAATACAGTGTGGATTTGAGAGGCTTCATGTGCGCATCTCTGGCTGGACACACCAAATCAACTGTCCAACCAGACATGCGCACTTCTGATACATTGACCCTGTTCAATGAAGTCTCTACTCTACCATCATCGGCCCTGTCCTGAAATACACCACCTGACCCTGCCCAATAGAAAGAGCACTGCAGTCAGGCTTTGGAAACAGAGAGAATAAACTAGTGAGTTTACTTATTAATAATACATGTGTGGGTCACAGCAGGGGGCTGGTAATCTACTCCCCCTAGGAAACCAGATAACTGTTGCATCTAAAAACTCCAGCGATACCAAAAGGATTTTTCCCCCTCAGTTATCTTTTTTTTGCTTTTGTGCTCACTGTTGGCAAACAAAGGCGGCCTCATAGG
The DNA here is from genome assembly GCA_963921515.1 of Calotriton arnoldi. Lineage (NCBI taxonomy): Eukaryota > Metazoa > Chordata > Amphibia > Caudata > Salamandridae > Calotriton > Calotriton arnoldi. The sequence continues at coordinate 2,077,485 of CAWUFW010000883.1, forward strand.
GAGTGCAGATCGAGAGCGAAAGAGGTTGGTGAATAAATATCTGCATAGTTGACTGGGGCTGCTGTAATCTGGAGGGGGCATATATCTTTCCTTATTTGAAATTAATTTATTATTTACTAAAGTACCTGGCAGAAACTTTACATCAAGATCAGGCCTGTGAAGAGATAAGAGTGGGAAAGACTTCCCGAAGCATAGGGGCTGCCCGTTTAGGTCTACCACTTTATTATTACAAGCATTGGCAAAGCACCGATGTCTGGCTTTTATGTGCGAACGCATACAAACACAGACATGCCCAAATGTTCACAGACTACCTGTACCATGTCACTGTGCAAAGTGCCTCTTTCTGTGCCTCCCATGTCTGTATCCTACTTTGCGTTACCCAAGTCTGTAGTGCAGCAGAATGGCACATCACTGCAGGTCTGGGGAATAATAAACAACAGTGGCAGAGGTTGGGGATTTAAAAATGAAACAGATATAGGGGGCTTAGAAAAAGACTGGTCGCACAGAGATATAGAACAAATAGCTTGGGCTTATGCACCTCTTTGCAAGCATTGAACAATAAAGGCAGACCTGTTAACTTTCTCAATGCTTGTTGTCAACATGTTTCAGTAGATGAGTTGTACAGCTCTATAACCGAAGAACCTCCAATAAAACATCTTATGCTGCCCTGTGGGTGGTAATAGATGTTCATGCTCAGTGGTCTAGATGTTGGATTTGTAATCTTCACAGTGAGGCACTGGAACAAGATGAAGCTTATGGAGTTAATCAGCATGTGTTTAATGGACTCCTTGTCGATTAAGGAAAACACACCCAGCCTACTAGTTTTTGTTGCTTTGTTGAGATGGACAATGTTGTATTCTTACAGTAAAATAATGATAAGGTGTATGAGCAGAGCTTGGTTAGCTTGTGTGCAATAGTGCCAAGGACAAAGGGGTACTCCACCACAAAAGCCAAACTGATAGTCCACCTGCCTCTATTCGGTCGAACCATCATGTTACTAATGGCCAAACCCACACTGGTTCCGGGGACAGAAACTGTACACCTACAACCAGATGGACCTTGGTGTAAGTCCCTCAGACATGCCACTCCCTTTGGGCCCCATTTAGGGAGGATATACTTTTTTTCCTGTTCAGCATCAGCAGGAAAAGCCTGGTGATCTAGTCCGACAGAAAAAATTGAAATGACCTCACACACCCTGGAGGGAGCTTCCAGGGAATCATAGTCATTCGTTTTTTTATTGTTCAAAAACAATCTCCTGCTTTGGAACTTTGTTTTGGAAAATCAAAAAAGTTCACTGACTGGCCGCATAAAATATGGTCACCACTAGAAACATAGCAGCCTCAGTAAACTTTCAGTGCCTTCAATGGAGCCGCCATGATGGCTACTCCTCTGAAGGGAAAGAGCTCCACCAGCCAGGCAGAGATCTCTAAATAATGTGTGCTGTAGTCCACCAGGACAGCAGACCATATGCCTCTGGTGCCCTGGAGGAATGGAGAATATCAGGGCAGAAATGAAAGACGCAGACCACATTTCAAAAGGGCAAATGTGACGTGATATCTAAGAGATGAGTCACTGGGTTGAGAGGAGGTGGTTCTCCTGAGGCTGCTTGATCTTTAATTGTGTTTAGCACATGCAGCTCCGCACATTGTGCTAAGAGAATGCTTTGTGGAATCTGTCATCACAGAGAATTTGGGTGTGTGGTGTGCATTAGAGGTTATGCTCTGAAGCATTGGTAGGCTGATCAGGAGTGTGTGTGTTGCATGAGGCACTACAGGGGGTAGTAGAGGTGTCCTTGGAAGGACCGCACTTACTTGCAGAGATTACGAGTGTGGTTTGCAGACATGGGAACATCTCATGTAGGTAATCCAACATTAGTCTGATGCCATGTAGTTCATTTTAGGGATTAAGAAGTGACTTGTACTTTGGTCAGTAAGGACATTAGTGAAATATGAGGCAAGTAATCATACCTCTCAGGTGAATCATGCGTAAACAGGGTGTAGTCTTCTCTGGAGTGTAGTCACTTTGTGTATTTGTGGTTTGGTGTACTGAACTAGACTGAAAGCTTGGTGAACCTTGCCTGGACCGAGAGGGTGGATGGCACAGGAGGCTGTAAAGAGGGGTGTTAGTGCCCAATTGAGGGCTGTGGGTTTGGTTCTTGACAGTATTGTGTTCTTTGTTAATGTAGAAGTATCTCTGTTCCAGGTTATGGTCGAGACGTCCTTGATTTATTCCAGCAATATATTGTCTGAATTAATTCATAGAGGGGCACGTGGGTCATAATGAGGAGATGGGGGAGTGGAAGAATGTGAGCTAGTAGTGTTGTGTCTAGAAGAGATATTCATAGCCATAATAAAAAGTTTTCACAGTCTTCAAGGTACGAACCAATGAGATGAAGAGACGGAGGCTGATATCAGAGGATTGGATCATGAACTTCCACTGGCCATACAGAGTGATCTGTAAATCACATTTCTGAATATGGTAATGTAACAAAGTATTTGTTACTGTAATGGGTTTTTGTGTACTTTGAAAAAAATAAACAAAAGCATACTGTATTGGTGCAGAAAAGTATTTCCTTTGGAAAAAATCAAAAACAAAAGTCAGTCTTCATAGAGCCCAGTCTCAGACTGGGGCATCTGTCAATGATTAAAGTTGCCATGCTAATACATTTGAGGGTCGTTTTGTATAGGCAAAATGGAAATAGGATCTCTGAGGTGCTGTTGCATGCATCATGGAGTTTGATCTGATGAAGCTCTCCCTATTTTGGGTTTAATGGCCATACACAATCTCGCAAAAAAAACATGCAGGTTATTGATCTTGAGAAGCAGATTCACTATGGGAAAGGTGCAATATGCAGCCAAGTATTAAAACTCAGGACATAGAAAATGTGAAAGTTAGAGGTCACAATCTGTGTAATCAGCATGAATTCACAACTAGCTGTCAGTGCGTTATAAAATCACCCTCAGTGTAATATTAGCTGGAGAGAGGACACACAACTTACAAGTAGGAGGTAAAATGCATTTGAGTACAAAATCACCTTTAGTACAGCATCAAAAGGAGTGTGGGAGCACTTTTAAGAGCAAACAAGCACCTCCACTGCAGTGGATGAAGGATTCACTTCACAGTCCATGCACTGGAATGAGAAACACTCTTTAGGTAGGCAGACTAACACATAGAAGAGCAAATAGCTAATGAGGAGTTAAAAATACTCCTCTGTGCTGGTCCAAAATGTGATTGGCACTTGCTTCAAGCAACAGCTGAAGAGGGTGACCCAAACTCCATCCATGTGTATGTTTTTGGTGTTGATTACATGAGCCCTGATGGAGCGCTAACATTTAAAGTAGTCAGACCTAAATACTTGCAAATGGATAAAGAAGTCAGCGTATCTGGCCAAGTCAAGGTTGTAAGTAATATAGCGTCATCATAAAACTAACTAGAACAAAAACACTTCAGACTTACTTTCACTTTGAGTTCCTGAGATGTAAGCTCATCAAAAGCACTGGAAACATTTTTGATTTTATCAAAAAGCGTTGAGTTTCGACATCTCAGATTTTCCTGCAAAACACAGCATAGAAATTATTCAGACAAGGAAGAAAATAAGTACAATTCATACGTAGCACACACCAGAACAATCTAGCAACGCATTCACATGGGAAAATAAAAGAAACATATTTTGTCTTAAGATACAGGCTCAAATGAATATTTTTTATTGTTAAAATTTTGTCTTTTATACATCGCACCCCAAATTTGAATTACCTTTCACCTGAGCTCCAAACATGGATCTCTGCCTTAACTGTGAATAGTTTTCAATTCTTTTAGTGCTACACTTCCTCATCACAGTTCTCCGATGCAAAGGTAGCCCACTGTGTAGACAGAGGTCTAGCAAGTAAACCCTCACCCCTTTTATTTTAAAAATAAAAATGTAAAAAATCCAACTCCTCAAATTTTAGAAATCGCCTAAAGCACGCGTGAGGAAACATTAACAAACATATCCGTAGAGCCAAAACTGGCTACCTTAAGGATCAGCTTGATAAGGCCAAAAACAGACCAAAAAACTTTTCGAAATAATCAAACAACAAGCGAACCACTCTCCCAGTCAACTCTCTGCACTCAAGGACTCACTCCCAAGTGGTGAGGAGTTCTCTGCACACTTTAAGGAAAAGACAAGAAAGATCGAACTAGAACTGCAACTCTCTTTTCCTGACACGCAGAATTCAGCCCAATCCTCTACCTCTCCAAGGTCTCTTTGGGCGAGTTCTCTTCTTGCAGGATCGGTAGATTATACTCCAAAAAATGATGCATCATGGAATACCTTCATACTACCGGACGATGCGGAGCTGCTCAACATCATAACTTCATTGAAGCCTTCAAATCATTTCAAGTATCCTGTGCCCACCAAGTTCTTCAAAGAACTTACCTCTTCCATTTTCCCTTACTGGTCTAAGATTGTGCATGAATCTCTCGTGCAAGGCTTAATCCCAGAGTGCGTCAAGATCAGCCAAGTCACTGCCATCCCAAAGAAGCCAAATACAGACTTAACTGACCCGAACAACTTCCGACCAATTTCTAATATTATGACTTTAGCCAGACTACTCGAGAAGTGCGTACATACACAACTCTGCAATCACATTGAACGGTTTCAGCTCCTAGACCAATATCAATCGGGCTTCAGACCTGGACACAGTACTGAATCTGCTCTAACACACATTGTTGATGATGCCTTAGACTTCTTGACCAGAACGAACCTTGCCTACTTATACTGCTTGATCTTGACACGGTCAAACATGACAACTTGATTGACCTTCAAAAAAGGATGGGCTTATATGGTCCAGTCTTAAATTGGTTTGCTTTGTTCCTTCAAAATAGAACGCAAAGAATCAAAGTCAACCACAACCATTCTTACAATAAGCCGGTCTCAACTGGCGTTCCGCAAGGATCCGCACTTTCACCCACACTATTCAACTTGTACATGGAACATCTCACCGAAATTCTGAAACGCACAAACATACACTATCACATGTATGCCGAGGCTACCCAATTGTACATGAAAATTTCTTCACCAGACGACATCAATACTCTTAACTCTGCTCTTCTGAAAACTCAACAGTGGCTATCTCCCAACCACCTTATGCTAAAAACTCTCAAGACAGAATTCCTCCTGCTTGCACCGCACAATCATCCGGACCCCATCCAAGATCAGCTCAAACAACTAACAGCCCTTAATTGCATCCCACATATTGTTAACTCAACTGGATTATTAGGCATAACCTTTGACAAATTCCTGAATATGCAAGACCACTTCAGGTCAACAACTAGAGGAGGCAATTACCAACTCCACACTTTAACCGCGGCGCGAATTCCGCCGCGGTGCGGCGGTTTTAGTCAGTGGGCGGGGCCGCGTCGGCCAACGGACGTGCGCAGCACTACGGAAGTAGTGCTCGCGACGGCCGTTGGCCGACGGGAGCACTTAAGGGGTGGGGTTAAGGAAAATCAAACCGTTCCTGCCGCCTACGGACATGCAACTTGCAGTCCAATCCCTAGTTATCTCCTGTTTAGACTACGGAATTGTGACCCTAGTAGGTCTACCCAAAGCTAAACTGGCCCTTTTAAGGGCCACTCTGAACTCTGCTGTCAGGCAAATCACAGGATCAAGAAAATGTGATCACATCACAACAGATCTAATCCAACTCAACTGGCTTTCTCTCGATGCAAGGATCAGGTACAAGATTGCCTGCTTGACGCACAAAGCGCTGCATCAGAACACTCCTATTTACTTGGCAAATAAACTTGAACTATCTTGTTGGAATCGAGCCCTAAGAAGCTCAAACACTCTTTTGTTAAAACCACAAAAGTTCAAAAAGAAGAGAACCTACAACCGTGCATTGTCTGGTATTGCTACGAGAATATGGAACGCTCTCCCTCCCCAAACCAGAATGAACCCCTCAATCTCTGCATTTAAAAAAGAAGTCAAAGGATTGCTCCTGCATAACCACCTGCAACAATAGACCTTTAACCATATAAACTTTCTTTAACCTCTTCACATCATGGACCATACTTACCTGCCATGCATTGTGCATCTGATGTAACCGCATTTATATCTATTATTTTCTGCAATGAGCCTTTGATGCAACCGCTTACTTGTCTATGATTTTCTCCTTTGCTAGCACTACTTTTCAGCCTCAATGTACAGCGCTCTGATACCCCGACGGCTCTGGTTTGCGCTATATAAAACCTTTAAAATAAATTAATTAATGTGAGAACCACACCTGAAAACACAACAGGTTCCAAATAACGGAACAGCAGCAGATGTAGAAGCCACAAAGCACAGCTATCCTTAACGAGGCAAAAAAGGCAGACACTTCCAACCTTTAAAAACGTAATGAAGCTACTGGTTGAAAACAAGTGGTACTCCTGTAAATATCAACTAGGGAGACCATAATCCATCCCTTTGAAGACGAATCCTTGAACCCCACTCAGGTAACCTTAGCCAGGTTGTGCGTCAACAAACAGGCTGTCTCAATTTGAGTGGCTATTTTTGTCTAACATCAACAGGCCCGCATGAGGCACACAGGAAATCAGAAACATGAAAATCCTCTGCGAGATAAGTACGTGTACCCCTTTCAGCATCTGGCAGGTCAGGAAACAGAGTTGGAGCTAGTTGGTAAAGAAACTCAGGCTTGAAGGCAGGGGAAAAGCTTAAAACCAAACTATCAGAAAGGACTGTAAATAGGCCTCAAGTCAGCTACGCACCTTGAAGCAAAGGAAGATCACCTTAGACGTCAACAGCTTTCAGAAAACCCCTCCTCCACTGGATTAAACAGAGGAACCAGCAGACCCCAAAGCAGAAAAAGTCGATTCCAGCAGGCACCAAGGGCCTATTGGAGACTGGCAAGCTTGAAAATCTTTACTGACCCAGAAGCATAATCATCAATGGATGGAACACCCTCCACAGTTCCCTGAAAACACACACTTGAGCAAATTGGGAGTGAAGAGATTAAGAGGCTAGATGTAACTCAAACCCAAGTGCAGCATGTTCATGCCATCACATAACAAATAGACAACCAGGAGCAAAAAGAACGCTAGTGTCTTGAATAAAACAGAAGGCTGGGACTCGGGCAAAGTTACTTATTGCATACACTGGAGCCCTAGTCATGTAGCCTCCATGCCATTAGTTTCAACCCAGCCATCTGTGGGGAACACAGAGACAGACAAAGGGGAGAAGAGAAATACAAAGTCATAGCAGGTACTGGAGAAAGAAGGGATACAGGTTCATAGACCATTCTGGCCACACTGCTAGATGGTGAAGCGGATGGAACCAGGATTAGGTAGGCCAAACTAAAGCACAGAACGATTACACATTTCCCTTTTATGCCAACAGAACCCTCAGGCGGGATACAAATATTCGGAATCGAGACGGTTGAATGGAGGCAAGCGCGTCTAACCAGTGCAGGCCCAGGTGGAACATATTCATCTAGAACACCTCCGTCTGAAGGCAAACATTCTTTGGGGGGGTCCCCAATAACTCAACGTGTCTGCACGACGGTTGGCTTACTCCACAAGATATGGGGTTCATACTGACTGCAGACTGGGTTCTGTATAAGATAGGAGGCAGTGAGCCACAAAGAAAGGGTCCAGAACCTCATTGCCATGTGATTTACATCTTGGTAACCTAATTCACTGTCTTCACCAACAGAGCAGCATAAGCCTACATTGCTATCCACACTGATGTTCCCACCTGCCTGAGGAGATAGTTGATTGCTGAAGACACCAGTGCCCCTGTGCTGACTCCGGTCTTAGAGCAGCACCTCAACTGTTGCCATTCACAGGGTTTGTCAAACCTAACAACTGTGACAGTTGAAGCCACAGTTTTGGAGGTAAAGTTCTCCAGTCTGAGCCACCATTGTAGAGAGGCACCAGCAGCCTTAGAACATGAATGGATAAGTCATTGTCCATGGGGTCCAGCTCCCTTAAGGACAGACTATGCTAAATCAGTGCTGTTAAAGAAATCAGGTACAAGCCACAACAAAAAGCAGGAGACTATGTACAACTGTGATGTCAATGGTTGGCATGCTGAAGCCACCACCATCCACAGTGGATGCCACTTTTGCAACCTCAGCTGCACAGTTAAGGCAGGAGGATGAAACACACAAGACACACCCAAGTTTAAACAAGTTTCAAAACTAAATATGAAAATTGGATAAGTCACTGTACCCTGAGGTAATTGTTGATGAAAGCACTTAGTGTTGGCTCAGTGTTCTTTGGAACACAAGGTAAGGACTCCTCTTATGCCATATGTTTTGTACTTGGAAAACTGTTGTAGGATGTATGCATTTTAGTTGACAGAGCTTTGGGAGCTGATACTAGCAGGATGTACAGCAAGCCTCCTGATGAGAATAAAGCGTATTCTACAATTTCCTGTCGTGTTGGAACAGCACAAAAATTGGTGACAAGTACCGGCTCATCAGAAGGGGACCATCCACGCTGCGTTACCTGTTCAGACGGCTTCTCCGGTCCAAACAGTCACCCACTGGAGAGTTGGAATCCTTGCTTCTTCTCTTTACAGGCCATGTGGCTGTGTCTCCATTTCCAGATTGCCCTATTCGAGGATGAAGGTAAGGAAATCAGATATGGTACAGCCGCGATCGTGGATTGTTGTCACTGCGCCTATCCTTCGTTTCTGTCTCATGGCTTCAACAAGCTGTTCTAGGTGAAGTGTGGTTGGTTGTGCCTTAGCCATCCACTGCCTTGAGCTGCTACACGCTTCATAGAAATGTTGCATCACACGCGACACACTGCATCCTATTGTTCATGTGAGGCTGCAGCTATATTGGATTGGGTTAATACCTTTGACTCCGGTGCAGTTTATGGTGAACTCCTTCGGCCGCTGTACATTTAAAGTGGACATCTTTTCTTGAACATTGACACTTGACACATTTGCTTGCATGTCTGTATGGGATAATATTCTTTGAAATGACTTTGCTTATATTTACATTTCTTCATAGGCATATTATCAGAGCCTTGAACATTTTGTACGAGGACTAAGTTCACTGTTCAAAATGTTGTTGTTTGTTTTTATCCACTCGGTGACAGCTCTGTAAAGATAGAATCAATAATGGCGGCCTGAATGGGGCTTTGGCATGGCAACATGGGAAAGGTTTATTATATAAACCACATCACTCCCTTGCTTAGGGAGAGGAGCATTTTGCTGACACTATTGCGGTCGCCCCATGCCGGATTTCCAGCCCATTTGAATCTTGTTTACTTACTGAGAAGGACGATGCCCAGCTCTACACCAAGGCTGGCTCCCAGATGACACATACCCACAGGTAACTGGGAAGTTAGATCACCCTAAGCGATTCTGGCAGATTCACCCACCCTAGGATAGGGAACACTTGGTAGGAGCATAACTATAATTGTACTTATATGCAAGCATATACTCCATGTAACAGCACAATGGTTGAACTGTTCATTTTCTTTACCATTCTTGTGAGGCTGCTTACTCCATTTTGTTTCCTGCTATTGATAATTGCAGCACACGTATTTTACACAAGAATCCTATTGCTTCAATAAATATTTGAAATGTTAATGCGAGTATTTCTTGTGTTTCACTTTGGGCATGCATTAACTACCATACAAAAGGGCTTTAGATCTGTTTCCACGATTTCCTTGGGGAGTCAGAGTTGTCATGTTCTGAGGTTGCATATACCACCTGTTACTGTGTAGATGGGGCACAGTGAGCTAGCCAGGACTAAGGCCAATATATCCTGATGGTGTGCATGAACTCAAGTCTCGCACAGTTTTGATGTTTATGTAGTCAAAAATTAGCACAGTTTTACTGAGAAAGTATGAACCGTAGGACAGAATCATCTTAGGTCATATGTTCTGTACTTGGAATACTCTTGTTGAATGTATGCAATTCAGATTACAGAGCATTGGGAGCTGTTAAACTAGCAGGGTGTAGAGCAAGTCTTCGGGTGAGACTAAACCATATTCTACAATCTGTTTCCTTTTTGTGTTCGAACACTACAAAGCAGCACTAACAGCTGCGAGTCTGCTGATATAGGTCGTGCCCAACTTTGCCCATTCAGCAATTTCTGACAATTCTGATCTAAAAGAAAATGTTCAAGCTAACTTTCCTGGGCTGCACTGATAGGCAGCAATCTCCAAGTCCAGCCACAAATTTTCACCTGGATTTAGTTCACCCTCTGACACAGTGACTACATGGCATTTACCTTGTTGCCCTTTAGTTACTCTAGTGTGTAGCTTCATGTTTTGTGATGTTTTAGTGATAAAAGGTGAAATTATGTTCCAAATGTAGCATTTTTCGCACAGGGCAACAGGTTAATTTCAAACACTTTTTAATTAGGTCTCGGCTAGGCAGCACACGTGCGGTCTCTTTCGAGACATGCTGTATCTAGAATAGTGCTTTAAGCACTGCCCATCTTTCTAATAGGCTCCTTTTACTGTCCGTCGTAAATGGCTGCTTTTCTTTGGTTAATATGCTCAGTAGACCCTCCTTTTCTATTTTTGTTACCTTCCATGAGGACTGCCCCTGTTGCTCTTACTCATCATGTTATTTAGGAAACTTTGAGAGCACTCTTATTTTTTGTTGGCCTGCCTTGTAGTGAGAAGTGTTTGTGTTTTGTTTACTTCGTGTTCTCTGCTTTATTTGTCGTGTCCTTTATCTTTCCTCACAACCGCCGCGCTTTCTTGTTGTTTACTTTAGGCGCGCTGTGTTAATATTTTAATTTAGTCTTTCTTGGCTCGTGTCCGCGAGAATGTAGTTGTGTATGCGTGTGTAAACAAATTTTAATTAATGACATGGTTTTGGAGCCCACGCAGCTCGGCGCCGTGCTTCATTTTTCATATTATTTTTTTTCTATTAACTTTCCTAAAGGTAAGTATGCTAGCTTTTTTTTTTTTTAGTCACGGGGAGCCTATGCTGAGGCTCGAACCCGGTTTCCCAGTTCCAAAGGTCGGCCGCTCTAGATGTTATGCCACATCCAGTCTCTAAGAGGATCAGCATTTCTTGGGCTTTTATCTACACTTCCCTCACTGAGTCATCCTTCCAGCACACCCACCCTTAACCCTTCCCTGCCTTTTGTTCCCTGAGCGCCCCCCCATTTTGGGGGCTACTAGGTTGTGTTTTAGAATCAGGTAGATTGCCTGCATGTTTTAGAAACTTACAAGAATGTACACTTGCCAGTATGTGCTGGATGCAGTGTGCAGGGTACTATTGAAAATTCTGTTCTCTTCTCTGAAGAACGTTCTAGTAATGCCGGCATAATGACCTTTGCAATAAGAAGTTGGATAGCTCAGTCTTTTAAGCATCAGCTACTGACACCAGAGTACAAACTGCAAGTCAGGCTGAAATAGCGATGGGTTCACTCGACCATTCATTCTTCTCCGGTCAGTATGCTGAATAGTATCTTGGTGCAGCAGGGGTGGGGGCGAGATACTGCCCCAGCCTTGAGTGATAGTGAATCAATTTCTTATGATCAATAAATCAATTTGCAATATTTTAAATTCCTTCAGACCAAGGAAGGAGTGTCACTCATTATTTGTTTCCGTTTATGCTGATGATTCTTGTCACAGACGTGTTACACCTTGATTTCTAAAAAGTGTTGATAACATCTGTAGAAGAGTGATAGTGACATTATAAGAATGACACAAATAAATAATCAAATAGAAAAATAAATCCAATACAAATATCAGTGCCTTTTTATATTTTTGAGGGAGGTTTTTGCGTGCACGCACCTGAGAAAAAGGTTATATAATATGAACATGAGTGCAGACATTTTTTTTAAATCCACCTGACTTTGTACAACGTTGTCCGAGGAATTTTTCCATGTACGTACTGACATTGTGCATTTTTTTCTCTCCATGCCCTTGGAAAAGTACTGAAAGGTTGCTAGAATAATTACACTTTGTTAATCATTTGTGCTTCTCTGAGATGGAAAGCCACGCTGGTTTTTTCCCATTCAATTTGCAATTACTGATGGTCTGAGATTACTTACCTTGAAATTATAGTGTGGTTAGCTATTCTTTTTGTATGTATAACTGGAAGGAACTTTCCAATGGATTAAGGGGAGGGAGTGGAGTTTGTAGGCAGACTTGTTTGAAGTATAGGATAAATATGAAAGGAGAATTTTTAGTTGTTCATTTACCTTCATGGAACAGAGTTTTTCCTTGTTGGTTTTGCACCCGCTTAAGCGTGAATAAACTGATCTGTTTTACCTTCGACTACCTGTACTCCTTTGAATTTAAGTGGACAAGAGTGGGATTTTCCAGAGCGCAGAGGTGCGTTCTCCACATACCAAAGGCGGACCCGACCACTCCTTTAGCTATTGTCTTGGCAGCTGCTCTGCTCCCGTGCATCACTTTCATATTGTCCTGTAAAAGACCAAAGTGTCTTGATATGCAGCCCATTCCACACACACAATGCCTGCTGCCACATTTTCGTATTGGGGCATCTCTAGATGGTGCAGGACTTTCCCATTGTTTCTGATGCCAAAGGTTACCAAATGAATCCACGTAATCAATAACACAATGTTCAAGCACTACAATTTCCAAAATAGAATAGATTCACTGTTAAGTGGAAACCTAGAACAGAAGTATCCTTAGTTGCATGGTGTCAGCTGGTGACTTTATTAATGCCAGCCATTACTTGCCTGATTTCTCCGGTCTCTAGTTAGACAGCAATAGCTCTCCTCTATAAACCAGGATGGGTGGTCCCTCAATCTCATCTACTCTCCAGCTGGAAGAAGGCAGCACTCCTCGGCTATAGACATCTGCATAGGGAGCAGTGCTGCCAAGGTCAGAGCATGGATCCGTCATCCTGCAGTCAGATGGTAGTCCTTATGACTTTTCGCGGTCAGAGGGATGAGGTCTATTTCATCAGATGCTTCAAGGAGTAAACATATTAGAAAACGAAAGTTGCTCTGTGATATTATGTAAGAACTGAATTAGCGTGGTGACTGTTTGAAGGCCTACTCTAGACCATGAGATTGGACAAAAGAGGTACATGTCTGAAACCGATCTCACTGCAAGGGCAGACATGCCTTAATCTAGTATCACTTAAAGTGTCACACATGGCATTCAAATGTCACACATAAACAAGCTGAACACCTGAAAATGTCACACATATGCAGAGTGAAAGCTTGGCAGCAATGCTGCAATTGTTTGGGACTAGTGCCCATATTGCAGGTTAACTTCGGTGTGGTCAACCGTTCTCCAAGAGAGTATCAGCCAAAGTACCTCGGATTTGCAAAACTGCTTTGGATATTCTCAATTTTTCAATTTTGTGGGCACGCAGTGCAATAATAGTTAGGAGATGTAATGTGGAAGGCCGGCGATTAAATACACTGCAATGCCATACCAGTGACAGGATTGTGCACTATACACATAAACTTCACAAAAAAGTAGCTTCCGCTTGCACAACATAACGTAAATGCTAGCTAAGTCACCAACAAATCCATGACAGTGCAAGTTATTCTGGCTGACTAAAGTCTAGTGTAAATATCGTTACCCTATCACATTATATTAACATCGTATATTCTTTTGTGTATACGTACTGACAGTGTGTTGGGCCAGTTTACACATTTACCTCAGATGTTTTCTATGTTTTTGTGGACTTGTCTTCTTTTAGTGTGTCGTATTTCTAATAACATAGTAAATCAACATTTCTTAGACATAGCATGAATTTATGCTTCCTTAGGAAACCATGCCCAGCAAAGTCTTAGCTTTGAGCACTATACATCACTGTTGAAAACCCAGAGTTATTTGAGAAGCAACGTTTTCACATGTTTGTGTTTCTGAGTCTTTAGTGGTAAATTGAGTTTGTGTGCTTCATGAACTACTCAATAACCCGATATGTTCACGGATCACAGAAACGTTTTTTTTTGTTGTAAGAGTCGTGATCTAAATAGATGTGCACAAGGAAAATGCATCACTCACAATGAAGAGAGCCAATGGCTGAAGTGGGTAGACCCATTCATACATGAACAATCCGGCTGTGGCGGTGGCAGTGGCGGTGGTGGGCACTTATCTTGTGGGCTTTCTACTTTATAAATTCATGGTATGTGGTATGTTTTAACCAGTGGAGCTATTTCGTTTACGTTCCGCAGCACGTGTATACTGCATTTATTTAGGGCTTTCGTGCTTCAGTCGTGGCATTTATACTTTCACAACAGATGGTATCTTTCTTTTGTTTTCATTCCCCGGGGCATGTTTTAGGACTTTATTTAATGTCTGTTTTAAGAAAACAACGTGCTACGGTGTGTGAAAAAAAAATTCTAAGTTCATTTTGTTTTTAATAAAGTCGTCCAGTTGTAAATAATATCTTCTCCATTAATAAAAAACAATTGACAGTACGTTTTGGCCCTCTAAAACAGCTGCCATAGCCCGTGTGTTTCTCTCTAAACATCAACAATATTATTTCTTGTACACCTGTAATGAATTGCAACCCTTGGAAAAGCAAATCTCAGAATTGCTGCTATGCCTCGTTGCACCTTCAGCTAAGTTACATTTGAAAAAACAGGGACAGGTTTCCATGTGTTTGTTACTAACTTTCATTCTTTACTTTACCACAAATTTCCATTCCACACCACATAATTCAACAACAAACCCCATAATTAAACTCAGCAACAGTTACATAACACACCACATACATCCAAACAATACCACAGAATTCCACATCATGCCCCAAAATTCAACGGCACACCACATAATTAAACTCCACTACATACCAATCCACAACACAAAATACCAATCCACATATTTACACTCCACACTAAATACAACACATTTACTATCCACATAATTCCACTGCGCACCAGGCCACATAATTCCACTACAAAAAACCACTCCACACCACACTACTTGTTAATCAAGTCTGTGCAGCTCTACTTGTTAATCAAGTCTGTGCAGCTCTCACCCTTAGCTATCCACCATGCCTCATAATTCCACTACACGAATCCACCCCACACCACACAATTCCAGAACCAACTAGTCCAATCCAACCCACATAATTCCACTCCACTCCCATCCACTCCACTCCAAAACACAACACATGGGTAAATGGCATTGTCATTTAAAAAGCTAATAACTCTAACTCTCACAAATGCGAGATCTATTGCATTGTAAATGCTTGTTCTGTTATCTCAACAAACGTCCTAGTTCCAGTCTAAGAGAAAAATATTTTCCAATTGATTTCTGAAGTCTTCGAATGGGAATGTTAGTACTTTTGTTCAATACATTTGTTTATTTAAGTTTACATTCAATTGATAACATAGCACAGCTACTGGTCTGGAATATATGCATGTCATTTGGAATATTCATTACTGTGTATTCCAGTGAGCCATGATATTGTCAGCTGGTTTCCAACTCCACAGCAGTTGTGCCTGCTCTTTGTGGACTCTGTTATTAGTTATAAATAATAAATTCTTTTAGTACAGCCCTGCCAAGTTTCCCCGGTCCACGCGTGATGCTCCAATCCAGTTGTTTTCTTTGAATTCTGGTACTTGTAGTACTGTTCATTCCTTTATAAAAACAGCACTACAAGTCCCAGAATTTAAAAAAACTGAACCGGAGTAGCACATCACGCATGGACCCGGTAAACTTGGCAGCTATGTTAGTATTGACTTACCGTGGCATGCAAATATCATTATTACAACCCATCTGGCGACAAGCGGCGAAAGAACCAGTTCTGGAGGAGTTCACAGAGTGCAGAGCTTGATTACTGAAATAGTTTGTTGAGGCGTGGTGGCACTGGTGTAGTTCAATTTAAATTCTTGTGGAAGACGGAAGTCAAAAGCCGTATCGTATTTTCTGCATCATCCACTATTGCTGTCGTGCTGGAGCGTATAACGACCGTTGTTGTGGATTCAAGGTGCATTCCAAGAAATAGTGCGGTCATTGACAACCCTGGGTACGTGCAACTGTACACCACTACAAATTGCGGTGGATTAATGTGCATTTCGTTGAGTTTGCGTGTCACTGACTTACACTACGTGGTGCATGCACATGAGCTGCAGAACGCAATATGCCATATTCATGGAGAATTTAATTGCACTCATGTGATGCACATAATGCCAGGTCATACGCACTGAGTGGTTAATCACGCTCATGTATGGAAAGAGTATCACTGTTTGCCACAGCAGAAGTGAAATTAACTCAGTTCTGAAGTACGGGGACGGAAACTAAAGGCGGGCTTAACAGGACCTTACTTCTTTCAGGCTCATTGCGAAAACCGTTTTGCACTACATTTTTGCTGGAATAAGACATGTTTCAAAGCAAGGAAGCCTTCATTGGGCTGTAGTGCATGGATTCAAGTAATTGTAGGATTTAAAGTTGTAATACACATTTGGCTTGCATTTGGTGGTGTAATTATAAACTAATTTTAGTTTTCTTCCACATTCCATTTATCGTTCTGTTTATGTGTATTCTTTTATTCATATTCTAAGAAACATGGCTTGTTCACAACATGTGGTGCATCCTAGCTTATTTTTACCACTTGCTGGAAAACTTATGATGGAATGGAACTATTGGCACAGAGCACTTGAAAACTGTCTAGTTGCAATTGCTGCAAAAGTGCTTAGTCCATACCACCCGCACTGTGCCCATTCCAGGATGGCATGCAAAGCTTACATATATGTATTACCAAAGACAGCCAACACTCGTAGTTTTGTGGTAGTTGTTGGCCGCAGTTTTATTACCTTTACCTACAAATTTTGTACTTCCCCCTGGACATATTTTTATGGCCAGGGTCATAAATCATTATCATGAAACATCATAAAACTGGGTGTCATACGTCATTTTGTTGCTCATCATAAATCATGTGTCTTAAATCGTTGGTGTATCGTAAATCATTGTGTCACAAGCAGTCATAAATTGGCTGTCATAAATCATTCTGCATTATCGTCATAAATCATCAGCCGTAAATCACTTGCTTGTCATAAATCATTTGCATATCATAGAGTCGTAAATCATCCTGACAGTTCGTACATTGTTCTGTTGGTTTCCACGCCCCTGTGGGGGGTAGCCTTTCCCCGGAGTTAGGCCCCAACTCGCTACCTTGCTAGTCTCTTTTGTGCCCTGCCATCTGGTGGGGTCTGGGCTGCGAGCGCCGTCTCCGTTTGCTACCCCCTTTTGTCAGGCCTACTCACCCTGCCGTCGGGCATCCCAAAGTGAGCGTCCTTCCTTCTACACACCGCCCTATTGGTGTGTTTCCAGAACCAGCCAAATGTACCCTTCGTATCTGCCACGCTGGCAGGGAGGCTCACGTCTTCCTGCGGCTCACCCCCCTGTGCAGCCCGCTATCCTCTTAGTTAGGTGCAGCCTGCTAAACACATCGCCCCCCACAGGTTGTCCAGAATACGCACATCCCTTCCTCCGATAGGTGAATCCCGTCTCGCCCGTAGAGCTCTGGGTGGATGAGGCCGTGGTCTAACGCTCTCCAACCCATTGGTCCTGCAAAATTTGCTTACAGCGATATTCAGTTTCCTTTTAGAGTTCTCGACTGCCTTGTGCGACTCAGGCCCACGCCACGCCAGCCTGCTAATCAGCTCGGACCAAATGATGACGGTGCTCCCGAAGTACCGCGCTGCCTCCGTTAGGTCCGCTTGGATGGCAAGGAGTAGCTCTTTTCTTCCCAGTCGGGCTAAGTCGTTCCCACCCAGGTGAATTATCAACACGTCCGGGTACCAGGCTGTGTCTGTCCACAGGTCCTCGAGCACTGCTGGTAGTTGGTCCCATCGCATCCCCGGGCGACCCCACCATCGGACGCATGTGTTGACCGGCCCACCGCTCTGCCTGTGGCCTCCCCGCTGCCACCACAAATTAATCCGGGAAACAAAAGAGTGACTCACCACCCTTACCAGCCAAGGGCATCCTGCTGAGGCAATAATCACAATGTCAGGAGAATGTCAGGCAGCCACGTACTCATATGCGCTGCCGGGTCTGTTCACAGCAGCTGGAGTCTCACATAAGTCATGTATGGCTTGGACCGCCATCTGCCGATGGCCTTGATCCCAGTCTCGGACATCCCATGCTGGGCTGCTGTGGTCGCCGCCCCAATCCTAAATGAATGTGAACCAAAGGGCGCTGGCGGGAGGCTAGCTCTGCCCAGGGCTTGGCGCATCACTGCTGAGAACTGGAAATTACTTAAGAGGTTACCATCCCTATGCTTGAAGAGGGGGGCCCTCCCCCGCCGGCCGTGATGCCATGTAGGTTAGTAGGCAGCATACAGCGCAGTATTTGGGGTCCCTGATGCACTCCAGCCTAATTACTGCACCTTTACCGGCCTGTTTTTGACCTTCCCAGCCGCAGTTCCACCTCTGCCACACTGGGCCGGACGTCGGCTGCCTGTAGGCAATGCTCTGTGGGGCCTGTCCTAGCCAGAGCCACTAGCTCGCTCAGCCTAAATGCCCCAAAGAATGCGGTCGCAAAGGCTGCTTTGAACAGGTTCAGCTCATATGTGTCTTTTGCCATTTCCCCTAGTGCATCCATGAATAAAACCAATCTATTGAAGTCTATGGACCTGCGATGGTCCGCTTTTACCCCTTCCGCGTGCTTCCAACCTTTCATCGCTGCTTTGATGTAATAAGATGCAGTGGGGTCCTGTCCCGTGAGTAGCTTGGAGAAGTGCACTACTGCTAAGTGGGCCTGGGCCCAGGATCTGGTCCTTCTGTTCATAAATGCCCATTGAATGAATCGCTCCATCGCCCTCCTTGTTTTGCTTACCTTGCCCAGTGTCTGGATATTTCCTATGCGCATCACTGTTCCTGCGTATCTCTTGTAGCGCTTGGCAGCCAGAGTAGTGACAAGTCCGTTTCGCCAGAGACCATAAGTCTTCTGGGAAGGGGGTCATGTTCCTCTCCGCCCTCTGTGCCTGCTCCCTGAATCTGCTCATCTGTGCGCGGGAAAGGGCATCCACCACTTCTTTCTCCACCCCTGGTACATGGCGTGCTTTCAGCTCTATGTTCCCTTCCAACTGTAATTGAACGAAGCGACGCATTAGCCTTAATGTGTCAGGGCACCTGGCTGTCCCTCTGTTGATTGCCTGCACTACTCCTTTGTTATCGGACCAGAGTGCAGCTTCATGTCCCTCAATTTCGTCTTCCAGACTGCCAGGGCAACTATAATGGGGAACAGTTCTAGGAATGTGATGTTGCTGGTGACGCCCCGTTTATGCCAGCTGTCCGGCCATAGCCCTGCACACCACTTGTCTCCTATAATTTGCCCAAAACCTCTGCTGCCTGATGCATCTGTGAACAAGGCGATCTGCTTGGCTGTTAACCAACCCTCTCTCCAAATTAACCGGCCGTTGAATTCCGCTAGAAATGTGTCCCACATGATGAGGTCGTGCTTGACCCCTGCCCCCAACTTAACATGGTGGTGTTTGTGGATGAGCCCGGCAGTTAACTGGGTTAGGCGTCTGGCAAAGACCCGACCAGCAGGGATGATTCTGGCCGCAAAGTTGAGCTTTCCAATCAGTTGTTGTAATTCGCGGAGGGTTGCCTTCTCCCTACCACGGACGTTTCTAATGTCGTCCCTGAATTCTCTTACTTTCGCCTCTGGGAGTCTGGACGTCCCTGCAACTGAGTCAAGCTCAATCCCCAAAAATGTGAGCTGGGTGGAGGGACCTACTGTTTTGTTTGCTGCCAAAGGGACTCCCAGCTACCTTGCTAGTTCTTGAAATGCTGCCAGGGTCTCACCACATTCCGCAGACCTTGCTGGGCCTACGAACAAGAAGTCGTTGAGGTAGTGCAGTTTGCCCCCTGCGGGGTGCCTGTTATGTAAGGCCCATTCTAAAAAGGAGCTAAACTGCTCAAAATATGCGCAGGACACTGAACATCCCATTGGCATTGCTTTATCAAAGTAAGTTGCCCCATCCCATTGGAAGCCCAGCAGGTGAAAGCTTACCGGGTGAACTAGGAGGAGGCGGAACGCGGACTCTAGGTCGGCTTTGGCCATAAGGGCACCATGGCCCGCTGCCCTTTCTAGGTCAATGGCATCGTCCACCGTCGCGTAGCCCACTGAGCACACCGCTGAGCTAATGCCATCATTGATGGACTCCCCCTCTGGGAAGGAGAGGCGGTGGACGAGTCAGAATTGACCTACTTGCTTCTTGGGAACTACCCTCAATGGAGATATCACTAGACCCTTTGGTACCGGGGGGCCTTCGACCCTACCTAGGGCTATTTTTTTGTCCATTTTCTGCCTCACTATCTCTGGGTGCTGCAGCGCTGATTTCAAGTTGTTGGTGCTGCCTGTGTGCAAGGGGCCTTCACATGGTATGACAAATCCTTCTTCAAAACCTTTCACTAACATCCTTGCGCACTCTTTGTTATGGTACTTGTTAGCTAGCCTTCTGAGTTGGTGTGTGTTAATGGGGAATGTGGCTAGCTGGTACCTGCTCAGGTCCTCTAATCCTCCAGATGCCCCAGGGTCAGTATTATTGCTTCTTCTTTTTCTCCTTTTTGTCCCCTCGCTGCTCCTTCTTGCGTCTGCACCCGGCTGCTGGGTGCCCCCCGCAGTTGGAACATATGTGTTGAAACTTACAAGAGGCCCCCCCCCCCCATGTGCACTGATTGGCCTCGTATTTCCAGCAAATGGTGGGCGGGCCGCTGGTGGGGGGTCCAATTATATGTTTTGGGCCTGTGAAATGACCTACATTTGCCTTTGTAAAAGGAACCCCGAAACGGCTTCTCGCCCTTACCTGCCCATGTTTTGACCTCTTTTGCCACCATCATTTTATGTATGAAACCAGACACGTCTTCCTCGTTCCACTCCATCTTAGGGTGAGTCTCCATTTTTAACCTAAAACCTTTATCGTATTCTAACCATGCATCCCCTGGGAACGGTCTGTGTGCCCCGTGGATATTGGCCTCATACAGCCAAAGATCCGCTGCTTTCTGTGGAAATTTCTCAACGATAATGCAAGCAATTATTCTGAATGCATCCAACCAATTATCGAAGGTCCTTTCCTTCCTCTCCTTTTTCCTCTCTCTCCTGTTCTCATCCTTCTTGTCGCACACCGTTAAGTCTAGCCCCTCCAGTTGCATCTCTAACAATGAGAAAATGTCTATGAACTCCTTTCTCCATATCCTCTCCTTCACCGCTAACGGGATGAGGTTGTGCTTGACCCCTGCCCCCTGCTAACCCGGTGGCCCTCGAGACCAAGGATGCGGAGCCTGGAGATGGCCTAGTGTATGCCCCAGGGGGTTGGCCTGCTCGATCTTGGTTGTTCGCTCTGTTAGCACTAACCCATGCCTCTATGGGGGATGCCAACCCCCTTCTGTTTCCTGCGCCTGGGTGCTGAGATTATTTGTCCCAGCCGGCTGGTTCCGTAAACATTCCTGTTGTGCACTGCCTGGGTCGATAAGATGCCATGGCAGCCCTGAGACCCCCCCCCCCCTTGCGGTGGAGTGCCTGCAGCCCCCAGCCCCTGCACGCCCAGGCCCTGAAATAACAATGGAACAAATTGGGGGGAGGGGGGGCCGTGGCTTGGTCACAGAGCACAATGGCCGCATTGCGGTGAAGCTCCCCGACGACGGTGGCCTAAATCCGCCAAAATATCCATGTACTGATCCGGTTTCAACCCCAGGAGTGCAGCAGGGTGTCATTTCAACACCCGCTGTGGCTCTGTGATAGCAGAAATCACTGGCGCTGCAATTTTGCAGGGAGGAGGAGCCGCGCACTGATTGGGCCTGTGAATCCCCAGGCTCAAGTTTGAAATCGGCCGACCGGGACTTCCAAGAGGGGCGGTTGCCACTCTCTGGCCTCGACGGCGCCCCGGAGGAGTGCAGGCATCATTGTATAGCTGGACCCCCGAAGGTTGTCGGATTGCGGGCAAGACTCCCCCGCACCTTCCCCCCCCGCTGAGTGATGATGACTGCGCCACCGGGGAGAGCAGAGACATGCGGGGGGGATCTGTGACGCAGCTAATAATTACCCCGCTTTATCAGGCACCCGATGTGATAATCGGCGGCTGGGTGAGTGCGGCCTTCGGGCGTGACGAACAGTGGCGTTGAGTGGTTGCGACTGCGTCTGAATAGACAAGCCCCGGGTGGCGGAATTCTGGCAGTTTGGGGGTGCCGAGCACAGCCCTAGCGGCGAAGAGTCCTGGAGCTGCAGTGAGGTGGCAGACATAAGGTGCATTGGATCATGACGAAGGGGGAATGAGGAGCCCCAGGGGCAAGGGGTCCCGGTGGCAGTCTCAGAAGGATATTTAGAACGCTAGACGTATTCTGAGCCCACGTCCAAACGTATATCTGGGACAGTGAATAGTGATTGAGCCTCGGACCGCGAGGTTTGTAGGCTGCATATTTTCCAGTTGGCAAAGGAGACAGTCTGAGATTGGAGCGCCACTGGGGCACGCTGGGAAGTGTGATCGTCCACTGGTGGCCCTGATAAGGCTGCAGTCTGGGAGCTTCCCAAGTGACCTTGCCCAGAGTGGAGTGAGAAGCATGCCCAGGTACCAGGACAGGGGTAACATAGTGGGAGACTCCTCTTTGGGCACGGCGCCATGTCTGGGACAAAGGGACAAAGAAGTACGCTCCAGACCAAGTTGGATAAATACACCACCCAAAAAGTAGGTGAGGTGGAGGGAGCAAATAAAGGGGAGACGGAGAAGACACTGAATACATCTAGGGAAGAGCCGACACTCATAGATGTTATGGCTGCCATAGCAGGGGTGCGTACTCACTGGAACATAGAATGGACACTAGATCTATCGAAATGGCACTGATTAGAACTGATCTGCAAAAAACGAGTGAGAAAGTGAAAGCCATTAAAGTGGTAACCACGGAGCTCAGCAGTGAAACCCAACAGATGCGTAAAGAGATTAAGGAACTTGAAACCGCTCAGAAAAGAATCTCAGACTCAGCTGGATGACTATGAAGGACGTGCGAGACGTAACAACATCAGAATTATTGGGGTCCCTGAAAAAGCTGAGGGGCAAGCCGTCGACCTATTTGTGGAAGATTTAATCGTGAACCATCTCCGACCTAACACCCTATCAAACTTTTTTACAGTCGAGAGAGCACACAGAGAGCCGGGGTGACCAAAGCCGGGAGATATGCAGCGGTGTCTGGCCAATGGGAAGGCGAGTCGATGGCGATTATGTCATTGTACTTACCGCCGGGATTACAGGAAGCCACATTCAGAGACCTGGAGAGAGTGTTGCTAACGTTCCCCAGTGGGAGAATGGTGATAGGGGGAGACTTTAACTCTGTTGTCTCAGGGACATTGGATCGCTATCCTCCCAGAGATATAACTTCATCGCAGCTACAACTCTCCCCCATTTCCTTGAGATTGGTGGATGCGTGGAGAGTGCATCATCCCGCAGAGACACAATATACATTTCACTCGGGGGCCCACAATAGCCTCTCCCGAATAGACTATATCCTCACCCCAGCGGCGCTAGTTGGGAATGTCAAGGAGATTAGACATTTAGCGAGAGGCATTTCGGACCACTCCCCAATATGGATGCAAATGGAGTTTGGGAAGGGTTGCTGTACCAGAGTAGCTCCAATTAACCCCTGGCATCTCCGAAACCCTAAGATTAAGTCGAAGATTGTTCAGGAAATAGAACATTATTTTAACGAGAATGAAGGATCGGTTGAATCGGCTCAGATCCTTTGGGAAGCTTTTAAGACAGTGATATGGGGACACGCGGTCTCCCAGATATCGGGGGAAAAAAGGAGAAATATGCCAGATTACTGCGCTTAGAAGAGGACATATTGAAATTAGAGGAGGAACTCCTCACTTCAACAGAGCGAAATAAAACGCACATTCTTAATCGGACAAAAGAGGAATACCGAAATGAGGCGAGAGAGGCGGCCAAAACAATGATTAGCCATAAGCTGGGAAGTATATACGAGCTGGGGGATAAAGCGGGGAAGCTACTGGCTTGGTTAGACAAGAGGGAATTAGCGAGCTGTCTGGTTACAGAGCTACGGACAGAGACTGGGGAATACCTCACGGACCCGCAGGCTATTGCGGATGAATTTGCTAGATATTACGAACAACTTTACGCATCCAGGACCACTAGGCAGGATGCCGAAACTAGAGAACTACTGGCAGAAATTCGTATGCCAGTATTAGCGGAAGAGGACAGAACTTCGCTGGAGGGTGACATTGCGCAAGACGAAATAGCTCAGGCCATTCGTTCTCTCCAGATGGGAAAGGCGATGGGCCCCAACGGCCTTCCGATAGAGCTCTACAAACTACGACCAGATAAAATAGCCCCTCATCTTAGGGCAATGTTTGTGGAGAGTCTTCAGAAGGGACTCCTTCCGCAAGACCAAAGAACAGCCACTCTGGTAGTAATATACAAAGACGGTAAACCCAAAAATAGTTGCACATCGTATCGGCCCATATCACTGCTGAACGCAGAGGCCAAAATACTGTCTAAATTACTAGCCACCCGGTTGGTCTGGGTTATCCCCAAGTTGGTCCATCCCGATCAGTCCGGATTTATGCCGTCACAAAACACATCCCTGAACCTACGGAGAGTGCACGGGGTGATGGGAAGGGTGGACACCATAATGGAAGATGCGGTGGTGGTATCCTTGGACGCTACCATGGCGTTTGACACCATAGAGTGGTCATATCTCTTTGCCGTTCTGGAGAAGTTGGGATTTGGTCCTAAGTTTATCAACTGGGTCCGACTCTTATATGCCGACCCACTTGCACAGGTCGTAGTCAACAACAAAAAAATCAGCTCTATTTCGTCTCCATAGGGGGGCGAGACAGGGGTGCCCCTTGTCTCCACTGTTATTCACGCTCACACTAGAGCCCCTAGCTTGTTGGATCCGGAGGGACCCTATAATTCGAGGGCTGTGCTGGACAGAAGACTGGGAGGACCGTATATCGCTCTATGCAGACAATATTTTGCTGTACTTGGCCTCCCCAAAGAGATCCCTACATAGGGTTCTTAACATCTTTACTAATTTTGGTACATACTCCGGGTACACCATCAATTGGTCAAAATCACTCATTTTTGTATTAAAGGGAAGACCACCAACCCTGCCAAAAGAGTATCAGATTACGATAGCCACGGGGGGGGTTTAAATATCTAGGAATCTTTATTACTAGGGATCCCAAACTGTTTTATGCATCTAACTTGTTACCACCGCTGCAGCGGCTGAGGTGTGATGTGGAACACTGGAAGTCTCTTCCACTGTGGCTTTTGGGCAGAGCTGCGCTCTTTAAAATGATGTCGCTGCCTCGTTTTTTGTACATTCTTCAGAACTCACCTGCTCTCGTCCCCACATCATACTTTAGATTGGTGGAAACTGCACAGAGAACGTTACTTTTGGGAACTAGTCCGCCACAAATTTAATTCCCAAAACTTGTGAAAGGCTGGTATGACGGGGGAATTGGATTACCAAACATTAAAAAGTACTACTGGGCGGCACAACTAGAGGCCATCAATTACTGCACATATCGACGCCAGAATGATCCGGGTTATGCCATGGACAGATGGCTGCTCCCCGGTAGCAATCACACACAGGCATTGTATTCAAAGCCCACGAAATTTCACCTGACGGGTCCCACAAAACACTCCGTACAGGTGTGGCATTCGGTCCAAAAGAGCATGGGATGGACAAAGACTATAACACAGAACACCCCACTATGGGATACGGAACAACTGGGCTCCCTCTGGAGAACGAAGGGATTTGATAAATGGGATATAATAGGGATCTCTCGGGTGGGCGACCTCTGGGTAAAGGGAGGGGTGGTGCCCTTCACAGCCCTCCAGCAGAATTACGAATTAGCGGACACTGAGGGGTTCCGATATCTGCAGGTGCAGCACGCTCTACAAGCGGTGATTCCAAAAGGAGAAAACCCTCCTGAGGCCTCTCCTCTCAAGGATAGGCTCCCGGACAGATATATGCCCAAGAAGGCAATTTCCCTGACATATTCAAAACTGGTAAATCACTCACCTGACCCTCTCCCACAACTCCGTGCAAAATGGGAAGGCGACTTAGCAGAATTAGAAGAGGAGGAGTGGCTGGAAGCGCTAGCGACCCCGAGGGAGGGGGCAATCTCCTCTAAACTAAAATTGGTACAGCTGAAAATACTGCACAGAATCTATGTTACAGGGCCAACATTGGTCAAGATGGGGTATAGAGAGGAGTCTAGCTGTAGACGATTATGTGGCCGTGAGGGCACATTCTTTCATATAATATGGGAATGCCCTTATATTAGTAGATACTGGAGCGAGGTCACCTCATGTATGGGGGAAGTCATGGGAGAGACAACAACAACGGATGCCAAGCGGTGTTTATTAAATATATGGGAACCAACGGACTTGGGTAGCAAAGAGAAAACGTGGGTGACACTAGGTTTGATGGTCGCCAAGAGGAACATTGCAAGAAAGTGGGGAGTGCAGACGGTCCCGACACTGAGGGAGTGGGAAGGCGATATGGATTGGTGCATGTTTAGAGAGAAAACAGTGTACAAAGGGGATGACCTAGAAAATGGATGCAAATATGGGGGAAATGGAACGAATATAAAGGAAATGTGTGGGCCACCTGAGTTACCGTCACAGTTATCCCCAGAAGAATCAGACCCCTAGAATACTAGCTGATCCTGGCCAGGAAGGATTTTATATGATAATGCTGAACTGTATGTACCGCATCACTGACTACTATGATACTTTGATTGTAAGATCTGGAAATATGTGTTTTGTTAACAATAAAAAGAATTCCCCCCAAAAAAAAACAACAATGGAACAAATGACTTCAAGCATTCCTGCACTAACGCGCCAATATGCTCACCACTAGTTGAGTTGTCATTTCCGCTCGGCCCTGCCGCCGCCGGGATGGATACAGGCGGCCGGTCGTCTCCCTTGGAAACCATCTTGGCTGCAGGCTTCCTTGGCGCCTTTGCTGGGGCCCTTTGCTTCTTCTGAGGCGCTGGACGACCCGTGGACTCCGATGGTTGACTTGCTCCTTTCTCCACCTCCATATGCGTCTGCAACCAGCTGGTCCCGTGCGCTTCTGATGCTGCCGATTTTCCACAATAATTCCCCCAACTCAGCTGGTTGGTCTCCTCCGTTACGGTTCACCATCGCGGCCTGCTTTCTTTGGGCTTAAGACGCTGTTAACCTTTGTAACGCGGCGGGGTGTTGCCGCCCTGTGTACGCACCAAACGTAGCAAAACCAAAGGGGATGATGGACGGAGTGTTGAACATTGCAAGCACTCACCCCCAGTCAACTGATCTGGGTTTAATCCATCATCATTCTTTAGCTCACTCCGCCACCCCAGTTCAGACATGGCCATATGCAAATCAGTCTGACCCTGTGCCTCATGGGAACAGTCCAGCCCGAACTGCCAAGCCATGTCTTCCCTGGACCGGAAACAAGCATCCTGGGACCGGTTTCTGGCTTACAGCCGTCATCAGCCAGGCTATCTTGAATCCAGTGGCAGGGTGAGTGCTTGCAATGTTCAACACTCCGTCCATCATCCCCTTTGGTTTTGCTATGTTCGCCCTAAGTTGGCAGGGTATGCCCAGACGTGGGTCCCTTGCTCACTTTGCCACTGGATTCAAGGTAGCCTGGCTGATGACGGCTGTAAGCCAGAAACCGGTCCCAGGATGCTTGTTTCCGGTCCAGGGAAGACATGGCTTGGCAGTTCGGGCTGGACTGTTCCCATGAGGCACAGGGTCAGACTGATTTGCATATGGCCATGTCTGAACTGGGGTGGCGGAGTGAGCTAAAGAATGATGATGGATTAAACCCAGATCAGTTGACTGGGTGTGAGTGCTTGCAATGTTCAACACTCCGTCCATCATCCCCTTTGGTTTTGCTACGCACCAAACTTGCAATCTTATCACGGTGAGTGCTCTTTAGAAACACGCAATAAGGGCTGGTGCCAAGCAGTTAGGTAAGATATTGAACCGGCAGCGCTCCGTCTTGAAAAGACTCAACAGAAGGTGTAGTTCCCTCAGGGCAAGGAAGCCAGAACAAATCACAGCTGGACCACCGAAAGTCCAAAAAGCACTATGAGTTGTTTTTTTTTTTTTTATATAGTTTTATATCGCATAAACTTGACCTGCAGGTAGCAGAGCGCTTCCCATGAGCGGATTAATTGATTTGCCCCGAATCACAGGATGTTGGGCGCTCTCCGGGTTCACACCTGTCCCCAAAACTTGCACTCGGGCCACCCCTGCCCGCCGCGTCGATCCGCACGCTGTGCGGTGTAGGCGGGCCGGTTTCAGCCCGGACCACGCATTGTGAGGGGGGGGGGGGAGAACAGCTGAATGTCCCTCGCGGCGTCTGCAAAGGCAGCAGCCGGTTTAGCTATAAATGAATTAATTGATTTGCCCCGAATCACAGGATGTTGGGCGCTCTCGATGTTCACACCTGTCCCCAAACTTGCACTTGGGTCGCCCCTACCCGCCGAGTCGATCTGCATGCTGTGCAGTGTAGGCG
Organism: Calotriton arnoldi; assembly: GCA_963921515.1. Lineage (NCBI taxonomy): Eukaryota > Metazoa > Chordata > Amphibia > Caudata > Salamandridae > Calotriton > Calotriton arnoldi. Next base: position 2,105,927 of record CAWUFW010000883.1, read on the forward strand.
AGGCCGGTTCCAGCCCGGACCACGCCTTGTGAGGGGGGGACCCGCTGAATGTCCATTGCGGCGTCTGCAAAGGCGGCAGCAGGTTTAGCTTCTCGCTTGCTGCCGTTGCTGGCTCACCTCCGAGTCTGGGACGTCGGGGGGATTATACTGCTGGAGCGAGGGAGGAACGGGGGATCCCGCTTGCCGCTTTCGCCACCCCGGGAGGAAAAACACGTTCAGCGGCCCTCGCGGCGTCAGGGAAGGAGGCAGCCGACCGGACCTCCCGATGGCTGCCTTACTGGCTCACCTCTGAGTCCGGGACTCTGGGGTGATTATGACCTCAGGAAAGGAGGCAGCCGACCGGACCGACCGATTGCTGCCTCCTTCGGCTCCCCTCTGCTCTGTAACGCGGTGATAGTGCACTCTGGATAGTCCCGCTTGCTGCCGCCCTCGACATCCGGACGCCTGCAACAAGCTGGAGCTGTTGAAAGGGGCCCAGTACCGCTGCAGGACGTGTCTGTTCGTTGCCCCCACGCTGAAACCGCCCAAGAGACCGGTAAGGCCCAAGTCCAAGATCTTTCCTTTGATGCTCTCGGAAAACCTCCGGTGCTGCTCCCTCGCTCCGCGACGCAGTAATGAGCTGTAGTGTGGGGAGCGGCGCCCTATATCCCCCCTTCCAAACCTCCCGCCGATCTTCTGGGTGCACCCTGATTGGGGGAAATCAAAAACATCACCTGGCCCCCCCAATTGGCCAGGTGACCTGGTGCCTTTCTGGCACAAGTTAGCCACGCAAGAAGCGCCCCCTCTGCTTCGGGGCACTTGCCGGTGGCGAAAACCGGTTCCTTGCAGGGCCCTGGCGTCTGTTATGGCGCCTGCCCTCGAGGCCCCCTTTGGGGGCAGCCTCTACGAAAAAGATAAAAAGCCTGGCTTTTTAATAGCTTGGGTTATGCTGGACAAAGAATTTATTAGAACTGGAATATCCTCGCAATTCATTTGGAATTTGGCATGTTTATAAAGAGGCTGTCACAAAGGATGGAAAAATAATATCCTGGAGATTTCAGTGTTTTACTAGAAGGACTCAATTTTGTAAAAAGAAAGGAAGAGTCAGATTAAACTGCGGAGGAAGATATAGCACCATCAAGGTTTCTAGATGCAAACTTTGAATTCTGGGAAATGTTGGAGCAGGTGCTTTCTCTCGATTCATTTCTTCTTTCTTCCACACAAAGCTACAAGCCAGTTGAGGGTAGAAATTGAGATATTGTCTAATGCAAACTTTGACAGTCTTGGCCATAACTCCTTCCTTGTTGCCATTGGCCTCTTGATCTTTAATCTTCTTCCTAGTTATCCATTTTCTAGAGAAGGCCTGAGCTAAATAGGGTCCTAATGGTGCTGTTGAGTTCTATTTCTTAACAATTATCTTAAACATATACTCAAGGTTTTGGAATGCTTTTACACATATCGCTTGACCAACAGGTTTACACAACTTTGTTCCAGAGTTCAGTCGAAAGCTCCTTAAAGCCTATGTTCAAATCTTTGCACTATGCATCAGAGGAGAAGCTAAAGGAGCGGCGGAGCGTAACTTGAGATCACAGGGATCACTGAAATTTAACAGAGGAGACGAATTACTAAGTATACAGCTTTGAACGCAACGGCTTCCATTAGAGCTAATTTAGGATTTGTATTCCAAGGGAGTGAACCTCTTCATGAAAGGACAATTAAATAAATAACAAAAACAAATATAATGCATTTTAATTTCAGGCTATACGGTGGAAAAAGTTGAGCAACGTGGGAGGGGTGCAGACTAACTGCTGTATGTATTGATCGTAATCCCAGATCACACTCTCAAACCTACCATATAGTTGTTTAGGATAAATATTGTTGAAATAACGTTTTATAAAAATAGAACAGGAAATTCTACGAAGGCTTCCAAAGTGGTAAAAAGGCAGAAAAGTACTAGAGTAAGAGCCTGTCACTTTAGTGCTTTGGGTTGATTAACTTGAAGGTGATTGGGTGTAGCAATGATTAAATCAGGTATATATACACCCATGCAAATGGTTAAAAGACAACAAATGCCAAACTAAATCAAGATCAAAAGCATGACTAATCAACGCACAATATAATATGCCAAAGAAATAGCCTCAGTTCAATTAATAAGCACCAAACAAAAGGTATTCAAATCATGAGATGAGGAGCAAGGTTAAAAAATATCTAGCAAATATTCCAGCAGAAAGCAGTCACTGGCACAGTAAAGGGTAAAAGCACAGCCAGCACAGCCTTTCTAAACTTCTTACAAAAAGCAGTTGAAGAAAAAGAAGGCAACAGTCATAGGAAACAAGGAAAGGAAGCTCTGAAGAATGACACAGTGAGGAGGAAGCATAGTATGGTGGGCAGAGAGCTAAAGAGAGGGAGAAGCAGGGATGTGGAATTCCTATAGCCCGATGCCCTGGACATATTGTTTGGGGTCAAGGGCAACAAGTTTCCATGTGTATTTTGTCCTTGGGACAAGTAGGCCCAACCCCCTGCAGCACAAACCCTTTGGCTGCCAGTTTGCAGTACCACATTATGGATCAGGGAAGGGCACTGTCTGCAGTTAAGGTAATAGTTTTGTCCATATGTTAATGCTGTTCAAACTTGTATTTATGGTTCATTTATTGAAAGCCTTTATTATTAGGGTGAGCACTCTAAGTAAATGTTGTAAGCTCTGACTGCACTACTGACAGTAGTTCCAGTATAAAAATGTGTACACATTTTCAAAGTTTTGCTATGAGGCTATGTATAATGCTCCCAGAAGGCTCTCTGATTTGATGCAAATATTTGCAAAAGCTTGAAAGCAAGATTGATGATTCTTTGCTTTCAAAATAAAATGTTCATAAAAAAATGAAAGCAGCAAAAAAACATTTCGCTAAACTTCTGTAAAATCTCAGGTACCATTTCTTTGCAGCATCATTTAGTAACATGTGTTGATGCATGCTAGTATTTCCCAAAAATATTCATAATGGAAAATCAGTGTAACCAGTTTCAATAAGATTATGGGAAACAAAAATAACCAAGCATTGGCAAACTCAGTGGGTCTGAAATTGGTAGTCAGCTTTTCAGTGTTGTCAATGTGTATATTGTTTTGGCATGGTTTTTGTAAAACCTTATTGGTGTGGGAGCTGGCGAGCCCTCACCATTATAACAAACATTGGCAAAAGCAAAAATTGTTATTGGTCTCAAAAAGCACACACTGCCACAGTAGTTACTGGCACTGAACAAAACTACTTTGTGTGCTGATATGCTCCTTGTGAAAGAGCAGAATGCTGTCACTCACAGTGAAGCCAGCCTATACAGAGAGAGAGAGACAGAATTTTAATAAACGCAAAATACCATGGTCAACTCCAGACCAAATTAGGGGCCCAATTATTAAAGAAAGTCTAAAAAGTGCACCCATTGTATATGTCCTTGCATTATGTGCAGCTATACGGCTTTCGTGAATTCCCAAGAATTTACAGAAGTAGGACAAGAAATAGTACTTCTAGGAAATGTTTGTGAACTGCATTTTAGCATGAGCAAATATGCATGTGTAGATTTGCTCATGCGAAAATCTGAGTGTTTGCAAGTTCACTTTCCCTCCACCACTTTTTTCCCCAACTCTGGAAGAAGGTTTACGTCTGCCATTGTCAGGAGTAAATTTCCAACATGTCTCAGTATGGGAAAAGATTAGAGAAGAGTTGTTAAAAACCCTTAAAACATGCAAGTTAGTAGGTTTGTGCAGACTCAAAAGGGCATTCTAACCCTGGAACTATGGCTTACCACTACCTTCAGCCCCAGTATGTAGATCTGCGGAAACGTGACCACATAAGGAGATTGCAAGTATTTAAACACTACTACGGTATGAACCCTGGCATAATCAGAGAGGCTATATCAGAGCTCCTATATAATAAGATTGCTGCCTTCATTTTTCGCCACACTCATGGCACCAAAGGGACAGGTGGATTTTGTTACAGGACAGGTAGATTTATGAAGCAACCTGCCCCATGGACAAGTAGATATTTTATTAAATTCCACACCCCTGGAGAAGAGCAGCATGGTCAGGTATGAGAAGGTGCACACAGAAGATGAAGGGGTAAGGATAAACAGAGTACTGGACTCTTTACGCATAGGTATGGTATAGAGAGGTCGGAGGGACATGCAAGGAGGAAGGTAATAAGGACGGACGGCTAAGGAGAGGCATTAGAGGAAAAACAGCACTGGAAACAGCTAGAAGGGAAGAGGGTAGAAACAATCTAAGAGTGAAGTACCTGAAAGAGGGAGAGAAATTTTATGGTGCACACTCGTAGCACTGACAGATACTGATATCCCCGAAGGTGACCTCGGTCACGGTTTGACCTATGACGCATAATGAAGTTGTTGGACCACATCCTAGGGGCAGGCTGACAGGGATACAAAGTGATGTCCATGCTGTTCATTGTCTACCTGTGCCCACCACATTGGTACCCGAGATGTGCCCATGGTCCAGAACAGATTGAGAGAGTGTGATTGGATATGGGAGAACAACGAGCAGTTATAGGGTTGTCCCTCCTCCCACCTCTGGTAAAAAGCAAACACTGCGTCAAATGAAAATTAAAACAGAAAAATTGAGTCAGCGTTTCAGGCCACAAAAAAAAAAAAAAGTAAATAGAAGATGTACAACTAATAATTCACTTACAACCACTTTACAAATAACCACAGATAGAAAACGTCAGTAAGCTGACCATTACTAACTATATAAGCACGCTTATGTGGTTTCTCGTAAAACATTTCTTCTAAAGGTGAATCCAAAGCTCTAAATCGTTCCATGTACAAATGGTGAGTAGTTCATCTAGTCAAGTGTTTTTTCTTTCTGTTCTCTGCCTTCATGTACTGACTTTCTAGTGGGGTCAAAGGACTACCAATCCCAGAGTGTAAAGAAAAAAAACTGTTTAGATAAAGTACGTGCGCATAGAACTGGGAAACACAGGAGCTCTGTAAATTTGCTCGTCTGTTAACTCCACCTAACTATAGACACAAACCAATAAACTTACCGCTGTGTTTAAGCAAACAAAACACCTCCTTCCACCCATAACCTTTGGTCAACTGGGCAAACCTTAATCATATCCTGCATCAACTTTGAAAATGCAGGCCCGCCCTCTCACACGCAACCTTATTTCCTATGGAAGCTGCCCTTCGTTTAACAGGTCGCCACACTGAGAACACACCCACATGACTTTTTTCCTTAGAAAGTGATATTTGTTTGCACTGGAAGCATTAACATTTAAACTGTCTGCTTCACTTAAAACTCTACAACAGCAAAAGCCTCCTTATCTGGCCAAACTACTCAGCCTGGCAAGAAGCGACCAATAGTTAAAACTGGCTAAGAACATCCATAAAGGGATCTCTTAACATTGATTTGAAGCGGTTTTGAAAAGCTCTCTGATTAGCTCTGAAAACAGACCTACAATAGTCATGTGCAAATCATTAGGTACCTCATCCGCGTTTATTAGTTCCTTGATCTACAATACTTTCCTAACTTGTTAAAAAGATTCAATGAGATGCAAGTTTTAGGAGAACACGAGAAATGAACCCAGATAAAAATTCTCATTACCTTTATTTTTTTAATATTCCTCTTATTGATAATGACCTTGCTCCAAGTTTAAATATAAATTTGACAATACAGTAAAAGAGACGCTGCTGACTGAAACTCAGAATATCACATGCCTGATCACAAAAACGAGAAATCACTCACACCCGTGATTAATAAAGTTGTGCACTGGTATCAGCATCAACGAAAATGCCGGATGATAAGCACAGGGAAGAATAAATAACCTGAAAAAAACGGCGTTTCTGGTTGGCTCGGGTATGCACCTAAGCCAGGCAGAACCCACCACTCTAGTCAGGGTAAGGGAGTTACACACCCAAGATAACCCCTGCTCACACCCTTGGAAGCTTGGCTATGCAGTCAGGCTTATCCCGGTGGCAATGTGTAAAGCATTTGCGCAACGCACTCATACACTAGTGACACAATAAATACACCACAAAAGAGACTCCACACAGCAGTATATAAAAATCTCATATATAGCTCATAGACCACAATCACATAAATCATAAATCACATTGCCAACTAGGCAATTGTCATAACATCACAGTTAGTGCAATAAAGTAAATACTTCTAGGTTGTACACGTCATGAAAACAACACCCTACACAGGCAGTAAAGTCCGCAGACAGGAAAGCACTTAAGAATGTTACACTTCAACAGTTTAGCAGTCTTCTCTTTTAACATCCCTAAAATAGCCCAATTAGTATATTTCTGACCTATCTGCTGATGATGCATTTCCTGATTTACATTTATAGAGTTTGTTAAGTACAAAGTTTGTTGAAGTTCTTTTTGTTTTTGGTGAGATTTGGTGATGTCCAGCTCTTGGGTCTCTTTTATCGCCTGCATCTTGTCTCTTCACTTAATGATTGTACCTGCTCCCTACATTTGCCCATTTCTCTTTGGTGCGGTCACTATATCAAATTCCATGGTAATTTGAGGGTGCTTTGCCCAGCCTGTGTCGCCATGCACAATCTCTTGCCCTTTTTAGGAGGTCTCGCCTAGGCAGCGCTTGCGCCGTCTCGTTGAGACATGCAATATACACTATACTGTATATAAGCTCAGCCCACTGTCCACCCATCTCCACCCATCATTTTCATTGGCTGGTGTCTTAAATGGTGCCTTCCGATTGGTTGTAGGATTGTTAGTCCCTCCTTATGATGGACATGTCTTCATTTGTGTCCTTCCACGGCTATTGGCCCCTTTACTGCACAGACTACTTTCTTCCGATGCCTTCTCACACCCCCATACTATTGCATTGCCCCCCATACTATTGCATTGCCAATGCTTGTTTTATTTGTCTCTCCCCACTCTCATCTGAGATCTCCGTTTAATTATTTATAATACAGCCCAAACCGAGGGATCGAACTCTGCTCTCCAGCTCCAACGTCGGCAGATTTATATGTTACGCCACCTCTCCTCGCTTCAAGACAAGCCCCCTTAAAGGGGTTTATCTTTGTTTCCATTGCGTGCACTTTACAGTGCCCCTGGGGCACAAGCAGGGACCTACTAGAGTGCTTCTCTATCAGAATGCACTTTGCGGTCCCCCCGGGGCACAAGCAGGCATCCACTTCAGCATGCCTAAGCAAGCGTGTGATGAGTGGATGCGTTGTTTTCAGGCAGCCTACTACTCTTGTCCAGTGCATAGTATGAATCGAGTCGCATCCAGGTGTTTATAATGGGGCACAATTGAGTTGAGGATCAGGTGAGTGTGGGTTTCTCTGAGTGACTGCCAGGGGCAAAAATGTGTTGACAATACGTGGTCAGCCAATATATGGCCTCTCTGCAAAGCGCACAGAGCACTGGCCACGTTTGACAATTGCAGGGGTGAATTTATGCAAATGTGTGGGTAGGTTGGCACTCTACGTGAATTATAGTGTTACTCGTTATGCCACGCCATTAATTACATAGCCCCCTTCCTTTCAGGGACCCCCCCTTACCCCCCCAACACACACACACTTTTTTCATCCCACTTAAAGCCCTGGGCGAGAGAAAGCTAAACTTAAGGCATTTTCGGCTTTTTGGCGTCCCCCGCCTAAATTGGGTCTGTTGGCATGATGAGAAATCAATCATCGGGTCACGTCTGGCACCGAAGCACAACTAAGAGGCGGACACAGACTGAAAGTCTCCGCTCATGTCGAACCAGCTTGGTGGCAATGACGTTCACAGTGTCTCAAGGACATAACACGGACCTCTATAGCCCCCGCGGCGTAGGGGGCCCCACCTCTTTTGGGGAGGGATGCCAGGGGGGCAGGGCTCCCATTCTGTCTAAAGCTTGAGCCTATCTCTGAGTTATAGGGTTCGTGCGGGCCCCATACGCTTGTGTTACGGCACTCCCGGGTGTGTCCCACTAAAACAGACAACTAATGCACCACGCGCCTCCTTCCAGCTGCCAGGAACATGATCCTGCCCTGCACGAGTGCTGTACAAGGGAGATGAGGACACTTTAGTAGAAGAAAGCTTGCTCTAGAAACCAAAAACACAAAAATGTGTAAATTGTTGATTAAGAGGTAAAGGGAGATGAAAGTGCAAGAGAGGCTTCGGTAGGAAAGTGAATTGCTAAGTATTTACATTCGAATGCAAACAATTTTGCAAAATTCCTGTAGCCAGTTGAAGACTCAGACTGTTTCTGCAACTCTGTTTTCGTCATGGGACCAGTAAGGGAGCATGTTGGGAACAGGAACGTTTGCATGAGAGGGCCTGTTACCTCTAGCACGAATCCAGTGAACACAGAAAGTTAATGCTGGATTAAATGGAATGAAAGCGAAGCCAGTGATGAATGTGGTTTTTTTCACAGTGTCTTAGCGGTTTGGGTATAAGTTGGCAATAGGTTTGGTGTAGAGACAACTGAGCTGTCCATTGAACCCAGCTCCCTACCCGGCAGACAGCAGATACTGAGGGGGATGGGAGGGCATGTTACTACTCCCCACATTAGTGCTAAGAGGTGCTGACCCTCAGCACTACTAATCAGGGCAGTAAAACCCCACTATGTTCTCGTCACTCCTCGGCACCCCTATGCGGTGATGTTAGACATAAAAATGTATCTTGGAAGGGGCGAGAACACAGGGCCCCAGTGAATAGCAGGCAGCGCAGAGGTACATTGGAGAAGCATGTCATGCAAGATTCACCACAGGGTCGTGATAGAGATTTAAAAACAAAAATGTTTTACACACAATATTAACCTGCAACAAACATGAATTCAGTGTGCATTTTCCATGTTTAACTGACTGTAGTTAACACAGGCCGCATTTTAAGATGGCCAACGTTAGCCTGCCAGATTTCTTTTTCTTGTGTATTTTTTTCTTCCTTTCATTGAATGTTTTATTTAGTAATTCTTATAGTATGTGTTAATGAGCACCTGAGGAGTACGGTTCAAAATTAATGTAGGTCATTATGAAGGACATTTAGAGAGAGGGCATTGTGTTTATGCTTGTGAAACTGATGAATATACCTCATCCTTCTGTTCCTTAAACCTGATTGGGTCCCCTCCTGGAAATCATGTGTAGGTGTATCAAAATGTTAGAAAAAAATGATTTAATTAATACAATATAGACTTAGAGAGAAGATGTCCTTTCCTTCTTGTTCGAAGAAGTTACCTTACTGTTAGAGACAATTCCCATTCCATTTGCTTGTGAGCAGATACTTTCTTTCTACTGTCTTTCAGAGGCTTTCATCCTAAGACTTATTATCTTTATTTCTCCCCAACCTTCCAGGCTCTTTCCTAGCTTAGCGGTGTAGGGTGTTCCCTTATTGGGAAAACTAAATGTGCTCTGTTTTATTTGATACAACTTTATAAAATTTTTTAATTGCTTTGAAAGTGAAGGTGTTCATGTATTCACTAACTTTATTTGAATTTGTAACTTTACTAATTTTTTAATTAACCTTCATTGTTCGCAAATCTAATTCTCTATGACGTTTTAGGGGACCCTAACATGCTTCATGTTATAACAAGCATTGGCATAGCCAATAGGTCTCGCCTTTGGGGCCTTATAAGTGTTTAGCCAGAGCTATTGACTTTGCCAATGTCTTCAAGCTGTGATGTAGAGAAGTGTGGCTGCTGTGCAGCATGCTGAAAAGTTATAATAAAGTGTCAGAAGCATTTTTGTTACTTTATATATGACCAAGAAGGAATTATGTAAAACTGAACGACCATATTAAAAAAAGTATTTACAATAAAAAATTTCCTCAGTTTTCTTTTGTTCTTGCAATGCTGGCAACTTGTTTCTGCCTATTGCAATGGTTGTTTGTTAAAGCTTTTTTTTTGAGGGGGCATAAACAATCGGAGGGTGAAGGTTGGGAACTAGTACCTGTATTATAACACTAACAGCAGCCAAGACGCTAGGGGAGAATCAACAGATGCCAGATTCCGAGAGCAGGCTGAGGTGGTGCTGAGTGATGCGGAGGTGGTAGTGGTGGTGGTGGTGACTGTTGCGGAGACGATGCTGAGGTGATGCTGAATGATACTCAGGTCTTGCTGAGTGATACTGCTGTGGTGCTGAGTGATGCTGTGGTGGTGCTGAGTGATATTGTCTTGGCGCTGAGTGATGCTGTGGTGGTGCTGAGTGATATTGACTTGGCGCTGAGTGATGCTGTGGTGGTGCTGAGTGATATTGACTTGGCGCCGAGCGATGCTGTGGTGGTGCTGAGTGATATTGACTTGGCGCCGAGCGATGCTGTGGTGCGGCCCCGAGCGATGCTGTGGTGCGGCGCCGAGCGATGCTGTGGTGCGGCCCCGAGCGATGCTGTGGTGCGGCCCCGAGCGATGCTGTGGTGCGGCCCCGAGCGATGCTGTGGTGCGGCCCCGAGCGATGCTGTGGTGCGGCCCCGAGCGATGCTGTGGTGCGGCCCCGAGCGATGCTGTGGTGCGGCCCCGAGCGATGCTGTGGTGCGGCCCCGAGCGATGCTGTGGTGCGGCCCCGAGCGATGCTGTGGTGCGGCCCCGAGCGATGCTGTGGTGCGGCGTTGAGCGATGCTGTGATGGCGTTGAGCGATGCTGTGATGGCGTTGAGCGATGCTGTGATGGCGTTGAGCGATGCTGTGATGGCGTTGAGCGATGCTGTGATGGCGTTGAGCGATGCTGTGATGGCGTTGAGCGATGCTGTGATGGCGTTGAGCGATGCTGTGATGGCGTTGAGCGATGCTGTGATGGCGTTGAGCGATGCTGTGATGGCGTTGAGCGATGCTGTGATGGCGTTGAGCGATGCTGTGATGGCGCCGAGCGATGCTGTGATGGCGCCGAGCGATGCTGTGCTGGCGCCGAGTGATGCTGTGCTGGCGCCGAGTGATGCTGTGCTGGCTCTGATTGATGCTGTGCTGGCTCTGATTGATGCTGTGCTGGCTCTGATTGATGCTGTGGTGATGCGGAGTGATGCTGTGGTGTTGCCGAGTGAGAGATAGAGTGAAGATATAATGCCCAATTAGAGAGGGTGGTGAGAGAGAAAGAGAGAGAAAGGGTGTACATAGAATAAAGAGTGGAGCGGGATAGAGAGAGAAAGAAGGGAGAGAGAGTGAATGAAGGAGTTTGAAAGAGAAACAGATAAAGGGGTGAGAGAGAATGAAAGGCTAAAAAGATAGAGAGGGGAGAGTTAATTAAGTAGAGAGGGGGAGAGAGAGAGAAGGAGAGAGACAATAAGAGTGGGGGTGTGGAGTTTAAATAGAGTGAAGAAGTGACGCGGAAAAAGTAACCTTAAATATAGCTTTGTGCAAATAAATATTTTTTTAAAAACAGAGTGAGACAAAAATACTGGTAATTAGGCTGTGACTCCCAATATAAAACAAATATCGATATAAGGTGAAATCAACCCACCAAAGCAATATTTCTAACTAGACAAAAAAAAGCTTGCATTTCAATGCTAATCGCTGTTTTTCATGTGACTGTAGTCCAGGGCCGTCAGTTGGTAATGTGAGCTGCTGCTGCGATTGAAACATCAGAGTCCAGAGAGTTAATGAGCCATGACGAGGAAATGAGGAAGGAGATAGGAAACCCAGATGGCAGCTGCGCGCGTGCACGCCATCGTGAACGCAAGCTGGTCGCCAGCCGAAAGCCAGTGGGTTTGCACTTCCAAAACCCGCTTACTAAAACTCTCGGCCAGACCAGCGCAAGCGCTGGTACAGGCCGAGACCTAAAAATGAATTGATTGTAATGTCAGCCTCAGTTGGAACTAAAGATCCATGGAGTGAACACAGCCTGAACCTGAGTTTGCACCAAAACATGCATGTTGCAAAGTGCTGCATCTGGCATAGCTTACATTAGTGCAGCAGGAAATTTAACACAAAGGCCCAGCAGCTTGAGGGGGCCCGCTGAACCCCGATTATTGCTGTATTTCAAAATTCAATAGAAGTTGGGGGTCCATTTCGTTCCTTGCACTAGGGCCCATGGCACACTGGCTACGCTACGGATTCACCAGGGAGCTGCAAAAGCACCGGGCTTAAGAGCTATGTACCTACTATCTCTTTGTTGCTGCCAGTGCAGGGACAAGCCATCATCACACACATTGCAGTGTGAGTCTGCCTCTGCCTGATGGAAAGCATACAGCAGACAGCATGTCTATATTGGAAGACACAGACTGCCCCTTGTCTTAGTGTGCAGAACCAGTCAACATGCTGGGGACACTTCGAAGATTTGTTGTCATCAATTACTTCTGCAACCATGCAAAGAAACACCTGGGCTTGGGCCGGAAAGGGGAAGGCAGTGCACCTGATAGGAATGGCGGGACCGCCACCCCCGGGAGGGAAGCAAAGAGTTCCAGTCCCCTTAAATAAGAGCTGGTGGGGCCCGCCAGCACTGAGTGATTACTGTGTGTGCCCCTCTAAACCATGGACCCCAGCTCCGGGGCTCAATACATTTCCATGCAATCCTTCAGCGTACATGTGTTATTATCATGTGCACTGAGGCTAGAAATCAAAAATATTCAAGAAAACTTGGGGCAGGGTTGCAGACTCTCCAGAGGTCCATGCAGGGGATATTTCCATCCCAAATTCCCTGTACGTACTTACTTTGATGATATGTTGGTTGTCGCTGTTCTGGAAACAACAGTATTGCAGGTCGATAAAAGCACTCAATATAAAGGTAGAACGCATTTTAGTCATGGAAGGTTCCCCTCCATTCTTTAAATGCTATATTAAAATCGTCCTTGGTTAACACCAATTTGGTCTTCATGTACAAAGCAAGGAAGAAGAGGTAAAAGTATTATTGCAATAAGATTAACATAGATACAAGTTAGAGTTCACCTTGTCTTTTGCCCTATTGTAAATTCTGCATTCATTCAAAAAAGGTTGACAGAGTGCACACCAGTTGCTTTCTTTTATCAAACTTTGAGCAAACCTGGATTAATTTGCCGTATTATTGGTATATATTATCGCTAGAAAGCGCTATGGCCTTTATCCCCAAGCGAAGACAGCTGGCATGCCACCCCCGGACTCAACCGGCGCCAACAGCTCTACCCTTTAGCCACTGTGATATTCCCAAGAGGATCCTTTACTAACTGAGTGCACACCAATTCACAACTCCTAACCTTAATCGGGTGCAAATTACCCCCCTTGGACCTCGGCTTCACGAGCGCGCACTGCACCTCATCCTTCAGCCCTATCACTGTGAAATGCACTTGTTTGCGCTTGTGAACACAAGAGGCAAGCACTTGTGAAAGCGTATTGTTCAAATTGGAGATATTCCCTTGAGAAGCAGGAGTCAGGCAGCCACATCATGTAGATACACAGGTCGTAGGTTTATTGTAGAAGCAAATTTATAAGCAGGGCCACTGGAGTTATGTGGCAAAGGACGACCAAATTATGCAGCAGGTTGATTACACAGCAAGAAAAGGCAAATAAGGAATAATGTGGCATATTCCATAGTAGTATCATTTATCCATTTTATCATTTTAATGCACATTAATATTTTCAAAGTAAAGGTTTAACAGCAGTAGAACCACTCTGGCTATAAATATGATGATCAGCAACGGGGAAAAAAACGAGGGTCTAAGTGTTCTCGTTTATTTGGAAACTTTTCATCTGTGCGAGGTAAAATTAGTTTTTGTTGACATTTTTAAGTTAGCAAATGGAGGGTTATGTGTCAATGTGGTAAATCCATTATCCATAATAATGCGGAAAATGCTGCATTTACAAAATTACATCATTCCAGTGGCGCTGGTTGTAACTTGCTTGTTTTTGGCTTTTCTTGCCGCATAATTTAGTCAACCCTGATGCATGCTTTGTTGCTCATAATGAAGGCAAAAGTAGGATGTCCCGTCTGGAGCAGCATTCGCCCTATGCAGCTCATTAACACTACATGCCAACCCAGCTACACAGTGGCACACCAACATCCCAACTGAGTTATTTACAGTGGCTTTGCATGGGTGTTCTCATGGCGCAAAGCAACAAAAAGCATTTAGTCGATATACTGACCATTAAAAAGGCCTAAAAATGCAGCGTCAGTTGTGTATCAGCGCACAAGTGCTTGCGCAATCCTAGTAAATCTAGGCGCATGACCTAAGAAGCTTGGCCGAGCAGAACAAGAAAGGCATGGGAGAGACAGGTGATTATACTGCACCTACTCACCTGTGAACGGACAGCTTTGCAATTAGGAATGCAAACCTGTTTGCTATATGGTAGTAAGTCATCACAGCTTTAGTCTTGGAACGTGACTGATGACGGACTGTGTTCTTTCATAGCGCCATTTTGTTTGTTTAAGGCTTTCAATGGTCTTAAGCACATAGCTACGTGTGAGGTTATTGTCAGCACTGTGGACGTCAGTGTAATAACCTAATGTTGAATTTTCAGCAGTGGCATAGCAAGGGGTCAATGGGCCCTCCTGCAAACAGTGAAAATACTCCCTCCAACCACCCGCTCCGCACAGTTTGTAGTAACACAGCCCTAGTTGTGGTCGATAGCCAACATTCCTGGTCTCCGGTGCCACTGCACCTGCTGCACTGTTCGTAGATGCACCCCAGATTCTTAGCTCAATCAAGGTAAGAATGGTGGAAGGGAAGTTAAGCCGGACATTTCAAGCACAAAAATTGGATCAAATTAGCGGGTGAGAATTAAAACCCAGCCCTGTCACTATGCTGCATAGTTAAATACATATAAGATCCTAATGGCGAGACCGATTGGCATTGCCAATGCTTGTTAAATTATTGCAAGGACTCTGCTCACCCTGTTATCAACAAACTAAATCAATGCTATTTGGAAATCTAAATGAAAAGAGAATGTATCAAGATTGCACTTACAAAAAGCCAACTCAGAGAATTCAGAAGTTCAATTAGGAATTTCAAACTCAGAGACCCTAGAAATTCCAGCCCAAACAAGCATTGGCCAAGCCAATAGGCCTGGCATTCGCCCCCAGCCATTTGGCTTAGGCAATTCTTGTTTTCTTCGGTCATAGTTTTTGCAAAATGTTAATGTTGGGGAAGCTGCCGGGCACTCATCAATCTTAATTTAAAAAAATTAAAAAACACTGGGTAAAACGCAAAAATATTGTTTTGGTCTCAAAAAGCTGCACTATGCCATAGAAGTTCCTGGCACTAAAAGGTAACTAACTACTTTGTGTGTGGATGTGCTCCATGTGAAAGGGCAGCCTACTGTAACTCACAAAGTGGTCAGTCCATGGCCCATGATGCATGCTGGAGTGGGTGGAAGAAAAATGTGGATAACACAACAACAGAATAATGGATGAAATTTGGCAGAAAACCCCTATAAATAACTATGCAATACACATATTTTTTGTAAAATCAAAACATCTTGGCTAACACCAGACCTAAAAAAGCCAATCACTCTGGCGTTGGCTGCTAGCCTCTTGCCTTTGCTAATGCTTTTTTTTAATGATTTTGTAAAGGTTTATTACAAATAGATAGAGAGTGTTAAAAAAATAGATGGAGTGTTGAAAAGATAGATAGAATGATAGAGTTGTGTGGATGGATAGAAAGACACATACATATCTGGACATTGGAATAAATGGCACAGCTTCAATTTGTAATATAATAGTTAAATGTCTATATAAGCACGACATACAAAAACTCTAAAAGCAAACTAGAAAGACATACAATCAGGACATGCGGGCTAAATTGGTTTACAAATCTAGCTGTAGTCCTCACTTAAAATACATGCCAGCATGACATACAGGAGTGCAGTGATGGAGCAGGGAAAATAAAAATAAAAATTTAACCCCTAACAAATTTTATAATTAATTAAATAAAATGTTCGTTTAAATGTATTAATCAACACTATGTGTGGGAATGGTAACATGCCAATGTGTGTGCTAAATAATCTATTAATGGATGTCCGTGTGTCTAATTATAACGTAAAAATAAATGCGTACCAATTAAAAAAATAAATGCATGTTTGTGCTTCATAGAAATAAAACGTGTCGTTGCAAAAACAATAGTGATGGTAAGTAAGGAACAGCTTAAATGTTGCTTTCTGCTAGGTAATAACTAATTGGGGTACGTAGATGACGGGAGGGAAACGAAAGGGCTATTTTTCTCTATTTTAATTATGTTTTGTTTGCCTCAAATTAGTGCTTCTAAAGTATAACCGAGTGGCGATATAAAATGGCCGCCAGTGGGAAGATGTGCGCAGGCGCAAGGGGACATGTGACACGGGATGAAATCGGAGAAAAACTAAACCTCGTGATGTTACTGAGACGCTAGGATGCGAGAAATGGTCAAGGCTGATGTGACCTAATTGAACTGATAGTGTGCCGTGATGATCAGCAGAAGACCCGTGGGAAACAAGTTTAAGAGAAAGGACAATGACTGCGGAGTTCTCGAATGTATCGAAAGAAGTTACAAATGTACTGATCGAAACGGATGAAAATATGTTTGAGCGTATGGGAAAGGAAATGATCCAAGGACCCTTGGATCCAAGAGAACTTGATTAAAAGAATGAATAAGATGACATGCATGGACCAATGAAAGAAAAGCGTGTTATTAATGTTGCAACAGTTAGTTAGCAAAGTTAGAATTAGGGTATAAGAGGGCCTACTCTTAGTGGGAGGGGGTCAGTCGCAGTTGCAGTCAGGAGCGGAGTTGGAGAGTCGTGTTGGTGGCTTCCAGTGCTGGGTGGTCCTAATCGATCCCTTACTGAGCGGGAGATGCTGAAAGACTGTTAGATGAGACGGGTTGCAGGTAGCTGATGCTGACGAGCTGAAGTTGCTGTTGCTGTCTTAATTTTACAGTTGAGTATGAGAATCAGGTTATTTCTAATTCTTAAACTTAGGATAGAAATCATTAGGCTAAATTAGGAAGGTAGGCAGGTAATTAGGGTTTTTGGCTTCATGACAAAAAATTTCCTTTCTGCAATAAATTGATTATGCTTAATAAATATTTGAATTTAAGAATGAATAATTGAATAAAGTTTTAAATTCTCTCATGCTTTTAAAATTATATAAAATTTAAGATTCTTTAAACCAAAATGACTCAGTGGTTATTTTCCTAAATGATTGTGACATCAGTAATTGGTTATTGTGATTCAGCTGGTCTTAATCACTATGAACTAATTTTTTACATGAATGATTCATCGACAAAACAATGAGCAGGAATATCTTAAGAAATAACTAAAAGAAAGTGACAAATTAAGGTAATAAGATATCCCGGCTCCTTCCAGCGGTACATAAATGGTGTTCTCCATTTAGTTCTCATGCTTCTCCTAGGAGTACAGAATTTCATAACGGTGTAAAGGAAATCCAGGAATGTGCGTGTGTGTTAGGCGATGTTTATGGGCCCCATCGTCATGTGGATATGAGAAATATAGTTTGCCCCTGGATGACCTATAAGTGACCTGGGAGGAGAATAGTTTTTATTGTACGCGCTGCATCAGATAAAAGTACTTCAATGCATGCATACTAAAAAGAGAATAAGATTATAAAGAACAGTTTAAAATGGACACAATCTGTATGCTGTCAGCATTAGCAGGAGACATGCAGAAACTTATAAAGATGGAATGCGCCTGTGGTCACATCAAAAGCAAGGGGAAGAGCTGACAGAAAGCACCCTGCTATCACATCAGGCTCTAAACACAAATGTGACACTAAATAATAAAGTAAAAACAAAAACACTAGCACTGCAGAGAACTACCTTGTGTGGGGATGTACACCATTGTGAAAGAGCAAAATACAGTCAGTCAAAGTGAAGTTAGCTTGTGGCTGAAGTATGCTGTCCCACTGCCCCATGCTGAGTGCTGTAGAGGGCGGAAACAAAATGTGAATGACACAACCACAGACCAATGCATGAGGAGAGGTGGCTGAAAACCCTTTTAAGTAAGTAAGAATATATATACTTTTAATGAAATCGAAAGGTTTTGGCTTGGCTAACGCCAAACCTAAAAAGCAACCTGTTTCATGAGTTGGTCGTTACAAAAATTACTCAAAGGGCTTAAACTATTTTATCCCAATTCAAATCAAAGATGGGAAAAGTAATGTCTCTGCCGTATTAGACAAATCTTGGTAACATAGCTTTTATAAGGGAGGAACCCTAAATGAATTAATAAAAAATAATCTATCATGAACTTTTATGATGTACTCGAGATCTTGAGCAATGCGAAACTCCCCTTCCTGTAGTCTTGCAATGCATTTTGTAACCAGCATTGAGAAAATAAAACCTTTTTTCATTTATCTGGATTACAAGATTGTTTAAAGAGTCCACCGATTAACAATCAGGCATTACTTGATCAATCAAAATGACTGGACATAGTGGGAAAAAAACAACCTGTAGATTATGTTGACCCAGGTAAAGGGTTAAAATATGAGGTTATGTTGTTAGTGTGAGAAGGTTTGTGCTGTCCTTAAAAGGAAAAAGAAAATGCCCATCGTGGAAGGACATTTCAATGCAAGATGTGTGTCCCATTACGTCCTTAACGAAACAATACAATGGATCACGGTTTGACATCCAATAATTAAAGGCACTCCAAAGAGGCCTTCCTATGGACCGAGTATCTAGCCCCCAATTCAAGTTTACCCGTCATTCGGTAAAATGAAGAAGTCTCAACCATTATAGAGGGCATGTTCACAGCTAATTCTTATCCTTATAATGCGAAAGACAGTCTGTATTGAGAATGAAGATGAATTAATCTTCCAAAAGGAATCTTCGGAAATGCGCTATGCTCAAGCAGTTATATGTGAGTGCATGTGTCCAAAGCACGATTATTTAATGAAAGGATAGATAGCGGATGGTCTTTCCAAACTTTCTTCCAAGAGCCCTGTAATCAGGAATGCCAAGAAGAACGCTATTGTTACAACCAAATAAAAAAGTATTTGATCATTAAAGTTTGCCCAAAATGTGAAAAGTGAATAACGCCTTTAAAAGTTATTAGCATTAATTTTGTTTACAAATTAGCAGCATCCACAATGCTGTTAGCTTCCAAAGTGGTGCATATCTACTGTTTGTGGGGAATGGTCATGAGGAGGAAGTCTTTGAAGAGATGGAAAATGATAACCACTCCGCAGATGTAACCAGCTCTGAAAAACCACAGTGGATGTTCCCTTGGTGGAGAATAGATCTGCAAATAAATAAATCGTCAACCTAGGGGCAGTGGAAACAAGGAGGACATCAATTAAGTCGAATAATTCGCAGTCCTTGGAGGAAAAGGATGTGTAAATGAATCCCCCACGGGCAGCTGCATGAACAATATCTGTTAACAAAAGAAACAAGCCACTTTTGTGCATGGCGCCAAACATGGTCATGTGATGTGGAAAGGTCTGAGTGGTGATCACAGCCTCACTGTTGACCAGGTGATGAAGACAGCACAGATTCTGATGGGGCTACTTTGGAAGTTCATTCAATCCTAGTGATCGCATCACCCGGAAAGAGGACAGTCCAATAGTCTTTTATGTCTCTTATCATAAACAATGCTTCTTCCGAGGTCACACAGCTTATCCATTCAAGCCCAGATAGTGATGACAGTAGATAAGTGCCTAGGCTAACATGGATACCAAGGATTCCAGAGCATCAGTTGGAACAGATTAACAACTGTAGAACCTGAACCCCAGAAGGAAACCCAATACATTTTAAGCACATCCCTTAGGGATCAGTGGGACAGGAATCGTACTGCATGATGACCTAGAGTGTACTAGTGTACCGCTGCCTATAGTGGCAGACTGCAGGTGAATCTGGTATCCTTTTTTTTGGCACTGCCATGTACGGAGAGATCTAGGGATGTCCCTGACAATGTTAAGTCGGAAACCTGTTCTACGACCTCAAGGGGGACAACAAGCATACTCTCATTGTGTATAGAGGACTACTGTCCCTGCCCTGGGTTAAGCACATAAAGTGGTGGTGGCACTGTAGAATGCTTTGTGAATACTTAGTGTGACCAGACCTTTTTTGTGTCAGTTAGAATTAGGCCAACTGGCCCCTCATGGTTAAAAGTAACACCGTTATGTGAAACCTAGAACCTTGTGTTTTCATCCTGTGTGCATCGCAATGCTCGAGTACTAAAATCAGTGGGATTCAATTTGAATGCGTATGGTTTAGTATTGCCAAAGATGGAGGATGAGGTCAGCTTCCCTATACAGTGGAAGCGTTGTCTGCATTTTTGTGGTTAAAGTCTGAAGATCCAAGCACTTAAGGATAAAGATAGGGCTACAATTCGAAATTCTATTAAGAGTTTGTCACCAAGGAGCTGATGATTAGTTTATTCTGAGCAGTTAATTGCTTAATGGCAGGCGTGAGGGGTGGGACCATAGTTTGTCATTCAAAAAGAAGAGGTTTCTATGCCATGCCTTCCTTTTTGTCTATCTCGATTACTGCTCAGGAGGGTTGATGACAGTCAGGTGCAGAAACCTCAAACTTCACTGTGCCCATTTTGTGGGTGCTCTAGTTTGGAGACAGCCCTGATACTTGCTGTGAGAAACATCACTTTATGCTAAGGCTGTGTCTGGAGTGCAAACTGAAAAGGACACTTGAAAAGAACCATCCCAGTTCGGTAAGGAATTTGAGACAATGGAGCCACGTCCCATGTCTAAGAAATGTGTATAAACGTATGATCTAAAACACCCCACATTGTTCCAGTGATAAGTTCTTTAGGGTCGAGGAGTGCTTTGTAGATTACTCGAAGGACAGTAGTGTGACCAGGGCTGGCATCTGCCTGACAGCCAGTCTCCCACAGGTGAGAGGACATCACCTGAAATGCACACTTTCTGCTGCATGAGCCCAGGATCTTCTTAGATGCCTGCATGGCTGCTGAGAGAGAGGGAACAAGTCAGCCTAGCCCTGCTGGAAGAAGGACTGCCAAGGAGGAGAAGCCCAGCATGCACCTAGTGTGGGGAACAACCAGAAAAAGCAGACTGTCCGAGAGAGTGCCACAGGGGCGACTGTGTGCACAGATGGGTCTTAGGGACTCCCTCCACAGTTCACACTGAGAACTGCACCTTAAAGACTTCCCAAGATCAACCATCTGTGAGGCCCCGGACATCTGCTGTCGGTCAGCCATGATTTGGTGCTGCCGCCACGTGACAAGCTGCAACGGTGCTGACCAAGAGTTGATTAGCCTACACATGCTGCAACCGTCAGAACACACATGGAACCAGAAGAGCGTTGCAACTATCCTGCTGTGGGATTTGTTGGCACCGACCCAGAAGAGGGTTGTAACTTTATTGCCATAAGTCCCACCTACATCGGCCACAACTGCCAAAGGCACCAGAATCACTACACCACCTGCTGCGGAGCTTCACCTTATTTGTCCCCCTGTGAGGCCATGCATGCCCTAGAAGCTGTGGTACTCTGCCTCTCTGCTTAACCACAAAGAAGACAATGAACGAGTAGCACAGATCCCCACCTACAGCCAGGACAGGGAACTGCAATGTTTTGACTCTACCGCAAAGGTTTTGATACTGATTTTGCTCACACCCACTATGAGTGTAAGATCAAAGTGACTGGCTTCATATTAAAACCTGTGGGAAACATTATCTGCACCCGAGCCTATCACACATAGCATCACTCAGTGGGAACATAGCATTGGGTAGAGGAAGGGGGCAGTGCCCACAAGGGGATGAATTGTGATCAGAAGAAACACCATGCATCTGTTAATTGACATGTGTAATATTTAGTTCTTCTGTATGATTAAAAGTATTTTTTACCATAAAGAAAAACACTGGGCTGGACACTGAGTTATTGCAACTGTTAGCGGATTGTTGAGTTCTTGCCCTACGCTACCTCCCTCAGATAAACATGACTGCTCACCCTCTCTACCTTGATAGATAAGTGCGGAAAGAGTTGTACTGGTCCAGTTTACAGAGCTATAGAAAAACAGATCCCAGCACACCAGTGGCACACAACCTCAACCACCAAGGTTGGGATCCAGTAGCCCCTGTCTGCCCCGTGGCTCCCCAAATGGAGTCTTACAGGAATTATCCACAAAATAGAAAGGGATAGGGGTAGGTACATAAGTACCACTAAAATGAAGGTTGGAACATCCATACAATTGTACCTGTTAAGATGAAAAATGAGATAGAATATCTCAACAAATTAACATGTTAAGTTGTGTTAGTGCTCATAAGGCTTCTTGAGTCTTTTCATCACTAAAAAGGGATGCATACAAGAGATTAAATCATCCCCAGAAGGGTATGCCCAGTAGATAGCAAGCCAACAAACGGATAATTAGGTACATTTATTTTATAGGAGTATTCAGTAGCCGAGAATAAGTGACACTCTAAAATTCGATTTCTACATGATGCCAAAAATAACATAAGAAAATTGAACATTTTAATGTGGGTTAAGAAAATTGAATAATCTGCCAGAAACCCCACAGTGGAAAGTCCATCACCATGCCAAGTGGAGCATTCTGATCCAACTAAAGGCTAAAGGATTAAAACACTTTATGGCGAAATCCCAGAACATCACCATTAGTTTTCTTTTTTTTAATAAAAATAAAATGAAGCCAACATAATTACTATGCCTGGGATTACATCAAGTGCAATTTAAAAGTGAACCTAGCTTTCATATAGTGTAATGGTCATGTAGGCTTGGTTTGTGAGAGTTAAGAAGCATCCATGGTCGCTGAAGAGCCATCATGACCTCACCCCATTTCCATCGGATTTCTTGTAATGTAACACCTTTTGCCAGTCCTGACTTTCTAGACACCAGCATTTTGCATGCTGATGACCACTGTGAAACAGAAAACTACAAATCCAAGAATGCGATTTCCCATCTCAGGACTGTTAAAGGTAGTAAAAAATGATAAGGGGTCACAAGGTGTAGGGTATCCTCGTTTCTTCCTGCTCTCGCTATGCTGCAACAGTGGCTAAGCCACATCCAGGCTGCTTGCTTTCATTGTGACACAGCAGTCCCTTCATTGGCCTGCTGTTTGCTTTAGTCTCATTTGGGTACTCTACGTTATGTGTATTTGTAAAGTGCACTATGACCCGCAAGGGTATCCTGGTGCTGAGCAGGTGTGTGTGCCTAGCCCTGCGTATGGTAGGTTGGTCAATTGAAAAGCCAACTCTTCAGTTTCTTGTGGAATTCAAGATAGAGGGGAAGGCTCTGACGTGGAGTGGGAGGCTGTTCCATGCTTTAACAGCACTGTATGAGAAAGCCTGTCCTCATGATCTGGTTCTGTTTAGGAGGAAATGTCTGAGTGGTTGGTGGCTCCTTCCACCTGTGACTGTTCAGGTAGGTGTGGCCTAAGTTGTGTAGTGCTTCAAAATGTGTGTGTGAGGAGTTTGTATATCGGGAGTCAGTGGAGCTCCCTGAGGTGTGGTGTGAGTTCTAAGTGGGAGGTTGAGTGTGAGTCTGGCTGCCAAGTTCTGCTGCATAAGTTAGGATTACCACTTGCTCAATGTGACCAGGGTCCAAGCATATCAGACCTGATCTTCCCCTTTACAAATCATTGTATTCAGGTGTGTTAATGCAATAGGCATACAATAAGTGAAACAAAACTACATTCGGTTGTTAAATGAAAGCCACGTCTTTCAGTGGAAAGGGTCCTCTCTAGTCTCTCTCACACACACCCACACACACACACATCAGTAATTAAATCCTGGCTTTGAAACTGGTCTCTTTCAGGCCCTATAATCATGTCTTTAACTTTGCAGGAAAAAAAAGAAATGGATTGATTTTTCAACAATGACTACAAAAACTGTTAAGCTAATCCTAGTCACCAATGCAGCCGAATATTTCACGGTTTACTTCATCTTGCATTTCCTAAGAGTATTTGCTTTTTCCAGATGTTGAGTTTTTGTAGCTTTTTTCCATTCAACACACAACTCTTGCACAGTGCATATTAAGAACCAAGTAATATCCAGGTGTGTGGGAGTTCATGTTGTGGGTGGGTCTCTACAAAGGGGCATGAGGCAGTGAGAGTCTCTCAGTGCCAATTGGTGGGTCATAAAGATGTTGAGACTAAATGCACATCCAATCCTTGGTCACTCCAAAGTGTGCACAGAACGTTGGGAACATGTGCCTGTTGTAATTGTGATTCTATGAGAAGTGTGTAAAGGAGGTACACAGCTGTTAGACTGGCTACCTCACTCCAGGTCATTACAGACACTGCCTCTAGTTCTGAACGTTTTATCAACAAGTCAATTATTTCAGGAGTATTAGCAAGACTACAACACCAAGAATGCATGAAGCTATCACACACAAGTCCAGATTGGAAACAGTGCATGTAATGACTCCAGGGAAGTGATCACCCTAAAAGTGGTTAATATATTGACAGCATCAAATGGAAAGAAAGTGCAATGCTTACAAGCAAGTATGTGGGTTGATTAAGTGTGGGATTGTGAGCTGGAGTGGACGAAAGTATGTGCAAATGGAGAAAGTGAAAAGACACTGCTGACAAGGAAAGAGAGGTTGTGAGTGGTTTGCTGATGGACGTGTAAGTGTGAAGAAAAGAACGAGGATGAACGAGATTCCAAAAACCTCTACTCCTTCCACAGACCTTAGTAATGTTTTTACAGCCTCATTAATTCAGAATTTAAATAATTTCAATTTTAATTATTCTCAACAAAATCATTATTGTTACTCACTTTGTTGAACTGCTAACAACCATGGGCAAAACAATAGTATTGGCTTGTTTATTGTGTTACCCATTTTTGTATCGTATTTCTGGATGCAACAACAGAAAACTCATGGCTGTACTCCAATACTAATCAGATGGCATGCTTTGTGAAGCACAGTAATTTAGTTTATATGTTTTAAGCAACATCCTTAATTACATATGCCATGTCCAGACCATTAAGTGGGATGAAAAAGGTGGGTGGGGGTATCTCTAAAAAGGGATGAGCTGAGAAGTGTATCCATTCTGAGAGGCATGCTCGATGTAATGTATGGTGAAAAATGTAAAAAGGGACTGCATTGGTATCGCAGATTACCTTAAGAGTTTTTTACAGTCATTACTGAGAAATTGATCAGTGCTTTTGTCTGTAAAGTTAAAGACACAAATAGAGTACCTGATTGAAACAAGCCCCTAAGTCAGGTTTTAACTACTGCCAGGTCTGAGACTGGCCAGGACCCGGCCCAATTAAAGCCATGTCTAAACCTCTTGGAAAGTATTTCTAATTAAGATTCTTTAGCCGTGGCCTTCTTAAGACCCCCTCCATACTTTTCGCCCCATGTAAAGCACTAATCAAAGCCAAACACAATCTTTTTTCCATGGACTGTAGTTTTGTCATTTCCAGTGAGGTCATCATGCTCAGAGTCTATCACTTTCCATGGCGTGACTTCCTGTGATGCCATAAATTATACTTGCTTGTCAAACACCCACATTTTCAAAGCTACCTATAGTTTTAACATGGGGCCTTATTTTTAGCACCATATTCTCAAAATGTCCCAAACAGAGTGAAAGCCTTAGCATGCATGACTACTTGAAATATAGGCCTGTGGACATGGAATGAGGTCGTCATCATCTCTGCAGTCCTAAGGGTCAGCAGAATGGGGCCAAGTGCCCAGAAGTCAGCAAGGCTTGCTGAAGAAATTGTAACCAGTCTTAAAGTGGTAGGGGGCAACTTGATTTGACCTGACTGGGAAGGCTCAGCATACTTTCACCTTCTAATGCCGATAAAGGTAGATTGCGGGTCAAATCTTCGCAATGGGAAGGGACAGCAGGATTGGACTAAATACCCAGGAGTCAGCTAAGCTAGCCCAAGACATTACAGGCAGCCTTAATTTAGAAAAGGGTAGTTTCATGTTTGCCTAAAATGTGACTATAGGGCTCACAGCCAGAGTTCTTGGGCGAGCAAGGCAAGCACCTGCAGGATCAAGAAGGTGCATTCAACACACTGATGGCTGAAGCCAGCATTTGGAAAAGTTGAAATAGGTGTTGGCTAGGACCAGAAATAACTGTTATTGGCACTATTGTTTCAGATCAAAGGCCTCTGTTCTTGCCCTCCTGTTGTTGTTGTGCTTGTCTTGTTGTGTCAGGGCTGCAACTGATCGAGTGTTTTATCTCTCTCACTTACATGTGCAGAGTGCCTATCTGGCTAGGGTCAGAGACTGACTGGTGCTTGCCTGCCTTTGGGAGAGGCTTGGAGGCATGAATCCCAACTCAAAATGTTGGCTTCTTTTGGGTTAGCAGCAGCATGTGAAATCTGGGCCTAGTATAAATGCGTAGTTTCTCCTCGGGCTGCCAGTCATGATTGCTCTTTCACTTCCTAACTCATTCATGGGGTGTATTTGTTTAGCAGTAGTTAGTATCCTTGCCTTTATAAAAAACA
This sequence comes from Calotriton arnoldi, assembly GCA_963921515.1. Lineage (NCBI taxonomy): Eukaryota > Metazoa > Chordata > Amphibia > Caudata > Salamandridae > Calotriton > Calotriton arnoldi. Next base: position 2,132,133 of record CAWUFW010000883.1, read on the forward strand.
TTTTTTTTTTTAAAGCATGGCTTCTGCTCATGACACCAATTCCAATGCTTGCCCTTTTAAAATATCCTTTAACACATTCACCACCATCTCAACCTGGCGCATGTAACAGACACCAAAATCATTCCCTACATAGGCAATCTGACGTTTCCTTTAACAAAATACCCATCTACAAGCTTTGATAAAGAGAAATAACAAATCACTCTTAAAAGACGTGTTGTTTATTAAATATGCTTTTCACAATCAATATGTTATGCCTAATGTTTTCATCATAACTTTTTATAACAAACAGATCAGACCTAAGACAAAAGTTTTTTTTCTCCTAGAAAAGCAATCAATCCTGTAGCTGTTATCAAAGGATTAACACCATAACCAATGGAGGTCTCCTATACTGAGCATACGATTTCCTGCAAGGCAACCATCAGGCATAGTCATAACATTACATAGTATACAAAATTACAGTAAAGCTAGCAAGTAAAGCAAATTACTCTCTCTCCTAAGAGGGCTTAACAAGGAATCTGACAGTACAAACCGTCTATACCCACAATTTGTCAGATGGGGTAACTAACACCAGCACCTTTACCCAGTGGGGTAATCTATGTGATTCCATGAAACAAAATACCTATGTTTTAATACAGAGTATTAACAATCTACCTTTAAATGCCCATTAACTTTAACATATGCTTTACATCATCAATTTATCAGGCCTACTGCTTTTGTCATAAAACAATCACGTGTAAAGCCTTGATCATTGGCTTGTCCTCGTATAAACTTAAGCCCTTTGCACTTTGTATACCAGGTAGTTGCTTTGTGGAAAGCTTATACTGTCATAAAAATGAAAATGCATTCAAAATTTCAGTGGCAAAGCAAACTATGCTCTCCCCTAGGGAGTTTAATAAGGCATATTGTAGTGCATATCTTCTATCCACACAGTTTGTTCAGGCAAATGACCAACACCAAACCCCTTGCCTTCTACAGAAATCTTTGAAATTCCATGTAATAAAGTACCTGCCTACAGGCTTTAGCACAGTGCAATAACAATCCATCCAGCCTCTTGTCTGTAACACATGCTCTTCACAATAACTAGGTTAGGCGTGGGGAGTAACAGTATAAATGGCAGTAAATGCTTCACATTTAATACAATCATAAACAACATTTTATTGATCACTTATTCAAAAAATATTTCACGTCGTATTTGTATTTCTCAATTAATTCAATTTGCAATAATGTTTACAATTGATACCATGTACTCTTCAAAACAGTGTACTCTTCAAGGGGAATTATTAGTCAGTTCCCAAGAAAAAACAGCAAAAAGATTACAGAAATTCAACTGGGGAAACTACCAATTTAGCAGAAGGTAGACCCAATACTTTTTTAGAAGAACTCAGGGAAATGAGATTTGTAGAGAACTCTCTGAACAGAGAGTGGAGATACAACCAAGAGAGACTACTAAGGGAGGAAAAAGGGGTGGCAAAAAGCGGTCAAGGAGAAGAAAACTTAAGTACAGGTGTCAACGAAATCAAAGGCATAAGGGAAAATGGAAAAACAAAATACAACATAACAGTTAATCTTTCCACAAGGGTATTGACTCATGAGGAAGCAAGTGTACTAACTAAAGGTCTACCATTTGCCCCTACTAGACAAATTGATGATTTTGAATTAAAGACAGATCTCTTTGGATTCATTAGAATGTTGGACTGAAGAAATACTTTGACACTGTGCCTGTCAAGCACAGAGAAATGAAGGCTACCCTCATATCTGAGACAATTATTAGATTGCTGGATGCACAACTTATATTAAGCTTAGAGGAAAGCACACTTCCTTATATAGAGGATCTAGAGAAAGAACGGACTATTAAGGATCATGCTATTAAGACTACTGGCCTACAGGAAAAACCAATGTTTATTCCTATCTAAAGACAATGTGACTGATGAATTTTCTGAATTAGCTACCTGTGATTTTGAAAGAATTAAGAAAAATACCTGGAAGAACAATTTGAGCAATAAAGAAAAAATATCCTTACAAGACTTGTGCAATGACTTGACAATCATTGTACGCCTGGCTGAGTGAAGGGGGACGGTGGTGCTTCTTGAGTTTGAAAACTATAATCGGAAAGCTATTCAACAACTTACTGTGCCAAATGATTATGTGAAATGTAAACGGAACATATATACGGATATTCTACGGAAATGTTATAGTTTCCTTGAGAAATGGTTCAATGATGGTTTCCTAGACCAATAGGAGTTTAAGTATCTGGATGTAAAAAGCCCAGTGACATCAATTATATATTTGTTGCCCAAGATCCATAAAGGTGGATGGATCTATGCCACTGTGTAGGCCTATAATATCAGGAATTGGGTCATGTACAGAAAGAATTTCTGAACATATTGATATATTTTTGGCACCTTTGATTAGCAATTTAGCTTCATGTATTAAAGATACTAAAGATCTGTTGAGAAAATGGTCAGGGATGCCTTGTGAGGACTCATACTATTTGGTGTCTATGGATATTAAAAGTTTGTATACTATCATCAAACATAAGGACGACAAGACATATTTTTTGAATAAGTGATCAATAAAATGTTATTAATGATTTGTAAGAAACTGGGTTACTGGTTGAGGGGTTTGAAACCCTACTCAAGCACAAACCATAATCCTTGTCAGGGTGAGGAACAAGCAAACCCCAAATTAACCTGTGCTCAACCCTCTGATAGCTTGCGCATAGTAGGTAGGCTTAACTTAGAGGCAAAGTGTAAAGCATTTATGTGGTTCTTCAAATAGTAATAAAGTGCAAACATAACACAAGAAAAATCCCACACCAATTTAGACAAATAAAGCAAAATGTAATAAAGAAATTAAGACAAAAGCAACAAAAATCCAATCAGTAGAACTGGAGATATGCAATTTTAAATGTTTAAGTGAAAATTGCACCAAAAAGCCCAAAGCGTCACTCGCGGCTATCTGGTCATGCTAGTCAGGGAAAAAGTCACAAGTTCAGGCCGACCGCAATGGAGCACGGGTCAGATACAGGGACCAGGTTGCTCCCACTGAAAAGTTATCTTCTCACTCTTGTGCAAAGAATCTTGATCATGATCGAGGGAGCTCCAAGAGCAGGCAAGTGTCGTGGACGGTCTTTAAAGTAGCACTAAGACCAGGCCTGGCATCGCACACAGTCGTCACTGTAGCACAAAGATCCTGTTGTCATCGCGAACAATCAGGCTAGAGCTTCGTGGTGGTGCTCCCCACGAGCAGTCGATGCTGTAGAGCGAAGAGTCGGGTTGATGAAACTTCGCGTTGGCAGGCAGTGCGAGCGATAAAGGTTTTGGTGCCTACGGGCCCGTTCGTAGTCACGAAGAGTGCAAAAACTTCAATTCAGCTCTACTGAGGATACACAAGTGTCCAGGACCTGAGGGGCACCACTTTGAGCAGAGGGGCTTAATCCAGCTTTATCTGGGTGCTGATTCAGGTGGTTGGGAGCCTATGTCCCTGTGGCTCTGAACAGCAGGCCAATAGCCTAGCCCTTGGAGTCACTCTGGAAGCCCTGGATTCAGGGGCAGGTCCAAACCCTCTGTCTAAGGCAGGAGGGCAGCAATCCAGCAAGGAAGCAGTCCAGCACGGCAGTGGTCCAGCACGGCAGCAGGCCAATAGAGTGGGAGTTCTTTCAGCAGCACATTAGTCCTCCTTCCTGGTAGTGTTTCCACAGATTCCGAAGTGTACTGAAGAGTTGGTGTCTGAGGTCCAATATTTAAACCAGGCACCTCCTTTGAAGTGAGAGAAGCTTCTAGAGGTTTCCATTTGTAGTGCACGGGTTTCTTGCCTCCCCTGGCCTGGCTCCAGACAAACTACAGGGGGTATGCAGCCCTTTTGCGTGGAGGGAGGACACAGCCTATTCAAGGGTAAGTAGGGCTGTACCTAGCTCCGCCCTCCCACCCTGTCTGTGATGGCACATCCAGGCACACCTAAGTTCTCCATTGTGTGTGGCTGTCTTGGAGGAATACACAAAGCCTAACTGTCAACTATACCTAGTCACATGACCCAGAGACATTCTGCAGGCACTAAGTGGCTAAGGCAGGAAAATGACAACTTTCTAAAAGTTATATGAACAACAGGGAATTACCCTTTTGATATTTAAAAGGATAGTCAATGAATCCAAAATAATTTGTGCATAGATTGCAACAAATCATAAATGAAAATAAAGAAGTAAGAGTGCCCACAGTTTTCAGAACATTATTTAAATTATTAAGGAGTGAAGATTTTTTATATACAAAAAACCATACAACAATCCAATACTTAACCAATTAATGCTCAACACGTTACGCAAACAAAAACATTGGGGAAATTACATAGTGTATAATAAAAAACAAAAAATGGCAACGGGTTTACAATTCAGCTATATAGTCCCCAGCAATGAAGACAGTTTTGGATATCAATATAATCCCAATTCAGTCATCGGACACCACTGTGGTGATATTAGTCACTGCCGGGCCAGGTCATAATTCAATGCACCTTAATTCTGCAAAAATCTATATATTTTATATGTGACTGCTGACACGCAGGGGTGAACGCCCTTGCGCTCCTATGGACGGTGCGCTACTGGAAGTCAAGACAAAAAGTTTGGGGATCACCCTGCAGAAAGGGCCAAGACCAACATGATTGTATTAAACGTGTAGCATTTACTAACATTTATATTGTTACTTAGCACTCCTTTTCACTGTATATATACACAAGTTGTGAGCTAGAGGGGAAACTGGCCAAGTGGGTAGAGTGTGCAGGGCCTTTTTTGTTCAGTTATCCCCAAAATAAAAGCATAGGTTAGACCTACTGGCTTTGCCATAATGTTTCATAATAAACAGATGAAACCTATGAAATCTGGCATGCTTTTTCTAATGAATTGATGAAGTCACTACCCTTTAACATTGACTTTACCCAACACCAGCCTATTCAAGTGCAAATAAACTGGCAACCACAATGCATAAATTTATAAAATTACAAAAATGTAGAACATACAGCTTTCAAAATAATATTACAACCCCTCTCAACTGGGCCTAACAAAAATCATCACAGTGAATCCCCCCCAGGGTTTGCAGAGTGGGTGGCCAATATCAAAACTCTTGCCTACTGCTGTAATCTGTGAGATTCCATGCAACAAAATACCTATCTGTAGGCTTTAATCAGTGTCACGGGAATTACGCGGCAGGAGATGGACAAATTATGTAGCAGGGTTGAGTAAAATAAACAGCAAGAAAAGACAAATTTTGTGGCATATTGTGGCACGTTTTATAAGAGTATTACATCATTATTTCATCATTTTTAGTCTTGGTAACACTGCCTGAGCAATGATTGCACCTCATTACAACCTGTGTAACACCAGAATATAGCAATAAACAACCGAAGGGTGACCAGTCCATCTTTGCAAAGGGCCTTCCACTGAGCGGCAACACTTGTTGCTTCATTTTTAGTAACTTTTGAACCGTTAGAGTTAGAAACTAAAAATGTTTTGTTACAATCTGCAGATTATGTGGCAGATGATGGATTATGTGGCAAATCTATAACTATGCAAAAATTGCTGTGGCCACACAATCACATAATTCAAGTGCCATTGGCTTTAATATAGAGTAATCTCAATTCACGACTAAATGCCTATTGATATTAACATATGTTTTTCACAATTAATGTCAGGCCTAGGGGCGTGGCTGAGCCGAGCTGCAAGATGGCTGCTCGCTAGCGTGGTTCTGCCGGCCGAGCACATAATCCTTCAACTATCCGGTGCTCACCTACGTATCCACAGCTGAAAATAACGGGAGAGACGTCGGACTGTGAGAGGAACACACAGCGTAAACTTCAGCGGCGGCAAGCCGCGATCTGCACACAAAAACGGCTGAAAACCTGCCACGCTGGTCCTCAACTGCAGCATTGAAAATGGCGTTGGCCGAGTAACGGCGGCACAGAGAGGCAAACTGCAACCCGTGCAAAGACCGCATCCGGAGCTTGCTGCATCGGGAGGCCGGAGGACACAGACCGTGGCGCAGTGCGGGGATCTGTAGCCCTACACGGTGCGGCCAATCAAGCGTCGCACGGCCGGGTGAGTGAGCAGCAGCGGCAAAACCCAACCGCGCAGCCCGGAGATCGCTGAGGGACTTGTGGCGGCCCAAGGCGCTGGGGCTGAAGAAAGCCTGGGCCGCGCATGAGCATTCTCCCCCCGCCAAGCGCAAGCTCAACGCAACCGGAGCGCGATAGATACCTCTGGGCGCGGGACTACGAGCCTCAGGTGACCACTAGGGCGGCCGCCAGCAGTTCCCCTTAAATTGAAAAATAAACTGCGAGCGCGGCTGATGGCACGGGCCGCACAGTGAGAAATACACTACAGTGGGAACAGTAAATACAGGCGGAGGCGGAACACACACGCGAGAGTGAGACGCTGCGACCCGCTGCAGAGGCCACGCACAGCCCACATCGCCAGGCCATGAACGGTGAAAGGGGGCCCCCGCTCAACCAGAGGCGGCGGCGCTGCTTAGGCCGGGTCATCTCTACCACAAGACGGGGTGATACCCTGGCATCACGCTGCCGGTTGGGGCCCCTCAGGCTACATGATCTGACTTTAGAAAGAGGTGGTAGACAGAAGCGGAGATCCCCCGCTAGAGCAGCACAAAACGCGGGAAAGACACTCAGACAATCTGCCCCCCAGGCTAGACAGTCTGCGCTGCGCACCAGAATAGACACGCGGGTCGGGAGGTGCGGGCCGCCGCCTCCTTGGGTGGGAGTCTTCTGAAGAGAAACTGCAGCACTTAGGAGCCTGGAAGAGCCTACAAAAGGGGAGATACTGCGACAGCTAGTCCTGGTGCACGAATTGGGTGCCTGCCATTGCAACGCTACGCAATAACCCAGACCAGAACGGCGACACAGCCACCGGGCACGATCGTGCCAGGACAACAGCACGGGCGCCTACGCCCCGAGGAGGGGGAAGATCCTGCTGGACGGCGCTGAGCGAAGGCGAACTGGCGGAGCGGGGCCCTGAGGTCGTACCCACCATAGACAGAAGATACCGGAGGAGAGCCACCATGTGTAAACCAGACAACAAACAAGCCAAAATAAATTTTGAGAAACGCAATTCCAGGTTGACAGAAATAGACAACCCCAAATACGGTGGTGCCAGAAACACAGATGGATCCGGAACAGGACGAAGACATTAAAAGTATGTTCCGGGAGGTAAAGGTCAGCCTAAGAGCGATAGATGCCAAATTGGACTCAGTGGCGTTGCGCTTAGATCACGTCACACAAAAAGTGGATAAACAGGAAGCGAGAATTGACACCCTGGAAACTAGAGTCTCTGACTCGGATGACCGGCAAGTTGAGACGCACGAGCACCTACTGAGAATGCTAGAGGTCATCAAGGCACGCAACGAAGACCTAGAGGCTAGATCACAAAGGAATAATATCCGAATAACGGGCATTCCTGAGTCAACCAACATAGCTAACATGGAACAATTTGTGGAGGGACTCCTGAAAGATCTGTTTGGTCATGACTTGTCGCCGATGTTTCTGGTGGAGAGAGCGCACAGAACGCTGGACCCTAGACCCTCCCCTGGTGCACAGCCCAGAACAATCCTTGCCCGACTACTCAACTACAGGGACAGAGACACCATACTGAGACTGGACCGAGAGAAAGGTGACACGAGACATCAAGGAAATAACGTCTCATTTTATCCAGATTTCACCCAAGCAGTACAAGCAGCGCGGCGTGAATTTCTCCCGGCGAAGAAACTGTTCCAAAAAGCTGGCACACGATATGCAATGTTATACCCTGCGAAACTGAGGGTGCACACCGGGGGAAAACCTATGATCTTTACCGAAGCCAGTGCGGTACTAAAGTTCGCAAAGCAAACGGCAAGACAGCAACACGGGAGAGATGCTACAGCGGCGAGAACATCCGGCAGTCAACTAAGTGACAATGACTAAGCACTGGCAGACACGAGGACTGTCACTCACTGGGAGAGCGCTCCCAGTACTGAACACCGACTGAGGAACCAGGTTGGATTAACTTTAAAATGTTGGATTGAGTAGGCTTACTGCTCGGCCACCCCGTCACTAGGACGGGGCAGTATGCCGGCAACTCCACGTCCCCACGGGATGATTCCCACAGACCGAATATCACCTGGATCAACAATCGCAGAGGGGGGAGGTGGGGGGGGGGGGGGAGGCTCAGGGGAATGCACAACCTGATTGGGGGGTTGGTGTGGGTGGGTGGGTAGGGGAAGTTCAAGTTATTTGTTGGCAAGTTCAGCACACCATAGATCTGTCAGACAGCTCTCCCAAACCGGTGACTACTACATCACATTTGAGCACCATATGTTACGTCGCAGGTACGTACTACAAGGCACACTATGCGCAGACATCAGGGCCTTGCGGCTGCGTACCTGGGATCCGGGGACACTTCTGGCGTTTAAGCGCCCCGTCTCCTGATGTCTAAGCTAACATGTACCACTTGGAATGTTCGTGGTCTCAATGACCATCGTAAAGTAAGACTGGTACAGACATATCTAACTAGACATGCATCGGATATATGTCTCCTACAGGAGACGCATTTGAAGGACGATGCCCGTAGAAGATTAGCCAATAACAGATGGGGTGAAATCCACACATTCAGCTTTTCAAACTATTCTCGTGGGGTGGCCATACTGATCAGGAAAGGCACACCATGGCAGACACACAAAACATTATGTGATCCAGAGGGTAGATATATAATATTAAAGGGATGGCTATACAATCGGCAGGTTACAATAGCAAATGTGTACGGACCTAACACAGACGACCCCCTCTTCTTCCAACAAATCTGGCACAAGATTCAGTCACTGGGCAATGCGGCGCTATTATGGGGAGGAGACTTCAATGCTGTGATGTCGCTCGCCGACGACAGGGAGGGAATATCCTGTTCGCACCACCTAGGGCTATGGCGGTGCTGCAGGGGATAGTACAGGATCACCATTTAGTGGACTCATGGCGTGCGTTGCATTCTGCGCAGAGGGAGGGTACGTGCATAACACAACAGCATCAGGCATGGTCCAGATTGGACTTCTGGCTCACCACTAAAGACTTACACGCATGGGTAATAGAAGCACAACACCAAGCGCGCACCCTATCAGACCATGCTCCGGTGACACAGACTCTGGCGGTCCCAAAACCGTATATACGGCCGTTCACGTGGCGGCTCCCGCCTAATGCACTATTAGACGCAGCTTTCAAAGAGACCCTCCGAACTCGGATCACAGAATATTTTGAGCACAATACGGGATCGGTCGATAACATGGGAGTCTTATGGGATGCGTTCAAGGTGGTAATACGGGGGCACTGTATAGCGGGCCAATTAGGGGTGCTTCGAGATATACGGGGACGCCTGCACCGATTGGAGACAGAGTTACAAACCTTAGAAACACAATATTATCATACGCCAGTCCCCAAGCTCCTAGCTGACATCAGAACAAAACTCACTGACTACCAAGAAGAGGCGGACAGGGAAACCAAATTCTTACACAAACACACCAAGGCGCGCTGCTACAGGGAGGGGGACAGACCGGGGCGGACACTGGCAAACATGCTCCGCAACCCTAGAGGATCCACTTTCATTACTGAGCTCACCACTTCGGATGGCTCCGAAGTGCACACTCCGCCTGACATATTAGACACTATGACAGACTTCTATTAAAAACTATATACCTCCAGATACAACCAGTCGGCTGAGGTTTTGCAGGAATACTTTGACTCGGTAGAACTATTATGGTTTGGCAGAGCTCACCGAGAATACATGGACTTTCCTTTCACTGTTGAGGATGTGAGGCGTGCCATAGGCAGTCTGCCAGCAGACAAAACACCTGGTGCGGATGGCCTCACAGCCAAATTTTATAAAGAATACGCTGACCTCCTGGCGCCGCACCTTCTGGCTGTCTATAACAAAGCCGCGGAGACGGGCATTCTGCACTCATAATAACCATATTAAAGCCTGATAAAAACCGTACAGTATGCGACTCATATAGGCCGCTTTCCCTCATCAACCTAGACGCGAAGATCTTCGCTAAGCTATTAGCGACCCGACTCCAGCCGTTGTTGCCGCTGATAGTCCGGCCGGACCAATCCTGTTTCATACCGGGGCGTCCCACTTCACACAACCTCAGAACACTGTTTGCGCTCATACACTACCTTGCCCCTCATGTGCCTGCGGTGGCAGCGTTATTAGACGCCACTAAAGCATTTGACTCCCTGGAGTGGGGGTTTTTGTTTCCGCTTCTCCGTCTTGGCATGAGCCCGCTATTCATTAAACAGATACAACTTCTCTATAGCAGACCTACGGCGCGACTACGGGTGAACGGCTTAACCTCCGACCCGATATCTATCACAAGAGGCACACAACAAGGATGCCCGTTATCACCGCTACTCTTTGCAATAGCCACTGAGCCGCTTGCGGCCAGAATCAGGCAACATCACACAGAGAGGGGTATTGGGTTCACCACACGCGCACTCACTGTGCCAATGTACGCAGATGATATTACCCTATACATGGTAAAACCTAAAGATAATTTCGCGCCTATTACACGCGAGGTTGTGCGATACGGAGGTCTGTTGGGTGTAGAGGTAAATTGGGGCAAGTCTGTAATTATCCCGCTGACATCCGGGACTAAACCCTTTGAAACGGAATACCCCATAGGTTGGGCAAACGGGCTGACGCGATATCTGGGCATTTGGGTGAGAAGCGACTTACAAGAAATCTGGACATGCAATTATGGTAAAGTAACAGACTGGATCGAGGACAGGGTGAAGCGATGGAAGAATCTCCCTTTATCATTAATGGGCCGCATAGCAATAGCCGAAATGGTCATCCTGCCTAAGCTATTATACCTATTTGTAAATGTTCCTATACCCCCAACTGAACAATTTTTTAGGAAAATCCGCTCTTTAATGATCGAATTGATTTGGGCGGGAAAACAACCGAGGATAGCCTGGGAAACACTTACATTGCCACAGGCGCAGGGTGGGCTGGCAGCCCCAGATTTCGTCCTTTATGCCTACTGTGCGCAGGTACAGTTTCTGCGCTTTTGGGTGCACCCAACCCCCTTCCAGCCTCACGTTGCGATCGAATTTGATTGAACTGCTCCCATCCCGCTAAAAACTGCCATCTACAAACCCTTTAAGCGCCCACGCAATGAGGTAGACCCCGTGGAGGCACTGCGGTGGGCCTGGGGAGGGCTATGCAGACGTGCCAATATACCCGTACTATATGCTCCTTCCATGCCCTTAGCGGATAACCCACTGATCCCACCACTAATGGACCACAGGATGCGGGAACGTGCCCAACTGCACACTATAATTACTGGCCAGGACCTATATCCTGGGGATACCTTTCTTACATTACAACAGATGTGCGGGCTCACGCCTCCCTCGGCACTAGACACGCTGCTCTTTTATCAGGTAAGAGCGGCCTGCAGGCGCACCTTTGTGTCATTTCCCGAGCCGCCCCCGCAGCTGTCCATGCTAGAAAACATACTCACTGTAGAATCCGGCCGCAAACTGATCACGCGCCTCTACACTATCACACAACGGGATCACCCAATTGTGGTTCCGCCATCCCGCACAGCGTGGGAGGCGGACCTGGGCGAAAACCTCACGGAGGAACAGTGGAATTTCAGCTGCAGGCAGCTTGAACAGCTGACCCCAAACTACCGGCTTCGGCTAGTACACTTTAAATACATACACCGACTGTATAGGACCCCCATGCAATTACGAAGGATGGGATTGCGCGCGGATGACCACTGTTGGAAATGTGGGGCACCACAGGCCTCCTTCCTACATTTATCATGGCAGTGCAGGCACATTGCGGATTACTGGACTAAAATACTACACTATATTGTAACAATCACGGGTCAACCACTGCCCAACACGCCGCTAGTGGCGCTACTAGGTGTTATACCCCACATACCACCGAAGCTGCGGAAACTCCCAGCCATTTTACTATTGCTAGCTAAGAGGCAGGTGGCGATACACTGGGGGTCAGCCCGCCTTCCCACGGCGAGGGAATGGATTTGGGAGGTGGTTTACTGCAGAACTCAGTTGACGGAATATTGGGAGCTAATGCCGGCGCGCTCCCGCCCCAGGGACATATGGGACCCATTTGTGAGCTGGTTGGGCTCAGTAGATATAACTGGGGTATAGTCTGAAGTCATCACGAGCTAGATGGACCCACGTTAGACTGCACACTAGGATTCGATTGTTTGGTTTAAAAGTAAATGAGATTGTGATGCATGGGTTCTACCTCTTATTCTCTGCACTGAGACGCACCGCTAAAAAGGGAATGTAATGTATTGCTGTAACATACCATACTACATACTAAGCGTACAATGAAACTTTTCAACATTGTATGACGACAGATCGATTTGAAATGCAGATTTGTGTAAATAATGCCACAGTTTGTAACTTTATGATAAATCCAAATAAAAAAATAAATATGTCAGGCCTAGAGCCTTTATCATAACATTTCATAATAAATAGATCAGGCCTACAGCCATGATCAGTGATTTGCCACCATAACCACCTATGTTCTGCTGCCTAGAGTATAAAAACTTGACCACAAGCCAAAAAGTGCAATACATGCAGTCTTTTGGTGGAAGCACACAAATTCGGTCCAATCAAATCCTGTACTCAAAGGGACCAACATGTGAGTGCAGCTTAAGCCACTCTCTCAGTAGGACTCTGAAAACTCTCTTTTGTTGATCACATAAGGTTTAGGGACAGCTGCACTATTCAAGCTAGACCTAAAAATCCATGTAGATTAATAACTGTACTCCTCCCATTTGTGTTGTTGACAGAGGAGAAACACACACATTATCTAGCTATTTAAGACACATTAATAGCATTACAATGTATGCCTTTGAAAGTTCATGCTTTGTCAGCTGGATAAATAAAATTATCACAGCTGCGTGGAGGGCAAGCGCTTTTTTGTGAAAGCACAGAACTCGTGCCCAATCAAAACAAGAACTGCAGCGCCCCCCCCCCCCACCCCCACATGCGGGCAGAGTAGAGCCCTTCAACTGGTGATTCTGGCATAACTGTCGGGGGTCAGCTGTGCTGTTAAGGCAGACCATAAACCACGCCTAGACAACCGCACATACTGTAACTTGCAATCTCGAAGTGCTTCAGCGCCCCACACGAGGGAGGTAAACGCTATACAAGTTCTACAATACAAGGTCTCCTGGTGTTAGGCTTCCTCGGGTGCCCCCTCTTGTCGCGTGGGGCTCGGTACTCACCTCTTTTTTGAGCTTGGCCTCTGGCACGGTGTGTGTTTTGCAGGCCTTGTGGTCGACCAAGCAGTAGCAGCAGAGGCACTTTCCGTGCTCCTCGCAGAAGTACTCGAGGAGCTTCTTGTGCTCTTTGCAGGTCCGGAGGCCCAGCTCGGAGCTCCCCAGAGGGCTGTGCAGCTGGTGGTGAGCGAACGCCTGGCTCCCCAGGTGAGGCTGCAGGTGCTCCTGGCAGAAGGAGGCGATGCAGGTTAGACACGTCCGGACGGCGGCCACCTTGAGGCAGGAGTCACAGGGCACGGCCCCGGGCGGACAGGACTCCTCTTCCTCCGGCTCCTCCTCCTCCTCCGGCTCCGGCTGCGCCTGCTGCTCCTGCTCGCTCCGGTTCAGGTCGAGCAGGTACTGCTGCACCACAGTATCCAGCACGGTATTCTTGCGGAGCTCCGGTTTAGTTGCGAAGCCAGTGCGGCACTGAGGACATTTCCAGCCCTCCTGCGTCTCCGTGGCCCAGATCACCTCCAGGCAGACACGGCAAAAATTGTGGCCGCAGGGAGTGGTGACCGGGCTCTCGAAAGTGCCCAGGCAGATGGAGCAGGTAAACTCCTCGGAGAGATCCAACAGCGAGCCCGACATCTCGGCCATCTTAGCAGGGAGTGACGGTCACCGAGATCGGGAGAGAATGGAAACCGAAACTTAAAGGGCAGAGCAGGCGAGAGGGCGGGAGTAGGCTGTCAGAGAAGCACAGGCTGCCACTAGAAACGGAGCCCATGTGAGAATATGTGTATCTTCGGCAAATTAACTCCTTCCTAGCCTAACAGACAGTGGCAGCAGATCCTTCTGCAGGTTCTGTTATGGGATTCATTCACAGTTTTGTAGGATAACAAACTAACCTCAGGCTGACACCTGCCTAATAAATTCAAACTCTTTATTCGGTTAAATAAAAATAGACCATAAAAGCACATGATATCGGATACAAATCCATAGTTTAACAATAATATAAATACAAATTTACATTAATTTAAAAACAATTCAAAGTGTGATTACATCAGTGGGCTTTAAGTCTCCGAATTCATCATATAACGAGATTAAAAAAACTTAAACACAGTTTTCAATTAAGAAAGGAGAACAAAAACCTCAAGTAGAGTCTGCCATGTGCTCCTAACTGATACTGAAAATAAAGGAGAAGACACCTCAACCTAACGCCGTCTAACAGAGGGAGGTTAGGTGCAAGAAAGTTAGTCACCCTTAGTTTTTCTGGTTCTAATGGCTGCTTTCAGGAAGGCACACACAAATAATGAAGTTTCATGTGAGCTTAAAAACTGTAGGTGAGGGTGAATTGGTCTTTTCTATTTCTAACCATGCAGAGATTTGGTTTCGGGCACGGCTTCATTAACATGGTTCGGGCGAACTATAGACATCCGCAATCGAGAGTACAGGTCAATGGGTCGCACTCGCCCCCATTCACTTTGAGCAGGGGTACACGACAGGGGTGCCCACTATCCCCTTTATTGTTTGCATTGAGCCTCTGGCAGTGCAGTTTAGGGCAAACCCTGTCATTAGAGGGATACACTTTGGGGGTATAGAACATGAAGCCTCGCTCTTTGCTGATGATATCTTATTGACGCTTACTGCCACAGGCCCATCGCTACAGGCACTGCAGACAGAATTAGATAATTTTGAAGAAGTGGCGGGCTTCAAGGTAAACACATCCAAATCCTTCATATTGAACCTTACGGTTCCAGGCGGGGAAGTCCGGCAACTTCAGGGTAAGTCCGCCTTTCAATGGGCCAAACGCTCCATTCAGTATTTAGGGATTCACCTTACCGCGAGGGTGGAGGACCTCTACAAGGCCAACTATCCGTCGATGCTGACCCAACTACAACATGACCTCAAACGCTGGAAACCTCTATTCATCTCTTGGTTGGGACGGATAAACGCCGTTAAAATTACACTGCTCCCAAAATTACTCTACCTGTTTCAGGCACTTCCGATAGATCTAGACAGAGAGCTACTTCCTAAGTTACGGTCCCTAATTACCAAATTCATATGGCAAGGGGGGAGAGCACATTTGCCGTTCCACGTTTTAAGACGCCCAAAAAAGGAGGGAGGAGTGGCGCTACCTTATTTCTCTCTGTATTACAAGGCAGCCCAACTACGGGTGTTAGTGGAGTGGTCCATGAGAGAATCTGATAAGCATTGGTTACACATGGACAGGGCAATAATGGGAAGGACGATTTGGGACATCCCCTGGAGATCAAAAAAAGAGAGGCCAGCCAATGCATACATCAGCATCCCCACGCGCACTACGCTCAACGTCTGGGATGACGTCACGAGGGAGGGAGGGCTGACATCCTTTCCTTCACCATATACTCCTATCCACTTCAACCCCGACTTTCCTCCAGCTATGCAGGAAGGCCCGTTTGACACCTGGCGGGACGGAGGGTGTTTGATGGTTTCGGACATGTTCCACAACCTCGATGTACTCATGTTCGAAAGTTGCCAAAGAGAATTCCAGATCCCAAGCAGCGAGCGCTGTCATTATCTCCAACTCAAACATTGGGTTTCACAGGCTCGGGTAAGCTACTAGAGAACACACCCTGATGGAGCATTGGGTTCAGAAGGCAGGCACCATGAAGGGAGCGATTTCTTTTCTCCATGCCCTACTCTTGTAGGCAGTACATGCCCCACAAGCCCACTACATGTCCTTCTGGGAGCAATTAATTGGGAGTGACATCTCAGAAGAGGAGTGGAGGCACTTATGGTCTGAAATAACCAAGTGCAACCATTCAGTGAGTTTCAGAGAGGCCCATTACAAGACCCTATACGACTGGTACCTGTACCCCACTAAACTCAAAAAGATATTCCCTAACTCTTCGGATCTCTGCTGGCGCGGATGCGGTCTTCTTGGAGACTTTCCCCATATCTGGTGGGATTGCCCGACAATTCGGCCTTTTTGGGAGGAGATCCTCGCTCACATCAAGGCAATCCTCAATTACCCCATACCGACTTCTATCGAGGAAGCCCTACTAGGCATCAGAGATCCGGGTCTAGAGCATCAGCCGCGAGCAGATAAGGCAATCCTATGGGTGTGTCTAGGGGCAGCCAAAATAACGATTGCGGCAGCTTGGAAAAAAAGGGAAGCTCCAGCAGTGTCACTTTGGCACTCCCGGCTTTGGAGACTTATCACGATGGAACGATTAGCTGACATTTTTAGGCATGATTATAAAAAATGTGAGTATCGTTGGGGCCCGCTGGTTGCCTTCCTCTCGAGTGGCCTCCCATCAGCGGTGTGCCCATCTTCTATAAGAGCATTACATCTCTTCCAGCTCTAAGTGGAAGTCCCACCCTTGGTCAAATATTCCTAGATACAAAGCTAGACCTGACGGCCCTGGCATGCCCAACACGGGGGCGAGGCCCTCTGTCACACTTCAAGTCCGACTAACCGAAGACTTTTAGAGTGACGTACCACCACCAGGGAAGGGAGGGGGGGAAAGGGAGGGGGTTATGTTTATATTTAAGTTAGGACGGGTTTCTTTCTTTACTTGTTGCGGATTCATAGGCTAAAAGGGGCATGACTAGAAGCGAGAGAGGAGGATAAGAGGACATCGTGTGTAGAGAAAATGAACACGAATTAGACGTCAATGTTGACCGATGGCCGTTGATTGTTTCATGCTCTCATTACTCTGTACAATGTTGATTTCAAGTCATGCTAAATAAATAAAGCTTTGAGAAAAAAAAAACTAAGTGTAGAAGAGCTACTCTACACTGTCGAAAACCTAGCTTGCGTAACAAAGACTGGCTAAAGTGCTTGCGTGCTAGACTGTACGATTTGCAAAAAAACTAAGTGCAGAAGTGATTGTGCAGATTGGTTATCACAGGGGCAAATCAAATCTGTGTTTTCGCCAGAATCAGGAGATTACAAAAAAAAACTGTGATCAATAAAGGGATCCTGCCCTGAAGCAGAAAAGGAGAGATCTCTCCCATCTTGAGAGGTCTATGCCTGGTAATAAGCATCTATAGTAAGTCGAAACTGAAGGTTTTACTAACTCTGTTTTCATTCTTAAGTCTACGCTGTGCTCAATGTATGCTGCTTTCACCACTGCCGTAGCAGTTTTAGGAATACTATTAGGTTCAGAGAACCAGGCAGATAGACCCAGAGTTCCTACGGTGTCCCGAATATAGCTTAGCCATGGGATAGAAAGGACCTTATCAAGTGCAAAGTAGTCGAGTTTGATATCGCTACATAGCTTTGCCGCTGGGTTTGTCCAGACGCTGACCCACAGTAGGAGTGGCGTCACACGTACTTTATCTGATATATAGCCCTGATTTAGCTCCGAGTCAATAATAAAGTTGGAAGTAGTAGGTGGTAAACTCAGCAACCGCCGAAGAAAACGATTTTCCTCGGATTGAAGGCCAATGCATTTGTTAAAACCCCAGACACCCGCGCCATGAGTGGCAGCACTAATGCGCTGAGAGTTGTACACTTTCAGAGGAGGAAGAATCTGTTCCTCTAGAATCCACTCTTAACAGATTACAAACAGTCCCTCCAGTTCTACTAAGCTTTAGGCTAGCCTGTGCCAGGTGGGGGTTCCAGGACCCTGATTAGCTAAACGTTAATCCTAGCGAGTTACTGCTGTACAAAAACAGCCAGAAAAGCTCTGTACCGTAGTGTGTTGTGGGTTTATAGGGGTACAGGGTGGGAAATAATGTAATTATAATTGATTATTAATTAGTTTTTAATTAATAATACTTATTTAATTTATAATTCATTATGTTAATTGTGCAATTCATTTAGTTTTAATTTAAATTTTAGGTGCGGGTTGTGGGGCTTATAGGGTAACAGGGAAGGAAGTACATTAATTATAATTAATGAATAATTCATTTTTAATTAATATTAATTATTTAAATGATAATTATATTATTTTAGCAATTATTTTTTTTACTTAAATTTTAGGTGTGGGTTGTGGGGTTTATAAGGGAACAGGGTGGGAAGTAAATTATTTATAATTAATTAGGGGCCGATTCCGATCTCGGTCGGAGGCGCACCCAATAGCATTCGGTCGGGAAAAAAGCCATGCGAAAGCCTGTTTCCCGACCGATCCGTACTAGCACACCGAGCGAGTAAGTACGATGCGCACAACAGCACAGAATCCGGCCGAGCCGTACTCACCCAAACCAGGTCCTGTTCCCCGACCGAGGCGAATCCGGAAACGCCGAATCGAGTCGCACAGAAGGAAAAATGCAGCTCCGTCCGGCCGAGCAGAGTACGACTGCGCTTTCCGTGCGCGCCGAACCCGTCGCTACGCACGGCACGTCAAAGCATCCAGGAGAGGCGCACATAAGCTCCGATTCGCGCCACAACACGATCCACGGATACGAGGCAGAACACGCCAGCGGCGAGGACGAGGCAAAGCGGCGAGGGCGGCGCGAGGCGGCGAGGGCGACGCGAAGCAACGAGAAGGACGAACGACACGAACCAACCATGAATCCCTTCGTCCCGATCATACCAATATTCTACATTTACTACCGGAACAGGCACGGACGCGTACGGCGCAGAAGGTAAGCCAGACACCAACCACAAAACACATACAACACGTACACGACACATCACACACACACAGAGGGATGCAGAATATACTTACACCAGCAACAGCAGCACCATAGGGGCGGGATGCCCATCACCAATGCCACATATGCACACAGGGGCCTGAATGCGCACCACCACCCCTACCCAGGGGGGCAGGATGCCTACCACTACTACCACCCTTAGCCAGGGGGGCTGGATGCCTACCACTACTACCACCCTCACCCAGGGGGGCTGGATGCCTACCACCACTACCACCCTCACCCAGGGGGGCTGGATGCCTACCACTACTACCACCCTTAGCCAGGGGGCTGGATGCCTACCACTACTACCACCCTCACCCAGGGGGCTGGATGCCTACCACTACTACCACCCTCACCCAGGGGGCTGGATGCCTACCACCACCCTTAGCCAGGGGGCTGGATGCCTACCACTACTACCACCCTCACCCAGGGGGGCTGGATGCCTACCACTACTACCACCCTCAGCCAGGGGGCTGGATGCCTACCACCACCCTTAGCCAGGGGGCTGGATGCCTACCACTACTACCACCCTCACCCAGGGGGGCTGGATGCCTACCACTACTACCACCCTCAGCCAGGGGGTCTGGATGCCTACCACCACCCTTAGCCAGGGGGGCTGGATGCCTACCACCACTACCACCCTCACCCAGGGGGCTGGATGCCTACCACCACCCTTAGCCAGGGGGCTGGATGCCTACCACTACTACCACCCTCACCCAGGGGGCTGGATGCCTACCACTACTACCACCCTCACCCAGGGGGGCTGGATGCCTACCACTACTACCACCCTCAGCCAGGGGGCTGGATGCCCACCACCACCCTTAGCCAGGGGGCTGGATGCCTACCACCACTACCACCCTCACCCAGGGGGGCTGGATGCCTACCACTACTACCACCCTCAGCCAGGGGGGCTGGATGCCCTACCACCACCCTTAGCCAGGGGGGCTGGATGCCTACCACTACTACCACCCTCACCCAGGGGGGCTGGATGCCTACCACCACCCTTAGCCAGGGGGGCTGGATGCCTACCACTACTACTACCCTCAGCCAGGGGGCTGGATGCCTACCACTACTACCACCCCCACTCATAGGATGGACAATGCATGACACAACCAGCACACCACAACCTAGGGAATGCAAGAAGAAGACATCCCCCAACACCATGACAAGCGTGTGTAGACTGTGTCAAATGCCTACAACACCGAACATGACTTTGAACATACAATGTGACCCCCTAGCACATGTGCCACACATATATGTGTGTGGCACCCACAATGCAAGCAGGCCATGACCATTGTGGCAATGGGGTCCAAACCCCATCATCACAGTGACCAAAATGTAAGTGTGGGGTCCATAGCGGAAGCACATTTTGAACATTGTGGCAATGGGGTCTAAACCCCCATCACCACAGTGACCAAAAGGTAAGTGTGGGGTCCATAGCTGAAGCACATTTTGAACATTGTGGCAATGGGGTCTAAACCCCATCACCACAGTGACCAAAAGGTAAGTGTGGGGTCCATAGCTGAAGCACATTTTGAACATTGTGGCAATGGGGTCCAAACCCCCATCATCACAGTGACCAAAATGTAAGTGTGGAGTCCATAGCTGAAGCACATTTTGAACATTGTGGCAATGGGGTCCAAACCCCATCATCACAGTGACCAAAATGTAAGTGTGGGGTCCATAGCTGAAGCACATTTTGAACATTGTGGCAATGGGGTCTAAACCCCAATCACCACAGTGACCAAAAGGTAAGTGTGGGGTCCATAGCTGAAGCACATTTCGTACATTGTGGCAATGGGGTCCAAACACCCATCATCACAGTGACCAAAATGTAAGTGTGGGGTCCATAGCTGAAGCACATTTTGAACATTGTGGCAATGGGGTCCAAACCCCCATCATCACAGTGACCAAAAGGTAAGTGTTGACAAAGAAAGAGGTGCAACTGCCAAACTGCATGGATGATTCCTGGTCACAGAACAACAAACACATCAGTGGCAAAGTAGTGTATGTGTCCCATTGCAACATAAATTGGGGGAGCCAAATACTGCAGTGCAAATAAGACATACCTTTGGCCATGTGCAGACAAACAACACCCATGGGGGCTGACACCGTCAACAATCATCAATGACACAATGACAGAAGTGACCATCAGAATGCAGACCCACATATTTGCACCAATGGGCACACAAATGCAGATACCCTGTGGAGACTGCAGATGTGAGGTGAACAGATACCATACCATGGCAGCAATGGGACACACAAACCATGATCATTGTGCTGACCGATGACCTAGGAGTCCCAGGGACAGCAGGGGAAACCCACCAAACTACATACAGCCAATGGCACACCCAAGATATGCCAATGCAGTGGTGCAGATGCACAAACACAAACAGGCAGACCCACACTGCACATCATACACAACAGGTGAGGGGGGGTGCCAGTGTCCCCAGGCAACCACACAACACATGAGGAGACCTGAATACCAATCATACAGATGTGCATACAGTGCCACACAAAGGTAACTCATGGATCCACATCCCCTATGTGGGCAAGCAGGCATTGTCAGATGAGAGGGAGCACAAATCACACATGTCACACAGGCACGTAGGGACAGCAACTGACACAGCAAGACACAGACACACCACAGCACCACCCCAGGGCCCCCACAATGTGGTGACCCTGGGCTGCATTACAATCCCACTGTGATGACAAAGCTAAATGTGGTTCACACTGTGAACCACAGTCATGTGTCCTGAGCAACTAACTACCATCACACCTACACAAGCACAAATCAAACAGCATGGCCAGTATGCCAAGGCCAACATGGAGGCAGGGGCCTAGCCGGGCAACAACTCTCATCTGCACACACTCAACACCACACCCTCGACCTCCAACAATGTGCAGCAGTGAAGCACACATGCACTGGTGACATTGCACATGCACCCATGACTATTCCAGGGTGGTGGGTGGGAACCAAGGTGCAGAAACACATCACACATGGCCACTCAACAAGACTCCTGAATGTCTGACACACTGCACACTACGCTGTACATGGACATGACGGCAATACCACACCAACCAATGGGATCCCAGCCACAGTCACACACCAATGAAGAAGCCAAGGTCACCCACAAAGAACACACATAGACAACAACCAACATTGCAGCCCGGACCCTGAGGAGTGCCAGCAGTCACACACACAACGTGTCACAATCACTGAAAGATAACACAAACTGGAAATCACATGACAGGGGCAAACAACAAGTGCCAAGGGGAAACCTGACTGTGACCCATCTGCGTCTGCACACAAACTCAGCCCTGACAGCAAACACACCTATGGGTGACACCCTGAAGACCAGTAATGTGCCATGCACCCACATCACAGAGAACCCAGGGCGAAGACTTTGGGTGAACATAGGTCAACTCAGCTAGCATCACAAACAGGTACAACACTAGGGATCACAGCATGCACAGCTAAACGGAAGTGAACACACAGACATGCACATACAACACACACCTTGGGCGCAGGCAATGTCACAGGAGTACACACTGCCATGAGGGGACTCCACTCCTGTGTGAGGAAAGCTGTGCCATATGTTGCCTCAGTAGGGCCCCATCATGTCAGCTGAGCACTTGGTCACACAATCAACAATTAGCACCAAATGAGGGCTCCCGTAACATCAGCCTGGTCATGGAAGTGCCAACGGAATCATCAGCACAGATCCAACACACTTGTATAGCAATGTTGCACTGACAACACAGATGAGTCCTTCCCCATTGATGCCCAAACCTGCATGTCCACTGGAGATGGCCACACGGTCAGGGAAGTAGACGAATTGAACAATGGCAGGCACAACAGATGTGCAGGGGTGGAAGCCACAGATGTGAAATAGGCAATCTAAGTAGGAAATCCCATTGCCAAATACTGAACACATGACACCCTCAGATGCTGCTATGGATGACATGGATACACCACAGGATAGGACACATTCCCCCTGGACCACATGGGTTCCTGCTGTCTGGTGTCTGTTGGATTGCAACACCCCAGTGTGGCCACATGCACCAAGTACACAGTAGTTGGACAGTGCAGAGGACACGGTGTGGCATGTGGACATGCACACATCACAGCTCTTGCCACTGAGTCAGTACAGGTTTCCGGATGAAAGGGATGCCCAGAGTCAAATAGGAAATGCATGTGATGCATACCAGCGACAGACACCATGATGCACCCATGTCCTGATAGCCATCGCCACAATGGTGTGCATGTAGCACATGTCACTCCCCTGCAGGACCACCAATAAGTTGACACATGCCATGGCAGAGGCATGACTGCTAAGTCATACATCACTGTCTCAGTGATGTATGACTTGGCAGCCAGACAACAACACTATGCACTGTGTCACAATAGTAGGTCATGGGGAATGCAAGTCCTGGAGCTGCACAAGTGCACATGTACATCCCCCACACAACACATCATCTTAACCCTCATCTGTCCAGGTCATACCTATTGGACATATGGGAGACCTGTGACACTACCCTCTGAACCTGAGCCCCTCACAATCTGCTGTGAATGGGGAACAGCTGCCTGAACTTCACATTCGCATACCCCAGTCTGCACGGGCAGCTGATCAAACACCTATGTGACACACAAGTATCGTCTCCTATGGTCACATCTCCAGGGGCATGCTGAGCCCCTACCAAGAAACACCCCAGCAGTCCTGGCAAGTAATCCACAGCACACTGACACAGAGGCAGACACCTGAGGGGTCAAATCACTGCGCACAATGTGTTAGCTGATACACGGGAGTGGGAGTACAGAGTGCATTGCATGGCCTGGAGTAGGCATGACTGTCCTGCTCCACATGAATGAGGGATGAGCCCTGGACAGTGGATAGCTGGCTATGTATGTGTGACACACGTAATCTGCACACTCCTGGGGCCCAAACATTGTTCCCACCTGCTGCATGGGCGTGTGCCACATACCCCAGGCACATGTGGTGGCTCAGCTCAGCAAGTGGACCGCATATCAAAGCAACATGCAGATTACATGTCCGAACACAGGCGTTGTGTGAACAATGGACCCACCCATGATGCCCACAACAGAGTTAGGGAAACAGATGCTGTCCCCCATCTTTAGTGAAGCAAACTGCAAGGACACAGTCCCAAGTGACACAATTCCCTGAATGTAAGGGCCACACCTGGGTATCAGATGAGCAGTGGGCAGTGCACAATAGAGGGACATGGCTCCTGGACAACATGACTGCTGCACTGTGGCAGTTGAACCAGGCCAGAGGAGGGCACAAAGCATGTGATACAGAGTTCACAGTGCAGTCTTTGACTCACCCCCTCCTTGCTGCTGTCTGGCCTTCAGCTGCCCATCCAGGTCTGGAAACACCACCGCCAGGATCTGGAGCATGTGGGGGTCAGGGTCCATGTTCCGCCCCTCCTGCGAGGAGGCGACAGCTTCAGCTGGACCCGTGCAATCCTCCGGGTCCAGCCCCGAAGGTCCTGCCACCTCTTCTGGCAGTTGCGGATCCGGCGCTTGTAGACCCCCACGGACCGGACGGCCCGGACGTTGTCCTTCCAGATCTCCTGCTTCCGATGGGCATTAACCTGTCAGGATGACAAAGTGAAAAGGCCATTACTACACATGCAACATATCCGTGCATGACACAGTTGTATATACATGTCTCAATCACAGGGGCACATGATGTACACAGGCAGTGCAAAGCTGCCCATGGACAGTTTGCCAGACGTCACTACATGGTATCATTGCATGGGAAGTAAAACCTTGTTCAAATGCACTGTCACTGCACCATACCTGTCCAGTGCATGTCACTACACACTATGGGGGGTGACAACTACTCAGCCTGCTAGCCAGTGGCGTGCAGACTTTCAGCCTTGCTAGTCAGACAATATGCACATTCAGAAAGGCAGTGCACAGAACACTCACCTGCTCCCCTGGTGTCCCATACAGCTTGCTGTACTGTGGAAGTAATACAAAGGGGATGATGGACGAACGTTTGAGCCAATCAAACACTCACCCCCAGTCAACTGATCTGGGTTTAATCCATCATCATTCTTTAGCTCACTCCACCACCCCAGTTCAGACATGGCCATATGCAAATCAGTCTGACCCTGTGCCTCATGGGAACAGTCCAGCCCGAACTGCCAAGCCATGTGGAGTGAGCTAAAGAATGATGATGGATTAAACCCAGATCAGTTGACTGGGGGTGAGTGTTTGATTGGCTCAAACGTTCCGTCCATCATCCCCTTTTGTATCGCTTTGTTCGCCCTAAGTTGGCGGGGGTATGCCCAGACGTGGGTCCCTTGCTAACTTTGCCACTGGATTTAAGCAAGCCTGGCTGATGACGGCTGGAATGCCAGAAACCGGTCCTAGGATGCTTGTTTCCGGTCCAGGGAAGACATGGCTTGGCAGTTCGGGCTGGACTGTTCCCGTGAGGCACAGGGTCAGACTGATTTGCATATGGCCATGTCTGAACTGGGGTGGTGGAGTGAGCTAAAGAATGATGATGGATTAAACCCAGATCAGTTGACTGGGGGTGAGTGTTTGATTGGCTCAAATGTTCCGTCCATCATCCCCTTTTGTATCATACTGTGGAAGTAGGCTGTCCAGCAGGGCCTTGTTCTCCTCAAGGCTGAAGGCTGGGGCTCTCTCCACAGTACGTGCCATTGCAGGGTCCAGAGGGGCAGAGACAGCAGCAGTGCAGTGGCAGATGTCGTCCTGGAGCATGTAGTGCAGGCAAGTGAGCTCTCAGGGAGCTCTCAGCTCTCAGCCAGCAATATATATGTGCTGGAGAGGCTGTGTCCAAAGTGATAGGTCCAAGTCGTTTGCATCTTCTGAATCTGGCCAATCCATGGAATAGCAGCACAAAAACACGCCCACAGCATCCTTCAAATCTTCAACTTCATGACATACATGATTTTGCAACATTGTTGTGGGTGACCAACTGATTTTCCAGCAACCGACTCGTTCAAAATTCGAAAACTCGTCCGTTGCCAGGCAAGCCCATTGTCAATGGAGTGCGCACCGATCGGTCCATTGCGGTACAACGCGTACAGGGGTACAACGCGTACCCGCACACATTGAATGCAATGGGCCGGCCGGGGCACCGATCGGTCCATTGCAGTTCAACGCGTACAGGGGTACAACGCGTGCACCGCACACATTGAATGCAATGGGCCGGCCGGGGGCACCGATCGGTCCATTGCGGTACAACGCGTACAGGGGTACAACGCGTACCCGCACACATTGAATGCAATGGGCCGGCCGGGGGCACCGATCGGTCCATTGCAGTTCAACGCGTACAGGGGTACAACGCGTACCCGCACACATTGAATGCAATGGGCCGGCCGGGGGCACCGATCGGTCCATTGCGGTACAACGCGTACAGGGGTACAATGCATACCGGCACACATTGAATGCAATGGGCCGGCCGGGGGCACCGATCGGTCAATTGCTGTTCAACGCATCACTGTACATGTGACTGGCATATGTCAGCATGCCTGTCTCAGATGGACATATGCCAGCCACAGATAGCTCCCAGGGAGTGAGGGGCACACCTACATCACGACAGCCTGTCCAAACTTTATCATAAGGCATGTAAGGCTGCATTTCCTATTGTGTGTATGTTGGTGTACATGTGGTCCTGTGGGTGTCACCTGTGGGCAACCACCCCCAGGCTGTGCACGTGTTCATGGGGACAGGATCCTGGGTGTTACGTGTACATGACCACTGTGATGTGCAACTGTTCATATCTGTGCATGTGCCATGGTCACATTTCACGGTGGTGTATGTGTATGTCATGTCACATACCCCGTGAGTCCCATGTGGGACGGTATGTTTGAGCCAGGGTGTCCCAGTGGCACAATAGTGATGGTCCTCCACAGTCTTTGTGCATGTAGTGTTTACAATGTCTCTGATTTCATGTGCACAATGGGAGACAGTCTCCACATCCAGGTTGTGTGTGAAGGACTTTGATGTTGTGCGTGTGTGTGTCACAGACGTCCATGTCTGTCCTGCCGTGGCAAGTGGGACCACTACCTGTGGGGGTCATGGTTGTTTTGCTGTGGTGTATACATGATACTCCATGTAATGCCAGTGTCCATGTGGCAATACAGGGTCCCTGGGAATGTACCTGTCGTTGAGCTGTGGTGCCTGGGGCACATCTGTCCTCACATGTCACTGTGGGGGGTGATTGTGACACGGCAGCAGGAGATGGGAACTGTGACACGGCCTCATGATATCCAATGGGCCAACCTGGGACTAATTGATGCCACCTGTTGGACCGTGTTGACAGATGTTGGCCATGTATGTACCATACATGTCCTTACGGAACTGCACACTTCATGTAATTGTGCCTCATAATGATGTATGTTGGGATATTGAGTGTGTTCAATGCCGCATATGTGGGGTGACTGACAATCTTGCTTACTTCTCCTCTGCACTGCAGGGCTCCTGCTGTCCATCGACCATTCCCAGACCTGGCAACGATGGTGGAACGGGACAGCATCCGACGGTACCGCTTCACCAGGCAGCTGATTGAGGATTTGGCAGTGCAGTTGTCCCCACATTTGCAGCCTGGCCGGCCGTATCCTACAGCGCTGACTCCCAAGGTGAAGGTGATGGCAGCCCTACACTTCTTTGCCACCGGTACCTTCCAACATACTGTGGCGACTGCTGGTGGGATGTCACAGACCATGTTGAGCTGTGTGCTCCGCGATGTTTTGGCGGCAATGTTGCTATTCCTGAACCGGTACATCTATTTCCCTAGACTGCGACGACTCACTGACGTGAAGAGTGACTTTTATGCCCTGGGGAGGGTGCCGCATGTCATTGGCTCCATTGATGGGACAAATGTGGCTTTGGTACCACCACAGGCCCAGGAGCAGGCCTACAGGAACCGCAAGCACTACCACTCGGTCAATGCACTGGTGGTGTGTCTTGCAGACATGACTCATCACACACGTGTGTGCCCGTTTCCCTGGTTCAGCACACGGTGCCTTTGTGATGAGGAGTAGTCGCATCCCCAGGATGATGGCACAGATGCAGAACCAGCGTGCCTGGCTTGTCGGTGTGTACTGACTTTGTGCCATTGTGTGTGATCTGATCTGTAGTATTCCGCCCACTTTTCCAAGTCAGCTAATGTGCACTTGTCTGTCCGTAGGTGACTCGGGATACCCCAACATGCCGTGGTTGCTGACACCCCTCAGGAACCCTGTGACACCAGCCCAGATGCGCTACAATGAGGCACATGGTCGGACCAGGAGAGTGATTGAGCGGACATTCGGTCTCCTGAAGAGCCGCTTCCGCTGCCTGGACAAGACCGGAGGGTCCCTCCCATATGCCCCTGCGAAAGTGTGCAAGATTATCATTGTCTGCTGCATGCTCCACAACCTGGCAGTGCGGAAGGAGTTGCCTCTCATCCAGGATGACAATGACCAACATCCGCCACCTGTGGAGGATCCTGGCCTGGACCACGATGCCAGTGACGATGATGATGATGATGATGGTGATGTCCGCACACAGCTCATCACCAACTTCTTTAGCTGAATGTGAGTATCCTGAGGTGTCATGTCAATGATGTGAGTTGGCATGATGTGTAGGTGGTTCTCTGGTGCTGTTGGAGTGTGTCCATGGGCTACTTGACTGGATGTGTGTTGCGATGTGTGCTTACAGGTGGGCTGTACTCCCCAACAGTGTTGACATGCTAACTTGGTTCTGGGTGGGTATCTTGTAACATGTATTGTGCATGAGTTTTGCTGTTCTGTCCTGTACTCCATTGCTTTTGACTGTGTGTCATTTCTGTCCTTCACAGGGTACTTTCAGATTCGTTTGGTCAACTGTGTCCACCGACGACGTGATTGCACTTCCAGGCTGGTAGCTGTTGTGTCCCTACAGGTGATGTGCGCCACACCCATGGACCTCCTTCCGTCTACAGTTGTTGACTGTGTGCCCGCTGCCAGGTGGGATTACCTTGCATCTGTAGTGGTTACGACATGTTGCAACTGTGTAATAAACCTGTGCTTCACTTTGTGATGTGCGTTGTCTGTGGTCACACATTTGACTGCCATTTGCTTACTGCACCTGTGGGCTACTTGACTACAACTGGGAATGGGTGTGGTGTCTGTGCATTGCACCGTCTTCCCTCGCAACATCAGTGTAGGCAATGAGTCAGATGGCCTAGGTGTGTATGTGTTGTGTAGCCCTGGTGGTGTGTCTCCCTCATATGTGTCACGTTGCCTTTACTCACATGCCTGTGTTGTCCTTGCTGTTGCAGTTCGCATACACAGTGTAATTTTGCAGTTCATCATCCCCATAACAGCACCCACGTTGGAATCACAACAGAGGCAAGTATGGTGTATTAGTGTGTTTATTGTGATACATTTGTGTGAATAGTGCATAGGATGGGTAGTGCTGTACATAAATCTTGCAATCCGAAGTTCCTAGGTGAATTGAAAGTCCTGGTAGACAGAATCCCCAGTATCGGGGCCACAGTTGTCTGACACATTGGTCCAACTTGTACTCCCCATGCAATGTGTGGGAGTAGTGTTGCCGTCAACAGGGTGAACAGTCTGTGCACAAAGGTGAACATCCAGAACAGGTTCAGGCTTCCTGGGAGTTGCGCTTGGCCATCGGCCTCTCACTTGCCCCTCCTCGGACGACCCCTCTTCTTGGGGGGGCCCTCAAGTACAGGCTGCTGCGGTGCAGGGGACTCTCCGCCAGAGTCATCCTCCCTCCCTGTGGCAGTTGCAGTTTGTTCGGCACCAGATGTTGTTGGCACACAGGGAGGTGTGGACTGGTTGCTGTTCATCTGGCGGAGGCATTGTAAAATGTCCCTGTGCACCGCCGTCATCTCATGCAGTGCATCCCACTTGGACTCCACGCGGGACATGTGTGAGTCCACGCGGGACATGTGTGACTCCACGTGGGACATGTGGGAGTCCAAGCGGGCATGATGGGCAGCCAGCTGCTGTTTCATGTCTCTGAGGAGCCCCACTACCTGGCTGAGGTCTCCGGTGCTGGACTGGTACGCATCAGCTATGCGTACCAGTTGTGGGTCATCATGCACACCAGCAACCTCTGCAAGCAGCGACCTCTGTCTCCCACCCCTCCCACCACCCCTGCTGACATGTGCAGTGCGTGCAGTGGCACGCACAGATGACCCTGGTCCACCTTGGGGGTTGGTGGTGGTGGTGGTGTCCATGGCCCCAGGTTAGTCCAGGGTCCCTGTGCTGGTGTTGCTCCTTGTTCTGTCCATGTCGGCAGGGATGGTATTTGTGGTGACAGTTGTTGGAGGGGTGGGTGCAGGGGTGCAGCTGGTGGTCCTGCTGGTGCTGCAGCTGGTGGTCCTGCTGGTGCTGCATGTAGACTTGCACCGGATGTGCCAGGTTGGTCTTCTTCGTCCGAGGAGGACAGAGGCTGTACGACGCCAGTGAGCTCCGCATCCTCTTGAGCCTGGGACTGGGACTCCTCAGCTGTCTGCTGCTGTGTCCCCATCATCACCTGTTTTTGGGAGACACACACAATGTATGTTATGTTTCTGCAGGCATCAATGGTTGACACACATGACAGTTGTGACTGTGCCTCTGGGTGCGGGCCTGTACATTGCATTGTCCTAAGTCGTCACAGTCAGGGGTTGATATTGGTGTGGCACATTGTCCTGCATTATTTGGGCATTTCTATGTATTTTTGGGGTGTGAACATGGTCTGCATTGGTTGTGTTTGGTTGACAGCCGGCCCTCCTTCCCACCCACCCAGCCAGTCAGTTATCCCACCAAGGACTGTGCTTGCATTGCAGGGAGTGGAAGTTGTCTCTCAGGA
This sequence comes from Calotriton arnoldi, assembly GCA_963921515.1. NCBI lineage: Eukaryota > Metazoa > Chordata > Amphibia > Caudata > Salamandridae > Calotriton > Calotriton arnoldi. Next base: position 2,162,865 of record CAWUFW010000883.1, read on the forward strand.
TGTCAGTCAGTGGTGTCCTGCTGTTTGTTGGTGCACAGTTGCCAGCAGGGCCTTGTGCTCCCCACAGCAGTAGCCAGTGTCAGCCATCTTGTGAGTCCTTCTCCAATCCCTGTGATGTGAGCATGGTTCAGGGTGGTGTTGATGGGACAGTTGTGGGGGTGAGCTATGTCTGTGACTACGACTCCCATCATGCTATTGCCTCCACCCCACTTCCCAGCATTCCCATACTTACTTGCTTTTGTGGGGAGTTCAGTGTGTGTGGGTGTGAGAGCAATGGCAAGATGGCTGACAGTGGTGTCCTGCTGTTGGTTGGTGTGCAGTTCCCAGCATGCCCTTGTGCTTCCCACGACACAGCAACAGTGTCAGACATCTTTGATGGGCCTTTCCACTCTCTGTGGGATGTGCATGCGTGAGTGTGAGCTTGCTGGGCCATGTGGTGGGGGATGTAGAGCTGTGACTACGACTCCCATCATGCTATTGCCTCCACCCCCTTCCCAGCATGCCCATGCTTCCTTCCTTTTGATTCTGCTTCCCTGTGGGGTGGGCTGGCTGTGCTGACAGGATGGCTGGGAGTGTTGTCCTGGCAGTTGTTTGGCTAAAAGTCCCAAGAGTGGCCCTGTGCTTCACACAACATAACCCAGGGTGGTGGTTCTTTGTGGGATCTTGTGTTAGGATGGGGGCATTGCATTCTACCAGGTGGGTTCTGTGGAGTTTGTGTTGGGGGGTGTGTGAGGGGAGGTGCTTGTGACTATGGTTAGTGCTGCAAGTCCTCCTTCCCACCCACCCAGCCAGCCAGTTATCCCACCATGGAACGTGCTTGCATTGCAGGGAGTGTAAGTTGTCTCTCAGGATGTCAGTCAGTGGTGTCCTGCTGTTTGTTGGTGCACAGTTGCCAGCAGGGCCTTGTGCTCCCCACAGCAGTAGCCAGTGTCAGCCATCTTGTGAGTCCTTCTCCACTCCCTGTGATGTGAGCATGGTTCAGGGTGGTGTTGATGGGACAGTTGTGGGGGTGACCAATATCAGTGACTACGACTCCCATCATGCTATTGCCTCCACCCCCTTCCCAGCATGCCCATGCTTCCTTCCTTTTGACTCTGCTTCCCTGTGGGGTGGGCTGGCTGTGCTGACAGGATGGCTGGGAGTGTTGTCCTGGCAGTTGTTTGGCTAAAAGTCCCAAGAGTGGCCCTGTGCTTCACACAACATAACCCAGGGTGGTGGTTCTTTGTGGGATCTTGTGTTAGGATGGGGGGCATTGCATTCTACCAGGTGGGTTCTGTGGAGTTTGTGTTGGGGGTGTGTGAGGGGAGGTGCTTGTGACTATGGTTAGTGCTGCAAGTCCTCCTTCCCACCCACCCAGCCAGCCAGTTATCCCACCATGGAACGTGCTTGCATTGCAGGGAGTGTAAGTTGTCTCTCAGGATGTCAGTCAGTGGTGTCCTGCTGTTTGTTGGTGCACAGTTGCCAGCAGGGCCTTGTGCTCCCCACAGCAGTAGCCAGTGTCAGCCATCTTGTGAGTCCTTCTCCACTCCCTGTGATGTGAGCATGGTTCAGGGTGGTGTTGATGGGACAGTTGTGGGGGTGACCAATATCAGTGACTACGACTCCCATCATGCTATTGCCTCCACCCCCTTCCCAGCATGCCCATGCTTCCTTCCTTTTGACTCTGCTTCCCTGTGGGGTGGGCTGGCTGTGCTGACAGGATGGCTGGGAGTGTTGTCCTGGCAGTTGTTTGGCTAAAAGTCCCAAGAGTGGCCCTGTGCTTCACACAACATAACCCAGGGTGGTGGTTCTTTGTGGGATCTTGTGTTAGGATGGGGGCATTGCATTCTACCAGGTGGGTTCTGTGGAGTTTGTGTTGGGGGTGTGTGAGGGGAGGTGCTTGTGACTATGGTTAGTGCTGCAAGTCCTCCTTCCCACCCACCCAGCCAGCCAGTTATCCCACCATGGAACGTGCTTGCATTGCAGGGAGTGTAAGTTGTCTCTCAGGATGTCAGTCAGTGGTGTCCTGCTGTTTGTTGGTGCACAGTTGCCAGCAGGGCCTTGTGCTCCCCACAGCAGTAGCCAGTGTCAGCCATCTTGTGAGTCCTTCTCCACTCCCTGTGATGTGAGCATGGTTCAGGGTGGTGTTGATGGGACAGTTGTGGGGGTGACCAATATCAGTGACTACGACTCCCATCATGCTATTGCCTCCACCCCCTTCCCAGCATGCCCATGCTTCCTTCCTTTTGATTCTGCTTCCCTGTGGGGTGGGCTGGCTGTGCTGACAGGATGGCTGGGAGTGTTGTCCTGGCAGTTGTTTGGCTAAGAGTCCCAAGAGTGTCCCTGTGCTTCACACAACATAACCCAGGGTGGTGGTTCTTTGTGGGATCTTGTGTTAGGATGGGGGTATTGCATTCTACCAGGTGGGTTCTGTGGAGTTTGTGTTGGGGTGTGTGTGAGGGGAGGTGCTTGTGACTATGGTCAGTGCTGCAAGTCCTCCTTCCCACCCAGCCAGCCAGATATCCCACCATGGAACGTGCTTGCATTGCAGGGAGTGGAAGTTGTCTCTCAGGATGCCATCAGTGGTGTCCTGCTGTTTGTTGGTGCACAGTTGCCAGCAGGGCCTTGTGCTCCCCATAGCAGTTGCCAGTGTCAGCCATCTTGTGAGTCCTTCTCCACTCCCTGTGATGTGTGCATGGTTCATGGTGGTGTTGATGGGACAGTTGTGGGGGGGCAATATGTGTGACTGCGACTCCCATGATGCTATTGGCTACACTGACTTGGCCAGCATACACAGAATTCCTTCCTTTGAGTGGTCTTCACTGTGTGTTGGTGTTGTTGTGGTGGCTACATGTCTGGATGTGTTTGTTAGTTCTATTTGTGCCACTGCCTAGCTGTAGTTGTAGTTGTGTTTGTACATGTGATGGCACAGTTGGATGTGACTTTTTTGATGGCATGTGTTGTGTTTATCTGACTGACATACACATTTTGGGATGATTCTGTTCTGGTTGCTGTGTAATTGCTATGAGTGCATGGTTTGACTCTCCCCTTGACAGTGATGTGTGTGTGTTTTGTGGCAGTATATTGTGTACATTTGTTGTGTACTCACCAGGCTCTGGGATGTCCTCTAGTCCATATACGCTCACTGGCGGAAGGATGGCCCGCACCTTCTCCTCCCAGGGCCTGAGGTATATTGGCTTGGCAGGAGGGCCACTGCCGGTGTATTGGCTGTTGATGTAGTCTTTCTTGAGCAGGTCCCGTACCCTCCTGCGCACGTCATACCACCTGTTCTGGATGTCGCTCTTTGTGCGCCGACATGGTGATTGTGCGTTCACCCTGTTGATGATCCTCTCCCACATCTTGGTTTTCTGGGAGATGGGGGTCTGTTGGACCAGTGTGCCAAACAGCTGTGGCTCTACCCTGAGGATCTCGTCTACCATGACTTCCAATTCACAATCTAGGAACTTGGGATTCTTCTTGGGGGCATGGTGATGGGTGGTGATGGTGAGTGATGTGTGTGTTGGTGTGCAGGTGAGGGTGTGTGAGTGTGTGTTTTGCTGGGTGTATGTGAGGTAGGTATTTGTTGGTGTGCTGATGGTGTGTGGCTTGTGTGAGGGATGAGCTGTGGGTGTGTGGTTGCTTTCTCTTGGGTGCTGGCAGTGGAATGGCATTTGCAAAGGCTCATGGTTGTGATTTGTGTCCTTTATATGGGTGGAGTTGTGGGTGTGTCTTTGTTCTCTGTCCCCAACCCCCCCAGTATTTATTGGCTTAGTAATTGCTTGTTTGGCCTTTTTTTGTGTGATTTTTCCTTTGTACTGTCTGTGTATGTTGGAAACGTTCTTGTGACCGAGTCGGACCCTGCATTTGTCTCGTACGGTCTTCTCCGTTTCGTTCACGCTGTGTATGTGCAGTTTTCTATGCTGCGTACGCGTCGGTCGCGGTGTTTTGTGTTGCTTCGGCTCGGTTTTGTATGCGTGTCGGTTGTACGGCTTGTCCTCCGTCCGACTCGCTCGTGGTTTTCGCGCCTTGCATCGTACTTTGCGGTTTGGAGTTCGCGTGTACGTTTCGGTCGCATTTGTTCCGGGTGCGTGTCGGTCGGTTGGATTCGCGTGTTTTTCCGACCGGATTGCTGTTTTCCGTGCGGCTCGGTCGGTCGACTTGGGTTCGGTACGTGTCGGTCGGATTTTGCACGCCTTGCATCGTACTTGGCGTGTCGGGCGCCACAGGTACGTGTCGGCCGGTATAATTTCCGGATCCGAGTCGGTCAGTGCTTTTTCCGGCCCGAATCGGAATCGACCCCTTAATATTTAGTTTTTAATTATTTATTTGACACTTAACTATGTTAATTGAGCAAGTAATTTTTAAAATTACATTTTAGGTGTGGGTTGTGGGTTTTGTAGGGGTATTGGGTGGGAAGTAAATTAATTTTAATTAATTATTAAATTGATAATTATGTTAATTGTGTAATTATTTTTTGTTAAGTTACATTTTAGGAGCATGTGCATTTTGTAGGAGTATATTGTGGAAGTAAATTAATTATAAATAAGTAATAATTAATTTTTATTTAATGGTAATTAGTTAATTGATAAATATTAATGTGAATAGTGTAAATAATTGTTTTTAAAGTTACGTTTTAGGTGTGTGTTGTGAGTTCCGTAGGGGTATAGGGTGGGAAGTAACTAAATTAGAATTATTTAATAAATATTTTTTGTTAATAAATAATGTTTAAATAATATTATTTATTTAAATGAAACATAATTATGTAAATTGTGTAATATATTATATTCTTTTTTTGTTTGTGTGTGTTGTAGTTTTTGTATGTGTAAAGGACGTATAGGGAATTAATTACACTAAATAATAAAGTTAATTTATAATAAATATAGAAATGAAAAATAATTATGTTAAATATGTACATGAAATATATTTTATATTATACCTTAGGTGTGAGTTGTTGAATTTGTAGGAGTAAATAGTGGGAAGTTAATTCAATATTATGAATTTATTATTTAACATTGTAATACGTATTTATTTTATTTTTAAAATAAAATATATTTGTATTTCTTTTTTACATATTTATATTTTTAATTGTTTACTATGTTTTTGAAATTATTTTATTATGTTGGAGAGAATTTGTTTGTTTCTAATGTTGCACTGACTCGAGTGGGAATAGTAATTGTTACCCATGCCCAATCCAACACTTTCCCTACTGTTGCTCTCATTGGATATGGAATAGTTAATTTTACCCCGTAGCAATCCAAAATGTTCCCTTCTGTTGCACTGACTGGAGTGGGATTAGTAAATTTTACCCCTACGCAATCCAACACTTTCCCTACTGTTGCACTCACTGGAGTGGGAATAGTAAGTTTTACCTTTTTGTAATCCAACACTTTCCCTAATGATAAACATAGAATACTGACTATGTGTCTCCCTCTTGGAATGGCGCTTCTAGTAGAGGAGTGAAACATATGGGGAAGCATCTTTACATGCATTTATACCGGTATAATCCTAAGCAATATCAAGGGAGAGGCTTCAGTTCTGGCTATACGTCAGAGACTGGAAGTGGTTCCAGTTCAAGACCGTGTACAAGAACTACCAAAAATACTTGCAGAAGTTTATAACTCTGTTGGTAGGGATACCCTGGGTACTCTACCTGTTAAGCCACACTTAAAACCTAAAATTGACACTGAGGGTTAAGTTGAATAGAAAGATGCAATGGAAGGAAAGAAAAACAGAAAGAGAAAGGCAAAAGACAGACTGGATCACCCGCTTCCCAGCAAACCTGGAGGGGTGGTTATAACTTACGAGACCACAAGAAATTAAAAAACCAGACCTGTATCAGTATTTTGATATCCGTTCTTCACATTCTATTCAGGACGCTGAAGGAAAAAGAACAGAAAGCGGGAGCTGATCTGAATACTGACGAAAAGAGGAGTACAGTAGGAAAAGTGAAGGAGGACACGAGACTGACGTCAGCGTTAAGAGGAAAGAGAAAGGATTGGACTCTAAAACTCCAATAAAAAGAAGAAAGTAGCAGGACTTTCTAAGAAACATTCTGATTCAGCTGTGAGTCATCCTGCAAAGCGGGACTTAGGCGAGAGTGCTCCTAGACCATGCAGCAGAAGTCACAATAGTACATAAGACCCTCCTGATAGTGTTTTCAATCTAAACATACAAATTGAAGGGGGCATACCACGTATAATTAAAGCAGTCTTTTGGTCACAATTGTCTGATGATTATATCATCTTAGTAGAAGGAAACTGGCCTCCAGCTTTTATTAGGGAAGCACCCCGGGAGAGAAAGTCCTAAAGGAAGCCTTCTCTCCCATAGTACTTGAACATATCAGGAAAACGCATGCCAGTGAATGGGCCGTAAGACAAGCACCAGCCCCATAAATAAATCAATGCTTTGCTTCCATTGAAAAAATGTTGACAGTTGTGCAAACCGCTATACTAAATGAGCACCCTTTGGCTCAGGGAAAACATGTTATTATAGTTTCTCCCATACCAGCACTAGAAGCAGCCACAAGAGCAAGCATATCTAATGCTTGCACCCCACACCTGAGGAGGGTACCCTGGACCTATTCTTTAAGTGCAGTGAAAGTAAAGTTTCAGTATGATCCCTCTCTTCGTATACATTCCTTTCTCTAATATGAGCAAGATGTTGCTCTGACTCCAGCTACTTTACCAATTGAGTCTTACCAGAGCATCTTCTATACAGATCGCTCTGCCCAACCTGCAGTAGGAACAAAACATAAATCTCTGCAGCCTGCACCGCAGTACAAGGTATAGTGAAGAATGGTGAACTCATTCCACAACACAACCACACTGAAATTCTAGGTGACAGTACTGCTCAACATGCAGAATTACCATGCCCTACTGCTTGCATTACAGAAGACTGGCTCATTAGTTCCCACACTTATGGTGTTTGACTCAGCCTTCTATGTGCAAGCTTTCAATGTCAATTTGCAACACTGGCGATTGAATGGATTCAAGGATTGAATGGGAAAACCTATAAAGTATAAACAGCTCTGAGGAAAGGTAGTTGTCTTAAAAGACCCGAGTAGCAGTCTTAACCAGATGTAAAACGAAGATCGGCACAGATATTTTAACAGCCATAAATGCAACCAAGCAAGCTGGGAAACCTTCTGCAGGTTTTCTTCCCAAATACTCCTACACCCTAAATTGAGATTTTCCTAGCCTTGGTGTCCAAAAGGCTAGATTTTATTAAAGACACGGAGGCAAGTATTATGCAGTCTTTTCTTGCCTTATTTTTACAGCAGCCAAGCAAGATCTACGTTTCCCATGAAATAAAGAAGAAAAACTACCAAATGACATCACAATGGCCACACCAATCAAACGTCGAGTAGCCTAATAATAATGTTGATTGCGAACAGCAAATCCTCTTTTCTTGAAATGAGAAAGTTAAACAGATAAAGATAAATAACATTATGAAAAAATCCATAAAACAGTCCGCGAAGAAATGTTCATAATGGAAACCAGACGGGAGAAGAAATCCAAGCAGATGTATTGAATCCTGTATGAGAGAAACTGTTCCATCAAAATTAGGAAAAAGTGCTGGTGGAAATAGCTGGCACTGCAATAGAACAACATTACGGAGGGCTAAAATATAGCGGTGGGATAATACTCACCTCCGTGTCTTTAATAAAATCTACAAAAATATCATGAAGGGGAGTGAAGAGGAAAAAGGTAGAATCGTCCTCCTCTCAGTATCGCAATTCAACAAAGAGATTCTACTACAAAAACATATAAACGCACGTAAGTGTGTGCTTAATCTTACTTGCGGTGTTTTTAAAAAACGGTGGTGATTAGAAAAAAGGAATACCTTCTCATGCTTGTAGGAAGGACAGTGTTCAAAAAATTGTAAAATACCCCTCACACACTGAAACCTGATTCAGTGTCATGCTTCATCATTGGGGTCTTCCCGCCCCTCTACGGGACGGGGCGTGCTACTACCTACGTGGAGGCGGGAGCACTTACTTTAGTGATTAGTGTATATGTGTAGTGCGTGGGATCGTGAAATATAAATATATGTGATGGTTTAAAAATTCCCTGGCTAGTGGAAAAGAATACACTTTATTAGCTTCCCTAGCTGAGAATGGTAAAAAAAGGGGGGAAAGTAGATGGTGTACTATAATGGGTCACTTTCTACAAGGTCGACATGTTTCAGAAGCCATCCCCTAGGCTTTCTTCTTCAGGACCGAAACGATCCCTATAACGCCTCACTGGGCTGTATAAATGTACATAGGCCTACTGATCACAAGTACTCTTCTCTGCGCCCCAATTGCGCATTTGAAAATTATATCATTAGTATATCCTATGAAAAAGAGAACAAGGTGGATAAATAGTTGCTTGTATCATTTATCACTTTGTATATTCACATCACCATCATGTGTAAAGGAAAAAACTTATCATCACTGTGATATATTTTTCTCACCCTGATATGGGTGTTTTTTACTCATATATCAATTGCTACAACACTCCTGATAGTATTAGTACCCAGTTTTACATACATTCAGAACTTTCAAACATCCAGATGGGTGGTAAAAAGTTTTTTATTTTTTTAAAGCATTCATTCATTTATACACTGTTTTTAAACATTCATACATTCATATTTACAAAAGTAAAATAATTTAGAATTGTCCTAGTTCTGTGAAAAAGCGCATGTGCCTTCGTTTTTCTTGCCTAGCGCTTTAGAATGGTAAGTTTTCAGCATGTATGTGCATTCACTCACTTATAAATAAGTGCTCCCCTAGCATGCAGTTAAACATGGGATTCAAAATCCAAGCTCTCAGAGAGACATGCCGTTAAAGATGTTTATATATACATACATTCGTATATTAATGTGTCCTCTCCATGAGATGTCACGAGGGGTATAGGGGTGCCTTCATACAGACACTGTCATGTCTCTCAGAGGACACATTAATATACGAATGTATGTATATATAAACATCTTTAACGGCATGTCTCTCTGAGAGCTTGGATTTTGAATCCCATGTTTAACTGCATGCTAGGGGTTTTAGCGTCCAGATTACTTCCCCTGTTGCCTAAATTAATACACACGGACCAGTGTGGTTTTATTCCCAAGCGGAGTACTTCTCTCAATATTTGTCGCTTACACGCCCTGATGCATGCAGTGAAGGGGTTATTGCCGTTGACCGGATGCTTGTCCCTAGATATACGGCAAGCGTTCGATACGTTAAGTTGGTCGTACATGCTTGCAGTGTTAGTAAAGTTTGGTATACCCCCAGAATACTGCAAGTGGATTCAATTACTCTATACTGACCCCACGGCCCGCGCCAAGTCGGGAACGGTTATATCGCCTGCATATCGTATTTATAGGGGGACTCGTCAAGGTTGCCCCCTGTCACCCCTATTGTTTGTGCTGGCGTTGGAGCCAATGGCCCAGCGATTGCGATGCGTCATGGCCCCATATGGCATACCGTTGCAGCCAGTAATACACTCCATTTCGCTATACGCGGACGATATGCTGTTATTTTTTAAAGACCTCGGCATGGATATGCAGCTCATCGCCGCTGTGTTTTCGCAGTTTGGAGACATCTCTGGCCTGCATCTTAATGCCGCGAAGTCAGTAGCATACTCCTTCTCTGACGTAAATGAGGGGTCCCACTTGCAGTTTGGTCCAGTGCAGTTCAAAATAGAACCTACAACATTTAAATACCTTGGGATACGGATTTATAGGTCCTCCGCTGACACTGTCGATGGGAATGTGGTGCGGACTATAAACTCGCTTCGTTCACAAGTGTCCTTTTGTAACACCCTGCCGTTGTCAATGGCGGGCCGTCTAGCAGTGTCCAAAATGGTCATGCTACCTAGACTCATACCATTTCGTGAATATCCCTGTGGTTCTACCGGCATGGATTTTTGGGACACTAAATACTTTGCTAACATCCTTGTTATGGGGACAAGGAAGACATAGACTAGCACTATCCAAGATGCAGCTACCGAGCATGGCGGGCGGCATGGGGGCACCTGATTTTAAAACATACTGTATTGTTGGGCAGTTGCAGTGGCTGGCGTATTGGTTGGCGGGCCATAACTTGATTGAAAAAGGCTACACCCCAGCGCAATTGCAGCGAGGGAAGTTGCAGGCGTAGCTATGTCCCGGGGCCGACAAGATACGTGACCCTCCCTTTCTGTTGTCCATTGCCTTACACTACTGGAAGCAAGCTCAGAAATTTGCAAACGCCCTGAATCCATATGCTCCCAACATCCCCCTTTGTGGTTTGCCTACCCGCCGTGGTGTTTTGTCTACTGTTCAGGTGCGGGACTGGATACAGGCGGGCACGTCCACAGTCGGAGATCTCTTCCTAGACGGAAAACTGATGCCACATGATGAATTTGTCCGCACTAATGCGGTGCCGGTGACTCTGTTCCTCACGCATGCATCGGTTGTGCATTATGTCCGGAGGTATTGGTTAGTGGCACAGAAGGAACCCCCTACATTTCAATTATTGCGGTCTCTCCACATCATGGGCCATGGCCGCCACCTTGTACGCTGGTTGTACCGCGTACTGCGAGAACACCTGCATGTATCACTCTTGCCTCTCCGTCAGAAGTGGGAACTGGCACTGGCGAGGGAGTTGGAGGATAGGGAATGGGACGCTGCTCTAGAACATCCCCGACGAGTGTCCCGTAATTTTCGGCTGAAGTCAATACAATTACTAATACTACATAGGGCCTATCTTACACCGCAGGCTATTCACAAGATGTATCCCTCAACCACTGCACAATGTCCCAGATGTACCCACCGCCCTGCTGATTTCACTCATATGCTTTGGTCATGCTCTACTCTAGGGAGGTTTTGGTCGGAGGTTACCCAAGGGTTATCTAAACTCACGGGACGCACCCGTTGGGACACCATGGAGGTGTGCCTACTAGGTCTCCTTCCACTCCAGAAGAAGGCGAAACTACTACGTCGCTTTACAGGGTTAGCTTTGATGCTCGCAAAACGATTAATAACACAGCGTTGGAAGTCTCACACGGCGCCGCGGAAGGGCAAATGGAGGGAGGAGGCCATTAGTTATGCGGTGGCAGAGGGGGAGGCGCTTTATCGCGAGGAATACAGGGGATTAAGGAACAGACCAATTTCCCTAGAATGGGCTCAAGTAATAGAGCAGTTTAAGGCGGAAACAGATGAAGACGCAGAGGAGGCCCTGGATCCTCTGTTACCTTAACCACAACTACCGGATCCCAGCTTGGAAGTTGGTCCGGACAGGGAGGGTCCACCCCCCTCTCCCTCTCTCCCCCCCCGACCACTCGGCCACTATCTTGGATGTCATTCGGCTCCCTTCCTCCCCCCCCCCCGCCCAGGGACACACTGGGTCAACATTACCTTGATTGACCCTTGGGAGTCTGTCCCGGTGAAACAGATTGGAATAAAGCGGCTAGGTTTATGGTTACCAGTTGGGAGGGAAGAGTTGCGGGTGGGATGACGAGGGTGGGTGTTGGGGTAAGAAACTGGAGACATGCGGAGATATGAGATATGTTGTTCTGAACAAATTATAGTGGTTTACACTGGTGTCATGGACTATTAGCGTACGTGCCAAATGCTTGAGACTAATAGTGCAATGTCACGAAGGCACCCGATAAGATATGCACACAACCTGAACGCTTACATGTAACTAAAAATGAACCATTTATCTTGTATCATGATGTGTATCGCAAAACTCAAATAAAATTGTGTTTAGAAAAAAAAATAACTGCATGCTAGGGGAGCACTTATTTATAAGTGAGTGAATGCACATACATGCTGAAAACTTACCATTCTAAAGCGCTAGGCAAGAAAAACGAAGGCACGTGCGCTTTTTCACAGAACTAGGACAATTCTAAATTATTTTACTTTTGTAAATATGAATGTATGAATGTTTAAAAACAGTGTATAAATGAATGAATGCTTTAAAGAAATAAAAAAACTTTTTTACCACCCATCTGGATGTTTGAAAGTTCTGAATGTATGTAAAACTGGGTACTAATACTATCAGGAGTGTTGTAGCAATTGATATATGAGTAAAAAACACCCATATCAGGGTGAGAAAAATATATCACAGCAATAAGTTTTTTCCTTTACACATGATGGTGATGTGAATATACAAAGTGATAAATGATACAAGCAACTATTTATCCACCTTGTTCTCTTTTTCATAGGATATACTAATGATATAATTTTCAAATGCGCAATTGGGGCGCAGAGAAGAGTACTTGTGATCAGTAGGCCTATGTACATTTATACAGCCCAGTGAGGCGTTATAGGGATCGTTTCGGTCCTGAAGAAGAAAGCCTAGGGGATGGCTTCTGAAACATGTCGACCTTGTAGAAAGTGACCCATTATAGTACACCATCTACTTTTTTCCCCCCCTTTTTTTACCATTCTCAGCTAGGGAAGCTAATAAAGTGTATTCTTTTCCACTAGCCAGGGAATTTTTAAACCATCACATATATTTATATTTCACGATCCCACGCACTACACATATACACTAATCACTAAAGTAAGTGCTCCCGCGTCCACGTAGGTAGTAGCACGCCCCGTCCCGTAGAGGGGCGGGAAGACCCCAATGATGAAGCATGACACTGAATCAGGTTTCAGTGTGTGAGGGGTATTTTACAATTTTTTGAACACTGTCCTTCCTACAAGCATGAGAAGGTATTCCTTTTTTCTAATCACCACCGTTTTTTAAAAACACCGCAAGTAAGATTAAGCACACACTTACGTGCGTTTATATGTTTTTGTAGTAGAATCTCTTTGTTGAATTGCGATACTGAGAGGAGGACGATTCTACCTTTTTCCTCTTCACTCCCCCTCATGATATTTTTGTTCATTCTTCACAGCGCACAGCTACGGGAGTCTTTTTCTTTGAAAAAGTTGTTCTTGGGATAAAGTCCCCTATGGGAGGAACATTAGTACCTCCTTTTGTCCCCCTTTTTTTCCCCTTTAATCCAGCTATATTTACTCCCTAACAACCCAGTACATGCTAACAGAACTCACTTCAGGAAAACACACACCTAAGACCAGTTACAACAATGGCAGAAAATATAGGCTTGACTTTCACAGAAGAGGAGATAGACAGCATCATAGCTTCATTAAATAATTTTGAAGGATTAAATACACCTGATCCAATACCAACAAACAATGACTGGGACGAGATAGAACAACTAAGACGCAACCTGATAAAAACTGCCCTTCATGGTCTTCTTATGACTGAGTATCTTAAAGGAAATGCAGCACCAAATGGACTAATAGTCAAAAATGAACCATATATCTTTCAAAATGACAACATTTTTAAAAAAGACTGTTCACTAATAAGTTGGCACTGCACACGAGACTGGCTTGTGCTGATTATTAAGACAGCTGGCAGAATAGCACAAGAACTCAAAATTGAAATTCAAGAAATAGAAATCTGTCTCAAAAGCTATGAAACACCGAGTGCCCTCAAAAAACATCTTGAAGAGCTGAACAAAATTCTCAATGACTTTGAAATAACATTGAAAAAAAGCAAGTACGATAAACTTAAAAAAGACGTCACTCGTTTCAGCCACGAGAGGGTTTATCCTTACATAAGAGATGATTACAAACCCCAAGAGAACCGCCAGGAAATGACAACTGATGACGATTCATCTGACTCAGGATCCAGTGGATCAGACTCAGGAAAAGGTAGATACCAACCATATCGGGGCAGGAGGGGCAATTACAGACGTCCTTGGTTCCATGGTCAAAGAGGATGGGGACCCTATCAAGACCCTCCCCAATATTTACCATACCCCCTAGGACCTCCAATGTACCCACATCAACAAGGTTCTTACCCACAATGGAACTACCCCGCGCAAGACCATCCCTACTATGAACAGCCACATTTTTTAGGGCTACGCCAAGGGAGAAACAGAGGAAAAAACCGGAGAGGGAACAATGTCCGCTGGGCCCCACAAAACGAAGAACAAATTCGGATGGCAACGAGAAGCATGACAGGGACTTCAACCAGCAAGAAATGAATCTGGTGGTGAACCTCTCGGATCACATTTTAACATCAGCACAGATCAATGTCCTGGAAAAGGGACTAGGCTTTGTGCCCACAGCTAAATTGGACAATTTCCAATTATGCAAAGAGATGAAGGAATTCATGAGGAGACTCAAATTGCAAATCTTTTTCAAAGACAAACAAAGAGATGACCAGCAAGATGGGGACACAAGGTTAAGACCAAAATCTACCTTCACCCCACCTGAGGCCAACCTACTAGTAGAACTGCTCGCCTTCGAAAAGGCTGTGATGAAAGACCTAGAGAAAATGGATTCAGAAACCAAGAAAGTCTTTCACAACACAACCAGAGAAGAAAACTAGGCTCTCAGAGAACTAGCGAACAATACTGAATTGGTAATAAAACCAGCAGACAAAGGAGGGGCCATTGTAATACAATCTGCCAAAAAATACGACCAAGAGTGCAAACGTCTCCTTCGGGATGAAAGGAACTATGAAATCCTCAACCAAGACCCCACCAAGAAAATAAGAGTAAAAATAGCAAGCATGGTGGAAGAGGCACGATCACATGGGTGGATATCCAAAAAGGAAGGTGATTTTTTAACCACAAGTTCACCAAAAACACCCTATCTATACACTATACCTAAAATTCACAAAAACCAGATCTCACCGCCGGGCCGCCCGATAGTATCTGGGATTGGGTCAATCCTGGAACCGGTCTCAAAATTTGCAGACGCTTTCCTAAGGCCGCTAGTACAACAAACATCTACGTACCTAAAAGATACTAAAGATGTCCTACAACTGCTAGAAGGTCTACCTTTCAATCCTGAAAGAGAACTATTGATAAGCTGCGATGTGGAGAGCCTATATACAAGCCTTTCCCACAATGAGACTTTGAATATCATAGAAGACGTCCGTTTTGATACTGATTGGGATTACCAAACACCAAGAAATATGGTCATGGAGTGCTGTCAATTGGCACTCAAAGAGAAATTTTTTGAGTACCAGGATACAATTTACCTGCAAAAACATGGGACCAGCATGGGGAGCACCTTTGCTCCCAGTATAGCTGGTCTCTATGTCTATCAACTAGAGAAACAAAGAATCTTGAATCCCAGAAACCCATTCCGTGACCATATACATGTATGGAAACGATACATAGACGACATATTGATCATCTGGGAGGGAGATGAGACGACCGCAAAACGTTTCTTGACATGGCTGAACTGCCAAGATGAATTTTTGAATTTCACAAGTACCATCTCAAATGAAAAATTAGTTTTCCTTGATCTAAATATTTATGCAACAGACGGAAAATTGACAACTACCACCCATTTCAAAGAGACCTCTAAAAACTGTCTTTTACTGTATAACAGCTTCCACCCCCGACATCTCCGCGACAATCTCCCCTATGGGCAATTTCTCCGGCTTAGAAGAAATTGCACGGAAATTGAGGATTTCAAAAAACAATCTAATGACCTGAAAAAGAAATTGGAGACACGTCAATACCCTAAAAAAGTGATTGATAAAGCATACAAAAGGGCGCGTAACAACAGCAGAGAAGGCCTTTTAGAACCAAAAATCCGCAAGGAAGAGGAAAACCGCCCAGTGTGCATAACAACCTTCAACACCAATTCCAATGGGATTACAAAAATTGTAAACAAACATTGGCGAATCCTCAACAGTGGAGGCATCAATTTACCAAAACCTATCTTCTCACACAAAAGAGCGAAGAGTATCCGAGATTTTGTCGTACACACAAGACCAAAAGAGACAAAAGATGGACATAGCACACAAACTAGCCTATTGCCACCGGTCTCTGGCCATTATCCCTGTGGCATGTGTCATGCATGTAAACTAACAAAGAAGAGCAAAGAGATATGGTTCCAAGATGGAACCAGATGGGACCAAAGGAGGTTTACAACATGTAACTCAAAAAATGTGGTTTACCTTATTTCCAGCCCGTGCCTCTTGGAGTACGTAGGAATGACCACACGCCCAGTGAAACTAAGGATAGGCGAACACAAAAGCAACATAAAATGTAAAAAAAGCACAACAAAAATGGCAGCTCATTTTTTGGAAAAAGGTCATAAATGGGAGGATCTCTCTTGGACGATAATCGAACAAATCGATAATGAAAGGTATTTATTTGAAAAGGAACAGCGTTGGGTGTTCCGTCTGAGAACCAAGGAAAGAGGGTTAAATGATGATATTCCTTGGAATCTACTCTGACATTGAGGATACTACAAATATACACTACATAACAAATTGAGAACCTGCCATATGGCAAAATCTGTAACCTAAGGCACACCTACACATGCTTTTGCAAATGACCGGTCTGTAATCGACCTAGTGAATCCACTTGAAAACAGCCTATTAGAATATTCATAAGTTCCGCCATTATATATATATATATATATATATATATATATATATATATATATATATATATATATATATATATTCATATTTTTCAAATATCTCAATATAGTTATATAATTTTTTGGGAAAATTTTTGGGGCGTCCCTGCCAGTTGTTTAATCATCGTAACACGAAAAAGAAGGATCCCAGAATTTTTCATCAAAAACTTCAAACAGGAAGTGGACCTGAATATAGCTCCTTTTTGTGCCATTCAGTGGCGGCCATTTTTGTTTCTTCTCAGTCTAGTTGTCGTAACACCAGCTGCATCTAATCGAGGGCATTTCTAAGCAAGGCACACCCTTTATAAACCGGGCTTGTGAACACATCATTCTGTTCCCGGAGAGCCACGAGAAGGTATTCCCAGGTGTTCTAGCAGCCGGCAGCATGTAAGTAAGACAAGGGCGTGTCTTTAAAAAGCCTGAGAGATCACATTCAGCATAAAGAAAATAACTACTTTAGTATGAACTTGGCTTTTTCAATCTGTTTTCCTAAAATCTACAGTGTCAGTATGAAGGCGCCCCTATACCCCTCGTGACATCTCACGGAGAGGACACATTAATATACGAATGTATGTATATATAAACATCTTTAACGGCATGTCTCTCTGAGAGCTTGGATTTTGAATCCCATGTTTAACTGCATGCTAGGGGAGCACTTATTTATAAGTGAGTGAATGCACATACATGCTGAAAACTTACCATTCTAAAGCGCTAGGCAAGAAAAACGAAGGCACATGCGCTTTTTCACAGAACTAGGACAATTCTAAATTATTTTACTTTTGTAAATATGAATGTATGAATGTTTAAAAACAGTGTATGAATGAATGAATGCTTTAAAAAAATAAAAAAACTTTTTTACCACCCATCTGGATGTTTGAAAGTTCTGAATGTATCTAAAACTGGGTACTAATACTATCAGGAGTGTTGTAGCAATTGATATATGAGTAAAAAACACCCATATCAGGGTGAGAAAAATATATCACAGTGATGATAAGTTTTTTCCTTTACACATGATGGTGATGTGAATATACAAAGTGATAAATGATACAAGCAACTATTTATCCACCTTGTTCTCTTTTTCATAGGATATACTAATGATATAATTTTCAAATGCGCAATTGGGGCGCAGAGAAGAGTACTTGTGATCAGTAGGCCTATGTACATTTATACACCCAGTGAGGCGTTATAGGGATCGTTTCGGTCCTGAAGAAGAAAGCCTAGGGGATGGCTTCTGAAACATGTCGACCTTGTAGAAAGTGACCCATTATAGTACACCATCTACTTTTTTTCCCCCCCTTTTTTTTACCATTCTCAGCTAGGGAAGCTAATAAAGTGTATTCTTTTCCACTAGCCAGGGAATTTTTAAACCATCACATATATTTATATTTCACGATCCCACGCACTACACATATACACTAATCACTAAAGTAAGTGCTCCCGCGTCCACGTAGGTAGTAGCACGCCCCGTCCGTAGAGGGGCGGGAAGACCCCAATGATGAAGCATGACACTGAATCAGGTTTCAGTGTGTGAGGGGTATTTTACAATTTTTTGAACACTGTCCTTCCTACAAGCATGAGAAGGTATTCCTTTTTTCTAATCACCACCGTTTTTTAAAAACACCGCAAGTAAGATTAAGCACACACTTACGTGCGTTTATATATTTTTGTAGTAGAATCTCTTTGTTGAATTTTAATAAAATCTAGTCTTTCGGACACTAAGGCTAGGAAAATCTCAATTTTATTACAAGACACTGATCCAGCGGAAACAGCGTAAATTTTATAATCGTTCACTTTATCCCTAATTTAATATAGTCAGGAACTTTTTCTAAAACCAAGAAGTTTGGGCCAATATAAACTCAATAACCACTTACATATATTAGATCCTCCGATAAATCTTTGGTAGAGCTAATAGGGACTCGATAATAAGAGACGGATGCTATTTCCCTCATGAGGTCCTATAATGAAGGAAAAGCCTGATCCAGCGCGGCTAATATAAATTATTCTCCTTCGGACATGACATCCAGGTGAAATCATTCACATCTACTATATCATATGACGGTGGGGCCCATAACACCGCATATCATACACTCAGTCGTTCCCTGGATCCCACCCACATTCGGTAAGGAGAAAAACGAGTTGCTGGAAGAACGGAATACCTTATTAAATTTGACAGATTATTACCTTAAACATCATATACATTCAGTTTTAATCCTGTCGGTTCTAAAAACATCAAGTATTCCGCTCTTTGGTCGATGCTCCAACTAGTAGAATAAGTTGATGTTGATCGAGACCAGCTCAATCATTTAAAACCCTAGTAAATGTCAAATTTATTAATGAACTAAAGAACCACAGACTCAAAATTATTTGGAAATACATTTTTATCTAAATTCAAATTTGCACGAGTGAGATTCTTAATTTATTAATCATCTAAATACATTCTTTAACATTTTCTATAGGAAATTCTGTAAAGAAATCGAAATTATGCATTACCTATTTAGATGCAGATAGGAATGGTTCACCAAAGAAGATAAAACATAAATCACAGAATGGACTCCCAAACTGACTGACTGTCCCTCTAGATGGCCTCCTCGACGGGACCTCCCATACAGATTTCCCGCAACGGTCTCGTTCCTTCCCCAGTCAGGTTCGAAGTCAATGGCAGCATCCGCATTAACATCAGCATCGGCATTTGCAATAATAGCAGCATCGACTCCTCCCATATAAGAGCAGTCCTTCTTATACCCTACTTCTGGCTTACTACACAAAAAGTTGCAATGTTTGGGGGCAGGAATCACGCTAATTGGTCCATTTGAGGGGTGGCGAAGATTGTCTCATCGCCTTCCTTGTTCAAACTGGTTTCGGGGATGGTTAAGAGTTCATGGTTTCCCATGTTCTTTGGGTAAAAGCAGTCCAAATTGATTATATATAATGTTGCAACAATGATGGTCACAATTTGGTCAGTCCATTGTCTCTCAACACTTTCCTCTCCTCTTTCTCACGGATACGAGCTGAGTCTTTTCTTGGCACTCTCTTCATAATAGGTCAAAGTAACCTTGACATTTCTCACTCCGTGTACAGGCCGTACCCACGTGGTTCAGCTTCATTATTTCTTTCGCTTAGAGGCCATCTTTGGTTTCTGATATGACCTCATCTATGCTGGCAGCCATTTTCGCAGCCTGGCCTAATAGGCCCGAGCGAACTATCATAAAAACAAACACAATCATAATTAAAACAAAGAAAATAAGCCTTTCTGTTTACCACCCGTCATTCTAAGAACCCGTGTTAGGTGTTACCTAGCAGAAGCGACATTTAAAGCCTTTTTACTTACCATCCGCATTCTTTGCCACAATACAATTTTACTACACAGCACAAATCATGCGATTTTACTCTGATTAGTACGCAAATCACTATATTAATATTATAATACTTCACAATGGTAAATAAATTAGATTTTGCACAAAAATGGCAGTTACCATTTATGTAAATGTTTATTAAGGGTGCGTTTTGTTGGTTATTTCATCAAACAATTAGTACCGTTACTTTATTATTCTTATTTAAGGGGGTTTCAAAATTATTTCATTTACCTTGCTCCATCAACTCCCCCCTTTGGTGATTTTTAATATCACCACAAAAACCATGTAACACAATTTTCAAATAAATGTTTCTTGTCCATTTGCTTTGGTTAGTTCACACAACAGTGTCTTTTTCATCTTGCCTTTTTGATCTTTTGTATATGTTCTCTTTTAGTTCTTCTAATTCTATTTCTCCCAATTCTCGTTCTCTTTCTTTATTTTTCTCATTTTCTCTTTTTATTCTAATTTGTGTTTTTCTCCTTTTAATACACATATATGCTAATTTTACTGACAACAGTACCATTATTACCACTGTTACTGATATTAGTATTTTCCCAATAAGAGAACCACCTATTTCTGTAAACCATTTCTGTATTGAGGAAAAACTCTTACCAAGTTTCTCCCAGGCACCTTCAACCTCCAGTGGAGCAATTTCTTTGTGCAAATCAGTAATATTCTTTATATACTTCTGTATATTTTCACTTTTATCTGGAATGTAAGTGCAACAATGTTGGACTTTCAACATTCCACAGACTCCACCCTCTTTTGCCAAAAGAATGTCAAGGGCAAGCCGATTTTGCATCACCATAGCTCTCATGGCAACCATTTCGGTATTTACCATCAAGAACCCTCCAGCAGCATCCGTTGATAGACAATCTACTACTGTGGACAGTTTCCGAATTTTAAATGCATTCAAAGATATACCCACTGCTGGTATTAATGCTCCAAAAATGTCACCTACTATCTCTGAAAAACTTTCCCTCCTTCTACGTGTTAATGTTTTATCTATCTCATGTATTCCTTTTTCTCCTCTCTCCACATGAAACATTTTTGGAAAGACCAGACCTAAATAACATGATCCATACCAGTGGTCCGGCAACCTATAATAAGCTCTACTTCCACATATATAATAGATCCCAGGAAATATTGGATCTTTTCCTCCTTTAAATCCCCATCCTCCTAAAATTTTATATGTATCTCGGCATTCACTGGAACCTACGAAATAGTTATCATACATAGTCTTATTTCTACTAATACACAACTTTCCCTGTTGGGGCCAATCCAAAGTCATAGCTGCATTTGTCTCTCCTTTGTCATGATTTTTCTCTCCAAATGCCCAAAGTGGTGGTTTTGTCTTTTCTTCTATCACCTTTCTTTGAAACTTAACTCTTCTGTTTTCTACCATCTCCAAGAAGACCTTTTCCTCTTTCTTTAATTCACAGGTAAGATTGTGTCTAACTACATACTCTAATGTTAAATCTTTATTTTCTAGGAAAAATTCACCAAACATTTTTGCTTCTTTCACCTTGTTTAGTTCAGGAATTATGGGAACCTTCGCAAAAACAGTGTTTATGTCAGTGTAATAATATTCTAATCTACCTGTTTTATAAAATAAACTAGCCAACACGCTACATGTTATCCCATACGTCAAAGGAAGGTGATGATAGGTCACACCTTCTGTGACAGACGCAGGTAATTGCATACAAACATAACAATCCCTCACATCCATTGTCTCCACGTATTCATACAATAATTTCGTGAAGACATTCTTGGAGAAGTCAGTTATAGACTTATCCTTATGTAAGTCAGTACTATCTACTAATGCTGCAGTGTTTTGTGTGTTAGCTTCTTTATCCTTTTTCGTGTTATTCCCTATTACAGATGTCTCTTCTACAATCAACCTTAATGGAATTATTATCGCTAAAATAAGCCAAATAAACATTAGCAAACCTGTACAAAAGAAACACATCCTACACCATCTACGTAAAAATTCACATCTATATCTTCTATTATCACTGTCTACCATATTGTACTATTATCTTGCTCTATATATATATATCTGTACAGAAAATGTCACCACACCTCAGAATGACGTCTTAGCCACTCTACCCTCTTACTTTGTCTCGTTTAGTGCTTTCTTCAGCTCTTTTCAGAACTTTTTCTTGTCTCGTTCAGATTTTTGTGTTCAGTCCGAGTTTCCTTCTTTTCTCGTTCTCAGGTTTGTTGTACTTCACCCTCGCCCATTTGTTTACAGCTTTCGTCTGGGCTCTCGTGAGTATTATCCTCTTCTTTGATGTCAGTCAATGCGATGTATAGCCACTCAGGTGACTTATATTTCAAATTAGGTCTCTTCACTCTTTTTGCTTTCTGCAATTGTTTTCCTTGTCCCTTTTGACTTGTTATCTCATTTACTTGTTCCGCATCATCTCTGTTCAAATTTATTATCTTGTATCTCAGTCTTTTGACTTCGTGGGGCCAATTGTCTCCTTTTCTTGGCCTTTTTGGTTCACTTTCCTTTTCCTCTCGTTCAGTTCTCCAAGTTCTCTTTCTTGGTCCTATTCTCTGCTTTCTTTCTTCTTCACTTTCTTCTGATTCCATTATAGATCTTACTTCACTTCCTCTAACTTTGTACTTTATGATCTCTGTTTCATTCTCTGAATCTGAACCTTCTTGTATCTCTCCTGTTGGGACGTTTGATTCTATCCCTCCTCGATTGTCTTCCGAATTTCTATTAATCTTTCTGTCTAAATCTAAATTTCCCTGTTTTTCTTCTATTTGTTGGTCTGTCCCTATTACTCCTCGGGTTTCTTCCGCTTCTTCCTCTATCTCTCTATCTGTATCTAAATCTCCCTCAGTTAGTTCGACTATTTCTGGAGGAATTTTTCCATAACTTGTACTTGGTTGTTCACTATCACTGTCTCTTCTTCGTTTATAATGTCAGTGTGTAATTTTCTTTTTTGTCTTTCATTAAATTCAGGTTGGTCTGTTTCAGATGCTGAACTGGTATCTGATATTTCCAGATGTCGACTTACAGGTCGATCTTCAAAATCTGGATCTTCAATTGGTTCAAGTTCTTCTTCAGTTGTAAAACTTGTACCTTGTTCTTCCAGATGTCGACTTTCAGGTCGGGCTTCAGGATCTGGAACTCTGCTTATCTCAGGTTCTGCTTCAGATGCTGAGCTGGTATCAGATATCTTCAGATGTCGACTTACAGGTCGAGCTTCAGGATCTGGAACTCTGATAGTGTGACTGGCATGCACCCAGTTTTTCACTCCTGCACATTTGACAGCAGTTGTTGTCACCAGGATCACTTGACGCGGCTTATCCCAGCGAGGAACCAAACAGTTTCTTCTTCTGCGGACTTTTATGCGGACCCAGTCTCCTGGATTCAAATCATGAGCTGGTTTTCTTTCAAGAGTGGTCGCATCCGGTCCAACCTGATGAAACACAGAATGTACCACATCAGCCAATCCTTTGCAATAGTCCAATACGAGATCATCAGTTATAGTCAGCAGTTTGTTGACAGGTACATGTGCTTGTCTCATTGCTCGTCCCATGATTATTTCATGAGGACTCAGACCTGTTTTTCTGTCAGGTATGCTTCTGATAGTCATTAGCACCAATGGTAGGGCATCAGGCCATTTGAGTCCTGTGGCTTGACACATTTTCCCTAACCTATTCTTTATTGTTCCATTTACTTGTTCCACCACTCCAGAAGCCTCTGGTCTGTAAGCACAGTGCAATTTCTGTTGTATGTCAAGAGCTTCACATATCAATTGGATCAGTTCAGTTTGGAAATGTGTTCCTCTATCTGTTTCAATCGTTACTGGAAAACCATATCTTGGAATAAATTCTCTCAGCAGGAGCTTAGCTACAGTAACCCCATCATTCCTTCTTGTCGGATAGGCTTCCACCCAACGAGAAAACAAACAAACGACCACAAGAACATACTTCAATCTATTGCTTGGGGGCATTTCAATAAAATCTAGTTGCATTCTAGTAAAAGGACCTCCTTCCCGTCCTATTGTTCCTAGACTCACTACTGTTTTTCTTCCTGGATTTACCTGTTGGCATGTAAGACATCTTTGACAGAGACACTAAGCTATAGCTCTGAATTTTGGGTTGTACCAAGTTTGTCTGAAAAGTCTAATCATAGCATCCCTACCAATATGGGCTTGTCCATGGTACATTCGTGCCATGTTAGAAATCATGCTATCAGGCATAACTGGTCTTTCATCTCTATAAACCCAAACGTCATCTTCCTCTCTTTTTCTGCAACCTGCTTTTATCCAACCATCTTTCTCCTCTTCATTTGCTTCTTCCTGTAATTGTCTTACCTCATCCCATGTTTCGACAATGTTAGTAAATAATAATGAACATGAAACATTTTCTTTTTCTCTCCTCCTGTTTAACTAGACCATATTTCTGGCACAGTATTGGGCTATTTCGTCCGCATACTTATTTCCCACAGCAATATAGTCTGTCCCATTTTCTCGAAGACATGGCTTGGCGGTTCGGGCTGGACTGTTCCCATGAGGCACAGGGTCAGACTGATTTGCATATGGCCATGTCTGAACTGGGGTGGTGGAGTGAGCTAAAGAATGATGATGGATTAAACCCAGATCAGTTGACTGGGGGTGAGTGTTTGATTGGCTCAAACGTTCCGTCCATCATCCCCTTTTGTATCCCATTTTTGTGTGCAGCACACTTCACCACTGCAATCTGTTTAGGCAGCTGTATCGCCTCAAGCAATTTCTTCACAAACTCACTGTTCCTAATTGGAGTTCCTGCAGATGTCAAGAAACCTCTCTGAGACCAGATCTGTCCAAAATCGTGGACCACTCCAAAGCCATATTGGCTATCCGTGATCACCGTAATTCGGACATTCTTTCCCAGTTTGCATGCCTGAATTAGAGCAATCAGCTCAGCTACTTGAGCTGAACGTATCCCTCTCAAACAAGATGCTTCCATTATGGCAGCTACTGTACACACAGCATATGCCGCACTCAAAACTCCTTCATTCGTCCTAAGACACGATCCATCCACAAACATCACATAATCTGATTCTTTCAAAGGCTCATCCTTAATATCTGGTCGAGGCTTTGTGCAGAATTCAAGCACGTCCAGACATTGATGATCGACTTCATCCTTAACTCCTACATTTTCTTCGTCTGGCAGTGAAGTTGAAGGATTCACACTTGTGTATCTATCAATGGTTGCATTGTCTGCACTCAAAACCACCTTTTCATACCTAGTCAGCCGACTATGTGTCATGAATTGGGTTTTGGTTCTGTTCAGAAGAATTTCAACAGAATGTGGAACATAGACTCTTAACGGATATCCCATCACAATGCCTTCACTCTGTTCCAGACTCACACAAGTAGCAGCTACTGCTTTCAGACAACCAGGCAACGCCTTTGCTACCGGGTCTAAAACAGCTGAAAAATAAGCAATGGGTCTTTTCATTTTTCCATGCCTTTGCACTAACACTGAAAGTGCACATCCATCTCTCTCACTACAATACAGCTCAAATTCCTTTTCATAATCAGGCATTCCCAATGCCGGTGCTTCACACAACTTTGTTTTTAGTTCTTTGAAAGCTTTCATTTCTTCCTCATTCAACTCAAACGGATCTTTAACATCTCTTTTTGTCAATCGCTGTAAAGGTTTTGCAATTAATGAAAATCTACTTATCCACTGTCGGCAATACCCAACCATTCCAAGGAACATTCTCACCTCTCTCTGTGTAATTGGAGCTCTCTTTCCTTGGATAATTTTTATTCTTTCAGTTGTTACCTTTCGCATCCCCTTTTCAATCTTATGACCTAGGTATTGTACTTCCTGTTGACAAAATTGCAGTTTTGACGGAGACACTTTGTGCCCTCCTTCTGCCAAGTGATTCAATAAAGCAATTGTGTCGGTAACACATGCTTCCTTGGTCTTTGATGCCACTAAAAGGTCATCAATATACTGGACCATCACAGATTTTTCAGGCATTCTTAAATCTTCCAATGATTTCTTTAGGATCTGATTAAAGATTATGGGGCTTTCCGTATACCCTTGAGGAATTCGGCACCATGCCAAAATACGCTCTCCGAACCGGAAAGCAAATAATGGCTGGCTATCTGGATGTAACGGGATAGAGAAAAATGCATGGCACAAATCAATAACTGTGTACCATTCTGCATCATGTGGAATCTGATACAGTATTACGGCGGGGTTTGGCACAATTGGACAACAAGGAATAACAATTTTATTTATTTTCCTCAAATCTTGAACTATCCTATATGTCCCATTCAGCTTTTTCAGTCCCATTATAGGTGAATTACATGGGCTACTCATTATTTCTTTCAAAATTCCCTGTTCAATCATTTTATTGACTACGGGTGTTATTCCTTCAATAATTTCTGGCGTTAATTTGTACTGTGGAGTATTTGGGTAATTTGTTCCTTCTCTTACAGTGATTTTACAGGGTCTACTCCTTTCATTAACCCAATGTCTTCGCCTGTGAAATCCCATACATCAGATCTGACTGTTTCTTTCAATTCAATTGGGATTTTCTCTAAGTCAAACACAGGAGACATGTCATTTACTCCTGGTCCTAGTTCTGCCATTGTAATTTTATACAGAACATCTTCATCTGGTGTCTGAAATTCAATACCATCCGGGGTACAATAGATGGTGCAATTCATTTTACAAAGCAGATCGTGTCCTAGCAAGTTTACAGGACTGCAATCACACACCACAAACCGATGCATTTCTCTAAATGGTCCAACTTTCACCTCTACTGGTTTGGTAAGAGGCGCTTTAATCTGCTGGTTTGAAACACCCACAACTTGGATATATTCACCTGAGAGAGGAAGGGTTGGAATTTCTACTGATCTAACAGTAGAACGGGTAGCTCCAGTGTCCACAAGGAATGTAACATTTACACCATTCACTTCTCCATCCACAAATGGACCTGACTGATCTACCTCTAGAGTTGCGCCAAGCACGCACTCTTCCTCCTCTCCTAGGCACCGTCATAAACTTTCATCCGATTCATTTCCATCCTGCCGTAACCAATACTGTGATATTGCAGCTGCGCGCTGCAATTTTGTTACCTGCTCTCCTCCGTAGAATCCTGTCTCTGCACTGTATCTCTGGGGGTTTACACTCTTGGGAAGAGGTGGTTGTGGCACCTGACTCTGTTGAGTAACTACCTGCGGTTGTTGCAGCTGTTGGTAACTCACCTCATTCTGCACCTGCAGATTTAATGATTGATTTTTCATATTAGTTTTTGGAGTTTCTCCAATGCCCTAACTTTCCGCAATTATGGCATGGCCATTTCTTTTTAGCCTCTTCTATACTCATTTGACCTTTTCCCTTAACTATATTTGGTTTGGATTTAATCTGTCCTGCATCACCAGTCTGATTATTCATTTGAGCTTCTTGTTTTTCTGCAACCTTTACTTGTGCCCACATCGCTTTTTCTTTTAGTTTACGTTGTCTACACTCAATGTCATCACTACAATATTTAGCATACCTTAGTACTTCATCTACAGTGCTATTTTGCCAGCACAACATGTGCTGCTTAATTATTTCACTTATCTTGGGCTTCAATCCATATACAAATCTATATACAAAATGACTCATGTCCTTTTCACTCAAAGTCTCATAACCGCTATATTGTTTGAAAACCAAAAGTAGCCTTTCATAGTAGGCATGTACAGATTCCTTACTCTCCTGTGTTGTTCTATCAATCTTTACCCAATCTGTTTCTTTTGGTGGAATTTTATTTTTCAAGAACGTGATAACCTGGTCATACTTTCTCATCACTTCTGGACCTGGCGCTCCAGTTTTTGCATCTCTAGGATATTCTTCTGTTGGCCAATCAATGGTAATCTTACATTTTGTCCATAAATCTGTTGGTACTACAATGTCAAACAATCCATCCAGATCTACCCACAACACCTTCGAAACCTTTACAAATCTTTCCACTTGTCTATACCATTCTACAGGTTTCTCTCTCAATTTCGGAAAATCATTTGTAAATGACAAATATCTTGTCTAGACCATGGGAAATGTACATAGCTTCCTCCTGGAGTTTCTCTCATTGGACATTCCATCACTATTGGTTCCTTTTCTTTCACCGTAAAAGCCAAAGATGCTTTATCGGTCATTCCCTCTTTTCTTTTCATCCACCTGCAAAACGACAATCGTGAACATTACCTGCGCCATCTTGTCTGGTGGAATTCTATGTGCACATAAGTTGCAGTCATTTTAATCTATCACAGCCATTTTGTACTCTGTTGGTCACCTTTGTTTCACCCTGCCCTTACTAGCATCCCTCTGACCCTCTGACCGACCTGGTATGTGTGCTGGGGGCTATAAACTCTATTTGCCGCAACAAACCTCAGCGCCACTTGCTGCCACAAACTCGTTTTTCCTCTCATCTCTGTTTTCAGGCAAACCTTTGGACACTCTACCCCTCACTGCACCTAGTTACACAAACAGGTTCCAAACACCAAAAAGACTCTTGCAACATGATTTATTGCACTGCAAACAGCAAGACTTGTTGTTACCAACAATGGGACCTGTTTTTATCAACAGAACGGACTCTTAGATCTGGCCGGTCTCACATGTTTTAGACCCTGAAGCAAGGTCCAGCTGCAAGATAAGATTGTCTGTTTGACCTGGGTGGGAAGAGAATTACTGTTGGGCTTGTGTGACAACCTGCCCGGGGCGGGGACCCCAAGCTTGTGTAACCATGTTGATGAAACCAATGCATTGTGTCAAACCTGTATAAAAGGAAGAGCCAAAGGAGTTATCAGCAGAACACCTCCCTCAGACATCCCGGTGTCTGCAGTTGACGTGATCTCCTCATGAGAAATAAACCTTTTTCTTGTCTTCCAGTTTCCAGCGCTTGCCTCATTATTTTGATAGCGAACCCAAAGTGAATTAGAGGTGGAACCCTGCACCGGGCAGCATTGAGGGTCTTAGAAGACTCGCTGCCTTTCACAAATTGGCGCCCAACGTGGGGTCCCATCAGCGATGCGTGGGTCCAGAAGAGAGGTCCTAACGATGGAGTGAACGACTAAACGATTGGGGTATACCTGCCTGAGAAGACCCTTGTCTGGCTGCCGATCGACTGAACTTCACCGGTTCCGAACGGACCTCTCTCGAGTGACCTGCGGTCCTGACTGGGACCTTAGAGGAACGCCGCATTGATTGTTGGAGTGAGAGGACAACCAGGCGCTGGAAGGGGAAGACGAAGAACTGTCCATACGGTCCGGGTAAGGTCGTGAAAAAACGACTTAAATTGATTGATTGATTGAATAGTTTGATTGAAATACTAGTATTCCTTTTTTGATATTGAGTTATTTGTGACATTTCCCTGCTTGCAAACA
Organism: Calotriton arnoldi; assembly: GCA_963921515.1. Taxonomy (NCBI): domain Eukaryota; kingdom Metazoa; phylum Chordata; class Amphibia; order Caudata; family Salamandridae; genus Calotriton; species Calotriton arnoldi. The sequence goes on from CAWUFW010000883.1 coordinate 2,192,014, forward strand.
ACGAAGAATAGGAATATTCTCTCTCTTTGCATGCAGTGAAGGACAGGTAGTGCAGACTTTTTGTCTAAATTGATTGATTGAGATATTCATTTTTGACCGATAAATACGTCATGCCTGTTTTCTCTAGATTGTTTGATTGTAATTGTTTTGGACCAGACCGTTCGTTAGAGGTCAGTCAGCCGGCACCGCCGGAAGGCACCCCTAACAAGGACATGTACGTAAAGTATGGATTAGCCACCGTAGCTTATAGCAAACTATGGCATAAATACACTAGGAAGGACCGGGTAAATCAGTGGCCACTGACGGGATCTTTCGATCCCGCTAAAATAGAAACGTTAGAATTAGCTCTCCACAAAAAGAAAACTAGACCAGCCATGTTTGACAGTTTTGGTTTATGGCGAAAAGAGGCAGCTCAAAGAAAGAAAAGGGACGAAGCTAGACAAGATAAAGAAACGCGAAAATCAGCTTACCAAGCCTGTAAAAGATTAGAAGAAAAACTAAAAGAAAAGGAAATCGATAAAAAGGAACAGGAATCAAAAATATTAGGTCAATGCCCTGTTAGAACGCCCTCGACTCTTTACCCCAAGTTACCAGCAAAACAAAGGGTAGATGATGATTTATTGTTAGGTCCCCCAATCATATACATGCCACCCCCTTACGCCCCTACTCATCCCGTAGTACAACACCAGGACCACCAAAGTATAGCCGGAGATGGCACGATCGCCTCAGTGTCCACCGCCTCTGCTCCCACCGAGACACCCACACCAAATGCCTCATCAAAGGATACAGTAGTAGAGGTAGGATCAAAAGAAAAAGGAGCGCCCAGGGTCCCGCGATTAAGTAAAAATGAGCGAGCAGGCATTGATAAAATAGTTAAATCCCTCATAGATAGGAAGGAGACAGAAGAGTATGTAACTGACATATGCAACTCCTATGTTGAAAACCGCAAACGATACTTTATTGTACGTCTCTGTTACCCCACTCTTACTGCATATGAAGAGAAGTACCAAGATGTAGGGCCCGAGCGGCTAGTGGCTCTCTATAGGAAGGTAGACACCGGAGATGAAGGCGACAACGATGTTACAGAACTCTTTTCATCCACACTGGAGGTATTCCGTCACCTCGTGGAACAAGGACGGATAGATAAGGACAGGACATCTAAGATAGCAGGACCCCCGGTGGAAAAACCAGATAGCATGATGCCGATAAAAGAAGCTGCCCCTCATTGGGTACCTCCTAGAGGACAAGGGACTCATGACGATATGAACCATCAAGACGCTAGAGGAAGGGTGGTCTACAATTGGGTGTATCAACCATGGGACAGACAGGACATTTTGACGTTCTGTAAATCTTTACCGGATTTACGAAAGAACCCCACCGCCTTTTACACCGAGCTATGTACCGCTCTGGGATCAACAATAATGACACTTGCCGACATAGACTTGTTCTTCGGGTTATGTTTGCCAGCAGATGTGTTGAAACAGATTAGGAAAATAGACCATACCGAACTGCTTGGTCATACCTGGGAACAACTCAACACACTAGATAAACAGCGGAACCCTGGTCAAAAACCGGTTAAAGCAATATTGGACCTCCCTGACAAAATAGTGCAGAAAGTGAAAACGCTGATCCCAGAGAAAAAGATAGACTGGTCCATAGTAACCGCGTGCCGCCAGAAACCACAAGAGGATGTCTCAGAGTATTTCTCCAGATTTGAAACGGTGTTCTCCGATTACAGTGGACAAGACATGTCCACCGCAACCGGACACCACTTATTTGTGCAGAACTATGTCAAAGGACTACTGCCAGATGTATCCCAGAAATTACAAGCCAGCGAAAGTAGTTGGGCAGCATCTAAACCGGCGGCCATTCTCCAAATGGCCCAGTACTATGAGCATCAGAGAAACGAAAATGACAGGGCTACAGAAAGGAAAAAGAAGGACTTGAAGGAAAGGGTAATGGTAGCACAACTCCAGGGGGCGAATACAGGAAGGGAGCAATATAGGGGAGGATACCAGCAGAATACCCCTATAGTACAGCCACCTAGAAACAATTCATCAACATCATATGTAGGACGCCAAGACCTAGGACAGGATCAATGTGCATTTTGCAAAGAATATGGACACTGGAAAACCCAATGCCCGGCTTTGTTAGGAGCTGGTAGGGGCAGAGGGGCGAGGGAAATAGCAAGTGGAAAGAGAGGAAGAGGACGTGGGAGAGGGTACGCGAGTGAAGCAAGCGAGGAAAGGCCAGGAAGAGTGAACACATTCGACCATCCCAAACAGAATCAGTACCAACAGACAGATTATGACAATACGTACGACTTTGCATAGGACAGCCAGGGGCAAGGGAGGGATCCAGCCGAGCTCTATGTTGATCAGCAAGGCCCTTATGTTACCGCTGAGGTCCTGGGCACAAAGTCGCCATTTCTGGTAGACACGGGAGCAACACGTAGTGCACTATCCAAACGACTGATTCCAAGGGCACCCTTGTCAGGCTCACATGTGACCTCAATAGGATTTGACGGTACGCCCTCCACCAACCCTTTGTCCCGACCGATCCCTTTTAACCTTGACAACAATAGCGTCGAAACGACATTCCTCCTCTCTTCCAACACCCCAGACGCCATTATGGGTCTCGACCTTTTGAAACACTTCCATGCGACTATCAGATGCTCACCAGACGGAGTGCGTGTCGTCCTGTATGACAACCCCCAGCGCCATAGAGAGAACCCTTCTCAGCACATGTTTCCCATCTCCGAGACTGACGCATCCCTACTGGACACTTTGCCATCACACTTATGGGCTAGGGCTGATTCAGACGTAGGACGAATGATGATTGACCCAGTACACGTAACAATACGACAGGACGCAACCCTACCGAAAGTACCACAGTACAAAATATCGCCAGAGGGTGAGAAGGCACTGACAGAGATCATACACTCTTTGGTAGAGGCAGGGGTGGTAGAGGAAGTAGTGAGCAACGTTTGTAACAGTCCCATACTACCGATTGTAAAGAGACAGGGAGAGGGAGACGGAAAAGCCTACCGCTTCATCATTGACCTGCGGGAGATAAACAAAATCGTAGTGCCACAATACCCAGTAGTTTCCGACATCACGACAATTTTGACTTTAATCCCCTCCACTGCCACCACCTTCACTGTAATTGACCTCAAAAACGCATTGTTTTCCATACCTATACACAAGGACAGCCGCTATCTATTTGGATTCACCCTAAACTCCAGTTCGTACAGATTTTGCAGAGCACCTCAGGGGTACACTGAGAGCCCAAGCATCTATAGCCAGGCGCTTAAAAGACAGTTGGACGCCATACAATTGCCAGATGGAGTGGCACTAATACAATATGTAGACAACATCCTTCTAGCAGCGGACACCATACCAATAGCCGTCACAGCCACCATCAAACTACTCCATTTTCTTGCTGAGAATGGTCACAAGGTCTCCCGAAAGAAATTGCAGTTCTGTAAATCACAAGTGACCTATTTGGGTCACCTTTTATCCAAAGAAGGGAGGAAACTCACGCCTGACAGGATCCAGACAATTCTAGACACCCCTGTCCCCAAAGATCAGAAACAAGTCCGCTCTTTGATAGGTCTCACTTCATTTTGCCGACAGTGGTTACCGAACTTTAGCCTCATTGTCAAACCCCTTCTCTCCCTCCTAGCTAAAGACATCCCCTCACCTCTCCCTGGACCCCCGAATGCCAGTCAGCCTTTAAAGAACTACGCAATGCCCTTTGTTCAGCGCCTGTCCTAGGAACCCCGGATTACTCCAAACCATTCTTCCTCTACACGCACGAGAGGGAAGGATGTGCATTGTCTGTACTAACACAATCAATTGGTCACAAACAACGCCCTTGTGCATATTTCTCTGCCACCCTCGATCCAGTAGCCAGAGCGCTGCCAGCGTGCCTGCGCGCTGTGGCAGCTGCAGCAGTATCGATACGCCAGAGCGAAGGAATAGTACTCTCCAATCCAGTCACTGTTTTAGTACCCCATGCAGTCGACACACTACTAAACCTGACCAAAACCCAACACTTGACTAGCGCCCGACTGACAGGATATGAGTTGACCCTGCTAGCACCGCACATTACCCTAAAGCGATGCACCATCCTCAATCCAGCCACACTGTTACCCCTACCCGAAAATGATCCTAGCGTGACTCCACTACACGACTGTGTGACACTAACCGATGAACAAACAAAGAGTAGAATAGATCTCAGAGACACCGCCTTTCTAGAACCAGATGGAGAACTATGGGTGGATGGTTCGTGCATCAAACTCCCCGACGGCACCACCTCAGCTGCATACGCTGTCACCACAGCCCGAACCGTTCTGGAAACAGCCCGTATTCCCCAACGTTCAGCCCAGGCTGCAGAACTCATTGCCCTCACACGAGCATGTATCTTAGCGACTGACACGACAGTTAACATATACACCGACAGCCAATATGCCTTCGGGGTAGTTCACCATTTTGGGATCTTATGGAAAGAAAGAGGGTTCCTGACTTCACATGGTACACCCATCCTGCATGGAGATTTAGTCTCCGCCTTGACGCAAGCAGTCCTCCTCCCCAAGAAGTTAGCAGTGATAAAATGCCAAGCACATAGGAAAGTGACTGATCTCATTGGACAGGGAAATGCACTAGCAGACGTTACTGCCCGAGCCACGGCAGGAGACAGAACTACGACATGAATGTATGTGACCAGGTCACAAGCTGAACGATGGACTGACGCTAGGACCACTGTAAGGGACATACAGACTACAGGCACACAAGACGAATTGACCGAGTGGGAAAAGGTGGGACTAAAAGACGAGGAAGATTGCTGGAGAATTAAAGACGGAAATAAATGGCTGTTACCCAATGCCTACCTCATCCCCATATTGACCATGGCACATTTACCAGCACACATAGGCTCCACCCCCATGATTGAACTAATCACCAGAGCATGGCATAATGTCAAGATAGCAGAATCTGCAAAACGCCTAGTACAACAATGTATAGTCTGCCTACAACACAACCCAGGGAAGGGGACAGTAGTACCACGAGGAGGGTTTGGAGTCCCTGACCACCCCTTTGAAATCCTTCAAATGGATTACATTCAACTAGAGAGATGCCTTGGTCAAAATATGTCCTGATGGTTGTGTGCGCTTTTAGCAAATGGGTGGAGGCATATCCCACCCGCGACAATACCGCCTTAGCCACTGCAAAAGTATTGCTGAAAGAATTCTTCCCCCGATACGGCCTTTGCAGAATTTTATGGAGCGACAACGGCCCCCACTTCGTAGCCGAGGTGATACAGAACATACTGAGAGGGTTGGGGGTAAAACAAAAGTTCCATGCCGTCTTCCACCCCCAATCAGCGGGCCTGGTAGAGAGACACAATGCAACGTTGAAACTAAAACTAGCCAAAATAGTTGCCACGACCGGGTTGAAATGGCCCGACGCCCTCCCATTGGCATTGTTATTGATGCGCTCCACCCCAACCAAACACCGACTGACCCCGTATGAGGTGGTCTTCGGCAGGCCTATGAGCATTTGGGCGGCACCAAGACCCACCTCCATTAACTATGTCCCAAACATATTAATGTCGGATTACGTGCATAAATTGACAAACGAGCTAACAATTATCCACCAACAGGTGCAGCAAGCCTTGCCTGACGTATCCAGGGGCCCGGGACATGAAATAAAGCCAGGCGACCATGTATTGATTCGCAACTTCCAAAGAACGAAGAATCTGGAGCCTAGGTGGACGGGCCCCTGGCAAGTCCTGATAACCACCCGAACTGCCCTCCGAGTGGAAGGAAAACGAAACTGGCTGCACGCTCATCATTGCAAACGAGTCCCTCCAACCCTGGCAACCTGTGAAGGGGTGGAGGTGCAAGAGGAAGTACTCGCGAGAGACCGACCAGCTCTGAGTTGCTACCCACAAGAAGACACCCTCGAACTATCAGAATTTCCCGAACCCCACGGTGCCATCCAGGAAAGGGTACAACCTAAGATCGACGAAAGGAGGGAGCTCCAACGACCAGGCCACTAACTAAGTCAAGGTCTCAGATCAGTAGCACAGTCAAACAACGCTACCAGGAAAGCGCCAGACAAAAGTCTGTGGTCCTAACAGTTGTTGAGCTCCTCGAAGATGATGGAAGAAACTGAACCCCTCAAAACCACCGCAAAGACACCAAGGGGTCGATTCCGATTCGGGCCGGAAAAAGCACCGACCGACTCGGAGCCGGAATTAATTCCGACCGACACGTACCTGTGGCGCCCGACACGCCAAGTACGATGCAAAGCGTGCAAAATCCGACCGACACGTACTGAACCCAAGCCGAACGACCGAGCCGCACGGAAAACAGCAATCCGGCCGGAAAAACACGCGAATCGAACCGACCGACACGCACCCGGAACAAATCCAACAGAAACGTACACGCGAACTCCAAACCGCAAAGTACGATGCAAGGCGCGAAAACCACGACCGAGTCGTACGGAGGACAAGCCGTACGACCGACACGCATACAAAACTGCGAGCCGAAGTAACACAAAACACCGCGACCGACACGTACGCAGCATAGAAAACTGCACAAACACAGCGTGAACGAAACGGAGAAGACCGTACGAGACAACTGCAGGGTCCGACTCGGTCACAAGAACGTTTCCAACATGCACAGAAAGTACTAAGGAAAAATACACAAAAAAAGGCCAAACAAGCAATTACAAAGCCAATAAATACTGGGGGGTGGGGACAGAGAACAAAGACACACCCACAACCCCACCCATATAAAGGACACAAATCCCAACCATGATCCTTTGCAAATGCTATTCTACTGCCAGCACTCAACAGACAGCAACCACACACCCACAGCTCATCCCTCACACAAGCCACACACCATCAGCACACCAACAAATAGCTACCTCACATACACCCAGCAAAACACACACTCACACACCTTCACCTGCACACCAACACACACATTACTCACCATCACCACCCATCACCATGCCCCCAAAGAAGAATCACAAGTTCCTAGATTGTGAATTGGAAGTCCTGGTAGACGAGATCCTCAGGGTAGAGCCACAGCTGTTTGGCGCACTGGTCCAACAGACACCCATCTCCCAGAAAACACAGATGTGGGAGAGGATCATCAACAGGGTGAACGCACAATCACCATGTCTGCGCACAAAGACTGACATCCAGAACAGGTGGTATGACATGCGCAGGAGGGTACGGGAGCTGCTGAAGAAGGACTACCTCCTGAGCCAATACACCGGCAGTGGCCCTCCTGCCAAGCCAGTATACCTCAGGCCCTGGGAGGAGAAGGTGCGGGCCATCCTTCCGCCAGTGAGCGTCTATGGACTAGAGAACATCCCAGAGCCTGGTGAGTACACAACAAATGTACACAATATTCTGCCACAATACACACACACATCACTGTCAAGGGGAGAGTCAAACCATGCACTCTTAGCAATTACACAGCAACCAGAACAGAATCATCCCAAAATGTGTATGTCAGTCAGATAAACACAACACATGCCATCTCAAAGTTACATTTAACCGTGTCATCACATGTACAAACACAACTACAACTACAGCTAGGCAGTGGCACAAATATAACTAACAAACACATCCAGACATGTAGCCACCACTACAACACCAACACACAGTGAAGACCACTGAAAGAAAGGAATTCTGTGTATGCTGGGCAAGTCAGTGTAGCCAATAGCATCATGGGAGTCGTAGTCACAGATATTGCTCACCCCCACAACTGTCCCATCAACACCACCATGAACCATGTGCACATCACAGGGAGTGGAAAAGGACTCACAAGATGGCTGACACTGGCTACTGCTGTGGGGAGCACAAGGCCCTGCTGGCAACTGTGCAACAACCAACAGCAGGACACCACTGACTGACATCCTGAAAGACAACTTCCACTCCCTGCAATGCAAGCACGTTCCATGGTGGGATATCTGGCTGGGTGGGAAGGAGGACTTGCAGCACTGACCATAGTCACAAGCACCTCCCCTCACACACCCCCTCAACACAAACTCCACATAACCCACCTGGGAGAATGCAATGCCTCACATCCTAACTCAAGATCCCACAAAGAACCTCCACCCTGGGTTATGTTGTGTGAAGCACAGGGACACTCTTGGGACTTTTAGCCAAACAACTGCCAGGACAACACTCCCAGCCATCCTGTCAGCACAGGCAGCCCACCCCACAGGGAAGCAGAGTCAAAAGGAAGGAAGGATGGGCATGCTGGGAAGGGGGTGGAGGCAATAGCATGATGGGAGTCGTAGTCACAGCTCAACATCCCCCACCACATGGCCCAGCAAGCTCACACTCACGCATGCACATCCCACAGAGAGTGGAAAGGCCCATCAAAGATGTCTGACACTGTTGCTGTGTCGTGGGGAGCACAAGGGCATGCTGGGAACTACACACCAACCAACAGCAGGACACCACTGTCAGCCATCTTGCCATTGCTCTCACACCCACACACACTGAACTCCCCACAAAAGCAAGTAAGTATGGGAATGCTGGGAAGTGGGGTGGAGGCAATAGCATGATGGGAGTCATAGTCACAGACATAACTCACCCCCACAACTGTCCCATCAACACCACCCTGAACCATGCTCACATCACAGGGAGTGGAAAACAACTGACAAGATGGCTGACACTGGCAACTGCTGTGGGGAGCACAAGGCCCCGCTGGCAACTGTGCAACAACCAACAGCAGGACACCACTGACTGACATCCTGAAAGACAACTTTCACTCCCTGCAATGCAAGCACAGTCCATGGTGGGATAACTGACTGGCTGGGTGGGAAGGAGGGCCGGCTGTCAACCAAATACAACCAATGCAGACCATGTTCACACCCCAACAAATACATAGACATGCCCAAATAATGCAGGACAATGTGCTACACCAATATCAACCCCTGACTGTGACAACTTAGGACAATGCAATGTACAGGCCCGCACCCAGAGGCACAGTCACAACTGTCAGGTGTGTCAACCATTGATGCCTGCAGAAACATAACATACATTGTGTGTGTCTCCCAAAAACAGGTGATGATGGGGACACAGCAGCAGACGCTGAGGAGTCCCAGTCCCAGGCTCAAGAGGATACGGAGCTCACTGGTGTCGAACAGCCTCTGCCCTCCTCGGATGAAGAAGACCAACCTGGCACCTCCGGTGCAAGTCAACATGCAGCAGCAGCAGGACCACCAGCTGCAGCACCAGCAGGACCACCAGCTGCACCCCCTGCACCCACCCCTCCAACGACTGTCACCACAAATACCATCCCTGCCGACATGGACAGAACAAGGAGCACCACCAGCACAGGGACCCTGGACCAACGTGGGGCCATGGACACCACCACCACCACCAACCCCCAAGGGGGACCAGGGTCATCTGTGCGTGCCACTGCACGCACTGCACATGTCGGCAGGGGTGGGAGACAGAGGTCGCTGCTTGCAGAGGTGTCTGGTGTGCATGATGACCCACAACTGGCACGCATAGCCGATGCGTACCAGTCCAGCACCGGAGATCTCAGCCAGGTAGTGGGGCTCCTCAGAGACATGAAACAGCAGCAGGCTGCCCATCATGCCCGCTTGGACTCACACATGTCCCACGTGGAGTCCAAGTGGGACACACTGCAAGAGATGACGGCGGTGCATAGGGACATATTACAATGCCTCCGCCAGATGAACAGCAGCCAGTCTACACCTCCCTGTGTGCCAACAACATCTGGTGCTGAACAAACTGCAACTGCCACAGGGAGGGAGGATGACTCTGGCGGAGAGTCCCCTGCACCGCAGCAGCCTGTACTTGAGGGCCCCCCCCCAAAGAAGAGGGGTCGTCCGAGGAGGGGCAAGTGAGAGGCCGATGGCCAAGTGCAACCCCCAGGAAGCCTGAACCTGTTCTGGATGTTCACCTTTGTGCACAAACTGTTCACCATGTTGACGGCAACACAACTCCCACACATGACATGGGGAGTACAAGTTGGACCAATGTCTCAGACAACTGTGGCCCCGATACTGGGTATTTTGTCTACCAGGACTTTCAATTCATCTAGGAACTTCTGATTGCAATATAAATGTACAGCACTAACCATCCTATGCACTATTCACACAAATGTATCACAATAAACACACTAATACACCATACTTGCCTCTGTTGTGATTCCAACGTGGGTGCTGTCATGGGGATGATGAACTGCAAAATTACACTGTGTATGCGAACTACAACAGCAAGTACAACACAGGCATGTGAGTAATGGCAACGTGACACATATGAGGGAGACACACCACCAGGGCTACACAACACATACACACCTAGGCCATCTGACTCATTGCCTACACTGATGTTGCCAGGAAAGACGGTGCAATGCACAGACACCACACCTATTCCCAGTTGTAGTCAAGTAGCCCACAGGTGCAGTAAGCAAATGGCAGTCAAATGTGTGACCACAGACAACGCACATCACAAAGTGAAGCACAGGTTTATTACACAGTTGCAACATGTCGTAACCACTACAGATGCAAGGTAATCCCACCTGGCAGCGGGCACACAGTCAACAACTGTAGAAGGAAGGAAGTCCATGGGTGTGGCGCACATCACCTGTAGGGACACAACAGCTACCACCCTGGAAGTACAATCACGTCGTCGGTGGACACAGTTGACCAAACGAATCTGAAAGTACCCTGTGAAGGACAGAAATGACACACAGTCAAAAGCAATGGAGAACAGGACAGAACAGCAAAACTCATGCACAATACATGTTACAAGATACCCACCCAGAACCAAGTTAGCATGTCAACACTGTTGGGGAGTACAGACCACCTGTAAGCACACATCGCTACACACATCCAGTCAAGTAGCCCATGGACACACTCCAACAGCACCAGAGCACCACCTACACATATCATGCCAACTCACATCATTGACATGACACCTCAGGATACTCACATTCAGCTAAAGAAGTTGGTGATGAGCTGTGTGCGGACATCACCATCATCATCATCATCACTGGCATTGTGGTCCAGGCCAGGATCCTCCACAGGTGGCGGATGTTGGTCATTGTCATCCTGGATGAGAGGCAACTCCTTCCGCACTGCCAGGTTGTGGAGCATGCAGCAGACGATGATAATCTTGCACACCTTCGCTGGGGCATATGGGAGGGACCGTCCTGTCTTGTCGAGGCAGCGGAAGCGGCTCTTCAGGAGACCAAATGTCCGCTCAATCACTCTCCTGTTCCGACCATGTGCCTCATTGTAGCGCATCTGGGCTGGTGTCACAGGGTTCCTGAGGGGTGTCAGCAACCACGGCATGTTGGGGTATCCCGAGTCACCTACGGACTGACAAGTGCACATTAGCTGATTTGGAAAAGTGGGCGGAATACTACAGATCAGATCACACACAATGGCACAAAGTCAGTACACACCCACAAGCCAGGCACGCTGGTTCTGCATCTGTGCCATCATCCTGGGGATGCGACTACTCCTCATCACAAAGGCATCGTGTGCTGAACCAGGGAAACGGGCACACACGTGTGAGATGGTCATATCTGCAAGACACACCACCAGTGCATTGACCGAGTGGTAGTGCTTGCGGTTACGGTAGGCCTGTTCCTGGGCCTGTGGTGGTACCAAAGCCACATGTGTCCCATCAATGGAGCCAATGACATGCGGCATCCTCCCCAGGGCATAGAAGTCACTCTTCACGTCAGTGAGTCGTTGCAGTCTAGGGAAATAGATGTACCGGTTCAGGTATAGCAACATTGCCTCCAAAACATAGCGGAGCACACGGCTGAACATGGTCTGTGACATCCCACCAGCAGTCGCCAAAGTATGTTGGAAGGTACCGGTGGCAAAGAAGTGTAGGGCTGCCATCACCTGCACCTTGGGGGTCAGCGCTGTAGGATACGGCCGGCCAGGCTGCAAATGTGGGGCCAACTGCAATGCCAAATCCTCAATCAGCTGCCTGGTGAAGCGGTACCGTCGGATGCTGTCCCGTTCCACCATCGTTGCCAGGTCTGGGAATGGTCTATGGACAGCAGGAGCCCTGCAGTGCAGAGGAGAAGAAAGCAAGATTGTCAGTCACCCCACATATGCGGCATTGAACACACTCAATATCACATCATACATCATTATGAGGCACAACTACATGAAGTGTGCAGTTCCGTAAGGACATGTATGGTACATACATGGCCAACATCTGTCATCACGGTTCAACAAGTGGCATCAATAAGTCCCAGGTTGGCCCATTGGATATCATGAGGCCGTGTCACAGTTCCCATCTCCTGCTGCCATGTCACAATCACCCCCCACAGTGACATGTGAGGACAGATGTGCCCCAGGCATCACAGCTCAACGACAGGTACATTCCCAGGGACCCTGTATTGCCACATGGACACTGGCATTACATGGAGTATCAGGTATACACCACAGCAAAACAACCATGACCCCCACAGGTAGTGGTTCCACTTGACTCTGCAGGACAGACATGGACGTCTGTGACACACACACGCACAACATCAAAGTCCATGCACACACAACGTGGATGTGGAGACTGTCTCCCATTGTGCACATGAAATCAGAGACATTGTAAACACTACATGCACACAGACTGTGGAGGACCATCACTATTGTGCCACTGGGACACCCTGGCTCAAACATACCGTCCCACATGGGACTCACGGGGTATGTGACATGACATACACATACACCACCGTGAAATGTGACCATGGCACATGCACAGATATGAACAGTTGCAAATCACAGTGGTCATGTACACGTAACACCCAGGATCCTGTCCCCATGAGCACGTGCACAGCCTGGGGGTGGCTGCCCCCAGGTGACACCCACAGGACAACATGTACACCAACATACACACAATAGGAAATGCAGCCTTACATGCCTTATGATACAGTTTGGACAGGCTGTGTTGTTGTAGGTGTGCCCCTCACTCCCTGGGAGCTATCTGTGGCTGGCATATGTTCATCTGAGACAGGCATGGTGACATATGCCAGTCACTTGTACAGGGATGCGTTGAACAGCAATGGACCGATCGGTGCACCCGGCCGGCCCATTGCATTCAATGTGTGAGGGTACGCGTTGTACCCCTGTACGCGTTAGTACCGCAATGGACCGATCGGTGTGCCCGGCCGGCCCATTGCATTCAATGTGTGCGAGTGCAGCGTTGTACCCCTGTACGCGTTGTACCGCAATGGACCGATCGGTGTGCCCGGCCGGCCCATTGCATTCAATGTGCGGGTACGCGTTGTACCTCTGTACGCGTTGAACAGCAATGGACCGATCGGTGTGCCCGGCCGGCCCATTGCATTCAATGTGTGCGGGTACGCGTTGTACCCCTGTATGCGTTGAACAGCAATGGACCGATCGGTGCACCCGGCCGGCCCATTGCATTCAATGTGTGCGGGTACGCGTTGTACCCCTGTACGCGTTGTACCGCAATGGACCGATCGGTGTGCCCGGCCGGCCCATTGCATTCAATGTGTCGGGTACGCGTTGTACCCCTGTACGCGTTGTACCGCAATGGACCGATCGGTGTGCCCGGCCGGCCATTGCATTCAATGTGCGCGGTACGCGTTGTACCCTGTACCGCGTTGAACAGCAATGGACCGATCGGTGTGCCCGGCCGGCCCATTGCATTCAATGTGTGCGCGGTACGCGTTGTACCCTGTACGCGTTGAACAGCAATGGACCGATCGAGTGCACCCGGCCGGCCCATTGCATTCAATGTGTCGCGGGTACGCGTTGTACCCCTGTACGCGTTGTACCGCAATGGACCGATCGGTGTGCCCGGCCGGCCCATTGCATTCAATGTGTGCGGGTACGCGTTGTACCCCTGTACGCGTTGTACCGCAATGGACCGATCGGTGTGCCCGGATGGCCCATTGCATTCAATGTGTCGCGGTGCAGCGTTGTACCCCTGTACGCGTTGAACAGCAATGGACCGATCGGTGTGCCCGGCTGGCCCATTGCATTCAATGTGTGCGGGTACGCGTTGTACCCCTGTACGCGTTGAACAGCAATGGACCGATCGGTGCACCCGGCCGGCCCATTGCATTCAATGTGTGCGGATACGCGTTGTACCCCTGTACGCGTTGTACCGCAATGGACCGATCGGTGTGCCCGGCCGGCCCATTGCATTCAATGTGTGCGGTGCGCGTTGTACCCCTGTACGCGTTGAACAGCAATGGACCGATCGGTGCGCACCCATTGTCAATGGCCCAGCCTGGCAACGGACGCGTTTTCGAAATTCGAACGAGTCGGTTGCTGGAAATTCAGTTGGTCACCCACAACAATGTTGCAAAATCATGTGTGTCATGAAGTTGAAGATTTGAAGGATGCTGTGGGCGTGTATTGGTGCTGCTATTCCATGGATTGGCCAGATTCAGAAGATGCAAACGATTTGGACCTATCACTTTGGACACATGGGACAGTATCTGCCTCTGCAGCACATATATATTGCTGGCTGTTCCCCTGAGAGCTCACTTGCCTGCACTACATGCTCCAGGACGACATCTGCCACTGCACTGCTGCTGTCTCTGCCCCCTCTGGACCCTGCAATGGCACGTACTGTGGAGAGAGCCCCAGCCTTAAGCCTTGAGGAGAACCAGGCCCTGCTGGACAGCCTACTTCCACAGTACAGCAAGCTGTATGGGACACCAGGGGAGCAGGTGAGTGTTCTGTGCACTGCCTTTCTGAATGTGCATTTTGTCTGACTAGCAAGGCTGAAAGTCTGCACGCCACTGGCTAGCAGGCTCACTGAGTAGTTGTCACCCCCATAGTGTGTAGTGACATGCACTGGACAGGTATGGTGCAGTGACAGTGCATTTGAACAAGGTTTTACTTCCCATGCAATGATACCATGTAGTGACTTCTGGCAAACTGTCCATGGGCAGCGTTGCACTGCCTGTGTACATCATGTGCCCCTGTCATTGAGACATGTATATACAACTGTGTCATGCACGGATATGTTGCATGTGTAGTAATGGCCTTTTCACTTTGTCATCCTGACAGGTTAATGCCCATCGGAAGCAGGAGATCTGGAAGGACATCGTCCGGGCCGTCCGGTCCGTGGGGGTCTACAAGCGCCGGATCCGCAACTGCCAGAAGAGGTGGCAGGACCTTCGGGGCTGGACCCGGAGGATTGCACGGGTCCAGCTGAAGCTGTCGCCTCCTCGCAGGAGGGGCGGAACACGGACCCTGACCCCCACATGCTCCAGATCCTGGCGGTGGTGTTTCCAGACCTGGATGGGCAGCTGAAGGCCAGACAGCAGCAAGGAGGGGGTGAGTCAAAGACTGCACTGTGAACTCTGTATTACATGCTATGTGCCCTCCTCTGGCCTGGTTAAACTGCCACAGTACAGCAGTCATGTTGTCCAGGAGCCATGTCCCTCTATTGTGCACTGCCCACTCCTCATCTGATACCCAGGTGTGGCCCTTACATTCAGGGAATTGTGTCACTTGGGACTGTGTCCTTGCAGTTTGCTTCACTCAAGGTGGGGGACAGCATCTGTTTCCCTAACTCTGTTGTGGGCATCATGGGTGGGTCCATTGTTCATACAATGCCTGTGTTCGGACATGTAATCTGCGTGTTGCTTTGATATGCGGTCCACTTGCTGAGCTGAGCCACCACATGTGCCTGGGGTATCTGGCACACACCCATGCAGCGGGTGGGAACAATGTTTGGGCCCCAGGAGTGTGCAGATTACGTGTGTCACACATACATAGCCAGCTATCCACTGTCCAGGGCTCATCCCTCATTCATGTGGGGCAGGACAGTCATGCCTACTCCAGCCCATCCAATACACCTGTACTCCCACTCCCGGGTATCAGCTGACACGTTGTGCGCAGTGATTTGACCCCTCAGGTGTCTGCCTCTGTGTCAGTGTGCTGTGGATTTGTTGCCAGGACTGCTGGGGTGTTTCTCGGTAGGGGCTCAGCATGCCACTGGAGATGTGACCATAGGAGACGATACTTGTGTGTCACATAGGTGTTTGATCAGCTGCCTGTGCAGACTGGGGTATGCGAATGTGAAGTTCAGGCAGCTGTTTCCCATTCACAGCATATTGTGAGGGGCTCAGGTTCAGAGGGTAGTGTCACAGGTCTCCCATATGTCCAATCGGTATGACCTGGACAGATGAGGGTTAAGATGATGTGTTGTGTGGGGGATGTACATGTGCACTTGTGCAGCTCCAGGACTTGCATTCCCCATGACCTACTATTGTGACACAGTGCAGAGTGTTGTTGTCTGGCTGCCAAGTCATACATCACTGAGACAGTGATGTATGACTTAGCAGTCATGCCTCCGCCATGGCATGTGTCTACTTATTGGTGATCCTGCAGGGGAGTGACATGTGCTACATGCACACCATTGTGGCGATGGCTATCAGGACATGGGTGCATCATGGTGTCTGTCGCTGGTATGCATCACATGCATTTCCTATTTGACTCTGGGCATCCCTTTCATCCGGAAACCTGTACTGACTCAGTGGCAAGAGTTGTGATGTGTGCATGTCCACATGCTACGCCGTGTCCTCTGCACTGTCCAACTACTGTGTAGGTGGTGCATGTGTCCACACTGGGGTGTTGCTATCCAACAGACACCAGACAGATGGGTGCAAGGCCATGTGGGATGTGAGTGCCATGGTTGGCATCAGACTGACAATTGGCTTCTCCTGTTCAGTTAGGGCACTTTTAGCAATGTTCAACTAATGATGCCAGGGCTTGCTCTGTAATGTGCTGTGCTCACAGTGGTTTGTGCGTTTGGTGCAGGTGACTGATGTCTGTCTGTTTCCCCATTGTTTGCAGATACATCCACGGCCACGGAAGGGGACAGCTCCACGGACCAGGAGGAGCCGGAGAGCCAGACTGGGTCAGCAGCCGAGGAATGGTCGGAGGGACCCAGTGGCACAGAGGGCGAGGGAGCCACACCGAGGAGTCCTCAGCAGCATCCACCTCAGCTGAGGACCACAGCGGCTCGGAGGATGACTCCCTTATGGAGGCGGGTGTCAGCAGCCACCACACCCCAGCTAGTGTTGCTGTCCCCGCCACCACCAGCACCACCACCGCCCTCCCATCGGCTCCCATTCCCCAGGTCCGTGGAGGCTTCCATGTTCGGGAGCGTGTCTCCTTTGGGCCATGCACCGCACCCCCTGCCCCTGTGTCCGCTGCTGCCCTGAGTGAGGAGTCTGTGTACCTCCTTCGCCAGCTCCATGTAGGGCAGACAGCCATGCTGGGTGTCCTCCATGCGCACACTGCTCTGTTGACTCAGCTGGTGTCGTTCATGGAGGGCATCTCATCGGGCATTTCTGACCTACAGAGGGGCAATAGGTCCATGGACTCCTCCCTGACGGCAGCAGTGTCCCTCCTCAGACAGTCCCTCACCCCTCCTGCCTCTGCTCCATCCACACTCCCCAGCACCTTACCCGTCCCAAGCACACACACACCGGCACAGGCACACACCAGCACACACACGTCCAGCACACAGACACACACGCCACAAACAAAATGCACACGCACGCACAGTCAGGGGACTGAAACCAGACTCACAGGGGATGGGGCCCTGGAACACACACACGCATCCACGAGCACTGCGCAGTCCTCAGTTGCCTCTCCGTCCAAAGCACCCTCCCTTGCCTCACCTGCAACCCCAAAGACCCAGCGGCTCTTCCTCAGTGACCTCGGCCTCTTCCCCTCCGATCCAGCTGATACAGCATTTAGGGGGAAGAGGAAGCCCACCCACACGGAGCAGAGTGCCCCTCGCCCCCAGACACCCTCCCCCAGGCGCAGACAGACTGAGGCCCCCACCCGCAAGTCCCCCGGAGTCGTAAGAGCAAGACCCCGCCGCCGCCCTGCAGCTCAGGCACCAGGTCTCCTTCCTCCATCCCTCAGGCCCCCACTCCACAGGTGCCCCCACCACACCCTGCCCCAGGTTCCCCCACCCACAGATATACCATCCCCAAGAGGATCCGGCCTTCTCCCCCTGCCACTTGCTCTCCCGGCACCACACCCCTCGCTGCGCTTGTCTGTGCCACTGATGTGGTGAGGGTGTCCTCCCCCTCTGTCCAGCCCACCTTGCCTGTTCCCCATTCTCCTCCCCTGGTGGTAGGCACTGCAGTGGAGTCCACTACCACCCTGTCTGACTTGGGCACTGCAGTGGCGGACCTGTCCACTCCATCTGCAGGGTCCACTGCAGTCGTGCCGGCACCCACAACATCTGAGTCATGCCCCCAGTTGTGCCGGCACACACCATGTCAGACACCTCCACTGCAGTTGTCAGTGGCTCTCCAGCACCCACCACCCCTTCCTTGCCTCCTCCTGGTGAGCCCTGATCCTGTCCCTGCGGTGCCTGGCCTGCCCCCCGGTTGCCCCTCCTAGTGGATTGTCCCTGGTTTTGTGCAGTGCAGGCATGCGTAGGGTGACATCTGCCACTGTCACCCTGTATTGACTTACTTGATGGACTGGCCATTGGCCTTTGTTGGAGCATTACTGTTCTCTGAGTTTTTGGACACACATATGCTGAATAAAGCAACTTTCTGTTCTCTAGTGCTTATGCTTCTGATGTACATGTTGTTGATGATGCTGACCATGCCCTTGCTGCAGTGATGGTGATATTTGGTCTCATGATAATGAAGTGTTACTGTGCAGGAACACATGTGGTCCAGGGGGAATGTGTCCTATCCTGTGGTGTATCCATGTCATCCATAGCAGCATCTGAGGGTGTCATGTGTTCAGTATTTGGCAATGGGATTTCCTACTTACATTAGCAATTTCACATCTGTGGCTTCCACCCCTGCACATCTGTTGTGCCTGCCATTGTTCAATTAGTCTACTTCCCTGACCGTGTGGCCATCTCCACTGGACATGCAGGTTTGGGCATCAATGGGGAAGGACTCATCTGTGTTGTCAGTGCAACATTGCTATACAAGTGTGTTGGATCTGTGCTGATGATTTCGTTGGCACTCCCATGACCAGGCTGATGTGACGGGAGCCTTCATTTGGTGCTAATTGTTGATTGTGTGACCAAGTGCTCAGCTGACATGATGGGGCCCACTAGAGGCAACATATGGCACAGCTTTCCTCACACAGGAGTGGAGTCCCCTCATGGCAGTGTGTACTCCTGTGACATTGCCTGCGCCCAAGGTGTGTGTTGTATGAGCATGTCTGTGTGTTCACTTCCGTTTTGCTGTGCATGCTGTGATCCCTAGTGTTGTACCTGTTTGTGATGCTTGCTGAGTTGACCTATGTTCCCCCAAAGTCTTCTCCCTGGGTTCTCTGTGATGTGGGTGCATGGCACAGTACTGGTCATCAGGGTGTCACCCATAGGTGTGTTTGCTGTCAGGGCTGAGTTTGTGTGAGACGCAGATGGGTCACAGTCAGGTTTCCCCTTGGCACTTGTTGTTTACACCTGTCATGTGATTTCCAGTTTGTGTTATCTTTCAGTGATTGTGACACGTTGTGTGTGTGACTGCTGGCACTCCTCAGGGTCCGGGCTGCAATGTTGGTTGTTGTCTATGTGTGTTCTTTGTGGGTGACCTTGGCTTCTTCATTGGTGTGTGACTGTGGCTGGGATCCCATTGGTTGGTGTGGTATTGCCGTCATGTCCATGTACAGCGTAGTGTGCAGTGTGTCAGACATTCAGGAGTCTTGTTGAGTGGCCATGTGTGATGTGTTTCTGCACCTTGGTTCCCACCCACCACCCTGGGATTGTCATGGGTGCATGTGCAATGGCACCAGTGCATGTGTGCTTCACTGCTGCACATTGTTGGAGGTCGAGGTGTGTGGTGTTGAGTGTGTGCAGATGAGAGTTGTTGCCCGGCTAGACCCCTGCCTCCATGTTGGCCTTGGCTTACTGGCCGTGCTGATTGATTTGTGCTTGTGTAGGTGTGATGGTAGTTTGTTGCTCAGGACACATGACTGTGGTTCACAGTGTGAACGACATTTAGCTTTGTCATCACAGTGTGATTGTAATGCAGCCCAGGGTCACCACATTGTGGGGGCCCTGGGGGTAGTGCTGTGGTGTGTCTGTGTCTTGCTGTGTCAGTTGCTGTTCCTACGTGCCTGTGTGACATGTGTGATTTGTGCTCCCTCTCATCTGACAATGCCTGATTGCCCACATAGGGGATTTGGATCCATGAGTTACCTTTGTGTGGCACTGTATGCACATCTGTATAATTGGTATTCAGGCCTCCTCATGTGTTGTGTGGTTGCCTGGGGACACTGGCACCCCCCTCACCTGTTGTGTTTGATGTGCAGTGTGGGTCTGCCTGTTTGTGTTTGTGCATCTGCACCACTGCATTGGCATGTCTTAGGTGTGCCATTGGCTGTATGTTGTTTGGTGGGTTTCCCCTGCTGTCCCTGGGACTCCTAGGTCATCAGTCAGCACAATGATCATGGTTTGTGTGTCCCATTGCTGCCATGGTATGGTATCTGTTCACCTCACATCTACAGTCTCCACAGGGTATCTGCATTTGTGTGCCCATTGGTGCAAATATGTGGGTCTGCATTCTGATGGTCACTTCTGTCATTGTGTCATTGATGAATATTGACTGTGTCAGCCCCCATGGGTGTTGTTTGTCTGCACATGGCCAAAGGTATGTCTTATTTGCACTGCAGTATTTGCCTCCCCCAATCTATGTTGCAATGGGACACATGCACTACTTTGCCACTGATGTGTTTTATGTTCTGTGACCAGGAATCATCCATGCAGTTTGGCAGTTGCAGCTTTTTCTTTGTCAACACTTACATTTTGGTCACTGTGATGATGGGGGTTTGGACCCCATTGCCACAATGTTCAAAATGTGCTTCAGCTATGGACCCCACACTTACCTTTTGGTCACTGTGATGATGGGGGTTTGGGCCCCATTGCCACAATGTTCAAAATGTGCTTCAGCTATGGACCCCACACTTACCTTTTGGTCACTGTGATAATGGGGGGTTAGACCCCATTGCCACAATGTTCAAAATGTGCTTCAGCTATGGACCCCACACTTACCTTTTGGTCACTGTGATGATGGGGGTTTGGACCCCATTGCCACAATGTTCAAAATGTGCTTCAGCTATGGACCCCACACTTACATTTTGGTCACTGTGATGATGGGGGTTTGGACCCCATTGCCACAATGTTCAAAATGTGCTTCAGCTATGGACCCCACACTTACCTTTTGGTCACTGTGATGATGGGGGTTTGGACCCCATTGCCACAATGTTCAAAATGTGCTTCAGCTATGGACCCCACACTTACATTTTGGTCACTGTGATGATGGGGGTTTGGACCCCATTGCCACAATGTTCAAAATGTGCTTCAGCTATGGACCCCACACTTACCTTTTGGTCACTGTGATGATGGGGGTTTGGACCCCATTGCCACAATGTTCAAAATGTGCTTCAGCTATGGACCCCACACTTACATTTTGGTCACTGTGATGATGGGGGTTTGGACCCCATTGCCACAATGTTCAAAATGTGCTTCAGCTATGGACCCCACACTTACCTTTTGGTCACTGTGATGATGGGGGTTTGGACCCCATTGCCACAATGTTCAAAATGTGCTTCAGCTATGGACCCCACACTTATATTTTGGTCACTGTGATGATGGGGGTTTGGACCCCATTGCCACAATGTTCAAAATGTGCTTCAGCTATGGACCCCACACTTACCTTTTGGTCACTGTGATGATGGGGGTTTGGACCCCATTGCCACAATGGTCATGGCCTGCTTGCATTGTGGGGGCCACACACATATATGTGTGGCACATGTGATAGGGGGTCACATTGTATGTTCAAAGTCATGTTCAGTGTTGTAGGCATTTGACACAGTCTACACACGCTTGTCATGGTGTTGGGGGATGTCTTTTTCTTGCATTCCCTAGGTTGTGGTGTGCTGGTTGTGTCATGCATTGTCCATCCTATGAGTGGGGGTGGTGTTGGTGGTAGGCATCCAGCCCCCATGGGTAGAGGTGGTAGTAGTGACAGGCATCCAGCCCCCTGGGTAAGGGTGGTAGTGGTGGTAGGCATCCAGCCCCCCTGGGTAGAGGTGGTAGTAGTGGTAGGCATCCAGCCCCCTGGGTAAGGGTGGTAGTAGTGGTAGGCATCCAGCCCCCCTGGGTAAGGGTGGTAGTAGTGGTGGGCATCTGGCACCCCCATGGCTAAGGGTGGTAGTAGTGGTTGGCATCCAGCCCCCTGGCTTAGGGTGATAGTAGTGGTAGGCATCCAGCCCCCTGGGTAAGGGTGGTAGTAGTGGTGGGCATCTGGCACCCCCATGGCTAAGGGTGGTAGTAGTGGTAGGCATCCAGCCCCCCTGGGTAAGGGTGGTAGTTGTGGTAGGCATCCAGCCCCCTGGGTAAGGGTGGTAGTAGTGGTGGGCATCTGGCACCCCCTGGCTAAGGGTGGTAGTAGTGGTAGGCATCCAGCCCCCCTGGGTAAGGGTGGTAGTAGTGGTGGGCATCTGGCACCCCCATGGCTAAGGGTGGTAGTAGTGGTTGGCATCCAGCCCCCTGGGTAGGGGTGGTAGTGGTGGTGCGCATCCAGGCCCCTGTGTGCATATGTGGCATTGGTGATGGGCATCCCGCCCCTATGGTGCTGCTGTTGCTGGTGTAAGTAAATTCTGCATCCCTCTGTGTGTGTGTGATGTGTCGTGTACGTGTTGTATGTTTTTGTGGTTGGTGTCTGACTTACCTTCTGCGCCGTACGCGTCCGTGCCTGTTCCGGTAGTAAATGTAGAATATTGGTAGGATCGGGACGAAGGGATTCATGGTTGGTTCGTGTCGTTCGTCTTTCTCGTTGCTTCGCGTCGTCCTCGTCGCTGGCGTGTTCGCCTCGTAGCCGTGGATCGTGTTGTGGCGCGAATCGGAGCTTATGTGCGCCTCTCCCGGAAGCTTTGACGTGCCGGACGTAGCGACGGGTTCGGCGCGTACGGAAAGCGCATCGTACTTGTTCGGCCGGACGGGGCTGCATTTTCCCTTCCGTGCGACTCGATTCTGCGTTTCCGGATTCGCCTCGGTCGGAGAACAGGACCTGGATTGGGTGAGTACGACTCGGCCGGATTCTATGTTGTTGTGCGCATCGTACTTACTCGTTCGGAATGATGTACGGATCGGTCGGGAAACAGGCATTCGCCTGGCTTTTTTCCCGACCGAATGGTATTGGGTGCGCCTCCGACCAAGATCGGAATCGGCCCCTAAGACTGCTAACCTGCACAGCACAAAGACAATTGCACTTGTAGCCGCATTTCTCACCTGTCTCCTGCTAATGGTCGCACTCTGGATCATTGAAGAGAATGCACCTGCATACAGAACATTGTCACCCACCATGCAACCAACCACCAAGAAAGAACACTACCTGGTATCACTACCGCCACATCTCCGAGAACGACGCAAAGAATTCTGGAATAATTCTTTCGTGCAGATGTTGCACCAGCACAATCTTGCCACCAATGCTACCAACTGTTGGGTCTGTGGGCTGTTACCACATGCCACTGAACATTCCATCCCTTTCATCCCTTCGCCCTTTTCTATTCACGGATCTTGCCTTGCCTGGATGATGCTCCTACAAGAAAATTACAAAGACAATGCCACTTCCGACGGAACAATCGCCCAGTTCTACAACGAGTTCTGGCGAAACAAAACAGGAAGGACAGCCGCCCCCTTCTGCCCTCACACCTTCAATGCGACATTCCAGATTAATGTCCCCTCCAAAGAACGAGTGGAAATGCAAGTGTTCAATAATCCTAACAGAGCCACATTTTCCTACCTGAAGAAAAGAACTGCTGCAACACTGACTGTGGCCCTATCTGTGGTGAACGTCTCTGGCCTTGTATGCATTGAAGGCCGTGGGACTAAGAATGTGGTTCACAGCACCTGTAGCATTGTAAGGACTTTGAACACTGCCAACCCCCCAGCGCTTGTTGCATCACCCAATATGTACTTTGTTTGTGGAACCAAAGCCTACACCTGGCTCCCAAGAAACTGGGGGGCACGTGCTACATCGCCTTTGTTTTGCCACCAACCTACACAGCCCCTGCAGAGCATCATCGAGAAAAGCATTCTAAAGACATTGATCAAGCAGACTCTGCCTCATCACAGTTCCTCGACGCAGCAAAAGGGCTCGTCCCGCTATGGGGTCCGATGGCAAACAGCCGAGCCATCAGACATCTGTCCCAAGCGGTAGAGACCGCCCTGAACGTCACTGCTGGCATCCTCACCAACAACACTGCTGAGCTCCAAGCGATCCGTCTGGTTACCCTGCAAAATTGCATGGTCCTGGACGTGGTACTAGCGGACCGTGGAGGAGCATGCCGCATCATCGGTGCCAGCTGCTGTGTATACATTCCTGATAATTCACCTTCTGTCTATGAAGCAATCGAACATCTCCATAGACTATCTTCAGAAATTCATCAAGGATCAGAGACTTGGACAGTTGGAAGTTGGCTTTGGGGCATCTTGAAGGAGTGGGGTTGGAAAATATCAATGATTCTCTTGGTCCCAGTATTGACAAAATGTGGTTGTTGTTTGGGTATACACTGTATACCACCTTTGTGTTCTCTTTGCATAACTACCTTGCACCCTAAGACTATGGACACTCAGCTAACAAAAATGAGAGTAATGTATGATCAAGAGATACAGGACATTATGGAGATCGAAATAGACTGACAAGCTGGCTAGTTATGTTCAAAGGGGCCACTGTTAAAAGCAAAACGACAATCGTGAACATTACCTGCGCCATCTTGTCTGGTGGAATTCTATGTGCACATAAGTTGCAGTCATTTTAATCTATCACAGCCATTTTGTACTCTGTTGGTCACCTTTGTTTCACCCTGCCCTTACTAGCATCCCTCTGACCCTCTGACCGACCTGGTACGTGTGCTGGGGGCTATAAACTCTATTTGCCGCAACAAACCTCAGCGCCACTTGCTGCCACAAACTCGTTTTTCCTCTCATCTCTGTTTTCAGGCAAACCTTTGGACACTCTACCCCTCACTGCACCTAGTTACACAAACAGGTTCCAAACACCAAAAAGACTCTTGCAACATGATTTATTGCACTGCAAACAGCAAGACTTGTTGTTACCAACAATGGGACCTGTTTTTATCAACAGAACGGACTCTTAGATCTGGCCGGTCTCACATGTTTTAGACCCTGAAGCAAGGTCCAGCTGCAAGATAAGATTGTCTGTTTGACCTGGGTGGGAAGAGAATTACTGTTGGGCTTGTGTGACAACCTGCCCGGGCGGGGACCCCAAGCTTGTGTAACCATGTTGATGAAACCAATGCATTGTGTCAAACCTGTATAAAAGGAAGAGCCAAAGGAGTTATCAGCAGAACACCTCCCTCAGACATCCCGGTGTCTGCAGTTGACGTGATCTCCTCATGAGAAATAAACCTTTTTCTTGTCTTCCAGTTTCCAGCGCTTGCCTCATTATTTTGATAGTGAACCCAAAGTGAATTAGAGGTGGAACCCTGCACCGGGCAGCATTGAGGGTCTTAGAAGACTCGCTGCCTTTCACACTGCTCCTCCATCTGTCCACATCTCCCCATTTTCTCAATAACACAATCAGTTCTTTTATCTGTGTTAATCGTCCTGATGTGTTCAGATTTTCTATATCCTTTTCACAAAAATCTACTCTATACGGTTTCTGCAAACTTCTGATTTTTCCAAATTCTACTCCTAGTTCATTCGCTGTCTCTTCCAACTTTTCATGCAAATTTCTAGCTCTCCAAGTAATACTCTTACACAAAAACATAATCTCTTCGTCCTGATATGATTTCAATTTTTCTGTACCATTAGTCCCTAAAATCAACTCCTCCATGTCTATCTTTAGTCTGATTACATCCAACGGTTGTGGTTCTGCATCTTTCTTCTGCAAATTCCTCATCCACTCATTAAATTCTTCTGGAGTCGGACCTACAGGGGTACTATTTATTTCTATCCAATTTTTACTTCTCTCTGGGGTCTCAGTTGCTGACTCAGTTCCCATAGGAATCCTTCTTATCTCACTCTCATTTACTGTCAAATTAGTAGGTGGACTCGATCTATATGAGCTAACCAAATCTCTTGTCTCTCTAGTTTCTGTAATTATCCCTTCTCTCATTCTTTGCATATTTGAGTTCATTGGGATGGTCAAGGAATGCTCATCTATTCTTTGGTTTTCAAATACCGGTATTACTGGTCCTATTGTCACTGGCACAGTCACGTCTTCCATGTTCATAGTTAATTCTCTTATTTTCTCAGTCAATTCTCTTGTGGTTCTTGCTAACTCAGCTGTATTACCACTGTCAGACTTCTCATTCTGTGGAGTCTCTGATTTTTCATTTAACCTATTTATTTCATAACTTCGTTCAGGGCTTTGATTCCTCCCAGTTTCCATTGGTGGTGCATTTGGTGTCACCACCGCAGAATTCTGTTGATATGGAGGTGGTTTTCTGTTTAAAATATCTTCCAGCAATTCATCCTCTGTTTCGCTACCTCCATACCCATACCTTTCTGCTTCTACATGTTTCTTTTTCTCTGTACACTTTTTCCCTGTAACTTCTTCAACTGTTATAGCTGGAAACAAACCATCTGTCATATTAGCATATCTCCATCGTCTCATTCTGTCTTCATGATTCACTCCCCATACTCTTCCATGAACTAAACTATAATTCTTTGCACCTCTGTGTCTTTCTCTTTCATACATCTCATCTTCCCATTCACCTAACGCTTCAAACTGTGTCGGTCTAGGTCTTGGCTCAAGTTTCATCATTTTCTCTCTCAAATTCCGAAGTACAGCTGTGCTAAATGAACCATTTTCTGGAAAAGCCAATACTCCATCATTCTGAGTATATTTTGTCCAATTCTCTAACCAAATGCAAGTATGATAACCATATTTTAACATCATATGAGAAGCTGGCGTTTTCGGCGGAGGAATTACTTGTCCTTCCCTAGTCACTACCTTCTTGTCCTTCTTGAAAAAGTTTTTAATTTTCGCCATCCATGACGGTTTCTCTCTACAATACTCATAATAAGCCATATTTCACGATTCTTTCTTTTCGACAAACTCACAACTCTGTTCTGTTTACTGTGTGCTATTCGGACCAATACCAGCGCGTCTCACACCAACGCACCAATCGGAAAACTATACGTCACTCTCAACTGGCCAATACCAGCGCGTCTTCACACCAACACACCAATCGGAAAGCTCTTCGTTTTCCCACCACTGGCCAATACCAGCGCGGTCTTAGTCAACGTCAATTCTACTCCTGACCCCTCCTTTACAAAAATTATCGGCAGCTTTTTCTTGACTGAATTTTATTAGTTACAACGTAAAACACATTTCCATTGTCTGTTTTCGCTAAACAAAAGAGATAGCTTACTCTATCTTGCAAGAATACTGTTTCGTTCGATAAGTGTAGCACTTCCCTCTACCTTACCCTTCTTTCAAGCAAGGGGTAAACCCGTTTCTCTGGGGATAAAACACATGTGGAGACTACACTGCCCCTGAGAATTAAGGCCAGAGTTTCACAAGAAAACCGGTTGCTATTTCACTCATACACGTTTTATACATGAAATGTCCCTATCATAACACAATCCTGCGTTATCACTAATTTGAAAAATCAGACAGTGCACAATTCCATGTGACTTCTCTTGCCACACGTGTCCACTTCCTACTTCCCGGAAGCTTCAAAATTTCGACTTACATATAACATAATACAATTCAACACGAAGTGTTAGACATGAATAATCAATAATCAATAACCAATAATCACCAAACTAATCTATAGAAACCATAACTCTGCTACCAAGAAATCTGATCCAGCGCGGCTAATATAAATTCTTCTCCTTCGGACATGACATCCAGGTGAAATCATTCACATCTACTATATCATATGACGGTGGGGCCCATAACACCGCATATCATACACTCAGTCGTTCCCTGGATCACACCCACATTCGGTAAGGAGAAAAACGAGTTGCTGGAGGAACGGAATACCTTGTTAAATTTGACAGATTATTACCTTAAACATCATATACATTCAGTTTTAATCCTGTCGGTTCTAAAAACATCAAGTATTCCGCTCTTTGGTCGATGGACCAACTAGTAGAATAAGTTGATGGTGATCGAGACCAGCTCAATCATTTAAAACCCTAGTAAATGTCAAATTTATTAATGAACTAAAGAACCACAGACTCAAAATTAATTGGAAATAAATTTTTATCTAAATTCAAATTTGCACGAGTGAGATTCTTAGTTTATTAATCATCTAAATACATTCTTTAACATTTTCTATAGGAAATTCTGTAAAGAAATCGAAATTATGCATTACCTATTTAGATGCAGATAGGAATGGTTCACCAAAGAAGATAAACCATAAATCACAGAATGGACTCCCAAACTGACTGACTGTCCCTCTAGATGGCCTCCTCGACGGGACCTGCCATACAGATTTCCCGCAACGGTCTCGTTCCTTCCCCAGTCAGGTTCGAAGTCAATGGCAGCATCTGCATTAACATCAGCATCAGCATTTGCAATAATAGCAGCAACGACTCCTCCCATATAAGAGCAGTCCTTCTTATACCCTACTTTTGGCTTACTACACAAAAAGTTGCAATGTTTGGGGGCAGGAATCACGCTAATTGGTCCATTTGAGGGGTGGCGAAGATTGTCTCATCGCCTTCCTTGTTCAAACTGGTTTCGGGGATGGTTAAGAGTTCATGGTTTCCCATGTTCTTTGGGTAAATGCAGTCCAAATTGATTATATATAATGTTGCAACAATGATGGTCACAATTTGGTCAGTCCATTGGCTCTCAACACTTTCCTCTCCTCTTTCTCACGGATACAAGCTGAGTCTTTTCTTGGCACTCTCTTCATAATAGGTCAAAGTAACCTTGACATTTCTCACTCCATGTACAGACCGTACCCACGTGGTTCAGCTTCATTATTTCTTTCGCTTAGAGGCCATCTTTGGTTTCTGATATGACCTCATCTATGCCGGTAGCCATTTTCGCAGCCTGGCCTAATAGGCCCAAGCGAACTATCATAAAAACAAACACAATCATAATTAAAACAAAGAAAATAAGCCTTTCTGTTTACCACCCGTCATTCTAAGAACCTGTGTTAGGTGTTACCTAGCAGAAGCGACATTTAAAGCCTTTTTACTTACCATCCGCATTCTTTGCCACAATACAATTTTACTACACAGCACAAATCATGCGATTTTACTCTGATTAGTACGCAAATCACTATATTAATATTATAATACTTCACAATGGTAAATAAATTAGATTTTGCACAAAAATGGCAGTTACCATTTATGTAAATGTTTATTAAGGGTGCGTTTTGTTGGTTATTTCATCAAACAATTAGTACCGTTACTTTATTATTCTTATTTAAGGGGGTTTCAAAATTATTTCATTTACCTTGCTCCATCACCAGCAACAGTAATCACAATATACATATGTCTAGATATTCATTAATAATGACAAAACTCGAAATACTTATCAAGTTACTTTTATCTAATATTTCAATTCAATTCAATTCAAATTCAGCTTTATTCGAGTGCAAGTAAAAACCACCATAAAAGCATATAATTCAAGGAAAACATTCCTACAATACATGGTGGATAAAATTATTGGAAATGACAGTTTGTAATTATACAGACTAAAAATAACGAAGACAAAATACTAATACATGTAAAATACATAAAATACACAGTACTATTATAAAAACAGCCATAAGGGATTGAAGGCAAATCAAATTCATTCTCGCTTAAAGTGCTGGTGCTTATTAGTGCAAAAAGAGTACATAAAGTGCATGAGGTCCCATCTTTTCTCTATACATTTCTCAAATAAATATGGGAGATTGGGAACTTGTCAGATTTTTGCACAACAAGGGAGTAATACGTCCACATATAAAATGCTAATGCTCACAAGTGCATAAGGTTACATAAAGTACATTGTACCTTATCTTGTCAGGATAGATACTTAACAGCTAGGACTAGGAGATGTCATCCATATTTTCATATAGCAATACATCCAGGTGTGTGTAATCCTTTCTTTTTCTAATTGCAAGTTGCACATATCGGATAACAGAGTTTATAGTTTTCACATTTCCCAGACTACAAACAAAGTTAAAAGCTTGTTTATGATTATAAAGCATATTTGATAAAAAAAGGGGCTTTAAAATTGTTTTCCGAATATCCCTATAAAAACTACAAAACAGAATAAAATGCATTGTGGATTGTGCAGTTTTTCCGTCACACGGGCAGTTTGGTAATTTGTGACGCCACTTTTCCATTTTTGGGAATGCTACTAAAAAGTGTAATATACCCATCCTTAACCTAGTTAGATAGAATATGTGTTGGATGTTTCTTACCAGCGCAAGATATGGCTGTAGGTCCGTCATAAGCGGTCGTTCACAGTAAGAGACAACACTGTTTTTGGATGGCAGCTCTATCTCTTTCATTTTCCATAACATTTAGATATCTAAGCTTCAGGTCGCTTTTACCGAGCTCTTGAATAGATGTAGGGTTATTTTTGTCAATATCAACTTTACAGCATATTAATAGTTTAAAAATATGCTCCAGCCATGGTATTTTCCTACTAAGGTCGAGAGTTAAACAATCATTTTTAGGTCTTTAGTAAATTTTGTTTCTTCTTTGACCCATATCCCTCGCCAGAAAGTCAGGCCAGCCATATTTATCGTGTCGCTTAGATATGAAACCGACAATTCTTTATGAACTATATAGTTCGCTGTTGCTCTAGGGACTGCCAACAATCTTTAAAAAAAATTATTTTCTTGAATTTGTAGGGAGGCGGTGTTAGCTCTCCCCCAGATCGCAGCCCCGTAACAGACCCCTGAGACACATTTACTCCGGTACAGAGCTAGGATTTCTCGTATGGGTTTGTTTCCTAGTTTCGCGGAGAATCTAAAAATACTCTCCGTGATTCTTAAATATATTACATGATTCGATGATATTACATGATTCGATGTGCGTGTTCCATGAGCCATTCCTGTTAAAAAGCATCCCCAAGTATGAAAAAGATAAAACTCTATTAATAATGACCCCGCCCACTTGGTGTTGTCTATTCTTGGATCTGTTACTCCCACATGTCATGACAAAGGTTTTCTTTAGATTTAGCTGTAGGTCTTTATCAGTCATGTACAATGCAAAGTTTTCTATTAGGAGTTGCAGCCCGTTTGCTGTCCTAGAAATTAGGACAGCATCATCCGCGTATAATAATACTGGCGTGGGGCACGTTCCGACTTTTGGGGCATCTGCAGTTAAATTTTGTAAAAAGGGGTCTACGTTATTAATATAAAGGGAAAAAAAGGGGCGCTAACACACATCCTTGTCTGATACCACGCATAACTCTAAAATCCGGTGTACATTCCCCCATTTTGCCAAACCGTACCCTGGAAGTTAAAGAGTTGTAGATCTGAGATAGATATGTAATTATTTCAATGGGCGCCCCTAGCCCTTTCAGTGTTTGCCATAATTTATGATGGTTGACTAAGTCGAAGGCACTTGTGAGATCGACAAAGCATAGGTGTAGCGCCCCTTCCTTTGCTAATGTATTCTTCCCTATTAGTAGTTCTAAGTTTAAGCATTGTTCCACCGTCCCAATACCTTTTCTGAAACCATACTGTGCCTCTGTTAGAATGTTTTGCTCACTGGCCCAGTTTTCAAGCCTTTCCAACATTATACGGCCCATCACTTTAAAAGTGGAATCAAGAAGAGATATTGGGCGTTAGCAGTTTGCCTTCCCTCTGTCCCCTTTTTTAAAAATGGGTACGATAATACTTTCAACCCAAGTAGCAGGTAATACGCCCTCAAGGGTGGCATTAAAAACATTCAATAAAATTGGTATCCAGAAATCCGTATTATGCTTAAAAACATCAATAGGCACCCCGTCCGCGGCTTTGCCATTGGCACTTTTTTGCAGTGCTAATTTAATTTCTTCTGGCGTTATTGGTGGTGTTCCGACTGGCTCTACTAGTATAAGGTTACCCGTTTTACCGTCAGCTATTTTTGTAGCATCTGGATTAAAAATACTCTCGAAATAGGATACCCAATCTTCCGGGGCTACCACAGTGTCAATTCTTACTGCGTTATTCTCTTTAAAGTAGGGGTGATTGATAGTTTTCCAAAAGAGAGCTTGGTCATTCAACTCTGCTGCTTGGATTAATTTCTCCCATGCCCCCTCACGTATCTCCCTTTTCCTTTCTTTCAAGGCATTTTTGTAGTCTTTCCTCACGGTACTGATCCTAACACTATCTCTAGGTTTTTGTTTTAGTGCCAGTTTCAGTTCCCCATTCAGCCTAGAACATTCGTGGTTAAACCATCTAGGGTTAAAATCACAAATTTTCTTCCTCCTGCTAGTTGTTAAATCGCCTGCAATTGTAGTTGTAATGTTACAGAAGGCAGTTATAATTGCCGAATCAGGGGAAGAACCATCCAGACAAATATCTAAATCTCTGTATTTTCCCTAAAAGGTTTTCCATGAATGTGGCTGGATTCAATCCCGACCACTTTATTGAGATACTATTATTACCTTGAGTATTGATTTCAGTGTCCATTGTATACCCCGTGCTTTTGGTGTCAGATTTAGTCTAAATGTCACAATTAAGGGGTAATGATCGCTAAAAAGACTAATATTAATTTGAATTTTTTCCACCAAATCACAACAGTTAGATGATACAATAAAGTGGTCTATGTTTGAGGATGACCTTCTCCCTACAAATGTTTGTATTTTTATTTCACCATCTAAACTAGTGGGTTCTAGGGCTGCTAGATCATATTTATGCACAGCGTTATTCATTGCTTCCCCATACGTATCATGTGAAAAATGCGGAATCCTATCCCCAAAATGGTCACAGTACCCACAGGGTTCTCCAGCTTCATAGGCACACTTAGCACAGTTAAAATCACCGCCCAAATTAAAATATAATCCCCTTCAACTCCCTTCAAAAAATTGTCCAAATCATTTTCCAATAATTTGATGACCTTACTCTTGGTGTTATCGAAAATATTATTATAAAAGTTTATTACAACCATGGCCTGTTTTCCTTTCGAGTAAAAATACAGAAGCTGATAATATTGTGATAAAACAAACGTTTTCCTTAGAATCAAGGGTGAGGTGACTGCGATTAATGTGGCTAAGCCACCTTTCGCTCTGCCCATCCTAGAGGGGCTAGCATTTGTACAAACGGTTTGATAACCGTCTACAAAAAAGGGCTCAGTACACCATGTTTCTTGGATTAATACAACCGCACACCCATCTAGCGTTTTCAACCAGTCCTCATCCCTAGTCTTATTTTTGATCCCAGCAACGTTCCACGTCATGATGTTTAAAAACTCACTGGGGTGTATGGAGGGACCATCTGTCGTCAAGTTACTAGTGGGTGGGTGTTCATTATTACCAGTACTAGACTTATCCAAAACCTCTTTATGGGGCGATGCAGTTGGATTGGCATTTTCCTGGTTAATAGTTGCATTAATTATGTGAGCAGCGTCCTTAGTACTATACAGATGCTCTTCTATGCCATTTTCCTCAATTTGTATTGTTAAATCAACATCTAGGAGCCTGTGGTTAACAATATGGTCCATATCAGAGACGCGTATTCAGCCCTATCCCTTCTATGTCAATCTATTTCACTGCATCTTCTCAATGGTAGATACCTGTTATACAAGGGCACATTTAACATGGGATTATGTCTCATATTTGTGTTGCTATTGCCGTAGTTAGGCCTATAGAAAAAACCCAATGGAACGGCCATTATATGATCAATGTTATCAGAATAGTACCCTTTGTCGTCATTCGAGAAGATATTCAGCAAATCACCCACCAGTTTACTATTTCGAAAATTTACCACTACGCAATCTCCAAGGCATGACTTTCTAGATTTACCCACCCAATTTACTCTCCTTAACGTGATAATGGCCTGATGTAGAATATGCGCCCCGACATTAGTGTTAACAGAAATCCAATGGACTACTTGGTTCTTTAGTGTCTCATACGTTTCCCTCTGATTTACAGCTAGTTTCGGGATATTATTTAAAATAATAACGTACGGAGTTGCCTGGGGCGGAAGATTTAGTGTCCCTTTGGTACTATTATCATCTTCGGCAGATCTGTTCTTCCTGATTGATGGCGGAGTTTTAGACGCTCTTGTAGGGTGGGGAATATCATCTTTGTCTAACCTTACACCTGGTGTTTGTTGTGTTATCAGGACATCCTTCAATGTTATTGCAGTATTGTGTCTCTCTCTGTTTAACTACGCCAATTGTGGTAACAGGATCTGTTTTTCCTTTAACGCTCTCTGTTAGGTTTTGAACTAGCATAGTAGGGCAAGATGTCTTGCTTGTGGATTTGGGAGGTAGTGTTTTGATAACCATGTCTGTTAAAAATGCCATATCTTTCTGCAACAGCTTAATTTCAGACATTAAACGTCTTTCAATACTGTCCAGTTTACCATGCAGTTTCTTAAATAAAATCTCAAGATCTTGCGGCTTCTGGTTTATAGAATTACATTCCCCTTTATTCATCCCAGGGTTAATTCCTCCCTTTTTTAGGTCTCGCCTACGCAGCGCGCATGCGTTGCATACGATGGGACCTTTTGGAATTGATCAGCATTTTGGCCAAAAACGTGCACGTTTTGCATTGCTTTCTATTGCAACTCGTGCACGTTTGGCGTTTCCCTTGCGGGAGCGAGCTTTGGCAACATCTGTTTGTAATTATCTTGCAAACAGATGGTGCCCCTGCTCGCTCCCGCAAGGGAAACGCTGTGTGTGTCTGGGATGCAGGCCGTCAGTTGCCCTTGAATTCGATGCCACGCCGCACGCTCCCTGGAAGCAGTAATACGTTTTTTCCTGCCATTATGGCACCTGTGAGCGACTTTGCATAGTACTTCTTGCTTGTGATGAGTAGGCTGGGGGTCGTGGGAGGGGGCCATCCCTTCAGACGATCCGGGCGCGTGATCTTTCGGTGTCACCCACACCAAGCTCGGGCCATCGTTTGTTGAACGTTTTGCATTCGGGCGTTAAGTGGTCTTCTAAATGCGGGAGGATTTTCATTAATAAAACTGAATAAAGGGTCTGAAATAAATAGAAATGTGTTGAATGCACACCCCACCCCGCGACGCAAAGGCCAGAGCCGGAGGGGGCGGCTCAGGCCAAGGGCAGGGAGGCGAGGCTTGGACCAAGGCTGGTGGGGGGCTCAGATCCATTTGGCATTGAGTAAAGACGCCCCCAGGACTCCAGTGGCCGTGAATATGCTGCATTCACGGGGGCGTCGCCCACTCTTCCTGCCCCACTCAGCCCCCTGGATCTTTCTAATGGGTGCCAGGGCCTCCTCCACACTGCAGAGGAGGGGGTGAGCTGAGATCAAACCGGAGGGAGGGGCTAATCCACTCAGGTGCCACCTCACACCCCCAGGTCACCCCCCAACAAAAGGCCCCCCTATCGGCCTGTAATCAGCAGGCCTCGCGGCCCCGCCATCTGCACAGACCCGGGTCCAGCCTCCCTTTGTCTTTCATAGTAGCCCCCTTACCTTTGAATGGTGTGGCTGTGAATGGCCTCCCCGCACTCAAGTGTGAACTCGGCGCACGGCCCAGGGGCCCTGGAGCGCTTTACGTGAGCACCAGTGACAGTGCAAGGTCAGATTCATGTTTGTGATTTGCCCAGGATCACAGGATGTGGAGCCGAGGCCGGGACTTGAACCTGGTTCCCCAGTTCCAAAGTTGGCAGCTCCGGACATTAGGCCACATCCTCCTGTGGCTACATGCAGAGACGCCCCTTTGCCCCGTCCTCTCATGAGCAGCTCACTGCACAGCGCAAGGGCCAACCAATGGGAGGAGGAAGTAGAGCTGCTTCTGGTGGTACACACTGGCACGCGATGCTCTCCCTGGTGGTACACACTGGCAGGCAATGCTCTCCCTGGTGAGACACACTGGCGGTGATGCTCTCTCCCTGGTGGTACATGCTGGCGGTGATGCTCTCTCCGTGGTGGTATACACTGGCGGTGATGCTCTCTCCCTGGTGAGACACACTGGCACGCGATGCTCTCTCCCTGGTGGTACACACTGGCGGTGATGCTCTCTCCCTGGTGGTACACACTGGCACGCGATGCTCTCTTCCTGGTGGTACACGCTGGCAGGTGATGCTCTCTCCCTGGTGGTACACACTGGCACGCGATGCTCTCTCCCTGGTGGTACACGCTGGCAGGTGATGCTCTCTCCCTGGTGGTACACACTGGCTGTGATGCTCTCTCCGTGGTGGTACACACTGGCGTGATGCTCTCTCCCTGGTGGTACACACTGGCAGGCGATGCTCTCTCCCTGGTGGTACACACTGACAGGCAGGCGATGACCCCCAGGGCCTTGACCCAAGAATCCAGTAGATGAAGTGGTTTGACTCAAAGCCCATTATATATCCATTTTAAACAAAAGATGTTTGTTTATGCCAGATCTAAAAAGCACCAACATTTTTTAATTAACATTTAGCAAGAATGTTTGTCCGTTGCCATTTTTTGCTAAACTCAATAAAAACACTTGTTAAAAAAAAACATATAGCAGGAATGTTTAATGTAAGATAATATTAAACCTGCATTTGAGTGTACGGCATCTTTCAATGGGAATAGGGGGAGTAGAAGTACCCCATTGTTGGAAGTTAGTTTGTGATTGAATACATCTGATAAACTCGAATGTATTCCAGAGGGGCACACGTCCATGTCTTTAAAAGGCTGGATGGGCTGAAGGGATGATAAACAAGCATTGGCATAGCCAATAGGTCTCGCCTTTGGGACCTTATAAGTGTTTAGCCATGCAACAGTTGATGTTGTTGCACCAAGGATATTGTGCTGCATAACTAAATACTTATAAGGTCCCAAAAGCGAGACCTATTGGCTATGCCAATGCTTGTTTGTTTAGGTTTTGATTTGGTCTTTGATGTGGGCTTAGTTGGCTGCCTCTCCACTGGGCTATTAACAATTAAGACAGGTTGTTTCTTTTTTTTGGCCGGAGGAGATACCGCGGAAGTATCATTAGTTAACACCGAAATCTCCAGAGATGAAGTTAAGACACATGGGTTAGAGGATCCATGGGCATTTACGATATAAGAGTCATTTGTTGTAAGTATTTCTGTCTCCTTGTCCTTTCCTCTCGTATTGCACTCCAGAGCTCGAGGTTCAGTCCCACCTTCTGATATATTCTCCCTTAAAGCGGCATCAAGTGCAGTTTTTGTTGCTGCCAATTGCTCCTCTAAATGCACGATTTCACTATTGATGATGCCCACAGCGTTTTTTAAGTACTTTGTTATGGGTGCACTCTTTGTGGGCAATTTTCCTCCTTGCAGTGGTAATTTCCTTTTACCCATGGTTTAGTTATACTACAGACGGATACAACATAAGTTTCTCTTACCGAAGTTTTCGGCTTCCACACAGCCCAGGGGGGTGGCCCTGCCCTGTCTCGTCCGGCCGCGGACGGGCCTGCCCTTGGCCCGGGCATGGCCCGGGCACGCCCACGCGCGTCCCGCGCTGCGGGATCCCTCACCGGTCCTTAAGCACCTCCTGGCGCGTGCGATTCCGTCAGCGGCGAGCGCGCCGCTAGGAGTTCTGGGCAATTGAGTTTCCTTCTCCCCCGGTCGCCGTGTCGGTAGCAGGCAGCGGTAATGTGTCCCACGTCAAGCCAGCAGGGTTCTAGCAAGTCAATGAGCTCCCGCGCTGCGGGAGCCCTCATCGGTCCTTAAGCGCCTCCTGGCGCGTGCGATTCCGTCAGTGGCGAGCGCGCCGCTAGGAGTTCTGGGCAATGGAGTTTCCTTCTCCCCCGGTCGCCATGTCGGTAGCAGGCAGCGGTAATGTGTCCCACGTCAAGCCAGCAGGTTTCTAGCAAGTCAATGAGCTCCCGCACTGCGGGAGCCCTCACCGGTCCTTAAGCGCCTCCAGGCGCGTGCGATTCCGTCAGCGGCGAGCGCGCCGCTAGGTGTTCTGGACAATGGAGTTTCCTTCTCCCCCGGTCGCCTGTCGGTAGCAGGCAGCGGTAATGTGTCCCACGTCAAGCCAGCAGGGTTCTAGCAAGTCAATGAGCTCCCGCACTGCGGGAGCCCTCACCGGTCCTTAAGCGCCTCCTGGCGCGTGCCATTCCGTCAGCGGCGAGCGCGCCGCTAAGAGTTCTGGGCAATGGAGTTTCCTTCTCCCCTGGTCGCCGTGTCGGTAGCAGGCAGCGGTAATGTGTCCCACGTCAAGCCAGCAGGGTTCTAGCAAGTCAATGAGCTCCCAATATAAAATATGAATGGTCAACACACAAGTACATAGGAAATATCAATTCTTCATTATTCTGCTAATACAGGTAAATTCACAATAAGAAACACAGCTCATGACAAATACATCAAAATTCAGTAACAAGTGAGAGGAGGAGAGATGAGAGGCAAAAGAATAAATCATTGCAATATCAGTATGCAAACCAGAATTTCATACGAGCCTAGATCAAAGAAATACTAATGCACAGTGTGCAAAAGTCAGAAATAGCTAACCCTTTGGCAGAAAAGGTATAGCTTGAGCAACGTCACCAGCCAATGAAGTGCAAGATAATCAGGATAGTCTCACTCAGGAATTGCAACGATAATAGCCAGCCAGAGTAGCACACAGAGTACAGCAGCAAAGGCTCTCTTCCCATAAGAAAAGCTACTGCCAAGTTATTTTCTCACTGTCATAATTATACCCCAAATGTTAAAAGGTCCAACCCCCCTAAAGTTGCAATTTCACAGTTCCACACGATTTTATTGGTGATCATCGTCTCAGTGAGCTCATCCAGATTTCTCTGTTAAAGTTCTTTGCTAGAAATGAATGTCATCATCGCTCTTCGGAAGCAGGAAAAGAAATTGTGATTTCTTCATGTCCTCGCGCTCGCTTCTGCATCAGCTTGCAAAATAGTTGACACAATTATTCATAGAAAGGAATACTCTAACCGTAGGAAGGAAATACTAGTGATATGCCAAGCACAGCTAAACAAATAAATCAGTATTGTAGAAATAATGAAGGACAAAGTACATTCTTCTGTGGCCTACGTTAGCGAAAGAAAAATTACTCTAGCAGAGTTTGAGGCCTTCATAAAGAAACCAGGAAACACACTTCAGTTAAAGGGAAACAAAAAAAAATACAGAAGAAAAACAATGATTCAAAGTACATTATTCTAATCAAACTCATAAATATAATCTACATTTTCAATAATCAAGCTATTAATAATAATTTGTTTTTAAGAAAGGATAAACATTTCCCGAAACATTTTCTGTAATCGTTTCTATTACTATTTCATATTTCTACATGTACGTTTTTAAATGCATAATTTTCAAATCTCTCTCTCTCAAAACATTTTAGTTCATGTAAAAACACTTCATAAATTTCCATGCTTTTCAGCATGTTAAATGTTGCAGTTTCTGTTTACTAAATGTGTTGTGTCTTTTTTGCACATATTCACAACATTTTACGTATACATATAATTTTTCACACCATTAATCATTTGTTTTGTTAATAACACAGTTATGAGCAGATTTGATCAAGCAAGATTATTTCGCAAAAATATTGCTTCATAAATCCCCCATTTGATGGCGACTCAAGCCATCACACAATTAAAAATTTGCGAACATACGTGACAAGAATTTTCAATTCTATTAAGGACAACAGAGGCGAGGATTATGCTTCTCATTTCTTTGCTTTTATTCAGCAGCCAATCAAAACACTTATTTTAAAAAACTACAAATCCCATGAGCCCTCAGTGCTCATAACAACCATAGAGTAGTAACATATAAATGTCTCAACAGAGGTAACCACTTCCTCTTTCTTTGCTTGATCTCAGCATAGTTAAAATGAACCTTGTCCAAACATTATTTTGAAACGATGTCCCTGATGGAAGAGTCCTTCACGACCCAGCCCTGGATAGATGAACTTCAATCCTCAGAACGTGAGGACGATTCCATGAACCTTAAGCAATCGGCGGGCAATCACAACATAACTCCAGAAGGAACAACCCTTTGACTGAACCAACGTAGAAGAGTTGTACGTCTCTTTTGCCATTTGTCCCTGAAACAGAAAGAAACTTTCGTAATACCAGGTACAATCCACGGAAATCATAATCATGCCATTATACGCAAGGGAGGGAAAGAAAAACTTATACAATGCAACCACTCTAGCAGGCATATTATTGCAGAATAATACATAACAACAGTACTGTATCCTTGGGTGGGATAATCCTCGCCTCCGTTGTCCTTAATAGAATTGAAAATTCTTGTCACGTATGTTCGCAAATTTTTAATTCTATGTCAGGACCGGAGGCTCCGATTATGCTTGTTCAAAGCTGAGCCACCACTATTGATGTCACATCCAAAATAGGCTTATAGTAAAATGTCTTAAATGTAGATTCAGCTGACCAATCAGCCGCACTCATTATATCAGAAAGATTTACACCCATGGAGAAAGATTTGGACGCCATCGCCCCTCGGACATAGTGGGCGCCAAATTTTGAGACATCAATGCCCGCTTCTTCCATGAGCCCTCGCACCCATCTAGATAAGGTGGCTGGCGTCACTGGTTGAAAAGGCTTTTGCAAAGCAATGAACAATTGACCCCCCCATATCAGATCGGAATTCAGCTGTACTTACCTCGTACGCTTTCAAACATTGGACTAAACACAGTTTAGGATTATCCGGGAACGCCGGATAAGAAACCGAGGTAGAATTTCTTTTAGTCCGTCTGGATATAATAAAAGTTACTCCTTCAGGAGTGAACCGACGGCCCGCGAGATCAAGGGCACAGATATCCGAAACCCTCTTGCAGGAAACCAGACATAACAGCATGGCTAATTTCGCTGAAAGTTGCTTTCGAGATAGGTATTTGTTGGCCGGCCAGGATTCCAGAAACCGTAGGGCCACGGACACGTCCCAAAGGACTGAATATCTAGGGCACGGAGGTTTCACCATCCTAATACCCTGAAGCAGTTTACAGACTAAGGGATGTTCCCCAACTGATTTACCCTCTATTGGAACGTGTCCTGCCGATATGGCGGACGAAAGTTGTTCACAGTTCGGTAAGCCAGCCCAGAGGACGCTAGGGAGGCCGGAAAATTCACTACCATGGAGACAGATGCTGTAGCGGGATCGGTGTTCCGTTGAGAACACCAGCTACACCATCTGTTCCATGCAGATGAATATTGTTTATGTGTGTTGGATGACCATGCCTCATTAATGAACTTGTGAGCCTCACTCGAAAGTCCTGGGACCTCCCAGCGATCCCTGAAACTCGCCAAGCCACCAGAGGAAGCTGCTCCGACTCTATCAGCGGATGAGGAGCCTTCTGAGGGTCTAACAATAGATTCCATCTCTGAGGAAGCAGAAGAGGTACAGCACAGGACATTTCCAGAAGCTTCGGGAACCAAGCCTGAGCCCTCCATAGCGGGGTGATAAGTACTATCTCCGCTAGTTGGCGCCTGGTTTGGGCCAAGACTCTGGGAATCATCGTGAATGGCGGGAATGCATAATTTAGAGTCTGGGGCCATGTCTGGAGAAACGCGTCTGTGGCTAACGCCTCCGGATCCGGACGCCAACTGTAAAATGTCGGTAACTGCCTGTTGAGCCGGGAGGCAAAGAGATCTAGATGACACGGACCCCATAGGAGATTCAGAGCACAAAAGACTCGTGGATGGAGCCTCCAATCGCTGAAGTCTCGGAGGTAACGAGAGTGCCAATCGGCCACCTCGTTGCTTCGACCTGGGAGATACTCCACCACAACTGAAATTCTGTGGAGTAGGCAATAATGCCAAAAATCCTTGGCTATCTCTGCCAAAATCCTCGATTTCGTTCCCCCCAGTTTGTTGACATAACGGACCGCTGAAACATTGTCCATTCGCAAAAGAATGCAACAATCTGTCTTCTGGGGTGAGAGACTGCGGATCGCGAAAGAGCCTGCCAGCAATTCCAAGCAATTTATGTGCAAGGAGAGTTCCTGTTGGGACCACCGTCCCCCAGTGGATATTGAGCCGCATCGCGCTCCTCAGCCCCAGCGGCTGGCATCCGATTCTATCACAATCTCGGGACTGGATCCGAATATGGCTCTACCGTTCCATGACTCCATGTGCTCGAGCCACCACAGCATCTCCCACCTCGCCTCTTCGGAAAGAGGGATCTTTTCTGCATATCCGAGGCCTTTGCGGAGATGTTGGATCTTTAAACGTTGGAGCGCCCAATAGTTAAGAGGGCCTGGGAAAATGGCTTGTATCGAGGAGGCCAACAGCCCCACGATCCGCGCCACTGACCTCAATGACACCACTCGCTTGGTCAACATGATTCGCAATTCCTTCTTGATAGATCTGATCTTTTGAGATGGAAGTAGCAGCTGGCAGCTCCGTGAATCTATCTGAAACCCTAGAAATTCTATGGACTGCGTGGGAGACAAGATGGATTTCTGAGGGTTCACCACAAAACCTAGACTCTGGAGGAGAGAGATGGACCATTCCAGATGAGTGACTACCACTCGGGGACAACTCGCCATGATAATGATGTCATCTAAATAGACGATCAACCTTACACCGCGCGCTCTCAAGGATTCACTACCGGGCGAAGAAGCTTTGTGAAGCACCATGGTGCATAAGAGAGCCCGAAGCGGAGGACCTTGTATTCGTAGCACAGGTCTTGCCAGACGAATTGGAGGAATCGACGATGCGGGGCGTAAATAGGAACGGAGAGATAGGCGTCCTTGAGATCTAGGCGCACCATCCAATCCCCTTCTTGTAATAGATCGCGCAACAGATGGATGCCCTCCATCTTGAAGTGGCGATAAACAATCCAGCCATTGAATTCCTTCAAATTGAGGACCAACCTGGATCCGCCCCTTTTTTTCTGGACTAGAAACACATTGCTGACGAAACCCCGCGGGTGGAGACGTGATGGGGCGATGGCTCCTTTCTGCACTAGAGAATTGATCTCGTCTGTGATAAAATTCTGGTTGTGTTGGGAAAAATATATTGGAGGGGGTAAGTGACCCTGACTGGGGCTGTCGTACATCTCAAGCTTGTAGCCCTGAACGGTCTCCAAGACCCAGGCATCGTGAGAGATCGTGGGCCAAACCGGAAGAAAAAATTGAATGCGTCCTCCCAAAATTACCTCTGAACATAAAACCAGTCTCACCTGAATTTCCGGTGTCGTGCTGGTTGGCCTGGTTGCCGTTGTAGCTGCCCCTGCTGAACCTATTCCGAGGTCGTCTGGTGGGGTAGAAGGAGGAATTGGAGGAGTTGGAATAATTGGGGTCTTGATAACCTCCACGCTATTGTTGGAACTGGCCTCTTGGGGCGCCTTGGTTTCATCGGCCGAACGACCGCCCTCTATATCGTCCGGCCCGAGTGAAAACCGGGCGGAACGCCCGTTTTAAGGACTCCTGTGCCTTATCCAGGCTACTGAAGGTTGCTACAAACTTCGTGAGCTCCTTGAGGAACGGCTGACCAAAGAGGAGACCTTCTGCGATGGGCCCTGCCTCTGAGGTGGACAATTCCGCTAGCTTGGGGTCTAGTTTAAGCAGAATGGATCATCTCCTTTCGCTAGACATGGCACAATTGGCGTTG
The DNA here is from genome assembly GCA_963921515.1 of Calotriton arnoldi. Taxonomy (NCBI): domain Eukaryota; kingdom Metazoa; phylum Chordata; class Amphibia; order Caudata; family Salamandridae; genus Calotriton; species Calotriton arnoldi. The sequence continues at coordinate 2,235,651 of CAWUFW010000883.1, forward strand.
CCCAACTGGCATACGAGTCGTTGTGCCCATCCAATGAGTTCGTCGGGATCGATGGATGCTCCGGACTCCTTGGCCCTGTACCCTAACTCCAGGATTTTTGTGGCGGAGCCTGACAAGTCAAGAAGCTTGTCTTGGCACGACCGCCAAGCGCGGTCAATGCCTTTTTTTGGGTCTTTCGCGTACTTTTTCAAATACGTGAACATGGTGGGGTCCACCTCTGGGGTATCCGCCACCTTCCCCGCCAGATCCGGCCTAGGGAATTCGGAGCGTAGTCGCGCCCTGACGTCCTTGTCGTAGGGCCGACGGAGGTGTGATTGTACATAGTCTGCCACCTCTGGCGACGGGACCCACGCCATCGAATTGGGGTGGATAATATCAGCCGGCTCAAAGGTAAGTACTTTAGGTTGGACGGGAGCCTCCAAATGGTGCTCCTTCCTCTTTTTCTTGGCGGGCTCGGCCGCCTCCTGGTCATCCGACTGCTGATCGGAGGATGTATCATCAGGATCTCTGTAGAGAGAATCGGAAGGGTCCGCCTGAGTGGATGAAGCCTGATCTTTAGCCAAAGAATCAGCCAACTTCTCAAAATCATCTTTATGTGGGTTAACCCCTTTTGCAGCGCTAGGCTTAGGCTTAGAAGGGTTGGGCGTGGCGGGAATCCATCCCTGCTGCAAACATATTTATTGAGGTGTCTTTTCAATGGGGCGATAGCCTTGACCAAAGCTGTATTGACCGACTTCTGGACCCCAGCATCTAATGCTTCTACAAGGTCCTGCTCCAAGGAGCCTGCAGGTTCAGAGTCATAGTAATAGTCCTCCTCATACATATACTCCGCCATGATATAGCCCAGGTAAGTAATTGAGCTAGTGAGTAAGCTAGTCAAGAGAGGATAAATCCTCAAACCAACATCCAGGGACTGGACAGTCAGGGGGAGAGGCACTACCCCAGGCAAGCCGACAGCTACCAAAAACCTTTCTGATGTAAGTGGAGGGAGGGCTTGCCAACAAAACCTCTCTAGGCAAAGCCTATGCAATCGTTATACAGCCAACTGCACTCGATACACAGCTGACGTAGAAGGGGGATAAAACGGGCTGAAAACACTTTGAATTTGGAGTCTTTCCCGCTCTGCAACTGTCCGATCGGCAATTTGCAAAGGAAATGAGCTCAAAATGGCTGCCGCGCATGCGCGGTTGCGATCGCCCATAAAAACAGAAAGAGGACTCTGCGATCGAGCGACACGCAGTCCTCGCCCCCTGACTCCCTCTCCATAGGAAAACTGCTGAAGGCGCGTCGCGCCCAGCAGGGGAGGCCGCCGCGCTCCCGAACAGAGTAAAAGAAAGCAATATGCCGATGATAAATCGCGATCTGAAGCGGACTCTCGCCGCCGCGTGCAGAACAAAGAAAAAAATAGCGCGATGTAAGGCGGGCCTTCGCCGCCGCGCTCGCCCTCAAAATGCGCTGTCAACGCTCACCACAGCGTACGCTAACCGCAAGTTCACACAGCAATACACAGGTAGGAGAAACGCAATCGCATACAATGTAATAATGAATCGAGCACATAAGAACCATACACTACAAAATGCAAGTAGGTAAGATAAGAGGCACTTAACTGGCTGCGGAGCAGCAAAGAAAGAGGAAGTGGTTACCTCTGTTGGGACATTTATATGTTATACTCTATGGTTGTTATGAGCACTGAGGGCTCATGGGATTTGTAGTTTTTTAAAATAAGTGTTTTGATTGGCTGCTGAATAAAAGCAAAGAAATGAGAAGCATAATCCTCGCCTCCGGTCCTGACATAGAATCTATAATAATCTGAATACGATCTGATTTGTTTCAGAACGCACTCGTTCTCATTTGTTTCAGTCTAACACCCTTTATATCTCTCAGTACTTTATAGTAAGCATCCTTTTTATCTCCCATCTCTATTTCGTCTCTTTTCCTTTTCCTTGCTCTGCGCTTTGTGTCTTTTTGTTTACACTTACAGCATTTATATATCAGTATTTCTATTAGTATGCCAGCAGCAATAGCAATTATTGGTGTTAGTATTCTTCCTAACAAGCTATTACTTAGGGTTAAAAACCAATTACCTACTGAGGAAAAACCCTTACCAAGTTTCTCCCATGCATCATCAATTGTCAATTCTGCCAAATCACTACGTTAATGTGTAATGTTACTAATATATCCCTCCAAGTCTTTGCTTTTGTCAGGGATATAAGTGCAACATTGTTGAATATTCAGCATACTACAGACTCCGCCCTCTTTTGCCAATAATACATCAAGAGCAAGTCTATTCTGCAAAACCATAGATCTCATTGCAACCATTTCAGTGTCAATCATCAAGAACCCACCAGCAGTGTCCGTTGATAAACGATCAACCACTGTAGACAATTTTCTAATCTTATGTGAGTTCAAGACTACTCCCATTGAAGATATTAATGCACCAAAAATATCTCCCACTATCTCTGCAGCACTAATTCCTCTTTTACTCCGTATATGTTTCTTTTCAGTGGTTCCATGTTTTTCACACATGTGATAGATTTTGGGAAATACTATACCCACATAACAACACCCATACCAATGTTGTGGCAATCTATAATAAGCATTTTTGCCACACACATAATGAACTCCAGGATAAACGAGATCAGTACCACCTCTTAGTCCCCAACCCCCTGTAATTAGGAAGGTATGTTCACATTCACTAGAGCCAATGAAATAATTGTTATATTCAGTCTTTTGTCTTAGTAAGCAAAGCTTCCCTTTGTGATGCCAGTCTAGAGTCATTGTAGCATATGTCTCCCCTTTCTTGTAATCACCCTCTCTATGAGCCCATGGAGGTATGTTAGTCTATTGTTCTGCAGCTTTTCTTTTAAACTCTTGTCACCTATCTTCTACAGTATTTATAAACTCTTTTTCTACACTACGTAAACTACAAGTCAAATTATTTCGATGCGCATATACTGTATCTATTGATTTAGTAGTATGGAAAAATTCTCCCATATATTCTGCATTCCTTGCACTGTTCACCATATACATATTCTTCTTAATAGGAACTTCTAAAAACACTAAATCATAATTCGAATAAAAATATTGGAATTGCTCTTAGCCATAAAATAAACTTGCTAATAGACTACACGAAATTCCATATGTTAATGGAGGGTGATGATAAGTCACCCCTTCTGACACAGACGAAGGTAATTGCATGCACACATAACAATCTCTTGCGTCCATAGTATCCACGTACTCGTAGAGAACTTTTGTAAAAACATTTAACGAAAAGTAATTAATAGAATTATCTTGATGTAAGCCACTCCCTGTTAGTTTTTTAATATTAGTCTCTGGATCTTCTTTAAGAACCTTCTTCTGATCGATTAATGTATTTACATAATTATCAGTAGAATTAACACTAGTAGCATACATAAAATAAGGCACTACTAAAATTTGTATTAACCAGACAAACAATATTATAAGAACACATATAAAGCAAGCGTTAAAACACTTTCGCCTAAATAAACCTCGGTTTTGATTACCAGTCTCAGTTTTAGCCATTTTAGATTTTGAAATTAAAAAAAAAATAGTATAATTTGTTCAGCAAGATTTGTGTACCCCACACACTTTCCGAGCTTCTGGTCACGGCCTTATTTTCAAATCTCCTCTCTCTTTTTCTGCACCCCTCTTCTTAAGAACAGTTAATTGTGAGGTCTATGCCTGGTAATAAGCATCTATAGTAAGTCGAAACTGAAGGTTTTACTAACTCTGTTTTCATTCTTAAGTCTACGCTGTGCTCCATGTAGTCTGCTTTCACCACTGCCGTAGCAGTTTTAGGAATACTATTAGGTTCAGAGAACCAGGCAGATAGACCCAGATTTCCTAAGGTGTCCCGAATATAGCTTAGCCATGGGATAGAAAGGACCTTATCAAGCGCAAAGTAGTCGAGTTTGATATCGCTACATAGCTTTTCCGCTGGGTTTGTCCAGACGCTGACCCACAGTAGGAGTGGCGTCACACATACTTTATCTGATATATAGCCCTGATTTAGCTCTGAGTCAATAATAAAGATGGAAGTAGTAGGTGGTAAACTCAGCAACCACCGAAGAAAACGATTTTCCTCGGATTGAAGGCCAATGCATTTGTTAAAACCCCAGACACCCGCGCCATGAGTGGCTGCACTAATGCGCTGAGAGTTGTACACTTTCAGAGGAGGAAGAATCTGTTCCTCTAGAATCCACTCTTAACAGATTACAAACAGTCCCTCTAGTTCTACTAAGCTTTAGGCTAGCCTGTGCCAGGTGGGGGTTCCAGGACCCTGATGAGCTAAAAGTTAATCCAAACGAGTTAATTCTGTACAAAAAGAGCCAGAAAAGCTCTGTACCGTAGTGTGTTGTGGGTTTATAGGGGTACAGGGTGGGAAATAATGTAATTATAATTGATTATTAATTAGTTTTTAATTAATAATAATTATTTAATTTATAATTCATTATGTTAATTGTGCAATTCATTTAGTTTTAATTTACATTTAGGTGAGGGTTGTGGGGCTTTTGGGTAACAGGGCAGGAAGTACATTAATTATAATTAATGAATAATTCATTTTTAATTAATATTAATTATTTAAATGATAATTATATTATTTTAGCAATTATTTTTTTAACTTAAATTTTAGGTGTGGGTTGTGGGGTTTATAAGGGTACAGGGTGGGAAGTAAATTATTTATAATTAATTAATATTTAGTTTTTAATTATTTATTTGACACTTAACTATGTTAATTGAGCAATTAATTTTTTTAAATTACATTTTAGGTGTGGGTTGTGGGTTTTGTAGAGGTATTGGGTGGGAAGTAAATTAATTTTAATTAATTATTAAATTGATAATTATGTTAATTGCGTAATTATTTTTTGTTAAGTTACATTTTAGGAGCATGTGCATTTTGTAGGAGTATATTGTGGAAGTAAACCCACAACCCACACCTAAAATATTATTTAATTTATAATTCATTATGTTAATTGTGCAATTCATTTAGTTTTAATTTAAATTTTAGGTGCGGGTTGTGGGGCCTATAGGGTTACAGGGCAGGAAGTACATTAATTATAATTAATTAATAATTCATTTTTAATTAATATTCATTATTTAAACGATAATTATATTATTTTAGCAAAAAAGAAAATCACTTAAATTTTAGGTGTGGGTTGTGGGGTTTAAAAGGGTACAGGGTGGGAAGTAAATTATTTATAATTAATTAATATTTAGTTTTTAATTATTTATTTGACAATTAACTATGTTAATTGAGCAATTAATTTTTTTAATTACATTTTACGTGTGGGTTGTGGGTTTTGTAGGAGTATTGGGTGGGAAGTAAATTAATTTTAATTAAGTAATAATTAATTGTAATTGATATTAATTATGAAATTGATAATTATGTTAATTGCGTAATTATTTTTTGTTAAGTTACATTTTAGGAGCATGTGCATTTTGTAGGGGTATATTGTGAAAGTAAATTAATTATAAATAAGTAATAATGAATTTTTATTTAATGGTAATTAGTTAATTGATAAATATTTATGTGAATAGTGTAAATAATTGTTTTTAAAGTTATGTTTTAGGTGTGGGTTGTGAATTCCGTAGGGGTATAGGGTGGGAAGTAACTAAATTAGAATTATTTATAAATATTTTTTTGTTAATAAATAATGTGTAAATAATATTATTTATTTAAATGAAAAATAATTATGTAAATTTTGTAATATATTATATTCTTTTTTTGTTTGTGTGTGTTGTAGTTTTTGTATCTGTAAAGGATGTATAGGAAATGAATTACACTAAATAATAAAGTTAATTTATAATAATTATAGAAATGAAAAATAAATATGTTAAATATGTACATGAAATATATTTTATATTATACCTTATGTGTGAGTTGTTAAATTTGTAGGAGTAAATAGTGAGAAGTTAATTCAATATTATGAATTTATTATTTAACATTGTAATACGTATTTATTTTATTTTTAAAATAAAATATATTTGTATTTCTTTTTTTAAATATTTATATTTTTAATTGTTTATTATGTTTTTGAAATTATTTTATTATGGTGGAGAGAATTTGTTTGTTTCTAATGTTGCACTGACTCGAGTGGGAATAGTAAATGTTACCCATGCGCAATCCAACACTTTCCCTACTGTTGCACTCATTGGATATGGAATAGTAAATTTTACCCCTCCGCAATCCAAAACGTTCCCTACTGTTGCACTGACTGAAGTGGGAATAGAAAATTTCACCCCTCCGCAATCCAACACTTTCCCTACTGTTGCTCTCATTGGATATGGAATAGTTAATTTTACCCCTCCGCAATCCAAAACATTCCCTTCTGTTGCACTGACTGGAGTAGGATTAGTAAATTTTACCCCTCCGCCATCCAACACTTTCACTACTGTTGCACTCACTGTAGTGGGAATAGTAAATTTTACCTTTTTGCAATCCAACACTTTCCCTAATGATAAACATAGAATACTGACTATGTGTCTCCCTCTTGGAATGGCGCTTCTAGTAGAGGAGTGAAACATATGGGGAAGCATCTTTACATGCATTTATACCGGTATAATCTTAAGCAATATCAAGGGAGAGGCTTCAGTTCTGGCTATACGTCAGAGACTGGAAGTGGTTCCAGTTCAAGACCGTGCACAAGAACTACCAAACATACTTGCAGAAGTTTATAACTCTGTTGGTAGGGATACCCTGGGTACTCTACCTTTTAAGCCACACTTAAAACCTAAAATTGACACTGAGGGTTAAGTTGAATAGAAAGATGCAATGGAAGGAAACAAAAACAGAAAGAGAAAGGCAAAAGACAGACTGGATCACCCGCTTCCCAGCAATCCTGGAGGGGTGGTTATAACTTACAAGACCACAAGAAATTTAAAAACCAGACCCGTATCAGTATTTTGATATCCGTTCTTCACATTCTATTCAGGACACTGAACGAAAAAGAACAGAAAGGGGGAGCTGATCTGAATACTGACAAAAAGAGGAGTACAGTAGGAAAGTGTTAAGAGGAAAGAGAAAGGATTGGACTCTAAAACTCCAATAAAAAGAAGAAAGTAGCAGGACGTTCTAAGAAACATTCTGATTCAGCTGTGAGTCATCCTGAAAGCAAGACTTAGGCAAAAGTACTGCTAGACCACGCAGCAGAAGTCACAATAGTACATAAGACCCTCCTGATAGTGTTTACAATCTAAACATACAAATTGAAGGGGGCATACCACGTATAATTAAATCAGTCTTTTGGTCACAATTGTCTGATGATTATATCATCTTAGTAGAAGGAAACTGGCCTCCAGCTTTTATTAGGGAAGCACCCCGGGGAGAGAAAGTCCTAAAGGAAGCCTTCTCTCCCATAGTACTTGAACATATCAGGAAAACGCATGCCAGTGAATGGGCCATAAGACAAGCACCAGCCCCATAAAGAAATCAATGCTTTGCTTCCATTGAAAAAATGTTGACAGTTGTGCAAACCGCTATACTAAATGAGCGCCCTTTGGCTCAGGGAAAACATGTTCTTATAGTTTCTCCCATACCAGCACTAGAAGCAGCCACAAGAGCAAGCATATCTAATGCTTGCACCCCACACCTGAGGAGGGTACCCTGGGCCTATTCTTTAAGTGCAGTAAAAGTAAAGTTTCAGTATGATCCCTCTCTTCGTATACATTCCTTTCTCTAATATGAGCAAGATGTTGCTCTGACTCCAGCTACTTTACCCATTGAGTCTTACCAGAGCATCTTCTATACAGATCGCTCTGCCCAACCTGTAGTAGGAACAAAACATAAATCTCTGCAGCCTGCACCGCAGTACAAGGTATAGTGAAGAATGGTGAACTCATTCCACAACACACCCACACTGAAATTCTAGGTGACAGTACTGCTCAACATGCAGAATTACCATGCCCTACTGCTTGCATTACAGAAGACTGGCTCATTAGTTCCCACACTTACGGTGTCTGACTCAGCCTTCTATGTGCAAGCTTACAATGTCGATTTGCAACACTGGCGATTGAATGGATTCAAGGATTGAATGGAAAAACCTATAAAGAATAAACAGCTCTGAGGAAAGGTAGTTGTCTTACAAGACCCGAGTAGCAGTCTTAACCAGATGTCAAACGAAGATCGGCACAGATATTTTAACAGCCATAAATGCAACCAAGCAAGCTGGGAAACCTTCTGCAGGTTTTCCTCCCAAATACTCCTACACCCTAAATTGAGATTTTCCTAGCCTTGGTGTCCAAAAGGCTAGATTTTATTAAAGACACAGAGGCAAGTATTATGCAGTCTTTTCTTGCCTTCTTTTACAGCAGCCAAGCAAGATCTACGTTTCCCATGAAATAAAGAAGAAAAACTACCAAATGACATCACAATGGCCACACCAATCAAACGTCGAGTAGTCTAATAATAATGTTGATTGCGAACAGCAAATCCTCTTTTCTTGAAGCGAGAAAGTTAAACAGATAAAGATAAATAACATTATGAAAAAATACATAAAACAGTCCGCGAAGAAATGTTCATAATGGAAACCAGACGGGAGAAGAAATCCAAGCAGATGTACTGAATCCTGTATGAGAGAAGCTGTTCCGTCAAAATTAGGAAGAAGTTCTGGTGGAAATAGCTGGCACTGCAATAGGACAACATTACGGAGGGCTAAAATATAGCGGTGGAATAATACTCACCTCCGTGTCTTTAATAAAATCTAGCCTTTCGGACACCAAGGCTAGGAAAATCTCAATTTTATTACAAGACACTGATCCAGCGGAAACATGGTACATTTTATAATCGTTCACTTTATCCCTAATTTAATATAGTCAGGAACTTTTTCTAAAACCAAGAAGGTTGGGCCAATACAAACTCAAAAACCACTTACATATATTAGATCCTCCGATAAATCTTTAGTAGAGCTAATAGGGACTCGATAATAAGAGACGGATGCTATTTCCCTCATGAGGTCCTATAATGAAGGAAAAGCCTGTCCAGCAACAGTAATCACAATATACATATGTCTAGATATTCATTAATAATGACAAAACTCTGAATACTTATCAAGTTACTTTTATCTAATATTTCAAAATATGAATGGTCAACACACAAGTACATAGGAAATATCAATTCTTCATTATTCTGCTAATACAGGTAAATTCACAATAAGAAACACAGCTCATGACAAATGCATCAAAATTCAATAACAAATGTGAGAGGAGAGAGATGAGAGACAAAAGAATGAATCATTGCAATATCAATATGCAAATCAGAATTTCAGACGAACCCAGATCAAAGAAATACTAATGCATAGCGTGCAAAAGTCAGAAATAGCTAACCCTTCGGCCGAAAAGGTATAGCTTGAGCAACATCACCAGCCGATGAAGTGCAAGGTAATCAGGATAGTCTCACTCAGGAATTGCAAGGATAATAGCCAGCCAGAGTAGCATAGAGAGTACAGCAGCAAAGGCTCTCTTCCCATAAGAAAAGCTACTGCCAAGGTATTTTCTCAAGGTCATAATTATACCCCAAATGTTAAAAGGTCCAACCTCCCTAAAGTTGCAATTTCACAGTTCCACACGATTTTATTGGTCAAACTTATGAGGTGATCATCGTCTCAGTGAGCTCATCCAGATTTCTCTGTTAAAGTTCTTTGCTAGAAATGAATGTCATCATCGCTCTTCGGAAGTAGGAAAAGAAATTGTGATTTCTTCATGTCCTCGCGCTCGCTTCCACATCAGCTTGCAACATAGTTGACACAATTATTCATAGAAAGGAATACTCTAACTATAGGAAGGACATACTAGTGATATGCCAATCACAGCTAAACAAATAAATCAGTATTTTAGAAATAATGATGGACAAAGTACATTCTTTTGTGGCCTACGTTAGCGAAAGAAAAATTACTCTAGCAGAGTTTGAGGCCTTCATAAAGAAACCAGGAAAACCATTGGTACAACACACTTCAGTTAAAGGGAAACAAAAAAAAATACAGAAGAAAACAATTATTCAAAGTACATTATTCTAATCAAACTCATAAATATAATCTACATTTTCAATAATCAAGCTATTAATAATAATTTGTTTTTAAGAAAGGATAAACATTTCACGAAACATTTTCTGTAATCGTTTCTAATATTACTATTTCATATTACTACATGTAAGTTTTTAAATGCATAATTTTCAAATCTCTCTCTCTCAAAACATTTTAGTTCATGTAAAAACACTTCATAAATTCTGTTTACTAAATGTGTCGTGCCTTTTTGCACATATTCACGTACATTTTACCTATATATATAATTTTTCACACCATTAGTCATTTGTTTTGTTAATAACACAGTTATGAGCAGATTTGATCAAGCAAGATTATTACGCAAAAATAAAGCTTCATCAATCACACATGTGATGGCGACTCAAGCCATCACACAATCTATAATAATCTGAATACCATCTGATTTGTTTCAGAATGCACTTGTTCGCATTTGTTTCAGTCTAACACCCTCTATGTCTCTCAGTACTTTATAGTAAGCACCCTTTTTATCTTCCATCTCTATTTCGTCTCTTTTCCTTGCTCTGCGCTTTGTGTCTTTTTGTTTACACTTACAGCATTTATATATCAGTATTACTATTGGTATGCCAGCAGCAATAGCAATTATTGGTGTTAGTATTCTTCCTAACAAGCTATTACTTAGGGTTAAAAACCAATTACCTACTGAGGAAAAACCCTTACCAAGTTTCTCCCATGTATCATCAATTGTCAATTCTGCCAAATCACTACTTTAATGTGTAATGTTACTAATATATCCCTCCAAGGGGTCGATTCCGATTCGGGCCGGAAAACGTACTCGGTGCGGGAATTTATTCCGACCGACACGAACCGGCGCCGTCCGACCCGGGTAGTACGATGAAATGCATGTGAAACCCGACCGACTCGGACGGAATACAAAACGAACGACCGAGACGGACGGAAACAAGCCATCCGGCCGGAAAAACACTCGAAACTAACCGACCGACACGCACCCGGATAGCGACCGAACGAAACGTACCCGCGAACTCCGACCAGCGTAGTACGATGCTATGCGTGCGAAACACGACCGACTCGCACGGAGCACAAGCCGTACGACGACACGCACACAAAACCCAGCCGAATCAACCCAATACTCCGCGACCGACTCGTACGCCGCACATGAAACCAACCTGAAACACAGCGGGAACGAGTCGGACAACATCGCATCAGACAACAGCAGCGTCCGACTCGGACACAAGAACGACTCATACATGCACCCAAAGCACCAAGGGAAAAAAGTCCAAAAAAAAGGCCAAACAAGCTACCACAAAGCCAATAAATACTGGGGGTGGGGGAAAAAATGGAACAAGGACACACCCCCAACCCCACCTACATAAAGGCCACAAATCCCTACCATGAGCCTTTGCAAATTCCACAGACCTGCCAGCAAACAACACCATCACACAGCAACCACAGACACACTCACAGCTCATACATCACACAAGCCACACACCATTACCACACTTACAAATAGCACCCTCACACACACCCAGCTAAACCTACACTCACACACCCCCACTTGCACACACACACACACACACACACACATCAATCACCACCACCACCCATCACTATGCCCCCAAAGAAGAACCACAAGTTCCTAGATTGTGAATTGGAAGTCCTGGTAGACGAGGTACTCAGGGTAGAGCCACAGTTGTTTGGTACATTGGTACAACAGACCCCCATGTCGCAGAAAACCAAGATGTGGGCGAGGATTGTCGACAGGGTGAATGCACAATCACCATGTTTGCGCACAAAGGAAGACATCCAGAACAGGTGGTATGATGTGCGCAGGAGGGTCCGGGACCTACTCAAAAGGACTACATCATCAGCCAGCGCACCGGCAGTGGCCCTCACTGCAAAACCAATATACCTCAGGCCCTGGGAGGAGAAGGTGCGGGCCATCCTACCACCAGTGAGCGTATATGGACTAACAGACATCCCAGAGCCTGGTGAGTACACAACTTATATACACAATATGGTGTGACAATACACACACAGCACCCTCAAAGGGATAGGCAAACCATGCACCCTTACCAAATACACAGCAAACAAAACATACTCATCCCAAGATGTGAATGCCAGTCAGACAAACACAATACCTGCCATCTCATGGTGACATCTAACTGTGTCATGACATCTACAAACCTAACAACAAATACAGCAAGGCAGTGGCACAAATAGCACCAACAAACACTCCCAGATATATTGACATCACTAGAACACCACCTCACAGGGAAGATCACTGAAAGGAAGGAATTCTGTGTATGCTGGTAAAGTCAGTGTAGCCAATAGCATCATGGGAGTTGGAGTCATAGATATTGCTCAGCCTCACAATTGGCCCATCAACACCACCCTGAACCATGCTTACATCACAGGGAGTGGAAAAGGAGTCACAAGATGGCTGACACTGGGTACTGCTGGGGGGAGCACAAGGCCCTGCAGGCAACTGTGCAACAACCAACAGCAGGACACCACTGACTGACATCCTGAAAGACAACTTGCACTCCCTGCAATGGAAGCATGTTCCATGGTGGGATATCTGGCTGGGTGGGAAGGAGGACTCACAGCACTGACCATAGTCACACGCACCTCCCCTCACACACACCCCAACACTAACTCCACAGAACCCACCTGGGAGAATGCAATGCCTCACATTCTAACTCAAGATCCCACAAAGACCAACCAGCCGGGCTCATACTGTGTGAAGCACAGGGACACTCTTGGGACTGGTAGCCAAACAACCGCAAGGAGAACACTCTCAGCCAACCTGTCAGCACAGGCACCCCACCCCACAGGGAAGCAGAGTCAAAAGGAAGGAAGGATGGGCATGCTGGGAAGGGGGTGGAGGCAATAGCATGATGGGAGTGGTAGTCACAGATGTTGCTCAGCCTCACAATTGGCCCATCAACACCACCCTGAACCATGCTCACATCACAGGGAGTGGAAAAGGACTCACAAGATGGCTGACACAGGGCACTGCTGGGGGAACACAAGGCCCTGCAGGCAACTGTGCACCAACAAACAACACAACCACATTGTCAGCCATCTTGCCATTGCTCTCACACTCACACACACTGAAGTCCACTCAAAAGGAAGGAAGGATGGGCATGCTGGGAAGGGGGTGGAGGCAATAGCATGATGGGAGTGGTAGTCACAGATGTTGCTCAGCCTCACAATTTGCCCATCAACAGCACCCTGAACCATGCTCACATCACAGGGAGTGGAAAAGGACTCACAAGATGGCTGACACAGGGCACTGCTGGGGGAACACAAGGCCCTGCAGGCAACTGTGCACCAACAAACAACACGACCACATTGTCAGCCATCTTGCCATTGCTCTCACACTCACACACACTGAAGTCCACTCAAAAGGAAGGAAGGATGGGCATGCTGGGAAGGGGGTGGAGGCAATAGCATGATGGGAGTGACAGTCACAGATGTTGCTCAGCCTCACAATTGGCCCATCAACACCACCCTGAACCATGCCCACATCACAGGGAGTGGAAAATGACTCACAAGATGGCTGACACTGGGTACTGCTGGGGGGAGCACAAGGCCCTGCAGGCAACTGTGCAACAACCAACAGCAGGACACCACTGACTGACATCCTGAAAGACAACTTGCACTCCCTGCAATGGAAGCATGTTCCATGGTGGGATACCTGGCTGGGTGGGAAGGAGGACTCACAGCACTGACCATAGTCACAAGCACCTCCCCTCACACACACCCCAACACTAACTCCACAGAACCCACCTGGGAGAATGCAATGCCTCACATTCTAACTCAAGATCCCACAAAGACCAACCAGCTGGGCTCATACTGTGTGAAGCACAGGGAGACTCTTGGGACTGGTAGCCAAACAACCGCAAGGAGAACACTCTCAGCCAACCTGTCAGCACAGGCACCCCACCCCACAGGGAAGCAGAGTCAAAAGGAAGGAAGGATGGGCATGCTGGGAAGGGGGGTGGAGGCAATAGCATGATGGGAGTGGTAGTCACAGATGTTGCTCAGCCTCACAATTGGCCCATCAACACCACCCTGAACCATGCTCACATCACAGGGAGTGGAAAAGGACTCACAAGATGGCTGACACTGGGTACTGCTGGGGGGAGCACAAGGCCCTGCTGGGAACTGTGCAACAACCAACAGCAGGACATCACTGACTGACATCCTGAAAGACAACTTGCACTCCCTGCAATGGAAGCATGTTCCATGGTGGGATATTTGGGCTGGGGGGAGAAGTCGGCCCGGATGGCAACCAAATACCACCAATGCTGGTCAGGCACACACCTCAACATTCACGTTGACATGCCACAGGTTGGCAGGACAATGTGCTACACCAATATTACTCACTGACTGTCATAACTGAGTAGAATGCAATGTCCAGGGCCGCATCCAGAGGTACAGTCACAACTGTCTGGTGTTTTAACAAGTGATGCCTGTAGAAACATACCATACAATCTGTGTCTCTCCCCAAAACAGGTGAAGATGGGGACTCAGCAGCAGATGAGGAGGAGTCCCTGTCCCAGGCTCCGGGGGACACAGAGCTCACTGGTGTGGATCAGCCTCTGCACTCCTCGGATGGCGAACAACAAGCTGGACCCTCCGGTGCCAGTCATCATGCAGCACCAGCAGGACCAACATCTGCACCCCTGCACCCACCCCTCCAACAACTGCCAACACACAGGCCACCCCTGCCAACACGGACACACCAAGGACCACAGGTGACAACAGCGCAGGGACCCAGGACCAAACTGGAGCCGCTGCCATCGAGCCCACTAACAACACCCAAGTGGGCACACGGTCACCTGTGCGTGGCACCGCAGGCCCTGCACGTGTTGCCAGGGGTGGTGGGAGGGGTGGTAGACACAGGTCGCTATTTGCAGAGGGGTCAGGACTGCGTGATGACCCACAACTGGCACGCATTGCAGATGCGTACCAGACCAGCACCGGAGAGGTCACCCAGGTAGTGGGGATCCTCAAGGACATACAACAGCAGCAGGCTGCCCATCATGCCCGCTTGGACTCCCACATGTCCCGTGTCGAGACACACATGTCTCGCATGGAGTCCAAGTGGGACACATTGCAAGAACTCACAGCGGTGCATAGGGACATACTGACATGCCTCCGCCAGATCAGCACCAACATGGCCTCACCTCCCTGTGCGCCCACAACATCTGTTGCCACTACATCTGCAACAGCCACAGGGAGGGAGGAGGACTCTGGCGGAGAGTACCCTGCACCGCGGCAGCCTGCACCTGAGGATCCCCCCAAGAAGAGGGGCCGTCCGAGGAGGCCAAACTGAGAGGCCGATGGCCAGCTACATCCCCCAGGAAGCCAACACCTGTTCTGGAACTTTTCCTCTGTGTGCAAACTGCACGCCCTGTCGATGGCAACCCAACTCGCCCACATGACATGGGGAGCTCTAGTTGTACAAATTCATCAGATGACTGTGGACTATACCCTGGACATTCCATCTACCAGGACTTCCAATTCACATGGGAACTTTGGATTCCAATTGCTATGTACAGCACCCACCATCCTGTGCACCATCCCCACACCTTTTGTAAATAAACTCACCAAAAAACCATATCTGCCTCTGTTGTGATTCCAACGTGGTCTCTGTCATGGAGATGGTGATCAGAAATATGACACTGTGCATGCTGACTGCTACAGCAAGTCCAACACCGTCATGGCAGTCATGGCGACGTGACACATATGAGGGAGACACACCACTAGGGCCACACAACACATACACACCAGGGCCATATGACTCATCCCCTACACTGATGTTGCCTGGAAATACAGTGCAATGCACAGACACCACACATATTCACAGTCTGTGTCAACTACAACACAGGTGCAGTAAGCAAATGTCACTCAGATGTGTGACTACGGACAACGCACACCCCAAAATGTAGAACAGGTTTATTACACATTTGCTACATGTTGTTTCCACTACAAATGCAAGCTAATCCCACCTGGCTGTGGCCACAAAGTCAAACAATGCAGAAGATAGAAAGTCCAGGGGTGTGTGGCACATCACCTGTAGGGGAACAACTGCTGCCACCTTGGAAGTTGAATCATTGATTCGGGGGATCCAAGTTGTTCTAACAACTCCAGCAGCACCCTGTGAAGGACAGACATGACACACACTCAAAAGCACAGAAGAACAGCACAGAATGGCAATACTCATGTCTAATACCTGTCACAAGTTAAATACACAAAAGCAAGTTAGCATGTCTACACTGTTGGCAAGTACAGACCACCTGCAAGGACACATCTCTGCATGCATCCAGTCAAGTTGCACATGGCCACACTCAAACAGCACCAGAGCACCACACACACATATCATGCAAATCAAATTCATTGATAGTACAACACTCTGGATACTCACATTCAGCTGAAGAAGTTGGTGATGAGCTGTGTGCGGACATCACCATCACCATCATCATCATCATCACTGGCATCGTGGGCCAGGCCTGGATCCTCCACAGGTGGCGGATGTTGGTCATCGTCATCCAGGATGAGAGGCAACTCCTTCCGCACTGCCAGGTTGTGGAGCATGCAGCAGACGATGATAATCTTGCACACATTTGCTGGGGCATATGGAAGGGCGCCTCCTGTCTTGTCCAGGCAGCGGAAGCGGCTCTTCAGGAGACCAAAGGTCCGCTCAATCACCCTCCTGGTCCGACCATGTGCCTCATTGTAGCGCATCTGGGCTGGTGTCACAGGGTTCCTGAGGGGTGTCAGCAACCACGGCATGTTGGGGTATCCCGAGTCACCTACAGACAGACAATTGCACATTAGCCAACATTGAAAAGTGTGCGGAAAGCAACATAGCACAACACACACAATGGTACAAAGTCAGTACACACCGACAAGCCAAGCACGCTAGTTCGGCAACTGTGACATCATCCTCGGGATGCGACTACTCCTCATCACGTAGGCATCGTGTGCAGAACCGGGGAAACGGGCACAAACATGTGTGATGGTCATGTTTGCAAGACATACCACCAGAGCATTGACAGAATGGTAATGTTTCCTGTTCCTGTATGCCTGCTCATGTGCCTGTGGTGGTACCAAAGCCACATGTGTCCCATCAATGGAGCCAATGACATGTGGCATCCTCCCCAGGGCATAGAAGTCACTCTTGACGTCAGTGAGTCGGTGACGTTGTGGGAAATAGATGAACTGGTTAAGGCATCTCAACATCGCCACCAAAACATCGCGTAGCACACGGCTGAACATAGTCTGTGACATACCACCAGTAGATGCCACAGTGTGTTGAAAGGTACCGGTGGCAAAGAAGTGTAGGGCTGCCATCACCTTCACCTTGGGGGTCAGCGCTGTCGGATACGGCTGGCCAGGCTGCAAATGTGGGTCCAACCGCACTGCCAAATCCTCAATCAGCTTCCTGGTGAAGAGGTACCGTCGGATGCTGTCACGTTCCACCATCGTTGCCAGGTCTGGGAATGGTCGATGGACAGCAGGAGCCCTGCAGTGCAGAGGTGAAGAAGTCAAGATTGTCAGTCACCCCACATATGTGCCATTCACCATACTGTAGTTCACATGCTACATCATCAGCAAACACTAGTACTTGATGTGTGTCTCGTTCTGTTTGGACACATATGGCACCCACATGGACATCATGGAACATCTCTGTTCAACATGTGTGGACAACAGGTCCCAGGGTGTGCTATGTGAAACCATTTGGCTGTGTCACAGTACCCATTTACTGCACTCACATTCCACACACATACCACAGTGACGTCTGGACAGATGCGCCACAGGCATCTCAACTCATTGACAGGTAGATTCCCAGGGAGCCTGTCTTGCCACATGGACACTGGCATGACATGGCGTATCATGTACACGTCAGAAAAATCAAACATGACTCCCACAGGTAGTGCCCCCTGTAGCCCCTGCAGGACAGACATGGACGTCAGTGACACACACACACAACATCTAAGTCCATGCACAAACAACGTGGATGTGGAGACTGTCTCCCATTGTGCACATGGAGTCAGACATGTGAAACACAACATGCACACAGACTGCGGAGGGACATGACTATTGTGGCAATGGGCCACCCTGTGATGTACATGCTTTCCCACATGAGCCTTGGGGTATGTGACATGTCATACATATACACAACCTGGAAATGTGACCATGCAACATGCTCCAAAAATGAACAGTTGCACATCCCAGTGGTCATGTGCACGACACACAAAGGACCCTGTCCCCATTAACATGTGCACAGCCTGGGTGTGTCTGCCCCCAAGTGCCAGCCCAAAAACAACATGTACACACCCATACACAGATAAGGTCATGCTGCCACACATGCCTTAGATACAGTGTGGACTGGGTGTGGTGTAGTAGGTGTGCCCCAGAGTCCCTGGAAAGTATATGTGGCTGGCATAGGTTCACCATTGACCAGCATGGTGACACATGCGTGTGACCTGTACAGGGACGTGTTGTACAGCAATGGTCCGATCGGTGTGCCCGCTCGGACCATTGCATTGCATGTGAGCGGGTACGCGATGTATTGCGGGTACGTGTTGTACAGCAATGGTCCGATCGGTGTGCCCGCTCGGACCATTGCATTGCATGTGAGCGGGTACGCGTTGTATTGCGGGTACGCGTTGTACAGCAATGGTCCGATCGGTGTGCCCACTCGGACCATTGCATTGCATGTGAGCGGGTACGCGTTGTATTGCGGGTACGCGTTGTACAGCAATGGTCATATCGGTGTGCCCGCTCGGACCATTGCATTGCATGTGAGCGGGTACGCGTTGTATTGCGCAGTGCAGCGTTGTACAGCAATGGTCCGATCGGTGTGCCCGCTCGGACCATTGCATTGCATGTGAGCGGATACGCGTTGTACAGCAATGGTCCGATCGGTGTGCCCGCTCGGACCATTGCATTGCATGTGGCGAGTACGCGTTGTATCGCGGGTACGCATTGTACAGCAATGGTCCAATCGGTGTGCCCGCTCGGACCATTGCATTGCATGTGAGCGGGTACGCGTTGTACAGCAATGGTCCGATCGGTGTGCCCGCTCGGACCATTGCATTGCATGTGAGCGAGTACGCGTTGTATCGCGGGTACGCGTTGTACAGCAATGGTCCGATCGGTGTGCCCGCTCGGACCATTGCATTGCATGTGGCGAGTGCGCGTTGTATTGCGAGTACGCGTTGTACAGCAATGGTCCGATCGGTGTGCCCGCTCGGACCATTGCATTGCATGTGGCAGTGCAGCGTTGTATTGCGAGTACGCGTTGTACAGCAATGGTCCGATCGGTGTGCCCGCTCGGACCATTGCATTGCATGTGAGCGAGTACGCGTTGTACAGCAATGGTCCGATCGGTGTGCCCGCTCGGACCATTGCATTGCATGTGAGCGGGTACGCGTTGTATTGCGGGTACGCGTTGTACAGCAATGGTCCGATCGGTGTGCACGCATTGGCTGGGGCCTGGCATGGCAACGGATGCGGTTTTTGAATTTACAACGAGTCTGATGCAGTGAATTCAGTTGGCCAGCCACAACAATGTTGCAAATTCATGGGTGTCATGAAGTTGAATATTTGAAGGATGCTGTGGGCGTGTATTGGAGCTGCTATTCCATGGATTGGCCAGATTCAGAAGATGCTACCGACTTGGACCTATCACTTTGGACACATGGGACAGTATCTGCCTCTGCAGCACACATATAATGCTGGCTGTTCCCCTGAGAGCTCACTTGCCTGCACTACATGCTCCTGGACAACATCTGCCACTACACTGCTGCTGTCTCTGCATCCTCTGGCTGCTGCAATGGCACGTACTGTGGAGAGAGCCCCAGCCTTCACCCATGAGGAGAACCAGGCCCTGCTGGACAGCCTCCTTCCACAGTACAGCAAGCTGTATGGGACACCAGGGGAGCAGGTGAGTGTGCTGTCCACTGCCTCACTAATTGTGCATGTTGCCTGACTAGCAGGATTTACAGTGTGCACACCACTGGCTAGCATGCCCACTGAGTAGTTCGCACCCCCCAAAGTGTGTAGTCACTTGCACTGAACAGGTACAGTGGAGTGACAGTGCATTCAAACAAGGTTCACTACCCATGCAATGATACCATGTAGTAACTGCTGGCAAACTGTCCATAGCCCTCGTTGCACTGCCTGTGTACATCATATGCCCCTGTGATTGAGACATGTATTTCCAACTGTGTGATGCACGGATATGTTGCATGTGTAGTAATGGCCTTTTCACTTTCTCATCCTCACAGGTTGATGCCCATCGGAAGCAGAACATCTGGCTGGACATCGTCTGGGCAGTCCGATCCATGGGGGTCTACAAGCGCCGGATCCGCAACTGCCAGAAGAGGTGGCAGGACCTTCGTGGCTGGACCCGGAGGATCGCAAGGGTCCAGCTGAAGCTGTCGCCTCCTCGCAGGAGGGGCGGACACCGGACCCTGACCCCCACATGCTCCAGATCCTGCCGGTGGTGTTCCCGGAGCTGGATGGGCAGCTGAAGGGCAGACAGCAGCAAGGAGGGGTGAGTCTAAGACTGCACTGTGAACTCTGTCTAACATGCTATGTGCCCTCCTCTGGCCTGGTTAAACTTCCCCAGTACATCAGTCTTGTTGTCCAGTACCCATGTCCCTCTATTGTAACCTGGCCACTACCCATCTGATGCGCCAGTGTGCTCCTTACGCTCAGGATAATTGTGTCACTTGGGTACAGGGTCCTAGCATTTTGCTTTGCTCAAGGTGGTGACAGATTTTGTTCCCGTGACATTGTGTTTGCCTTCATGGGTGGGTCAGTTGCTCACACAATGCCTGAGTCGTGCTATGTAGTCTGGGTGTAACTTTGATATGTGATCCACTTGCACATCTAATTCACCACATGTCCCTGGGGTATTTGCCACACCCCCATTCTGCGGGTGGGTAAATTGTCTGGGCCTCAGGAGTATGTATGTCAAGTGTGTCACACATGCTTAGCCACCTGCCCACTGACCAGGGCTCATCCCTCTTGCAGGTGGAGCCGGACAGTCATGCCTACTACAGGGCATACAATACACTCTGTACTCCCACTCCTGTGTATCATCTGACATGCTGTGCTCAGTGAAATGTTGCCTCAGGTGTCTGCCTCTGTGTTGTTGTGCTGTGACAACGTTGTCGTGACTCCTGTGATGTCCTTCGGTTAGGGGTCAGCATGCCATCTGCTATTGGACCATGTGAGACAAGACTTCTGTGACTCATAGGTGTTTGATCACTTGACTGTGCAGACAGGTGTATGAGACTGTGACTTTCAGGCAGCTGTTCATCATTCACAGCACACTGTGAGGTGCTCTGGTTCAGGGAGTAGTGTTTCATGTCTCCCATTTGTCCAAATGGTGTGCAGTGTATAAATACTGGTTCAGAGGATGTGGTTAGTGGGGGATGAACATGTGCACTTGTCAGTTACATTACTTGCCTTCCCCATGTCCTAGGATAGTGACACAGTGCAGACTGTTGTTTGCTGGCTAACATGGCCATGTGACTTGAGACAGTGATGTATGACTTTGCAGGCATGCCTGTGTCATGGCATTAAACTTCCTAAGGGTGATCCTGCAGGGTGGTGACATGTGCAACAGGCACCCCATTGTGGCATTGACTATCCGGACATGGGTGCTTGATGGGGTCTGGTGCTGGTATGCATCGCATGCATTTCTGTTTAGGCTCAGGCTGTCCATTTATCCAGACACCTGCACTGACTCAGTGGCAAGTGATGTGAGGTGGGCATGTTCACATACTTCACCGTGTTCTCAGCAATGTCCAACTACTGTGTAGGTGGTGCATGTGTCCACACTGGGGTCTTACCATCAGACGGGCACCAGACAGATGGGTGCAAGGGCAGGAGGGGTGTCTGTTCCATGGCTGACCATCAGACTGACAATTGGCTTCTCCTAATCTGTGTAATGACTTTTGGCAATGTTCTACTAGTGATGCCAGGGCTTGCTCTGTGATGTGCTGTACTTACTGTGGTGTGTGCGGTCAGTGCAGGTGACTGATGTTTGTCTGTTTCCCTAATTATTTGCAGATACATCCACAGCCACAGGAGGGGACAGCTCCACGGACCAGGAGGAGCAGCGGAGCCAGACTGGGTCAGCGTCCGACGAGTGGTCAGAGGGACCCAGTGGCACGGAGGGCGAGGGGAGCCACACCGAGGAGTCCTCAGCACCATCCACCTCAGCTGAGGACCACAGCAGCTCAGAGGATGACTCCCTTGTGGAGGCGGGTGTCAGCAGCCACCACACCCCAGCTACTCTGTCTGATCCCGCCACCACCACCACCACCACCGCCCTCCCATTGGCTCCCATTCCTGAGGTCCGTGGAGGCTCCCGTGCTCGGGAGCGTGTCTCCTTCAAGCCAGGCACCGCACCCCCTGCCCCTGTGTCCCCTGCTGCCCTGAGTGAGGAGTCTGTGTACCTCCTTCGGCAGCTCCATGTAGGGCAGACAGCAATGCTGACTGTCCTCCATGCACACACCACACTGTTGACACAGCTGGTGTCGTTCATGGAGGGCATCTCAACGGGTATGTCTGCCCTACAGAGGAGCAATAGGTCCATGGACTCCTCCCTGATGGCAGCAGTGTCCCTCCTCCAACAGTCCCTCACCCCTCCCACCTCTGCCCCATCCACACTTCCTACCACCCTACCTGTCCAAAGCACATGCACACCTGCACAATCACACCAACACACAGACACGAGCAGCACACACCCACCCAAAACCAAGGCAAGACGTGCACACAAGCATCCTCAGGGGACTGATTCCACACACACAGGGGATGGGGAACTGACACACACACAGGCAACCACAGTCACTCCACAATCCTCAAGAATCTCTCCCTCCAAGACCCCTTCCCTTGCCTCACCTGCAACCCCACATACACAGCAGCTCTTCCTCTCTGACCTCGGCCTCTTCCCCTCCAATACCGCTGATCCAGCATACCGGGGGAAGAGGAAGTCCACAAACAGAGAGGAGAGTGCCCCTCGCCCCCGGACACCCTCCCCCAGGCGCAGGCATAGTGAGCCCCCCACCCGCAAGTCCCCCCGGACCCGGAAGAGCAAGACCCCGCCACCGCCCTGCAAGTCACCCTCCCAGTCTCTCACCTCCATCCCCCAGGCCACCACTCCACAGGTTCCACCGCCACACCCTGCCCCAGGTTCCCCCACACACCGATACCGCATCCCCAAAGTGCTCAGGCCCTCCCCCTGCCACTTGCTCTTCCACCCCCAAACCAGACTCTCTGCCTGTATGTGCCACTGGTGTGGAGACCGTGTCCCCCCTCTGTCCTGCCCAGCTCTTCTGCCCCCCTTCCACTCCCTTGGAGTCATGCACTGCAGTGGAGTCCACAACAACCCCATCTGACTCGGGCACTGCATTGGGGACCCAGCCCACTCCATCTGCCCAGCCCACTGCAGTGGTTGCAGCACCAACACCATCGGACTTGAGCCCTGCGGTGGTGCCGGCCCCCTGAGTCAGACATCTCCACTGCAGTTGCCGGTGACACTCCTGCACCCACCTCACCTTCCCTGCCTCCTTCTGGCATCCCCTGATCCTGTCCCTGCGGTGCCTGGCCTGCCCCTCGTATGCCCCTCCAAGGGGATGTCCCCTGTTGGTACCTGTGCAGGCAAGCAAGTTGTGACAAGTAGTCACACATCACCCTGTTGGGACTGTGTATTTGGACTGGACATTGGCCGTTGTTAATTTTGGACTTTTGATTTGAGTTGCACACTTTGTGAATAAAGCCTCTTTTTGTTTACTTGTGGTTAATCTTTGGTGGTACATGATGTAGATGTGTAGTATCATGCATTTGCTGTTGTAATTGTGTTCAGATCAGGTAAATGAAGTTTTGCTGTGATGGGCTCCATGTGGCCCATGGGATATGTGTCCTAATATAGTCTGGATCTATAGCATCCCTTGCTGCAGTCTGAGGGTGTAATGTTCAGCATTTGACACAGGGATGTACGTTTAGCTTTTGTATATTACCATCTTTGTCCTACACTGTTGCACATCTGTTGGGCTTACCACTGTCCAATGTTCCTAGTACCCTGACTGTGTGCCAGTCTCCACTGGACGTGCAGTTTTGCACATCAATTTTGGAGGACTCATCTGTGTATACAGTACAACTGGATTGCCACGTGTTTTGGGTGTATGCAGATGACTGACGTGACACTCCCGTACCCAGGCTGATGTGAGCAGAGGCTTCTGTGTGTTGTAGTTGTTGACTCACTGACGGAGTGTCCTGCTGATATGTTTGAGTCGTGCACAGACAAGGTTTGGCACAGCGGAGCTTCCACAGGAGTGGAGTGCCCTCATGGCTGTGTGTAATCTGGTGACATTGCGTGTGCCCGTGTTGTGTGTTGTGTGAGCATGTCTGTGCATGTTCCCTTCCCTTTTCCTACACAGGCTGTGTCCCTAGGGATGTTCCTGTTTCTGATGGTTGCAGAGTTGGTATGTGTTCATCCAGCATCTTGGACCTGGTTTCTCCGTGATGTGGTTGCATGGCAAACTGATGTTCATGAGGTTGTCATCCCAGGTTGTCTTTGTTGTCAGGGCTGGGGATGTGGGCAAACGCAGATGGGACACATTCAGGATTCCCCTTGGCACTTGTTGTTTACACAAGTAATGGATTTTGAGTTTGTGTTAGCTTTCAGTGATTGTGACGCGTTGTGTGTGTGACTGCTGCCACTCCTCAGGGTCAGAGCTGCAATGTCGGAAGTTGTGTACGTGTGTTCTTTGTGTCTCACCTTGGCTTCTTCGTTGGTGTGTGACTATGGCCAGGATCCCATTGTTTGTGGTGGATTTCACATCATGCGCATGTTCGGCGTACTGTGCAGTGTGTCATGCATAGACGAGTCATGTTGAGTGGGCATGTGTGATGGGT
Source organism: Calotriton arnoldi (assembly GCA_963921515.1). Lineage (NCBI taxonomy): Eukaryota > Metazoa > Chordata > Amphibia > Caudata > Salamandridae > Calotriton > Calotriton arnoldi. The sequence continues at coordinate 2,260,637 of CAWUFW010000883.1, forward strand.
TTCTGCACCTTAGTTCCCCCCACCACTCCTGGGATTGTCATGGGTGCATGTGCAATGTCACCAGTCCATGTGAGCTTCACTGCTGCACACTGTTGCAGATGAGGGTGTGTGGTGTTGAGTGTGCAAATGTGAGTTGTTGCACGGCTAGACCACTACCTCCATATTGGCCTTGGCTGGCTGGCCGTGCTGATTGATTGGAGCTTGTGAAGGTGTGATGGTAGTTTGTAGCTGAGGACACATGGCTGTGGTTCACAGTGTTATCAACATCTACCTTTGTCATCACAGTGGAATTGTCATGCAGGCTAGTGTCTGCACAATGTGGGGTCCCTGGGGGTAGTGCTGTGGTGGGTGTGTCTCTTGCTGTGTTAGTTGCTGTTCCTACAAGCTTGTGTGACATGTGTAATTTGGGCTCCCTCTCATCTGACAATGCCAGATTTCCCACATAGGGGAATCCAATCCATGAGTTACTTGTGTGTGGCACTGTATACACATCTGTGTAATTGGGATTCAGGCCTCCTCATGTGTTGTGTGGTTGCCTGGGGACACTGGCACACACCCCCATCACCTGTTGTCTTTGATAGGATGTGTGAGTCTGCCTGTTTGTGTCAGTGCATTTGCATCACTGCATTGGCATTTCTGTAATGTGCCATTGGCTGTATGTGGTTTGGTGATTTTCCCCTGCTCTCCCTGGTACTCCTGGGTCATCAGTCAGCACAATGATCATGGTTTGTATGTCCCATTGCTGCCATGGTATGGTATTTGTTCACCTGACATCCACAGTCTCCACAGATTATATACATTTGTGTGTCCATAGGTGCAGATATGTGGGTCAGCATCATGATGGTCACTTCTGTCATTGTGGAATCGGCTGATTGTTGGCAATGTGGTCCCCCATGTGTGATGTTTGTATGCACATGGACATAAAGCGATGTTTCTGTGACACTGCACTGTTAGCCTCCCCCAATATATGTTGCAATGGGACACAAGCAGTACTATGCCACAGATGTTTTGGTTGTTGTGTGACCAGGATTCCTCCATTCAGTTTGTCTTTGGCAGCTTTTACCATGCCTACACTTACCTTATGATCACCGTGGTGATGGGGCTTTAGGCACCATTGCCACACTGATCAAAGGGTCCATCAGCCTTGGACCCCACACTTGCCTTTTGGTGACTGTGGTGATGGGGCTTTAGGCACCATTGCCACACTGATCAAAAGGTCCATCAGCCTTGGACCCCACACTTGCCTTTTGGTGACTGTGGTGATGGGGCTTTAGGCACCATTGCCACACTGATCAAAGGGTCCATCAGCCTTGGACCCCACACTTACCTTTTGGTGACTGTGGTGATGGGGCTTTAGGCACCATTGCCACACTGATCAAAAGGTCCATCAGCCTATGGACCCCACACTTGCCTTTTGGTGACTGTGGTGATGGGGCTTTAGGCACCATTGCCACACTGATCAAAGGTCCATCAGCCTTGGACCCCACACTTACCTTTTGGTGACTGTGGTGATGGGCCTTTAGGCACCATTGCCACACTGATCAAAAGGTCCATCAGCCTTGGACCCCACACTTACCTTTTGGTGACTGTGGTGATGGGGCTTTAGGCACCATTGCCACACTGATCAAAAGGTCCATCAGCCTTGGACCCCACACTTGCCTTTTGGTGACTGTGGTGATGGGGCTTTAGGCACCATTGCCACACTGATCAAAAGGTCCATCAGCCTTGGACCCCACACTTACCTTTTGGTGACTGTGGTGATGGGCCTTTAGGCACCATTGCCACACTGATCAAAGGTCCATCAGCCTTGGACCCCACACTTACCTTTTGGTGACTGTGGTGATGGGGCTTTAGGCACCATTGCCATACTGATCAAAAGGTCCATCAGCCTTGGACCCCACACTTACCTTTTGGTGACTGTGGTGATGGGCCTTTAGGCACCATTGCCACACTGATCAAAAGGTCCATCAGCCTTGGAACCCACACTTACCATTTGGTGACTGTGGTGATGGGGCTTTAGGCCCCATTGCCACACTGACCAAAAGGTCCATCAGCCTTGGACCCCACACTTACCTTTTTCTGACTGTGGTGATGGGGCTTTAGGCCCCATTGCCACAGTGGCCATGGTCGGCTTGTATTGTGGAGGCCACACACTTTTATGTGTGACACATGTGTTAGTGGGTCACATTGTATGTTCATTGTCATGTTTAGTGTTGTAGGCATTTGACATGGACTACACACGCTTGTCATGTTGTTTGGGTGGATGTAATTTTCTGGTATTCCTTATGTGGGAGTATGCTGGTTGTGTCATGCATTACCCGTCCTATGAGTAGGGGTGGTGGTAGTGATAGGCATCCAGCCCCCCATGAGTAGGTGGGGTGGTAGTGATAGGCATCCAGCACCCCCTGAGTAGGGGTGGTAGTAGTGATGGGCATCCAGCACCCCTGAGTAGGGGTGGTGGTAGTGATAGGCATCCAGCCCCCTATGGGTGGGGATGGTAGTAGTGGCAGCCATCCAGCCCCCTATGGGTGGGGATGGTAGTAGTGGCAGCCATCCAGCCCCCCATGAGTAGGGGGGGTGGTAGTGATAGGCATCCAGCCCCCCATGAGTAGGGGGGTGGTAGTGATAGGCATCCAGCCCCCCCTGAGTAGGGGTGGTAGTAGTGATGGGCATCCAGCACCCCTGAGTAGGGGTGGTGGTAGTGATAGGCATCCAGCCCCCTATGGGTGGGGATGGTAGTAGTGGCAGCCATCCAGCCCCCATGAGTAGGGGGTGGTAGTGATAGGCATCCAGCCCCCCATGAGTAGGGGGTGGTAGTGATAGGCATCCAGCCCCCCTGAGTAGGGGTGGTAGTAGTGATGGGCATCCAGCACCCCTGAGTAGGGGTGGTGGTAGTGATAGGCATCCAGCCCCCTATGGGTGGGGATGGTAGTAGTGGCAGCCATCCAGCCCCCCATGAGTAGGGGGTGGTAGTGATAGGCATCCAGCCCCCTAGAGTAGGGGTGGTAGTAGTGATGGGCATCCAGCACCCCTGAGTAGGGGGTGGTAGTGATAGGCATCCAGCCCCCCATGAGTAGGGGGTGGTAGTGATAGGCATCCAGCCCCCTGAGTAGGGGTGGTAGTAGTGATAGGCATCCAGCCCCCATAAGTAGGGGTGGTAGTAGTGATAGGCATCCAGCCCCCCATGAGTAGGGGGGGTGGTAGTGATAGGCATCCAGCCCCCCCTGAGTAGGGGTGTTAGTAGTGATGGGCATCCAGCACCCCTGAGTAGGGGTGGTGGTAGTGATAGGCATCCAGCCCCCTATGGGTGGGGATGGTAGTAGTGGCAGCCATCCAGCCCCCATGAGTAGGGGTGGTGGTAGTGATAGGCATCCAGCCCCCCATGAGTAGGGGGTGGTAGTGATAGGCATCCAGCCCCCCTCTGAGTAGGGGTGGTAGTTGTGATGGGCATCCAGCACCCCTGAGTAGGGGTGGTGGTAGTGATAGGCATCCAGCCCCCTATGGGTGGGGATGGTAGTAGTGGCAGCCATCCAGCCCCCATGAGTAGGGGGTGGTAGTGATAGGCATCCAGCCCCCCATGAGTAGGGGGTGGTAGTGATAGGCATCCAGCCCCCATGAGTAGGGGGTGGTAGTGATAGGCATCCAGCCCCCCTGAGTAGGGGTGGTAGTAGTGATGGGCATCCAGCACCCCTGAGTAGGGGTGGTGGTAGTGATAGGCATCCAGCCCCCCATGAGTAGGGGGGTGGTAGTGATAGGCATCCAGCCCCCCTGAGTAGGGGTGGTAGTAGTGATAGGCATCCAGCCCCCATGAGTAGGGGGGTTGTAGTGATAGGCATCCAGCCCCCCTGAGTAGGGGTGGTAGTAGTGATGGGCATCCAGCACCCCTGAGTAGGGGTGGTGGTAGTGATAGGCATCCAGCCCCCATGAGTAGGGGGTGGTAGTGATAGGCATCCAGCCCCCCTGAGTAGGGGTGGTAGTAGTGATAGGCATCCAGCCCCCATGAGTAGGGGTGGTAGTAGTGATAGGCATCCAGCCCCCCATGAGTAGGGGGGTGGTAGTGATAGGCATCCAGCCCCCCTGAGTAGGGGTGGTAGTAGTGATGGGCATCCAGCACCCCTGAGTAGGGGTGGTGGTAGTGATGAGGCATCCAGCCCCCTTTGGGTGGGGATGGTAGTAGTGGCAGCCATCCAGCCCCTATGGGTGGGGATGGTAGTAGTGGCAGCCATCCAGCCCCCATGAGTAGGGGGTGGTAGTGATAGGGATCCAGCCCCCATGAGTAGGGGTGGTAGTAGTGATGGGCATCCAGCACCCCTGAGTAGGGGTGGTGGTGGTGGCGGAATCCAGGCCCCTATGGGTGTGTATGGCATTGGTGATGCCCATCCCACCCCTATGATTGTGCAGTTGCTAGTGTACGTCATTTGTGCATCCCTATGTGTGTGTGACATATTTTAGGTACGTGTAGTTAGTTTGTATTGTTGGTGTTTGACTTACCGTCTGCGCCGTACACGTCCGAATCGGTCCCGGTAATAGATGTAGAGTATTGGTAGGACCTGTGCGATGGGATTCATGGTTGGCTCGTCTCGTTCGGGTTTCGCGTGTCTTCGACTCGTACTCGTCGCTGGCTTGTTCGTCTCGTAGCCGTGGATCGTTTAGTGACGCGAAACGGAGCTTATGTGCGGCTCTCCCGGATGCTGAAACGTGCCGGACGTAGCGACGGGTTCGGCGCGTACGGAAGAGCGCATCGTACTAGTCCGGCCGGAAGGTGCTGTGTATTTGGTTCCGTGCGACTCGATTCGGCGTTTACGGATCCGGCTCGGGCGGAGAAAAGGAGCTGGATTGGGTAAGTTCGGCTCGCTCGGAATCTGGGCTGTTATGCGCATCGTACTTGTTCGTTCGGTAGAGTGTTCGAGTCGGTCGGGAAACACGCGTTCGGCTGGTAGTTTTTCCGGACGAATACTGTTAGGTGCGCTTCCGGCCCGAATCGGAATCGGCCCCTAAGTCTTTGCTTTTGTCAGGGATATAAGTGCAACATTGTTGAATTTTCAGCATACTACAGACTCCGCCCTCTTTTGCCAATAATACATCAAGAGCAAGTCTATTCTGCAAAACCATAGATCTCATTGCAACCATTTCAGTGTCAATCATCAAGAACCCACCAGCAGTGTCCGTTAATAAACGATCAACCACTGTAGACAATTTTCTAATCTTATGTGAGTTCAAGACTACTCCCATTGAAGGTATTAATGCACTAAAAATATCTCCCACTATCTCTGCAGCACTAATTCCTCTTTTACTCCATATTAGTTTCTTTTCATTGGTTCCATGTTTTTCACACATGTGATAGATTTTGGGAAATACTATGCCCACATAACAACAACCACACACATAATGAACTCCAGGATAAACGAGATCAGTACCACCTCTTAGTCCCCAACCCCCTGCAATTAGGAAGGTATGTTCACATTCACTAGAGCCAATGAAATAATTGTTATATTCAGTCTTTTGTCTTAGTAAGCAAAGCTTCCCTTTGTGATGCCACTCTAGAGTCATTGTAGCATATGTCTCACCTTTCTTGTAATCACCCTCCCTATGAGCCCATGGAGGTATGTTAGTCTATTGTTCTGCAGCTTTTCTTTTAAACTCTTGTCACCTATCTTCTACAGTATTTATAAACTCTTTTTCTACACTACGTAAACTACAAGTCAAATTATTTCGATGCGCATATACTGTATCTATTGATTTAGTAGTATGGAAAAATTCTCCCATATATTCTGCATTCCTTGCACTGTTCACCATATTCATATTCTTCTTAATAGGAAGTTCTGAAAACACTAAATCATAATTCGAATAAAAATATTTGAATTGCTCTTAGCCATAAAATAAACTTGCTAATACACTACACGAAATTCCATATGTTAATGGAGGGTGATGATAAGTCACCACCTCTGACACAGACGAGGGTAATTGCATGCACACATAACAATCTCTTGCGTCCATAGTATCCATGTGCTCGTAGAGAAGTTTTGTAAAAACATTTAACGAAAAGTAATTAATAGAATTATCTTGATGTAAGCCACTCCCTGTTGGTTTTTAGGTCTCGCGCCTAGCGTTGCAGTGCGGAGCACTGCTCGCGCAGCGAGAGGCCTCATGTAGGGGGTTTAGAAGGTGACTTAGGAATCGCACACGCTCGTGCGTGTGCTTTTTGTTTTCCCCCCGGCTATTGGGCTTTGCGTGCGTCTTTATAAGAAAGACAGCACGCAATTGGGCAAAGGCGGGCGCATGTCCCGCCTTTGCCACGCCCATTCCCACCGGTGTCTAGCACGCGCAGCAGCGCGCGTTCGCCTCGCTGCCGCGCTCCCTTCCCCCCCCCTCCTCTGTGGTGCGCACTGGTTATTATTAGTTTAGGGTTACCACTGACTGTTCTTGAGTATCGTAGAATGTAAATGTATTTCTTGCAGGTATCCTGAAGCTGGATGCAATAGTTGCCTTTTTTAAGAATGCAGTTTTACACCTCCATATTAATTTTTTTGTGTTTATTAGATAGCATTGGCAGTCTCACTTTTGTAGCCCATGACAGGAATGTAGGATGCTAGAGGTGTTGTGCTGGGGGTTCCACTGATATTTTTTTCGTATTGCTGAATTTAGATGGCGCCAGTTCTTGTAGCTTTTTTCAACCGCTGCCTCATATCAGTGAAGAAAGAAGTTAGTTTTATTCCTGTCGTCTCACCCCTTTCTCCTGTCATACTTGTGTGGTTTCTCCACAGTGTATGAAATACAGCGCTTTGAAGGCAGTCTAGAAGGTTCCAGTGGCGTTGTTGATCCGTCTGGCGATGGTTCCTGAATGACCTCAGAGTGCAGCCGGCTAGCTCTAAGTGCGTCTCCGATGTGGTTTTATAGCTTTCTTTCCAGTGCATTCATTTAAATATATTACGGAAACCACAGCCCAGAGCCCTGGCGGCGTGTCAGAAGAATCACTGTATTGTTTGGTATTCCCTGTCAAAATTAGATGTAGTAATTCGGGCTCGGAGTTAACAAACAGGCTCTCCGGATGAACATGACTCCCTCGCAGAAGCACTCTGCGTGCAGGTTCGAGCCGGCTAATGTGGAGGCTGGTAAAACAAGCATTTGCAATGCAATAGGTCTCGCATTATTAAAGTTTGAGCTATTGGTGTTGCATTATTTAGCAATGCCAATAGCTCAAACTTTAATAATGCGAGACCTATTGCATTGCAAATGCTTGTTTAATATTAGTCTCTGGATCTTCTTTAAGAACCTTCTTCTGATCTATTAATGTATTTACATAATTATCAGTAGAATAGGATGCATAAAATAAGGCACTACTAAAATTTGTGTTAACCAGACAAACAATATTATAAGAACACATATAAAGCAAGCGTTAAAACACTTTCGCCTAAATAAACCTCGGTTATGATTACCAGTCTCAGTTTTAGCCATTTTAGATTTTGAAATTAAAAAAAAAATAGTATAATTTGTTCAGCAAGATTTGTGTACCCCACACACTTTCCGAGCTTCTGGTCACGGCCTTATTTACAAATCTCCTCTCTCTTTTTCTGCACCCCTTTTCTTAAGAACAGTTCATTTAGGGTGGTTCATATGATTAGTTGTCAATTGAACAAAACTCGATAAATTCTTTTTCCCAATCGTTTGTTGCAGCCGTCAAATATGTCCATTCAGGTGCTGTGTACTTCTTATTTGGAATATTTGCTCTTTTCGTTTTGCGTATTGTATTTTCGTCTTCCGCAGTATCGCCTTGTTCAGATTGGCTAGAAATTTCAATTATAGTTTCTGGAATATTCTCAATTCAAAGTATATTTCACTTTCTGAACTCCTCTAGGCCACTTATCACTTTTTCTTGTTAGTTTTCCAGGACCACTGTCTACTTCATTCGATTCAAAGCTTCGTTTAGCTGATTCCCTTTTTTCTTTTTCTCCGTCTCTTTCAGGGACCAACTCTCTTTCAGCATCGACAATGGCACTGTTGTGAGACCCAGTAGCTGGTGCCCACTTTACTTGATTTTCAGTCTTTTCAGGTTCTCTTCTTTCTCTGTGTTCACCTTCAACTGACTCTGTACTTTCAAGTGGACATGGGGCTCAACGAGTGTGGCTTGCATGGATCCAATTAGGCAGACCACCACATTTAACTGCAGTTGTTGTCATAAGAATCACTTGATATGGCCAACGAGGTTCTAAACAAGACTTCCTCACATGCTTCTTGATGCTTCACCAGGAATCAAGTTATGTGCTTGTTCTTGTCAAACTATAGTTGCGACTTCTCCAACCTGGTGAGACACAGAACGCACTTCATCAGCCAATACTTTGCAATAATCGAGCACTAAATCATCAGTTATGTTTACAAGTTGATTTGCTGGGACTGTTGGCTGTCTCATAGCCCTTCCCATCACAATCTCGTGTGGGGACAGTCCAGTTCTTTTGTCTGGGATACTTCTTAAACTCATCAACACCAATGGTAATGCATCAGGCCATTTCAGGGTTGTGGATGCACAAACCTTAGCTAGTCTCGATTTTATTGTGCCATTGACTTGTTCGACCACTCCAGATTGCTCAGGTCGATAGGCACAATGCAATTTTTGTTCAATTTGTAATGCTGCACAAATCATTTGAATTATTTCATTATTAAAATGTGTTCCTCTATCAGATTCTAAAGAGATTGGAAATCCAAACCTAGGAATTATCTCTCAAAGAAGCAGGTTAGCGACAGTTAAGCGATCATTACATCTTGTGGGATATGTCTCGACCCAACGAGAAAACAGACACACAATCACTAATACATGCTTCAATCCATGGCAAGGAGGCATGTCAATAAAATCAACCTGCATGCATGTAAATGCACCTGCTGCTTTTCCAATTCGACCCAAACTAACAACTGTTTTCCTCCCTGCATTTTGTTGTTGACAAGTTATGCATTTTTCACAGAGGCTTTCTGCAATGACTCTAAACTTGGGATTGTACCAAGTCTGTTTGAATCGTCTAATCATAGCATCTCTACCCACATGTGTAGGACCATGACAAACTTGTGCCAATTGAGAAAACAGACTATCTGGCAATATTGTTCTTGCATCAGTATAAATCCACACTTCATCCTCTGCCCTGCGTGTACATCCCGCTTTGATTCATCCTTCTCTTTCTGCATCACTAGCTGCATCCTGTATTTCTCTGATTTCTTCCCATGTTTCAACAGATGAGAACATTAACCTGCATTCTGCTTGATCTGATTGTTCTTTCAAATGTTCCCCATTGATTGTATATGAAATTTGAGCACAAAACCGTGCAATTTTGTCAGCATATGACAGCCCACAATGACATAATCACATCCAGATTTGTGTGCCGAACATTTCACCACCCCAATTTGAGCTGGCAATTTTAGTGCCATCAATAGATCTTTTACACACTCTCCGTTTCGTATTGGTGAACCCAAAGAGGTTAAAATACAACCTGGGACCACAACTGCCCAAAATCATGCACAACTCTGAAACCATATTGACTATCCTTAAATATGGTTACTCGCATTTGTTTTGCAAGACAACATTCCCTTGTCAAAGCTATTAACTCCGCCACTTGTGCTGAACTCACTCCTTTCAACCACGATGCTTCAATGACACTTGGCACTGTACAGATAAAATATGCAGCTCGCAAAGTACCTTCATGATCTCCCAAGCATGATCCATACACAAACAACACAAGATCAGATTCGGGTAACAGTGTATATTGTATGTCAGGTTTTCGTATTGTACACAACTCAGTAACATCCAGACAATCATGATCTGCTTCATCCACCACAACTTCACAACTTGTAATTGGCAATAAAGAAGCTGGATTTAGATTCGTACATCTTGTGACTGTCACATTTTCAGCTCCCAATATCACTTGCTCATATTTTGTTAACCGACTGCTTGTAAGATGCTGTGTGCGAGTTTGAGTTAACAAAATCTCAACTGAATGTGGCACATACACTTTTAACTGATGTCTCATTACAATCGTTTCACTCTATTCCAAACTCATACAAGTAGCAGCAACTGATTTTAGACATCCAGGCAAAGCTGCAGCTATAGGATCAAGAGTAGCTGAAAAATATGCCACTGGATGGTGTGCTGTTCCATGCATTTGTGTTAAAACTGAAAGTGCACATCCGTCACGTTCACTACAGAATAATGCAAAATCCTTATTGAAATCTGTTATTCCCAATGCGGGTGCTCGACACAAACTGTCTCGCAACTCCAGAAATGCTTTCATGCATTCATCATCAAGATGTATAGGATCTGACACGTCTTTGTGTGTCAGTCTTTGTAATGGCTTGGCTATCAGTGAAAAACTAATGATCAACTGCCTGTAATATCCAACCATTCTGAGGAACATTCAAACTTCTTTTTGTGTTTTTTGTGGATTCATTTGCATAATAGCATTGATCCGATCTTGAGACACTTTTCTGGTTCCTTTCTCAATGTTGTGACCCAAGTAAAGAACTTCTTTTTGACAGAATTGTAATTTTGCTGGTGACACTTTATGCCCACCTTCTGCCAAATGGTTTAGTAGAGCAATCGTATCTGTCACACAAGCCTCTTTTGTCTTTGACGCAATCAATAGATCATCTATATATTGGACAAGGACCGAATTATTAGGCATTACTAGTGATTCCAAACATTTCTTCAATATCTGATTGAAGATTGAGGGGCTCTCTGTGTACCCTTGAGGAACTCGGCACCATGCCAAAACACGGTTTCCTAACCGGAAAGCAAACAAATATTGGCTATCCGGGTGCAAAGGTATCGAGAAAAATGCTTGACATAGATCAATCACTGAAAACCATTCTGCTTCACAAGGAATTTGATAAAGAATCACAGCTGGATTTGGCACTATTGGACAACAAGGTATTACTATATGGTTAATTTTACGCAAATCCTGCACTATCCTATATTTTCCATTAGGTTTGCGAATTCCCATAATAGGTGAATTACATGGACTCCCTAGAAACTCCTTTAGGATACCTTGTTCAATTAGCATCTCCATCACAGGTGTTACTCCTGCAATTGTTTCAGGACTCATTTTGTAAGCTGGTGTTTTTGGAAATTCTGCATTTGGTTTAACTGTAATCTGAATTGGAGCTACTCCTTTTATCAATCCAATATCTTTCCCTGAAAAATCCCACACATCAGAGAACACTGTATCTCTCAACTCAACAGGCAAATCATTCGCTGTAAATAGAGGATATAAATCATTCATCACGTTCCCTGTCTTGCCATTTTAAAAACCACGTCTTCATCTTTTGTACGAAATGCTATTCCATCTGGTGTACAATAGATAGAGCAGTTCATTTTACACAGCAAGTCCCTTCCTAATATATTAACTGGACTGGTGTCACACACCACAAATCGGTGTAAATCTTGAAATTCTCCAATTTGCACTTTCATTGGTTTAGTTACGGGGGTCTTAGTCAATTTATTTGAAACTCCTACAACTTGGATACTTTCTCCCGAGAGGGGTAGTTTGGGAATTTCCACAGTTCTCACAGTGGAATGGGTAGCACCAGTATCTACGAGGAACGTAATTGAATTTCCGTCAACCTCGCCATCCACATAAGGATCACACTGATCTACCTCTAAGGATGCGCCTAGTACACACTCCTCTTCCCCCCCTCAGGCACCATCATTGAGATGTATCTGAATCATTTTCTTCCCATTGCATCAAATATTGTGAAGTCACCTCTACATTTGAATTCACTTGATCATTTTTATGGAAACCCACATTCGCATTTTGCATAGGAGCTTGAGGTATCTGCAAATTCTGTCCTCTGCCAACTGTCATTTGTTGATTCTGATTTCATTTACTCCTGTATCACCTCTGTTTACCTATAGACTTCTACACTTGTGCTTCCAATGCCCCAATTTTCCGCATGCATGACAAGGAAACTTCTTTTTCAATTCATCTCTATTACCTATACCTCTCCCTTGTGGATTCAGTACCATTTGAGTCACAATATTTCCATTTGACACTACACCTCTCATACCAGTAGTAGTCTGACTATTTCCTTGATAGGCTTCTGTAAAATCTGTATTAAAAAAATCCTCCTTTATTTGCCACTTTCATCTGAGCTAACATTAATTTCTCTTTTAGCTTTTTGTGTCTCGTTTCAATGTCACCACAATACTTCGCATAACGAAGAATTTAATCAATTGTCTTACTCTGCCAACAAATTAAATGCTGCTGAATCACAGCACTAATTTCTGGTCTTAATCCATACACGAATCTATACACAAAATGTCCGATATCTTTCTCAGTGATGTTTTCAATGCCAATGTACTGTTTGAATGCCTGTAGTAACCTTTCATAATAAGCATGTACTGACTCCTTCAATTCTTGAATAGTCCTATCTATTCTTACCCAATCTGTTTCTTTTGGCAACATTTTCTCTTTCAAATAGTGATAACCTGATTATACTTTTTCATAACTTCTGATGGTGCTCCTGTTTTCGGATCTCTTGGATATTCTTCTTTTGGCCAATCTACAGAAATTATAGACTCAACCCGCAAGTCAGCCGGAACTACAATATCAAACAAGCCAACCAAATCCTTCCACAAAACCTTTAAACCTTCACAAACCTTTCTACCTGTTTGTACCATTCCACTGGTTATTCTCTCAATCTGGGGAAATCATTTGTAAATGATAATATATCCTGCCTTGACCATGGGACATGGACATACCCACCTCCTGGTACTTCTCTCATAGGATATATTATCGCATCAGCTATTTCTGTTCCTGTCTCTCTTACAGGATACAATGGTAAAGCCACTGAAGTCTCTGTTGTATCTTCCTTCCTTTTAGCCCATCTTCCTTCCATCGATCTAATTCACACCATCGCTTTAATGTGCTAATTAGCTCTTTAATTTGCAAACGCTTTCCTGAAACTTTCAAGCTCTCCAAATCCTTATCACTGAAATCTAATCTATATGTTTTTTGTAGGGCTTTAGACTTCTCTATGTCAACTCCATACGTTTGTGCGATTTCAGCAAATTTGTCATGTAGGTTTCTCGCTTTACTTGTAATGTTTTTACACTTAAAAAGCAATTCTTCATCCTGATATCTACTTAATCAATCTATCTGGGCTGATTGTACCAAGAATCATTTCTTACAAATCTGCTTTTAACTTACTCACATCTATACTTGAGTTATTAGTCTGTACACTACAACCAGGTGCTATTGCTTTTATCTACTCATATAATTCTTCTGGAGAGGGACCTAACGATTTCTGAGTATTTTCACCTGTTTCACATCTTGACCCTTCTGATGTAGGTGTCACTTTTTTCCCAATCTGTAACAATCTCTTTGGATCTATATGTATACCTCGCTTTGGAGTTTCCACAAATCTTTCTGAGATGTTAATCAATTGTCCTGATTCTCTTGTGCCTACGCTCACATTTGTTCCACTATTTTCAATCAATCCTTGATTAGACTCATTTATTTTCCTGTAGACTGTTTGAACTCCATTCGTATTTCTATCTGGTATTGTTAAAGCATGTACTCGAGAAATTCCTTGACCATCATTATATAATGGAACAATTTGACCAATAGTCACTGGAACTGACAAAACATCTGGATTCATTGGTGTCATCATTCTTGAAAACTCCTCTCTAACTGAATTTTGATTCTGACTCACGCTTGCTGAAATTTTCTCTTGAGGCACTTCTATTTGAATTAATGGAGCACTTGGTAAAGATTTTGTCGCTACTCTATTCTGTTCCTCTAGATATGGTGGAGGTTTATTCATTAACAGTTCATTAAAAAAAATGTCATCTATGTCATCAATTTCCTCAGTATATTCAGTATTTCTAGATCTTTGTTCCTCAACATTCTTCTTTTTCCCCTTACATTTTTCTCCTTCTTTAGTCTCCACTACGATAACTAGAAACATTCTTGTTCCTTCCGCTATGTCTCTTCTCCACATTTTCTTTTGAGCATCACATTTTGCTTCTGAATATCTACTCACAGTATTCTTATATCTAGTCTGATACCGATCTCTTTCTCTCTTGTATGCCTCATGTTCCCATTCTTCAAGAGCTTCATACTGCATAGGTCTAGGTGTCGTGTAGTTCCTATAAACCTATATAGGATCTGCACGTTATGACAACATAGACTGTGGGATTCGTGTCCAGACTGATTCCAGACACCCCCACTGGGTATGTTTGCCTGTTTACCAGCTAGCTCACAGTGCCACTAGAATCCCCTCTTACCAAGGAGAGAATAGTTCTTGGCAACTATCGAACATGACAACTCTGTCCGATCAAAGATCGTGGAAACAGTACAGTACTTTTCGCTCAGTCACTCGTGCTCACTTTGTCTCAGAGAGATACACAGAATAAACAGTGGGGTTGTTTTCAATAAGCATTTATTGAACCAGCATCATTCTAGTGTAAAATAGGTGTGCTGAAACAACCATAAGACAGAAACAGATATAAATTACTACAAGCACCAACAGAGTAAAAGGATGGTAAATTCCTACCATAGTGCTAAACAATGAATAAAGGCAGGTATAAAAATACATGACAGTAATAATGTGTACTCCTATGATGCAACCCTAACTAGACGTACCTAAGTGTACCTAGCATGTATGTAGGTGTAAAGCCAAGAATCCCTCTAGGATAAAGCCAACCCCATTACCTGAAGTGAGAGACTGTGGGACCGCGTCTTGATCTCGAGATGGACACCCCGCAAGGGATGTCAAACCACTGCGAGCTGGAGTGTCTGTGTGCAGGAACCTCAGCTTCTTGCGTCAGTGTGTCAGCATTGAAGTCCTTTTTCTCCTCTCCCTGCCTCAGCAAAGATATGGTGTTTATATACCCAAAGTGGTACCCTCAGGGGAACTACCTTGCTGTGTCATGTCGGACTTAGGATGATGGAAGGAATGACCCTTATACATAGTTATTATGCAGGAGATGGTAGTCTTGCTGAGTTTCCAAGAATCCTCATGCATAATGAATGAGGCTAGTTTTCAGGGAAAACCCCACGTCCTGTAAGCAGTACCGTAACTAGGTAAAAGGTCAGTCCCAAGAACTGTTATGTAGTGTAATGGCAGGGGAAATATAGGTGAAAGGTTTGGTTGCTACCTGAGCCTATATTGGGGTACCTATATGAAACATAACACCCACTCCTCATTCGACTGGACGAGATACTAAAACTTTAATGTACTTCTAGGCATTGTACGCCAACAACTAATTAGTCCAGAAAATAGTGCGTAAAAAATGTAAAAATTAAAGAAATGCTAAAATTGTATCTTAAGCGGTAGAAGTCTTACTAAAATATGTTCGTATATATAGTTCGAACAACTATGAGTGTCTGAAAGCCATGCTGTTCAGTAAAAAGAATAGTGTTATTTGTTTAAAAATTCCAAATTTGGATGTTTTGAAGAAGGCCAAATTGTTCCCAGCACACAATGAGCCAAATGTTTGTGTCCTGGCTTGTTGTATTCCTCTTAGGGTGTCCGTATATAGGCTTTCCTGTATCATGTCCTTATATAGGCACAATTCGCCCTGCCCTTATATAGGCATAAAATCCCAGTCCTTATTTAGGCATTAAACCGTGCACTCCAAATACAGGCATGGTCTCCGACATCCGTCCACCCTAACGTCACAACGAGTTCTTGAAGAACAGACCCTTAGGCTTCGGGAGTTTCCCTAGCACAGGACTATTGATTTCTTCAAGGACTCATCTATGTATGCATGAACCGTTATACCTTAGGGGTTCATTCATGACGTCTTCCGCTGTCCGATCCACGTCAATGCTAACATTCTGAGGTACCTCTCAGGTATAAATATACTTTCCCTAGCCCTTGCAAACAAGAGGAGACCTCGATTTCAGAGGAGCCCGTTTCCCGGCCTGACGCACTGAGAAGACGCTGTCATCCCTGCACACAGAGAGTCCAGCTTCCAGTGATCTGACTTCCCTCGCGGGGTGTTGGAGTTCGAGTCTGGCAAGAGATTCCCACCTCTCTCATTCTCAAGGTATGGAGCTGACTAGAAACCTAGAGGGACTCTTGGCAGACTAGGCATACTAGGCTTAACATACTCTTAGTATACCATAGTAAGGAATACTTCACCTACTTCATACCTCTCCCTACACCTAGGTTAGGTTAGGTACATTGGGGTAGAACTAGCTTAGAAACGCATCGTATGAGTACTCGCATTTTTAGTATATGTAATTTATGTAAATGAATATCTACTAAAGATCATGCTAGCGCAGTATTATTTATTTCTACTGCTTACGATGTACATTATTTATCTTGCATACTGTCTTGTGATCGTAACCGCACATTTTACTTACACGAGAAACAAGACTGTTCAATAAATCTTTTATTGAAACGCCCGTCTATTCTTTCTGTGTAACTTTGAGGAAAACTAAGTATGCACGAGTGAGCTGAGTGAAATAGTTATCTATTGTTTCCACGACTCTGGGACACGTTCTGATTCTAAAGGGAAACAAAGTGGTCATGTTTTGCGGCTGCCAGAAACTATTCCCTTCTTGTTTATCAAGGAGTTTCTAGTGGCCTCTGAGCTAGCTGGCACAAGTAATTAAGTTTAACATACTCGATAGGGACATACCGACCTCAGTCCTATGTCAAACCTATAGGGTATATTATTCCAATGCGAAGAGCCTATTAGGGAAATAGGAGCTACACTACATGGCGCCCAACGGTTTGGTAAGGCGGTAATTCAACGCTAGATACTGAGTAACTCAGCCGTGCCTTTTCTCTCAGAGACCCCTACCCATATACTTCAAAAGACGTCTGGAGTGGGCAGGGTTAAGTATCCGCCACGGCTACATAGGGAAGTACCCTATATATTAGCTGTTTGGTTTGCTCAACGTTGAAGGATACAGTGTTCCAAAATATTGTGCACCTTATCTTTGTTTCCTTGAAACTTGTTCTACATTTTTCAAAAAACAAAATGCCTGACTCCGACAATGACACCGGAAACGGTGACGTTGCGGGTCACCCAGCTGTAACAGCTTATAACATCACAGGTTTTATTGAAACCGAGGAGGGTGTTATAGACATCCCTCAAAACTTAAGAAGAGCCATCACTCTAAAACTTATAAAAAACGGCCTACCACCAAGAGGCGGTAGAGCAGTTTTCGTGATAGAGGCACACGAATCCTTTCAGACAGAGGTATTCTATTCATGGGTAATATTTCCTGAATCAAATTCAGTTACAAAAATGTTTCACTTCTACAAAGAAGATGATCCACCAGAGGAATACATTCCTTTCGAGGATATTGAAATTCCATTAACATACCAGGAGCATCAGCTCTGGTTTAAAGGCGCCCTAAAACATCACAGAAACATTACCAGGCTCGGTCCACTAGGTAGACCAGGAGCAACATGGCCGATTCTAGCCAGCTACACACCTCATCCTGAACTGGATTTAATTTCAGATGAGGAACTACTTGTTCAACTACAAGAATTAATAAAAATATACAGACAATTGGTCCAATATGTCATGCGGACTTTCACAGTCCAACCACCATTGACAATTCCAAATCAAACACCTCAACCGGGGAATACACTAAAAATTACACCACAGACTCTATACGCAGTCATGGGTAAAATGCCCACAAAACGTGAGCAAATTCCATTCTGGATAGCTCAAAAAATTACTCAAATCGAAGCAGTATTTCCAAATACTAGCCGGTATGAGAAACACAGAATACTAACAATCAGTTTACCGATGGGGATCACACCACAACTGGAAGACTGCACCACTTGGGGCTCAGTGTTTGCTGCCATCTATACTAAAACACATGGCATTCCGTCAATTGCGGTAATACCTGATGTCCTGAAACAAATTCAAAACGAATACGGGGCAGAGCCTGCTCTGAATTTAGGTATGAAATTACTGAAAAATTTCGACCAGGTCTCAACAATAATATTATCTAATATTAAAGGGGAGGCAGCAGCAGTGGCGATCCGCCAAAAATTAAGGGAATTTGATGTTACAGAACATCAAACTGAGCTACCCAGAATTATAGAACAATCGTATGCTGAATTAGGCAGAGATAGTTTGGGTGGAAGACCAGTGAAGCCGAAACTATCTGAAAGTCCTGAGAAGGACTCTATTAAACAAACTCCTACATCTTCTAAAAAGAAGTGGGAGACTAATAAACAAAATTCAAACGAGAAACGTTCTCAATCCCGAGGTAGGTCTCCTCAAAAGGAGCCCTCTGAAAGGAGGTATAACCTCAGGAATAGGGATAATTTGAGAAAGCCTGACCGGTATCAAGATACTGATACACGTTCCTCTCGTCCCTTTCAGATCTCATCACAGACTTCGGAAAGAAGAGGACGGTCAGAACATAGAGAAGAACGCGTGAAATCCAAGGAAGAAAAACACGCTCCAAAAAATAAAACAAAACCTCAATTCTCCAAAAGAAAGTAGCAGGTCTGAAGGTCAGACATGCCGAGAATACTGAGAACACAACTCAAGAACGGAGAATGGGCTCAGACAATGCTGGACAGTGCAGCAGAAGTCACAATAGCTCGCCAGAACCTGAAGGAACTTCTGGAGATAGTGGACTTGAATGAGTACATTAAAGTTGAGACTGTAGACACCAGGGTTAGTACTCCACAAAAGTTATATGAAATAACACTCCGGATGGAGGGAGACATACCTAGACAGGTGAAAGCCCTTTTTGGGGAAAAACTTTCAAGGGGCTATGACATACTTCTAGCAGAAAAAGACTGGCCACCACAATTTGTCAGGGAGTGCCCACACGGCGAGGACATTATTATGCCTGCCTTCTCCAACCATATTCCAATTCACCTAAAATATACATATGCCAGGAAATGGGCAGTAGCCCAGGCCCCAGCATTATATAAAAATCATGTAGGATGGGAAGAGGACTCACCTCACCATAAAATACATCTGAAACATGAACCAACTGCACAAAGGCAGTACCCAATAAAGCAAGAAGCTAAAAAACAGGTCAGGGAGATCTTAGATCAACTTGAATACCAAGGGGTGATTGAAACATGCACCTCCTCAATGAACAATCCTTTGTTTCCTGTCTCCAAGCCAGACAACACCTATCGTCTAGTTTTGGATTACAGACACTTAAACACTTGTTCTAAAACTTTTGCAGTGCAAAATGCACATAGCACAGCATTAATGAATAACATTGTGCGTAAAAAATATAAAACCATATTAGATATCTCAAATGGTTTCTTTTGTCAAAACATAGCACCTGAAAGCAGGTACTTAACAGCTTTCTCCATAATGGGGACCCAGCGTCAATTTTGTCGACTCCAACAAGGGTTCAAGAACAGCCCAGGTTTATTCTCAGCGAGGGTAACGAAGTTACTACAAATTTATGACAATGAGGCATTGTCGTATGTCGATGACATCTATCTGACAGACGATGACCTGGAAAAACACTTGAACAGGGTGAGTACCATTATACTGGGATACGCCTCTGAGGGCTACAAATTCAACTTCAAAAAGTCCAGAATCGCCCATCTCAATGTCCTATTTCTAGGATATGAGCTTTCAAGTGAAGGCAAGAGCTTGGCAGCTAACTTTCTAGAGAAATGTGCGCTGCTCCAACCTCCAAAAACGCTAAAAAAACTTACAATCCATCCTGGGTTTCCTAAATTTTGGAAGAACATACATTCTAAATTACACAGAAAGGGTTAAACCTCTCTACGCATTAATTAAACCTGATTTTTCAATCAAAAACTGGACAAATGAATACACAGAAATCTTGCGTTCACTCCAGGCTAACATGTTAGCAACAAATCACTTACAAACACGCGTAAGTCAACGCAACCTGGTGATTCGAATAATTTCGGGTCAATGCGGATTCACCTACTTAACATTTAATGAGGGTAAAAAAATACCAATCGCATACAAATCTAATTTGTATACACAAGCAGAAATGCGCTTCACTTCAACTGAAAAAATTCTGACAGCAGTTCAAACCGCTGTAGCAAAAGAAAAGCCTTAGCCCAAGGGAAACGCATTATTGTCGTAACCCCAGTACCAGCTTTAGAAGCGGTCACAAAAGCAAGCATTCCAAATGCTAAAGCATTACATCCAAGATGGATACAAAGGGTTACTTCTCTTGCTGCAACAGATGTTGAATATGTTTTTGATCCCGATTTAAAAACACAAGAGTTCCTTCAATATGAACAAGAATGTCCTCTGCCCACTGAAATTCTGCCTCTCGATCAGTACGAATTCATACTTTACACTGACGGAGCCGCACAACCCGCAACAGGGGGTAAGCAAGCTTACAGTGCAGCATGTGCAATCGTTAAAGGTCGGATGCGAGATGGCATCTTCAGACCTATGGTCACAAAAACCCAGTCTCTAGGAGATTGTACAGCTCAGCGAGCTGAACTACAAGCATTCAAACTGGCACTTGAAAGTGCAGATCGAGAATTCCCCACACTGATAGTGTGCGATTCCTTTTACTGTGTTCAGTCGTATAATGAATATATATAAAACTGGCTTGAAAATGGTTTCAAAGATGCGAAAGGTGGCACAATAAAGCACAAAACGCTTTGGGAACAAGTAGTTCAGTTGAAAGACAAACTACCAAAGGCTCACGTGATCCACACACTGAGTCATCAACGTGATGGCGTTCACGTTGCAGGGAATTCACTGGCTGATGAAGCCGCAAAGGGGGCTGTTCAGACGGCTTCCGTAGCTGCGATCACTCGTTCAAAAACAAAAATAGACAGTGAGATAATGTTGGCTGTCAATGCTACAAGCAAAGGCAGTAGTGCAGCGTTACCAAAAAAGTTTCCACTCAAGTACTCTTATGTAATTGATGCGAACAGCGTTCCTTTTGCTCGAATCCCTGGAGTGGGGGATAGGGTAATTCCAAACAAGGAACGTAGATTAGGACTTATCCTAGCAGCACACCAAGGGATAGCGTCTGCCCATGCAGGTGTTTCTGCAACAGTATCTTTACTCAAGCAAAGATATTGGTAGCCTGGCATTAGAAAACAAACAAAGAACTATGTTTTAGAATGTGATATATGCCAACAGATGAAAGTCTCCACAGTGAAACGCCCTGCGCAGACACCCCTGTTAAATTCAGACAAACCATTAGCTTGTGTTTACCTGGACCACTGCGGTCCCTTGCAAAGGGACGGTAACTATAAATATATCATGGTTGCAGTGGATTCATGCTCTAGGTTCCTATGGATATGGCCTCAGCGCTCGGCTGACGCTCAAACTGTTATAAAAGATTTGCGAGTCTTTATCGGCACATACGCAATAGGCACGCTACATTCTGACCAGGGCCCTGCGTTTAGCTCTCGGGCTTACAAAGAAGCCATGGCCAGTCTGGGCGTTGCATTGCGGTACTCCTCTCCATTCCATCCTGAGGGAAATTCGGTTGTGGAAAGGTAAAACCGGGACATAAAGCAATCTATAACAGCTAGGGTATTAGGTTCGGGTGATGGGTGGGTCAAACATCTTTATGGGGTCCAACGCCCATTAAATAACCTGCCAAGAAGTTCTCTAGGGGGGTCACTCCATATGAGGTCCTATTTGGGACAAGAATGTGGGTACCAGATCTCGATCACGTAGGCACAGTGGTGGAAAATAAACCGTTTGATATCAAAGAACGTTTGGCTGTTTTACAGGAACTCAATGAACTGAGATCAAAACAAAGCAACGTATTCCTGCAGCCAACCACCACTGGGGAAAAACCGGCGGTCCCAGCAAGGCCTGTCTGGATTCCAAAAGTTGGGGATCTAGTCAGAGAAAAGATTGCGGACAAGAAGGAATTTGGACCTTCTTACAGATAACCAGTACCTGTCCTAGCAGTTCAAGGAACAAGAACAGTACTTCTGCCGCCCCTTGCTGGAAGAAAGGAGAAAAGATTTGTGTCCATCGACCTCATCAAACCACAGTATGTGGCCAATACTAAATAGTAGGCCTCGTGGACTCCGACCTAGTAGCAGACGCACTCCTCTCGCTACTATCCAAGAGGTTCAGACTGAAAGACTGATAACCATCGAGAATTCAGCTGTAACAGATGAAGGACTAGGCAACAATGCAATGGAACTCATCCCTCTTGAAAACCAAGTAACAGTTCGTCCAAATACACCTGTCTACACCAATGTAGCAAGTGATCAACTGGTTCCAGCTATTTCTAAAAATCCTGATGCAATTCCAACAATTGACAGAACTGCTTCTGGCTATTTCATTTACTTTGATACGTTCTCAGAAAATCCGAGTGAACCTGAAACGACGCCAGCATCATTCAAACTCAAGCAGCAAGTACAAGACTTTCTTCACTTTCTGAAAAAGACTTATCTGGTTTCCCCATGGATTGAACTCTGGATTATCTCTGGACTATTTGTTTTCCTGCTCTGGCTAGCTTTGGTTACAACTATGAGCGTGCTTATAAGTGGCAGATACATCCATGTGAATACTGAAGGAAAAGATGTGAACGTACTTTTGAAACCACATAAATCTTCCCATCGTGAAGCAAGAGACTTGTCAACAGTGAACATCACAGCCGTTCCTATACAGGATGGTATAGTGTGGGACAAAACAGATTTTGATATCTTTGGCCCGACGGAACAATTGAACATTCCACATTTGTTTAAAATTTCACTAAGTGATCTCATTTCGTCCAGTACCTATTCTGATGATTGGGACTTTGAGACTGTTAACGATATAATGTTTGACCTAGAAAAATCTGCTGCATTTTCTAAAAATGATTATTTAGAGGGTTCATCGGACTATGAACAGCTGTATTGCTATAACCACTATGGTCATCATTATTTGCATAAATCTGCATACCCTAGAAATGCGTTTATGTTTAACCAATGGGAGCATTGTCCTACACCACCACAAGGTAGTTCAAAAACATTTGCTAGCAAGTTTCCATATTTTTCAGGTTACAATACATCTGATCCAGAAACGTTTTTCTATAAAAATGTAAACAAAACAGGTATGAAAATTATGTTAACTAATACAAAACAGATTTACTCTGCAACATTTATTGCCCAACTGTCTAGACAGGGTTTCGACTTATGGAAAGACACAATAGACACAAAAACTGTCTGAGGTACTAAAGATTGGCAAGTGCAGGGATAGAAGCGTTATTTAGAGCCTGTATCATCCCTGAACAAATAATGTTTTTGAATGAAACTGTCCAACAAACATCTTGTCTTGGACTAGCCAAGATAAAAGAGATGAAAACACCTTCTGTACCAACACCTGCAAGTGATAACAATACACAGGCAGCGGTGACAGTTGACAATATACTACAACTCAACAGATCTAATCCTGATTGGAAAAAATGGTTGATCTGGCCCACAGACACGAACAACTGTCAGGAAAGATTCCTGAATAAATCTCAGGGTTTTACTATTCACAGGCCAGACCCAAGATACGTCCAAAGACAGCATCCGGGGGTAGTAACAACATACAGTGTAGGAAAATTATGCCTCGATTGGCTGCAGAAATCTACACTACAGGATGTGAAACAACACTTATCCTTACTTAAAGAAGATGCAGACCTTAGGGAATTCTTGCTTGCACCAAGAAAACCGCGTCAAAAACGTTTCATATATGCCGGCATCTATGCTGCTTATAATGAAGCATGGAAAGTGTCACAGATGGAGGCCGCAGAACGAATACGTGAACTTGATCGTATTAATTTAGAGAAAACACTCACTGTGGTCGACAATGGGTTAACAACTTTGTCCTCCAGAATATATTCATTGGACAACATTGTATCCTCTGCTATCGACATACTAGAACAAGATTTGGCGATGTTACAGCAAGGCCAATCTCAATTACGTTCTATTGTGTTATTAAGCTGGACGCTGCAATCTTTGCGTGCGGGCTATGTGCCTTGGCATTTCATCAACACGTCAGCTCTGTTTGCAGAATACAATCTAACTGATAAACAGATCGAACTGGCACAAAGAGGAGCAAGGTATACAGTGCTGAGCATTGAAAAACTGGAAAAGTTACCATTCACAGTGGCAGAAAAACCAGCTACAGAATGGCTCATTCATGGCAAAATCACACTACCTGTGACTACTTTTCAGTTTCAGTATTGCCTCAAACAGATGCAAGCAGGCACAATGAAAGGTTGGGTAAGGAATACATTAAGACATCTTGGAATTTACCGTATACATATAGATGTTGGAGTGGGGATCGTGAAGTGTTTTTGAGCGGTACACACTGTAAAAGTGCACTGAGCGGTTCACTTATATGTCAGGACATTTCTTTACACGGGGCTTGTAATGGTTCTGTGGCAAATTTGTCTTGCCATCAGCAGGGTACACCAGCTGCTGTGATTAATCCAACGTTTGGACAACTTTGTAATGGGAGTTACCTCATGTTGAATGATCAGAGTTGCTGCGGCATGTTGCCAGGCATCCCATATCTAGTAACGGTCAACTCCAGGGTCACTTGCTGTATGCAAGTATTGTTTGCCCCAATAGACACAGTCAGGGAGTCGCCTTTGTGGCCTTCGCTGAACGTCTCTTTTATAAGATTTGATACTTTAAGCAGAATGAAAGCCATGCTTTTACAGCAAACAGTGCCTTTGACCTCGGCCAAAGAAACCTATGATCTACAAGTAGCAAGGACTTCCGCTGAGATACAGACTTTAATACGTACAAACTGCCCTATACATTTCGTGGAAATGATAGGACGTATCTTTAACATGTCTGATACAAGCGGGATTGTACATGTATTTAAGAGCATCTATTCTGGTCTGTTAGCACCTTTCCAGGCAATACTCGGAATCATCCCGAACTTTGCACATTCGGTGTTTGGTGGCATACCATTAATTCTAGCACTTGTTGCCGGAATTCTATTTCTCTTCCTGCTATTACGCTATGGCCAGCCTATTCGCAGACATCTCTCCGAGCGAAATGGAGAAAGCTCTCCTTGAACGAAAGTGCCGTGAGCGTATAGTACAGCTTTTGGGCATGACTCGTCTACGGGACCTTAATACCACGTGGTTCCTGTCATTCAGACCAATCTGGCAAGATTGCATCTTACCTGTTCTACGATGCCTGCTATGCGGTGAAGAATGCGTGTTAGACACCTGTCTAACATTTCCATCAGCAACGCCAACGGATATCGATACTCTGCTGGACCCGATAATGGCCCATGCTCTGTGTTGTCCCCAGAGGCTACCAATACTGATGACGGCATTCATTGAGATCTCACAGTCGCTTCCAGCTGCTGCTGAGGTACGAGATGGATCTACAGGCACACAGGTAACAACGGACGCGAACATTGCTGCGGCGTCCTATGCTGAGAGCGATGCTTCACATCTCTGTGCAATTAATCTACTACACGAGGGGTTCCAACTGACACCAACTTCAGTGGACGATATAGATGATCTCATGTTTACACCAGACCCGTACACTGACTCCGATTCGACCCACGGTGTACCAGAGACGCAGTAAAATTTGGCCTTCATATTTCAAAACTTGGAACTCTTCCCAAATTGAACCTTTTCCATTTTTTTTTCTTCTTCGAACTAAATGGCACATCAATCTGCTTGAAGTAGAACTAGCCTTATAGTACAGACTTTGCGGTACTTCCACAGACACTTAGTCATCTTGTTTGTCTAAAAAGTTCATTAATTTCCATGACATGAAATGACTTTGATTTTGAACAACTTATCGATCATTTTTTTGTCACATGTAAATATTACTGCTTATTTCATTCAAATTGCATTTAATTTCAAAATATATGCCTGAAATGTAAAACAATGCTTAATATGTACAGTACCTTTTGCATTTTAATATGTTTTTTAATGTTTTTAAGAAATATTTTTTAATATGCTGTACTCCATTTAATGTTTAGCATTTTAAATGTTTAGCATTTTATTATTATCGTACACACGAAAGTGGAGTGGGTGTTGTATTCCTCTTAGGGTGTCCGTATGTAGGCTTTCCTGTATCATGTCCTTATATAGGCACAATTCACCCTGCCCTTATATAGGCATAAAATACCAGTCCTTATTTAGGCATTAAACCGTGCACTCCAAATACAGGCATGGTCTCCGACATCCGTCCACCCTAACGTTACAACGAGTTCTTGAAGAACAGACCCTTAGGCTTCGGGAGTTTCCCTAGCACAGGACTATTGATTTCTTCAAGGACTCATCTATGTATGCATGAACCGTTATACCTTAGGGGTTCATTCATGACGTCTTCCGCTGTCCGATCCACGTCAATGCTAACATTCTGAGGTACCTCTCAGGTATAAATATACCTTCCCTAGCCCTTGCAAACAAGAGGAGACCTCGATTTCAGAGGAGCCCGTTTCCCGGCCTGACGCACAGAGAAGACGCTGTCATCCCTGCACACAGAGTCCAGCTTCCAGTGATCTGACTTCCCTCGCGGGGTGTTGGAGTTCGAGTCTGGCAAGAGATTCCCACCTCTCTCATTCTCAAGGTATGGAGCTGACTAGAAACCTAGAGGGACTCTTGGCATACTAGGCATACTAGGCTTAACATACTCTTAGTATACCATAGTAAGGAATACTTCACCTACTTCATACCTCTCCCTACACCTAGGTTAGGTTAGGTACATTGGGGTAGAACTAGCTTAGAAACGCATTGTAGGAGTACTCGCATTTTTAGTATATGTTATTTATGTAAATGAATATCTACTAAAGATCATGCTAGCGCAGTATTATTTATTTCTACTGCTTACGCTGTACATTATTTATCTTGCATACTGTCTTGTGATCGTAACCGCACATTTTACTTACACGAGAAACAAGACTGTTCAATAAATCTTTTATTGAAACGCCCGTCTATTCTTTCTGTGTAACTTTACTAAGTATGCACGAGTGAGCTGAGTGAAATAGTTATCTATTGTTTCCACGACTCTGGGACACGTTCTGATTCTAAAGGGAAACAAAGTGGTCATGTTTTGCAGCTGCCAGAAACTACTCCCTTCTTGTTTATCAAGGAGTTTCTAGTGGCCTCTGAGCTAGCTGGCACAAGTAATTAAGTTTAATATACTCGATAGGGACATACCGATCTCAGTCCTATGTCAAACCTATAGGG
The DNA here is from genome assembly GCA_963921515.1 of Calotriton arnoldi. NCBI lineage: Eukaryota > Metazoa > Chordata > Amphibia > Caudata > Salamandridae > Calotriton > Calotriton arnoldi. The sequence goes on from CAWUFW010000883.1 coordinate 2,287,732, forward strand.
TATATTATTCCAATGCGCAGAGCCTATTAGGGAAATAGGAGCTACACTACAGGCTGGGAGCCGCAACATCACTGTTGCTTGCCATCACAGACGACGGTCCCTGCAACACCTCATAGATCAGGTCAATCGAGCAAAGATGATCTTCTGTATTGCCCACAGCCAATGCTGGGAAAGCCTGTATGACATCCAAGGCCTGAGTGTTTGTAGAGGAGCCAGTATCCATTCCAACAGGAGCTGAAGCATCCTGTGGTGGCTCTAAGAATGCAGACATCAACATGGGAATATGCTGAGGACACAGCAGTACATGGGCCGTTATCGGGTCCAGTAAAGCATCCACATCTGGTGGCGCAACCAATGGAAGTGTTAGACAGAGATCCAACATGGATTCTTGTCCGCAGAACAGGCATCGGAGGACAGGCAGAACACTGTCGATCCAGACTGGTCTAAATGACATGAACCAAGGCTCGTTCAGTTCGCGAAGGCGAGGTGTGCCCAGATGGAGTACCATGTGATGATGGTATCGGCGCTCCAGGAGTGTTTTCTCCATCTCCTTGGTGACTCGGACGTCAATTGCCTAGCAGAAAAATTACAATCAGGATTCCTGCTATTAGTAACAGGATTAGCGGAAGACCTCCAAAAATGCTTTCAAATACGGAGTGTATGAAGGCTGGAATCACTCCGAAGATTGTCTGAAAGGTGCTTAACAGTCCAGAACCTTTGGTCTTAAATAGGTGTACTATACCCGTCGTATCAGACATGTTAAAGATACGTTGTACCATTTCTGTGAAATGGAAAGGGCAGTTCGTTCGTACAAGTGCCTGTATATCAGCTGAGGACCTTGCGACCTGAAGTTCAAAAGTCGCTCGGGCGGAGGTTAAGGGCACGGTTTTCTGTAAATGCATGGCTTTCATTGGGCTCAGAGTATCAAACCGTATAAAGGAAACATTCAACGAAGGCCATAACGGCACCTCCCTGACTGTGTGGGTCGGTGGAAACAATACTTGCATATAACAAGTAACCCTGGAGCTTACAGTGACAAGATATGTGATGCCCGGAAGCATCCCACAACAACCTTGATCATTCAGCATCAAGTAACTCACATTTGAAAGCAACTTGAACACCGCATTAATCACGGCAGCCGGGGACCCTTTCAAACAACAGGATAAGTTTGCAACTGAACCGTTACAGGCCCAGTGAAGCATGATATCCTGGCATATGAGAGATCCACTTAAATAGTTCTAGCAGTTTGTACCGCTTAGAAACACTTCCATGTCCCCACTCCTACATCGAAATCTGTATGGCAATTCCCAAGATTCCTTGATGAATTCCCTACCCATCGCTTCATATCTGCCTGCCTGTTGTTGTTCTAGGCAATACTGAAACTGGAAAGTTGTGACCGGTAATGTTATATGACCATGGAGTACCATTCTGTGGATGGTGGCTCTGCCGCAGTGAAAGGTAATTGGTCTAGTTTTTCAATACACAGCATTGTATATTTTGCTCCCCTTTGTGCCATAATTATCTGTTTTTTAGTTAGATTGTATGCAGAGAACAAGGACGTACTGTTAATAAATCACTAAGGCACACACCGGAACGCAATGATTGTAGTGTCCAGCTTAATAACATAATAGAACGTAGCTGAGACTGTCCGTGCTGTAGTATGGACAAATCCTGTTCTAGTATATCTATAGCAGAAGATACAATGTTGCCCAGTGAATAAATCCTGGATGTTAATGTAGTCATACCATTATCAACTACAGCTAACCCTTTTTCTAGGTTAATTCTATCAATTTCACACAGTCTGTCCGCAGCGTCTTGTTGAGAGGTCTTCCAGATTTCATTATAAACAGCGTATAAGAAACGTTTCTGACATGGCTTTCGGGGGCCAATAAAAAGTCCCTTAGATCCATGTCTTCTGATAGTAAGGATAAGTGTTGTTTCACCTGGGACAGTGTCGAGGTTTTTAGCCAATCTAGGCATAACTTCCCCACACTGTATGATGTCACCACCACCGGATGTTCTCGTTGTACATAGCATTGGTCCAGCCTATGGGTACTAAACCCTTCGGTGGTACCTCTGAATCTTGTCTGACATCTATTTGTGTCTGTAGGCCAAACTAACCATCCCTTCCAATTGGGGTCTGATGAATTATAATGTATGATGTCATCTATTGTATCCCCTCGACATGCTGTAAAGTTTTGGCTCCCCTCAAAGTGTGATGGTGAGGGAATCCGAGGTGTGTTCAAGTCTTTGTTCTTGGCTATTCCAAGACAGGAAGTCTGTTGCACAGTGTCAATCAGAAATATCTACTGTGGAATGAGGCACGCTCGAAATAGTGCTTCTGTTACCTGAACTTGCCATTCCTTTGAACCTCAGACTGATTTTATGTCTATAGTGTCCTTCCATAAGTCGAAACCCTGTTCAAACAGTTGGGAAATTAAGGGTGGAGAATAAATCTGTGTGGTGTTTGTTAGCATATTTTTCTGTGCAGTTGTAGGTGCAAGCTTATAGAAATATGAGGTCCGGTCAGAAGTGATAAACCCTGAAAAATAAGTAAATTTCTATGCGAACGTTCGTGAACTACCTTTCGGCAGTGTTGGGCAATGATCCCATTGGTGGTATGTAAAAACATTTCGTGGGATACTGGATTTATGTAAAAAATGATGACCATAATGTTGGTAAAAATACATTGTGTCGTACTCAGTTGTGTCCTCTAACATTTCAATGCTTGAAAATGCAGCGGATTGTTCTAAATCAGACATCATATTTACAGTTTCAAAATCCTAATTGTCGGAAAATGTACTGGAGGTAATGATATCATTTAAAGAAATTTTAAATACATGAGGTATTTTCAAAAGTTCAGTAGGACCAAATACATCATATGAAACTCTGTCCCAAACTATACCATCAGGAATTGGAACAGCTGTAATGTTCACAAAGGACAGGTCTCTTTGTTCACGATGAGAAGATGTAAGAGGTTTCAGGACCAAGCTCACATTTGATACTGCAGAGCGTTCTGGGAGATAGTTTCCATTCATGAGTAAGCAAAAGACAGTCACTAGGCCAATCCAGAATAGAAAACACAATATTCCAGTTATTATCCAGAGCTCTAGCCAAGGTGATACTAGGTAAGTCTTTTTCAGAAAAATTTAGAAGTCATGAAGTTGTTGTTTACGGGAAACTTGAGCTGGCAGGTTCACTGGGATCCAAAGAGAAGGTATCAAAATCGATGAAGTAGCCAGATGCAGTTCGATCTATTTTTGGTAGCTCAGCAGGATTTGTTGAACTGGCAGACGTGTTTTGTAGAGGCATATTGATGTAGATGTTGGTGGTAGGCTGAATTGATATTTGTCTTTCATATGTGTTTTGATTTTCTGTTTCAATAGGAACGAGTTCCATTTCATTGTTGGAAAGTCCATTATTTTGTATTGATGACTCTTCAAATGTTATGAGTCTTTCTGTCTGAACTTCCTGTATGGTAGCGAGAGGAGAGCGTCGGCTACCCAGGAGCCCACAAGGCCTACTATTCAGTATCGGCCACATAATGTGGTTTGATCAGATCGATGGAGACAAATCTCTTCTCTTTTTTTCTGGCAAGAGGCAGAAGAAGTACTGTTCTTGTTCGTTCTACAGCGAAGAGACAGGTACAGGCTTTCTGTATGATGGCCCAAATTCTTTCTTGTCCACAATCTTTTCTCTGACCAGATCCTCGACTTTTGGGATACAGACAGGTCTTGCCATGACTGATTTGACTTCCCCAGTGGTGGTGCGTTTTACTTGCACGTTGCTTTGTAGTGCCCGGAATTCATTGAGATTCTGTAAAACAGCCAAACATTTATTGATGTCAAATGGTTTTTCATCCGCCACTGTGCTTTCATAATCGAGATCAGGTACCCACATTCTCGTCCCAAATAGGACTTTGTAAGGAGTAACTCCTCCTAGGGAACTTCTTGGCATATTGTTAAGGGCTCTCTGGACCCCATATAGGTGATTGACCCAAGTACCACCCGAACCTAATACCCTTGCTGTTAAAGATTGCTTTAAGTCCCGTTTTTTCCTCTCCACGACCGAATTTCCCTCGGGATGGTACAGAGAGGAGTCCCGCAATGCAACACCCAAACTTCCCATGGCTTCCTTGTAAACCCTAGAGCTAAACGCAGGGCCGCGGTCAGAATGTAATGTGCCAACTGCGTATATCCCTATGAAGACTCGCAAATCTTTTATAACAGTTCGAGCGTCAGCTGAGCACTGAGGCCAAACCCACAGGAATCTAGAGAATGAATCCACTGCCACCAAGATGTACTTGTAAGCCCCATCTGATTGTAGGGGGCCGCAGTGGTCCAAATAGACACAAGTGAGTGGTCTGTCTGATATCAATAATGGTGTCTGGGCTGGACGTGCTACGGTGGAACCCTTCATTTGCTGACAGATGTCGCACTTTAAGACAAAATTCTTCGTCTGTTTAGTTAATCCTGGCCACCAATAGCGTTGTTTCAATAAATAAACCGTCGCAGTAATCCCTGCTTGTGCAGAACCTAGACCCTCGTGTGCAGCTAGTATTAAGCCTAATCTGCGATCTATGTTTGGTATTACTCTAACCCCCACTCCTGGAATTTGAGCATATGGAATGTTATTTGCATCTAACTTGTAGGAGTACTTGAGTGGAAAACCTTTCTGCAAGGCTGTGCTGCCTTTGCGTGAAGCAATGACAGCTACCATTATCTGTCCGTCTATTCTCGTGCTAGAATGAGTGATTGCAGCTACAGCAGCAGTTCGTACTGCCCCTTTTGCAGCTTCATCAGCCAATGAATTCCCTTCAACGTGAACGCCATCACGTTGATGACTCAGCGTGTGTATCACGTGAGCTCTCTGTAGTTCGTTTTTCAACTCAGCTACCTGTTCCCATAGCAATTTATGCTTAATTGTGCCACCTTTTGAGTCTTTAAACCCATTTTGACGCCAGTAGTGAAGATATTCATTGTATGACTGGACACAGTGAAAAGAATCGCACACAATCAGTGTGGGGAATTCTCAATCCGTATTTATCAGTGCCAGTAACAGGGCTTTTAGTTCTGCCAGCTGTGCCGTGCAGTTTCCTAGAGACTGTGTCTTCGTACTGCTAGGATGGAACTTGCTGTCCTCCATACGACCCTTTACAATTGCATATGCGGCACTGTATTGTTGTTTACCTCCAATGGCTGGCTGAGCAGAACCGTCAGTGAATAAAATATATTTTCATACTGATCTAGAGGCATTATTTCATTCGGGAGAGGATATTCTTGTTCGTATTGCAGGAATGCTTGTGTTTTTAGTGTAGAGTCAAATTTGTAATCTACATCTGTTGCAGTGAGAGAATTAGCCCATTCTATCCATCTTGGATGTAAAGCTTTAGCATTCGGAACGCTTGCTTTTGTAACAGCCTCTAAGGCCGGTACTGGAGTTACGACAATTATTAGTTTCCCCTGAGCCAGTGCTCTTTCTCTCACTACAGCAGTCTGTACTGCGGTCAGAATTTTATCTGTAGAAGCAAAATGCATTTCAGCGTTTGTGTACAAGTGTGATTTGCATGCTAAGGGTACTGTTTCGCCTTCATTGAAGATTAGGTAAGTATACCCAGATTGACCTGCTATAACACGAATCACTAAATTTGTGGTGTTGACACGTGTGTGTAAGTGTGTGGACGCTATCATGTCAGATAGTATGGAACGAAGGATATCTGTGTGTTCTTGGGTCCAATGTCTAACTGAAATATCATATTAGGTCATAGAAAGGTTTCACTTTTTCTGCGTAATCTAAAATGTATGTTCTGCCAAAATTTAAGAATCCCAATATGGATTGCAAGATTTTCAACGATTTAGGAGGTTGGAGCAGTGCACACTTTTCTAAAATGTTAGCTGCCAGGCTTTTCCCTTCACTTGAAAGCTCATATCTCAAAAATAGGACATTGAGGTGGGCTATTTTTGATTTTTTTAAGTTGAATTTGTAGCCCTTGGAGGCAAACCCCAAAATTATATTGCTCACACTGGTCAAGTGATCCTTTAAATCATCATCCGTCAGATAAATATCATCTACAAAGGACAATGCCTCTTCATCCAAATTCTGAAGTAGCTCAGTTACCCTAGCGGAGAACAACACAGGGCTATTCTTATACCCTTGGGGGAGTCAACAAAATTGACGCTGAGAACCGAGCGCTGAGAATGCTGTCAAATATCTGCTTTTAGGCACTATATTTTGGCAGAAAAATCCATTTGAGATATCTAGTGTTGTTATGTATTTTTTCCGCACAATGTTATTCATTAATGCAGCACTATGTGCATTCTGTACTGCAAATGTTTTAGTGCATGTGTTCAGATGTCTGTAGTCTAAAACTAGAGGGTATGAATTATTGGGTTTCATTACAGGAAACAAAGGATTATTCATTGACGAGGTGCAAGTTTCAATAACACCGTGGTATTCAAGTTGATCTAAGATCTCCCTGACCTGTTTTTTCGCTTCTTGTTTTATTGGGTACTATTCTCTGTGGAGTTGGAGTAGTTTTTACTGGGATTTCATGGTGAGGTTACTCAGCATCCCACCCAACATGGTTGCGATAAAAAGCTGGAGCAAGTGCTATCGCCCACTCCTGCGCGTACGTATGTTTTAAGTATACTGGAACCTTAAGTTCAGAGCAGGTTCATATTCAGTCTGTATTTTTCTTAATACATCTGGTATTACTGCTAATTAAGGGATACCATGAGTTCTGGTATATATGGCAGCGAAAACTATACCCCAAGAGCTACAATCCTCTATCTGGGGAGCTATCCCCATCGGCAAGCAGATTGTTAGCATTCTGTGTTTTTCTTGAGGGCTTGTGTGTGGAAATGTTACCTCTAGCTGTGTTATTTTTTGAGCTATCCAGAATGGCATTTGCTCACATCTAGTGGGCATTTTACCCATAACCGCGTGTAGCGTTTGTGGTGTTATTTTAGTTGTAGATCCCTGAATGTGTCCTGCTGGTGTAGCCCTTGCTGGCTGAAGTGTTCTCATCACAAACTGTGTCAGGTTTCTGTAAAGTTTTATTATCTCTTTATGAAGTGGACATAAGTCTGCTACTGGCATTGTGGCAATGTCTGGATGTGGTGTGTAAGCTGAAAGGACGGGCCAAGTTGCTCCATCTCTTCTGAGCGGACAGAGTCTCGCTTGTTCTTTTATGTGTGGGAGGGCGCCTCTAAACCAGTTTATGTGCTCATGGTAGGTGAGCGGAATTTCAATGTCCTCATACGTACAGTATTCGTTTGGTGTTTCATCTTTAGTATAAGAATGAAATGTATGTGTTTGTACATCTGCTTGTGGGAATTTAACCCATGAATAGAATACCTCTGTTCTATATGATTCGTGTGCCTCAATTACGAATGTTACTGTCCCACCCCTAGCTGTGACTCCATAGTCTGCTAGCTTTAAAGTAAGGCCAGTTCTGACATTTTCTGAAATGTTTATTTCATCTTCTTCCTCCCTTGCTGCAGCTGCACGTTGTGCTGGCGCAGCGGCATCTTCGTCAGCCATTATTGTGAAGAAGGAAAAAGTTTCAAGGAAATTGAGATAAGGTTTTATGCACAATAGGAACTATTTTTCCTTCAAGCTTGATAAACCTACAGCCAATATATAGGATATGCCTACTCAGCTGTGGCAAACAGTTCCCATCCCACTCCAGACGTCTCTGGAAAAATGTGAGTAGGGGTCTCTTGATAATAGCACGTCTGAACTACTCAGATTTGACCATTAAATAAGTACCAAACCAACGTTGGCGGCGCCATGTCCTGTAGTTCCTATAAACCTATATAGAATCTACGCGTTTAGACAACATGGACTGTGGGATTGGTGTCCAGACTGATTACAGACACCCCCATCGGGTATGTTTGCCTGAATAACAGCTAGCTCACAGTGCCACTAGAAACCCCTCTTACCAAGGAGAGAATAGTTCTTGGCAACTATCAAACATGACAACTCTGTCCCATCAGGGATCGTGGAACCAGTACAGTACTTTTCGCTCAGTCACTCGTGCTCACTTTGTCTCAGAGAGATACACAGAATAAACGGTGGGGACGTTTTCAATAAGCATTTATTGAACCAGCGTCATTCTAGTGTAAAATAGGTGTGCTGAAACAACCATAAGACAGACACAGATATAAATGACTACAAGCACCAACAGAGTAAAAGGATGGCAGATTCTTACCACAGTGCTAAAACAATGAATACAGGCAGGTATAAAAATACAGGACAGTAATAATGCGTACTCCTACGATGCAACCCTAACTAGACATACCTAAGTGTACCTAGCATGTATGTAGGTCTAAAGCCAAGACTCCCTCTAGGATAAAGTCAACCCTGTTACCTGAAGTGAGAGACTGTGGGACCCCGTCTTGGTCTCGAGATTGACACCCCACAAGGGATGTCAGACCACTGCGAGCTGGAGTGTCTGCGTGCAGGAACCTCAGCGTCTTGCGTCAGTGTCAGCATGGAAGTCCTTTTTCTCCTCTCCCTGCCTCAGCAAAGATATGGTGTTTATATACCCAAAAGTGGTACCCTCAGGGGATCTACCTTGCTGTGTCATGTTGGACATAGGATGACGGAAGGAATGACCCTTATACATAGTTATTATGCAAGAGATGGTAGTCCTGCTGAGTTTCCAAGAATCCTCATGCATAATGAATGAGGCTAGTTTTCAGGGAAAACCCCACGTCCTGTAAGCAGTACCGTAACTAGGTAAAAGGTCAGTCCCAAGAACCGTTATGTACTGTAATGGCAGGGGAAATATAGGTGAAAGGTTTGGTTGCTACCCGAGTCTATATTTGGGTAAATATATGAAACATAGCATGGGATTAGGTCTCAAATTACTCATTTGTCTTCTTAAATTCTCTAAAATTCTAGGATTAAAAGTCCCATTCTCTGGAAATACTAAATTACCATCTCGCTCAGTATATCTAATCCAATTTTCTAACCATGTACACATACAATAACCCCTTTCTAATGACATGAATGAAGCGGGGGTTCCTTCAGGAGCCACAGGAATTCCTTCTCTAATGGGTATCGGCTCATCTTTACTAAATAAAGTTTTCAACAATTTTAATAACTTCATCATTCTCTACACTAATACTAAACTATATAAGTAAATCTTTAATAGTTCCTCTTCCGTATTATGTTTTCTGGTAACAATCAAACTAATCACGCTGTCCAATCTCAGCGCGACTGACAGCAACCAACCTATACCAGCGCTGCACTTTGTGACGTCAGTTTAAGCTCTTGGGCCTGACCCTCCCTTTACAAATCAGCGTCAGTGTCTTTTTGAAGTCTTTAACAAAGCAAATTACATAAAACAGCTTGTCTGCTCCACTAAAAGAAAAATATCGATAGATTCATATAATCTGAGAATTCCTTTCACTTCCAGCAAAATCTCAACAAGCGCGATTGTACCCTCACTCAAGTGAAAACTCTCGGGACTTCCCCAGATGCGCTTTCTGAAGTGACCCAAATAAATCTCCACTGTTCACACTTTCAAGATTTCCCTGTGCAAGTACCGACAATACGACCATTGCTCAGCACTGCATCAATAGCATACAACGCACACTTAGTGTTTGCCACACTAAGACTGCCCTTGGGCTTAACCCGGGACCATAGGCCAACGACGGACCCGTTACTTCCATTAAGGTCAACGACGGACCACAACATAAAACATAAAGGTACGTAGTCAATAAATGTCTGTCTCTTAATTCCGTCTCTTCATTACCCAGTGTATTTAGTCTAAACTAACCATCCGATGGCGCTACCAGAAACTGATCCAGCGGAAACAGCGTACATTTTATAATCGTTCACTTTATCCCTAATTTATTATAATAAGGAACTTTTTCTAAAACCAAGAAGTTTGGGCCCATATAAACTCAATAACGACTTACATATATTAGATCCTTCGATAAATCTTTGGTAGAGCTAATAGGGAATCGATAATAAGAGACAGATGCTATTTCCCTCATCAGGACCTATAATGAAGGAAAAGCCTGTCCAGCAACAGTAATCACAATATACATATGTCTAGATATTCATTAATAATGACAAAACTCTGAATACTTATCAAGTTACTTTTATCTAACATTTCAAAATATGAATGGTCAACACACAAGTACATAGGAAAGATCAATTCTTCATTAATCTGCTAATACAGGTAAATTCACAATAAGAAACACAGCTCATGACAAATATATCAAAATTTAATAACAAGTGTGAGAGGAGAGAGATGAGAGACAAAAGAATAAATTGTTGCAAAATCAGTATGCAAATCAGAATTTCATACGAACCTAGATCAAAGAAATACTAATACACAGTGTGCAAAAGTCAGAAATAGCTAACCCTTCGGCCGAAAAGGTATAGCTTGAGCAACATCACCAGCTGATGAAGTGCAAGACAATAAGGATAGTCTCACTCAGGAATTGCAAGGATAATAGCCAGCCAGAGTAGCATAATGAGTACAGCAGCAAAGGTTCTCTTCTCATAGTAAAAGCTACTGCCAAGTTCTTTTCTCACGGTAATAATTATACCCCAAATGTTAAAAAGTCCAACCCCTTTAAAGTTGCATTTCCACAGTTCCACACGATTTTATTGGTCAAACTTATGAGGTGATCAACGTCTCAGTCAGCTTATCTGGATTTCTCTGTTAAAGTGAATGTCATCATTGCTCTTCAGAAGCAGGAAAAGAAATTGTGATTTCTTCATGTCCTTGGGCTCGCTTCCACATCAGCTTGCAACATAGTTGACACAATTATTCATAGAAAGAAATACTCTAACCATAGGAAGAAAATCCTAGTGATATGCCAAGCACAGCTAAACAAATAAATCAGTATTTTTAGAAATAATGAAGGACAAAGTACATGCTTCTGTGGCCTATGTTAGGGAAAGGGAAATTACTCTAGCAGAGGTTGAGGCCTTCATAAAGAAACCAGGAAAACCATTGGTTTTTCTGAAGAATAAAACACACTTCAGTTAAAGGGAAACAAAAAGAAAATACATAAGAAAATCAATTATTCAAAGTACATTATTCTAATTAAACTCATAAATATAATCTAAATTTTCAATAATCAAGCTATTAATAATAATTTGTTTTTAAGAAAGGATAAACATTTAACAAAACATTTTCTGTAATCGTTTCTATTATTACTATTTCATTTTCTACATGTAAGTTTTTAAATGCATGATTTTTAAGTCTCTCTCTCATAACTTTTTAGTTCATGTAAAAACACTTCATAAATTTCCATGCTTTTCAGCATGTTAAACGTTGCATTTTCTGTTTACTTAACGTGTTGTGCTTTTTGTGCACATATTCACGTAAATGTTACCTATATATATAATTTTTCACACCATTAGTCATTTGTTTTGTTACTAACACAGTTATGAGCAGATTTGATCAAGCGATATTATTTCGCAAAAATCATGCTTCGTCAACACAGAGGCTCCTATTATGCATGTTCAAAGCATTGCAATAACAGAATTGGAAACATGAGCAATAGGTTTGCAATACAAAGTTCTAAAAGTATTCACATTTGACCAATCTGCAGATTTGAGAATATCATGTAAAAAGGACCCAGCCCAGAAAGCCCGAGAAGCCATGGCTCCTCTAGCTGAATGGGCACCAAAAGAGTCAATATCAATACCTGCTAGGGACATAATCCATTTAACCCAACAGGCAAGGGTAGGGAAAGAAACAGGCTTATGAGGTTTTTTAAATGAAATGAGTAATTGAGAAGAGGATGATGATCTCAAATCTGCAGTACAAGTCACGTAACTTCTTAAACAATTTCCAACACACAATTTAGGTTGAGAAGGGAAAAAGGGTAATGAACAGAAGATAAATTGGTTTTGGTACGTCTGTGAACCTGAAAGGAGACACTGAGAGAAGAGTAATGAAACAAAGACACATCCAAAGCTTTTACATCTGAAATACGTTTCAAATAAATTAGACAAAGGAGCATAGTGAGTTTAGCAGAAAGTTGTTTTAGAGAAAGCGAAACATTGTCTTTCCATAAAATAAACAATTTAAGTACCAAATTGACATCCCACATAGTATTTTACTTGGGAACTAGAGGTTTAACATGTCTTACTCCCTTTAACAGACATCATATTAAGGGATGTTCGCCAATGGGTCTGCCATTCACTCGATGATGCTTTGCGGAAATAGCCTACTTGTATGTATTGATAGTGCGGTACGCCCTACCCATAGAGGCTAAAGATGTTAAGAAATTAAAAATTAATGTGACATCCGCTGAAAAGGGATTGGAATTCCTGGCCATACACCAGCTACACCAGGCGGGCCAGTCCGATCTAAAAAGCTTTGACGTACTAAGATCCCATGACTGTTGAATGAGTCTGATAGCTTCTTTCGAAATTCCTGGGGTCCTCCAGGAAGACCCGAAATCCTCTAAGCGATCAGAACCAGGCAGCCCTCTAAAATCATGTTGTGTGGTTGACCCAGAGTGTTGAGCAGTGACCCAGGAAAGGGAGGAATCCAAACTGGGAAATCTGCTGCCATCTCCAAGAGAGTGGGATACCAAGGCTGGGCTTGCCAAAATGGAGTTACTAGAACTAGAGAAGATCATTGTCTGAGATCTTGAGCCAGAATCCGTGCAATAAGGAGAAAAGGAGGAAAAGCATAAAGAAGTGTTTGAGGCCAAGCTTGAAGAAAAGCATCCATAGCTAGGGCTTAAGGATATGGTCTCAAACTGAAAAAAGAAGGGAGCTGGGAATTGAGGTGAGAAGCAAAGAGATCTATTGACATTCTGCTGATGATGGAAGAAAGACGATTAAACACAGAAGGGTTCAACTGCCAATCCTGGAATCCTGAAGGTGCCTGGAGTACCAGTCTGCAACAACGTTCAGTTTTCCTGGGAGATAAACAGCTCACACAGAAAGACTGCGTTGAAGGCAATAATTCTAAAAATGTTTGGCAAGATCTGCAAGGATCTTGGACTTTGTACCTCCGAGGTGATTGATATATCTGGCAGCCGTCAGATTGTCCATGCGAAGAAGAATGGTGCAACTTAACTTTTCCTTGGTAAATGACTGGATACCAAAGGAACCTGCAAGGACCTCTAAACTGTTGATGTGCTAGAAGGACTCCTTCAGAGACCATACGCCTCCAGTCGAGAACTGGCCACATCGTGCGCCCCAACCGGATTCTAATACAAGATCTGGGGCGACAGAGAAAATAGTTCTCCCGTTCCAGGCGTCTAGATGTTGAAGCCACCAAAGAAGCTCCTCATTGAACTCTTGATCCAGGGAAATGGGATCTGATGGGATCTATGAGATACCTTTGAACCGACTGGATAACTCAGGGACCTGTGCTGAGAGAAAACCATGAGTTGAGACATAAGGCCAGTCTGCTTCCTACGGGATGAAGGCCAGAACTGAAAACACTTACTGGAATATTGCTCTCCTTTGTTCATGTAGCCTCTGGACCAGTAATCTCTGGCACGACGGGGATAGAACTGAGGCTTATATCTGGAATAAGAATCGATTGACTTTGTTGGGTGAAGGAGTCTCTGTTGGAGCAGCGGCCGGCAAAGCGGCTCCGACCGTTGCCGGCCCAGGCGAAAACCAGAGGAGAAAAAATCTTCTTAAGAGACATCTGAGCCTTATCCATGGTGGCAAAAGTAGAAGCATATTTACCTAACTCTTTGATAAAAGAGTCACCGAATAAAAGTCCCTTGGCAGAAGGACCTTCTTCTTTAGAAGCTAAAGAAGCTAGCTGAGGGTCAATTTTAACAAAGAGGCTTTTCTTTCTTTCCAAAGAAATATGTTCACTGGAATTACCCAGAATGCATATAGCCTGCTGGGCCCAATTGGGAAGAGTATCCGGGCCAATGAGAGTACCTTCCATCTTGGCCTCCTCAGCCAAGTCAAGAATTCTAGTGAGAGGGTCCACCAAATCCAGCATTCCATCCTGGCAGTTAGACCAGGTTCTATCTACGCCAGATTTTGTGAAAAAACATGAGCATATTGGGATCAATAATAGGAGTAGCAGTAATATTATTAGGGAGGGAAGGACGGGGACATTCGGACTTTAATTTGTTTCTAGTAGATTTATCTAGGATTGCGGGAGTAAAAAGCTACATACTCTGCCACATGTTCATCAGGGAACCACACGGTTGAATTAGGATGGTGAATAAATGAAGGTTTGAACATGGGTTCACCGAGGTGGTTCATAAAATCATGAGACACAGGGTTAGACACACCACCGTCAAGAGGAGAAATGTTATGCCTTTTCTCAGTCCATGTTATCTATGTCACCCAGGACATCATAATCTTCAGCACTGTCTCTCAAATGGGATATAATAAGGGGGGGGAACAGGTAGGACCCGATTTTGAAACCTCTCAGTGAGAGGACCAACTTTAACAGAAATGCCCAAAGAAGATCCAGAGTCGCTGTACGTTTTACCAGAAGAGCTTTCATTAGAAGAAGCAAACATTTTAGATAAAGAGGCTTCCAATGTTTTAGAAACATCCAACATAGAGACTGAAACAGCCTGTTTCACAGAATCTTTAATAAAAGATTTAAAATTATCTATGAATTGTTGTGAATCCGCCTCTTCAGACATAGTAAATTATCTGATTTATAAATTCCTGTGGCAAACGGGAAAAAAAAGAAAACAAACGGTTACATTCAAGTAAAATAGAAGGGGGCATGTACAATACAGAGGATTTGCCAAGGGAAGGCAAAATCACCAATAGCGAGGGCGGAGAAAACAGAGAAAGCCACACCAGAGGGTGGTGCCAGAAACACAAGCTCTGAGAGCAGGACAACGGAGCGAAAGAAAAATCCCCAGAGGAATGCTTGACAAGCGTGCTAAGCGAGAACAGCGGATGCTGTTGAGCGCTGCTGAAGAGAAGCCGTAGAGGGAAAACTTCCGTAAAGGCACAGAAAGACAGTTACAAGGATCTGAAAACGAATGAGCAGGCGCACAACCGTGCGCGGGAACCAGTTAGCATAAACACAATTTTAATAGAAAAGATATAAACCACCCATTAAATATAAGCGTAATAAAATTTATAGAGAAGGAAAATAAAATACTTAACTTGACTGCGAAAAGGAAGAAAAGAGGATTTGCTGTTCGCAGTCAACATTATTAGGCTACTCGACGTTTGATTGATGTGGCCATTGTGATGTAATTTGGACGTTTTTCTTCTTTGTTTCATGGGAAATGTAGTTCTTGCTTGGCTGCTGTAAAAATAAAGCAAGAAAGACTGCATAATAGGAGCCGCCGTGTCTTGTAATAAAATTCAGATAACATTCCTTTAGTTGTGATACCAGGAGTGGGAGACAGAATATTACCTAATAAGCTATCTAGATTAGAATGAATCAAAGAAGATCATGCGGGGCTGGCCTCTGCATATGCAGGAATTAATGCAGCTGTAGCAATGCTATAGCAACACTATCGGTGACTTAGTTTATATAAACAGACTACGGATTATGTAAGGCAGTGTGACATCTGTCAACAGATTAAACCCTTCAAAAGACCCTCACCAACAGCCCTCATTTTCCAATATCCTCTTGCGTGTGATTTACCTGGACTACATCGTTCCCCTCAATTCATCTAACCAATATAAATATATATTGGTAGCTATTGATTCATGTTCTCAATCCCTATGGATTGGGCCCAAAGGATATGTAACCACTTCAGCAGTTGTAAAAGATTTTCAGTGCTTAGTGTCTATGGGAGCAGTTCATTCATTTCATTCAGACAACAGTCCTGCTTTTGCCTCTAAGGCTTACAGGGATTTCATTTCTGCTGTGGGAGTTTGTCTGCAATTCAGCAACACGTTCAAAGCTGAATTGAACGGCATTGTAGAGAGGGCCAATGGCATGATTAAACAAGGTTTCACTGCTAGGGTGTTACGTTCATATCTTAGTTGGTACCACAATCTGTATGGAGTTCAGAGAGCATTAGCTAACTTGCCTAGATGAGTATTTGGAGGACGCACTCCACACAAGGTTGTCTTCGGAGTTCCTATGTACGTGCCTGGCTTAGATAATTCTGGGACGGTGGTGAATAATAATAAATCTGACTGGAGAAACATTTGAATGTTTTACAGTACCCAAGAAGTCAAAGACAAGCCATCTAACATGAACTACTCTGATGCCACCACCTGTGTTAGGAAGGTTATTACTGCTGCCAACAGGTGGGTTCTCAAGGTTAGGGACCTAGTTTGGTTGCAAATCCACGAGAAGCAAGATTTTGATCTGTCTTACAAACCACCAATCCCTGTGCATGGGGTATAAGGTAACAGAACTGTTATTCTGCCTCCTTTGCCTGGCTCAGGGAGAAACAGACCAGTGTCTATTGAACTTGTTAGGAAGCACTATGTGGCCAGTCCTGTACAGCCAACCACCGCTGACACCAAGAAGGATTCAGAGTAGTGCCTCCCAGCCTCTCCCTACTCTGAATACCAGTCCCCTGAACAAAGCAGTAAGATGTCTTACTGGAAGGTCTGAAGTTAACACTCTACATAGAACATTGAGTGCAACAAACACAGCCGATGCTGCCAATATGACAGTGGCTACTGTGCAACACAGTTCCATGATTTACTATGCAGTTCCACCTGACGCTACGCCATTTGAACTGGTACCCTTTTGAGAGCTCGGGAGACCAATGACATTTAAAACAACTCTGGATATTTCACAGAAGACTTTTCAACCCCTTCCACAGTCACTTATCTCCAAAGACTGCTCCGCGTCTGCCAATAGTTTTGTGACTAGTATTTGAGTCCTCCATGGTCCTAGGCCTGGATCATTTTGGAAACTTTTCTTTTCATCATGTTGTTGTCAATGATACTCATCTTTCTACTGCTACTGAATGGACATTTTGTCCCTGCAAGAACAAATGCTTGCCTGTGAATCAAACTACAGCTACACTCTTCATCCCACAGAGCCCAAAAAGGGCTCTATGCTGCGAACATTACAGCTTATTCTGTGCAGAGCTCACTTTAGGGCGATGTGACCGGTGCGGCCGCACTGGGCGCTGACCTGGAGGGGGGCACTGACCACAGGGGGAGCACTGTGTTTAGCAATAACTTACAATTTAAAAGCATCTGCTGTAGAATTCCTTGTGTGTCCAACTTTCAAGCAGCAATAAAATGTCAAGATAACTCTTGTATTTAATGTTCCTGCTAGAGAGAGATCAGAGTTTTGACTCGCCATAAAGTATGGCATAGAGTTAATATGCCTGCTACAAAGAACAGATCTGTATTTTATGTGATAGCTGAGAGGATTAGCAAAGCCATTCTTTACCAGCATTAAAACAAAAGAAATGTATGTGAGAGAGGGGCTATGGAGAGATGAGGGGCACCTTTGCCAAGTGGTAGTAAGAAAATCTGAGGAGGTGGTCATGGCGGGGGGGGGCAAAAAACACTGTCGTACCACATGCCACCAATGCTAAAGCCAGCTCTGACTCCATGCCCGTGGGCATAGCCAGGGAAATGGTTCCATATCAGAATATGGGACCCACTGAGACATTACAATTGCCTTGTGTCATAAAAGTTTCAATGAATGATGTTATAATCCCTGGTTCTATTTCTGGTGATTGGGACATTGAGATTGTTAAAAGAATTATGTCTGATTTATAGGCATATAATTCATAATGATGCCTGATTATGAATAATGAAAATCCTTATTTGAATTCTGCAAATTACAAAGACATATATTGTTATCACCACTATGCACATTATTTCATTCATAGGACAAGCTATCCTAGAGTAATATATGATTATACACAATGGGAACATTGTGAGGCGCCGCCTTCAGATAGTCATTCTAATTTCTTAATGAAATGTTCTTACTTTCAGAGTCCTGACAAATCATACCCTTCAGACTTCTATTTTACACAGATGCACAACAGCTTCAGAAAAATCTAATCACTAGCAACATCCTGATTTGCTCTACTCAATTTATTTAAAATCTAGCTATTCAAGGATATGAGTATTGGAAAGCAAATGTTGATGAAAAAAGTATTTGGGGAACCACATTTTGGCAAAGCCAAGGCAAAGACGCCTTATTTTGAGCCAGTATAATACCAAAAGAAATAATCTTCCTAAACAAAACTGTTCAACAGGCTACCTGTTTGGGATTCAGACCAATAAAGGATCTAAAGAAACCTATTCCAAAAGTCAATCTGACTCTGTTCAGTAATTGGAAAATTTAAATGAAGATGTCTGAAACTGGCATAAATGACATGATACAAAATGGAACATATAATTCATCACAATTTCCTGTTGAAGGTATGGCCTTATGGTCTTATCATTCGAACATCTGCATGCAACAATTCCTTTCCAAAACTCTTGGACCTAAAATGAATTGCCCTGATCCACGTTATAATACACAAACACATGTAGTAGTTACCACATTAAGGGGCCGATTCCGATTCGGGCCGGAATTCTCTCCGACCGAGCCGGACCCGGAGAGAATTCCGACCGAATCGGACCCTAGCAGTCCGACCGAACGAGTACAATGCGCACGCATGCAATCGGACTCGAGTCGGTCGGACTCCCATTGAAGTCAATGGGAGCCTGTCGTACGACGCGTACGCGGGCTCCCATTGACTCAATGGGTGCGAGGCGGACAAGGGCGCCCCCTACAGCGTGTACGCGTCCATGCGCATCGCGGCGTACATGCACAGGTAGGGGGGACCCATGGGTCCCCCCTGTGTGCGACTCGCGCGCCTGCGCGTACAGGGGGGTCCGACGCGGACCCCCAAAGTCCGGCTCCGACAGTTTTTTCGAGCCGGACGGCGCGAGTCGATCGGACTGCTCGCGGCGCGCATCGTACTTACCCGGCCGGGATACGTCTCCATAGCGCGGTGCGAGTCGTGTCCATGCGAGTCGGTCGGAGCGTGTTGAAGCCGCGTTCGAGTCGGTCGGAGATTTCGCGGGTGCCTGCATCGTACTCGCTCGGCCGGACCCGCGTACGATTCGGTCGGGAAACAGGGCTCCGAATCGGATCCGGTAAATCCGAATCCGATTTGGAGCACTACCGGCCGAGATCGGAATCGGCCCCATAGTGTAGGTAAGCAATGCCAATGATGGATAGAACACTCTAGTCTTTCAGCGGTGAAGGAACACCTTTCCTTAAAGTAATGAGAGCATGAATTTTTCTGATTTTCTTGTGGGACTGTGTCCTAACAGCAATGAAAGATTCCTTGCCACAGGAATATGTGCAATGTATAATGAATTCAATAAGTATTCAGAGAAAGAAGCTGCAGAAAGAATTAGGCAAACAGATCAAGAAAACATGCAAACGGTGTTTAAAGTTATCAACAATGGAATGCACACGCTTTCTAAAAGAGTGTACTCATTAAATCACATTTTGTCCTCAGCCTTAAACCTCCTGAAAGGAGACTTGAATATCTTACACTACATGGAGGTTCAGTTAAAAGCAATTATACAACAAAATTGGGCATTACAAACCCTAAGATCAAGTTTTGTGCCTTGGCAATGAAACAGCCTTTTTTGAACCTTATAAATTGACACTCAAGCAAAACACAATGGCCAAGAAAGAATCAAATACACCCAATTAAACATATAACAAGTAGAAGATGCACCATTTACAGTTAGTGCTACTCCACCTATTACCTGGCTAATGCACAATATTATTTAATTACCCATTACAACATTTCATTTTCAGGTTTGTCAAAAATATAAATTTATTGTCTGGTATGAAACTATGCACAATTCACAATTGTTCAGTTCATGGAAGTTTTCTTTTTCTCACATCTGTGTAAATAAAAATGAAGATTACCCTGTGTACATTAGTACAGCAAACTTCAGAAATCCACATGGGCATTCCCGTCTGTGTGACACCATATCATTGCACGGAATGTGTAGCGCTTTGATGCCAGGGTTAATCTGAGTGTTATCTGTTTCCCCTAAGACCTCCATTCCCACACACCCTGAACTTCTGAATAACAGTTCTCATTTATTATTAACAAATGTTCCTTGCTGTGGGTTGGATCCTGGCCTGCCATACCTGATAATCGTTTCAGAAACAATACAGTGTTGTGGAAGAACCTTGTATCCTCCACCTCGAAATAGCATTAGGAACATCCCTTTGCCCTGAATAAGTATGAACTCCATGCATTTTAATGAACTAAACAAACTATTGTCTGTTCTTTGTAAAAAGAAGTCCCTTTGACTTCAGCCGTTGAAGTTTATAATCTGCAGACATCCAGAACTGCTTCAGAAATTCAGAGGCTGTTACACACACAATGCCCAACACATTTTGCAGCTATCATACAAATTATATTTAATTTGTCTGTGACAAATGGTGTTGTGCATCTTCTAAGATGTGCATAGCACTCTAAAATGTCAGAGAGTCATCCTTTCAAGCCAAAAGGGTCAGGGTAGGTACACCCCATAAAAGACAAACTTCCCTTTTGTGCTCACACTTTACAACCACTGATCGTTAGGTCAAAGAGTATGTACTGAATAAAATTCCATAGCGATAGTAATGAACTAAACCATCAATTATGACTGTCTCCTTTTTATATAAAAATTATGTATATTTATTACAATGATTCAAACGCATATCATTATATCCACAGTGTACAAATCAGCAAATATACAATACAATAAAAACACATCTAGAATCTGAAAACATTCAAACTCATAGTCAATATCAAAAAATCATCTGTCTAGCAATTACAGAACTTAATTTAACATTTCTTATAACAAATCCTCTATTTGTATACACCCTGTGTAAACTGTCAGTTGTGAGCATATACCAATAAAGACAAACAATTACTATGTAGCAAGGTATAATTACTATATAGATTATGTTGACGCAGCGTTTCAGCGGTTCTTGGAATCAAATCCCTGCCTTCTTCAGGACAAATTCACATAAAAATCTTTTCATACAAAAACAGTTGTTTACACTTGATTTCTACTTTGTTCCCCTATTGCCCTCCTGGGACGTATTCCAATATTGAGGATATGATCACCTCCAGTGTAATATTCTCATTATATTAGATGGCAGGCATGTTCCGTTTAGTATGCCTTTTTCAAATCCATTTATGTCGTTTTCTGTATTCATGCCAATCACACTACCTTTGTTGGATAGTTGGGCCACCTCATGGTTGTGCTAAATTTCCACAGATAGTTTTTCAGTCCCTGGTCATATACGATCCAGAGTTCACTTGGCGTCAGTGTAACCATCCTCTTCTCCTGCTAGTGTATCTTATTGGAGGATATGTTTTTGTAGAACACATCTGAAGCATGTTCACTTGTAAAGGTCTCATTTATATTGTGTCCAGAGCTGGAAGTCCCAACTAGAGTACTGTGCCTAGTTCTAAAACCGAAATATGATGAGTTGTGTCCTCTTCTAAAGGCCACATCATTAGTAATATGTCCAGTTCTTAAGGACCAACCTGGAATATTGAGGAGAAATTTTGAGATTTATGTCATACTACTACTGGACTGCTGCCCTGCTGGACTCCTGCTTTGCTGTGCTGACCTGCTGCCCTGTTGCCTGGGTGAGAAGGACTTGATCTGCAGCTCTTGAAACCAGAAACCCAGAGTGACTACAAGGGCTAGTTTGCTGGCCTCCTGATCTGAAGCCTCAGGGACACAACAGGCTTCCAACAACCTTGCACCTGGACTCTGCCACATGTGTGGTGCCACTTCAGTCTTGGACCCTTTGAAGTGGGCTTAAGGTGCTCTGTCAGCCTCTGCAGATCCAGCAGAACCGACACATCTCCTATGCTACGCTGAGCACAACCGACGCATCATCGTTACTGCGTGGATTCGAACCGTCGAAAAGACCCGCATCACATTGCAACTTGTCGCCACATAAAAACTGTCACTGAGCAACACATCCTCGGGCACAGGCCCTCTCATTGCTCGTCTATGGCAACCTCGACAACGGATTCCACATCGCAGCCTAGCAGCTCCTTGGAACCAACCCATCACCCAGACTGTGCAATGCATCCTCGACAACGGACTTTACATCTCAAACCCTCATCAACGGAATCCTAAATGACGACAGGACCTCGCATTGCAGCCTCGCCGCATCTCGGAACCGACATCTCTTTGGCTGTGCGACGCATCTTTGATGCAAATCTTCCCAACGCTCCGCAAACCAGGGTTTAAGGTACTCTGTTCAGCACACCTAACTGGGTCACTGTGGCCAGCCTGCACTCTATCGCGGTTGGCCTGAACTTGTGACTTTATCCTGGTCTGGCATGACCAGATGTCCTCAGATGGTGCTGTTTTTGCTAAAACATCTTTAAAATTTAATATTTTCGGTTTTACTGATTGGATTTTTGTCATTTTGGTCTTGTTTTATATAATAAAAATTAATCTATTCTTCTAAATCTGTTGTAGGATTGTTTTGTGGTGTGTTGTCACTGCGTTACTTTTGGAAATGTTGCACAAATACTTTGCACATTTACTCTGGGATAAGCCCGACTGCTCTGTGCCAAGCTACCCGAGGGTTGAGCACAGGTTAATTTAGGGTTTTGTTGTGACTTCGCCCTGAGAAGAATTGTGGTTGCTGGTTTAGAAGGGTTTCACTCCCCCTCAACCAGTAACCCAGTTTATTGCAGCCAGGATTTCTCATTGACAAGGGCCAGACATCTCATGACAGTGAAGAATAGGAAAGACGTCTTTGCTGCAGGGTTGGGACCGTGGGCTGCCAACTCCATTTACCTGGTTCAGGAATAGGATCTTGAAAGTTCTGCATCCTGCTAAGAAGAATTGCCTTGAAACTACTTTGAAAGAAGGACCCTCTGACTTCTGCAGAGGGGTGCTCCTATTCAAAGAGGAGAGGCTGCTTAGACAAGGAGGGCTGTGAGGAGCTATGGAGGAACTAATTAAGATGGCCATATGTAACCGAGAGAAGGCTCAGTGTGCATGTAGTAGGGTGAACCATGTGACCCTGGTTCCACTGCAGTGTCCCCTATCAATCAATCAGGATTTATAAAGTGCGGCTAATAGGGTATCCAGGCGCTTGCAGTTCCAAGAGGCTTATTAGACAGCCATGTCTTGAGGGCCATTTGGAATTCCGGAAGCGAGTTGATGGTCTGGCGTTGCGTGGGGAGACAGTTTCAGGTCTTTGCTGCGATGTGGGAGAAGGAGCGTCCTCCCTTTCTGCTTCGGTAGATGCTGGTGGTATGGGCAGGTGAGAGGGAGGTGGAGCGTAGTCTTCTCGATGGTTGGTGGAAGTTCAGGCGGTGGTTAATGTAGGCAGATCCTTGATTGTGTACAGCCCTGTGTGCATAGGTCAGCAGCTTGAATTGGCATATCTGCTATACATGTGAGCCACTGGAGTTGCCCGAGGTGGGGTATGATGTGGGTTTATTGGGAAAGGCCGAGGATTTTTTATTTATTTGAGTTTTATATAGCGCTGGCTAGACCCGGAGGTATCAGAGCGCTTTACATGAGGAACGGTGAGTTACAAGTTACAAGTTACATCTGTTACAAGAGCATAGATAAAACATAGGACAGAAAGGCAATGTTACGGTAGTTCGTAGGTGGGAGGGGGAGGAAAGGAGACATGAACAGGGAGATGGGGAGAAACTGTGCCCAATGACCGGCTGGGTAGGTGACGGCAGAGGGGGTGAGCAAGGGCCGATCTCCTCTATAGCTGTCGAGGTAGCTCCACCGGGCATCAGCCAAAGTGCTCGGACTCCGCTGTCAGGATGGTGATCAGGATTTATTTAAAGAAGGTCAAGTTCAAATGGGGAGTAGGAGAGATGAGATCCGCAGTCAGATCAGAACCCAGGTGGGGGTAAATGTTTAGATGTTATCAAGGCGCAGTCCAATCGGGGGCTCGGCGTCCGGTGGTGGCAGCCGCCTGAGAACCGGTGAAGGCTGCGGGCAGAACGGAGTTAAAAAGGCGAAGGCACCATCTTAAGGTCAGGCGTTGTCCAGGCCCGTCCTTAAAGATGATACCCAGGTCACAAAATGCCCCTAGAATAGAGCGCCATCGCAAGGGGGTATCAGCTGGAGAGCCCCTACTGCTAGGTTTGGGAGTGCCCCGAAGTCTCAGGAGCCCTCCGCGGTGGTAATCAGGGATGGCCCTAGCTGCCATCTTGAGGTCAGGCACTGCCCAGAGAGAGCTTCTCGGTGAGAAAATCGGCCTCAAACAAAGTCCCCAGGCCAGATCACTTAGAGGGTCATTACGATGGCGGGCGGACAAAGTCCGTCCACCACGTAACGGAGAATGGGACCGTTCGCCATAGGAGCGGCAGTCCTGCCATTGGGATTAGGATGCCACCGCCACGGTGGCGTTGGCATTCCGCATATATTGAATTGCGGCGGGCGGTGCTGTAAGCAGCACCCGCCACAATGCAATATATGCAAGTTGTGCTTTTGCATGCACACCGTGACAGGCACCGCGCGGTGCCTGCCACCTTGTGCATGCAAATGCCATGTGCACCCCCCATCCCCCAACATCTGGGGGGGCCCACAACGGGCAGCAAACACTGTATGCCTTTCCATGGCAGCGTTGCTGCCATGGAAAGGCTGCTCTCCGCCGCCATACTAATATGGATGGCGGTGTCTAGCAGACACCGCCACCATATTAGGCCCCTTTACCGCCCGGTCCGCTGTCGGACCGGCGGAAAACCGGCGGACGGTCTTTCCATCCGCCGGTGTCCCCCCCGCCATCGTAATATGGCGGGGGGAACTGGCATGCGGGCGGTGAGAAATGGCAGGCGGATCGCCACCGCCATACGGGCGGTGGCGATCCGCCTGTCATTATAATGACCCCCTAAGTTAGGAGGGATTCCCTATACAGCCCCCGTTGCTCCGATACAGATGAGCTCCGGAGCCAAGCTCACCTCCGAAACTGCTGGCAGCGCCGGGGCTGTGTCAGTCACTGCGGTGGTAGTCTCCCCGGAGCAATTATGACGTCCGAGGCTCCTGCGGGGGCCCAGAGGGAGACCACAAAAACACTGTGCAATCTCCTTGGCAGCAAAACGAGTCCGTTTTGCAGGGGCCTCTGCGGGGGTGGCCACCATCTTAAGGTCAGGCATTGTGAAATCTTAAGGTCAGGCATTGTGAAATCAGGGCCTCACATCAGACCCCTTTGTTTTCAGCATTGCATAGTTCTTATGTGTAGCTGATCTTTAGAGCCTTCAATAACACTCGCGGGCGGCAAGGACGTAACCCGCCCCCCTTCTCACCGGTCTCGTTCCAGTGATCATCCTGGGATCGA
The DNA here is from genome assembly GCA_963921515.1 of Calotriton arnoldi. NCBI lineage: Eukaryota > Metazoa > Chordata > Amphibia > Caudata > Salamandridae > Calotriton > Calotriton arnoldi. Next base: position 2,312,957 of record CAWUFW010000883.1, read on the forward strand.
TCGTGGCATCGCCGACAAGATTGAACAATATTTGTGAGTATATTTAGGCATGTTTTAATTGCGGTTTAGTATAAATTGGTTAATTAATTTATAATTAGTTGATAAATACTATTAGTTATTTAATTGTAAATTAATTTAATTTTAATTAATTTTAATTGTGTAATTAATTTTTTTAAAGTTTAATTTTGGGTGCAGGTTGTGGGGATTATAGGGGTAAAGGGTGGAACGTTAATTAATTTTAATGAATTATAATTTGTTTTATTAATAATATTTGTATAATTGATCATTAATTATGTTAATTTTGCAAATACTTTTTTTTACATTTTAGATGTGGGTTGTGGGTTTTGTAGAGTATGGGGTGAAAGGTCAATTAATTTTAAGCAATTAATATTTTTTTTTTAAAATCAATAATAATTATTAATGTAATAATTAATTGTGGTGTGTGTTTGTGGGGGTATATTGTGGGAAGTACTTTAATTATAATTAATTAATAATGAATATTTAATTAATGGGGAAAAAATTGGATGAATATTAATAATACTAAATAATTATTTCGGTGCAGGTTGTGAGTTTTGTGTTGTTATAGGGTAGGAAGTACCTAAACTAAATTTATGTAATAATTAATGTTTTTTTTTTTTAAATAAATAAATTGTGAATAAAAATATTTGTTTGAAAATTATTTTTGTATTTTATTTATAATAATATTTGTAGGCATTTGTGATATATATTTAACATTATATTATGTTTTTTTTGTTTTTTTAATAATAAATATATTTTTATTTTATTTTTCAATATATTTTTAACTTTGATTTTAGAATATTTGTATTTTGTTGAAGATATTCTGTTTTTTTAATGTTGAACTGACTGGAGTGGGAATAGTAAAATGCTACCCCTCCGCTATCCAACACTTTCTCTACTGTTGCATTTATTGGAGTCGGAATAGTCAATTTTACCCCTCCACATTCCAACACTTCCCCTACTGTTTTAATGACTGGAGTGGGAATAGTAAATTTTACCTCTCCGCTATCCAACACTTTCCCAACTGTTGCACTTTTTGGAGGTGAGAATAGTAAATTTTACCCCTCTGCAATCCAACACTTTCCCTACTGTTTTACTGACTGGAGTGGGAATAGTCAATTTTATCCCCCCGGCTATCCAACACTTTCCCTACCTTTGCACTCACTGGAGTGGGAAAGTAAATGTTATCCCTCAGCTATCCAACACTTTCCCTACTGTTATACTCAGTGGCGTGGGAATAGTAAATTTTACCCCTCTGCAATCAAACACTTTCCCTACTGTTGTACTGTCTGGAGTGAGAATAGTAAACTTTATCCCTCCGCAATTAAACACTTTCCCTACTGTTACACTCAGTAGAGTAGGAATAGTAAATTGTACCCCTCCGCAATCCCACACTTTCTCTACTTTTGCAGTTATTGGAGTGTGACTATTAAATTGCATTTCTCTGCAATCTAAACTTTTTACTAGTGTTTTATTATTTGTAGGAGAATATTAAATTTGAGTACTTTTTAATATACTATTTTATCTAATTTTGTATTTATTGTATTGCGAGTAGTATATTTTACTTTTATGTGATGTAACAATTTTATTACTGTTGTGTTGTGTGAGGTGAGAGTAGTAAGATGAGTCTGGCTGTGGCTTTATGTATGGTCTGAAGTCTCTGTAGGAGATGTGCGGTGATTCCTACGGAGAGGGCTTTGCCCTAGTCCAGTCAGCTGGTAATGGGGACCTGTGTCACGGAGCATATGTAGAATGCGCAGGGTGAGGAAGCAGGCGGAGGACACAGCGTTGATCTTTGATTAAATAAAGAGCTTGTTGTCAATGATGATTCAGAGGTTTCTGCCCTGGTCTCTGGGAGTGGGTCCTAGGTCTGATGGCCACCAGGAACTATCCCATGTGTTGCTGAAGAACAATGCTTCTGTCTTGTCTGTGTTCAGCTGCAGGCAGTTGTTCTTCATCCAGTCGGCGATGCTTGTCATGGATCTGTGGAAGCTGATTCCGGTGGGGACATCGGTGAGTGAGAAGATGAGTTGGGTCTCATCTGCATAGAACGCGATCACTTGCTTTCCAAATATGTGCTTGCATTGGGCACTTGCAAACCTGGATGATATGTGTTGCCTTGTAGAAAGTGACCGAGACAGCAGTAGTATGCCAAACAAAACACTGACTCAGGAACATGTTAGCGCACATAGCCAGGAGCAGAACCCAAGTCAATGACACCTCACTTGAGGTGCCCGCACAGCGAACAAAAAGATGAACAACGTGCAACCAAGACAGTGGAGTATATGAATTCTTATATACAATGGTATGCTTTAACAGAAGATATAAGCAACTGTACTGTGACCAACTTTCTAGCATATAGCCACTGCCTATAGAAAATGAAAAAGTTATTCCTATGAATCTTGGCCTTGAGGTCCTTGTAAGCATACCCTTTTACATGTTCTTGGTGTCAATTGTTATAGAAAGCTCTATCTAAAGTCTACCAGCTAATTCTTCAATTGTCAGGCTTTCCCTCGCGGTTCTTACTTCCATGGGATCTACATGAAGGGGAAGGAAAGTCAGGGACGTTTGCGTGCTGGCTACTGTTGATCAAGATGGGGTGGAGTAGCACTTTAATTGTTCTTTCCATTTGCTTTTTTGTTGTTCTTTCATTAATTCTGCGTTTGGTATCTAAAATTAAGTCAGTCTTTTCTGTCAGGTCATGTGACACATGCTAATTCATCATTAATTTCTTCTTAATTGCCTTTTCTGAGACAGGTTATAATAGATGCCCTTTTAATTCGTTATGGTCGCCATAGTGGCATAAAGGGAAACAGACATATTTTTATACATTCACACAGAGGTAGCATATTCATCCAGAAGGGATGATCAGTGATCACAGTGGGTGTTGCCCAGGAAAAGGCTGAGCTTCTAAGGTTACTTATAAAATAACCTTGACATCATCGGAGCAATACTCAACTGGACATAAGGTAAACTGAATTAAGAGGACATCCAAGAACTCGCTCACCTTCAGGGGGTTCCGATTGAACATGGAACCCCCTGGCTGTTCACTGTAGGGTCTGAAGGTGGGTGGGTTGCTAAGGTTTGTCGTTAAGCAGCATTTTACTCTGCAGAGTCTGAATCTTAGTTAGCTGCTCTTGGTTGGTGAACCGCGGAGTTGTTGATCCTGGTAGTACAAGAAACCAGAAACTCTTTGACGTTGCAATCGATCAACACTGGATTAAGGAGATGGTTTTTCACCTCTTGTTTATAGGTTGTAAGTAAAAGGCGACCTCTTCTAGAAGCCACACTCTGTGTCCCAGGTGTAACATGCATTATAGAGAGGATGCCCTGCAGAAGGTATTGTCTGAGAGCATTAGGAGGAAAAAATCGAAAAAGACACAAAGACTCTTCCAGGTGCTGGATCCTAGATGTAGGGCAGTTTTAGCAAGGCGGAAGTTGTGGATCTGCTTAAGATCAGGATTGGAGCAGAAATGGATCTGGCAGGACTGGACCAGAGTTAGAGCAGGAGTGAAGAATACAACAACAGAAGAAGCACGAGGAGTTGCAATGCACTGGTCCACTGATCTGATGCTCTTTAAATACCGACACAACATGAGCCACCTGACAGGAAGAGCCAGGAAGGGACAGGAGCCACCTGACAGGAAGGGGCCGACCTCTGAAATGCAAATACTGAAGTGATTTTCATGTTTAAGGGCAACTAAATGTGATTGGAACCAATGCTTCCCACTTTCAGCCATGTCTTTTGCTGGCATGGTATTATAACACAACACAAAACAACAGCCATAACACAAGCATTAAAACGAAAACCAATGCAGCTCTGTACAACAACACACCACAGAACAAAAACAAAATAAAACACAAACACGACAACACTATAATACAAAGCAACTACAACAAAACACATCACACAAAACACATCACAAAAACACTACACAACGACCAAATATAACACAATTGTGATACTGTATTCCTGTGTTGTATTGGGTTTTTGTTTTGTCCTCTTGGGGTGTTGTATTTTGGTGGTGTGTTATGTCATGTTGCGGAATGTCAATATCTTGTGTTGATTTATTAAGTTAATGTAGTGTGTTGAGTTATTGTATTGTAATAGTTTTTGTGTTGTCTAATTTGCTTTGTGTTGGTATATTCTTGTTTCATGCTTGTTTACTGTTTTTTGAAGTTATGGTGCTAGGTTGCCCCGTGTTCTCGTTTTGTGCTCTGGTTTTGTTGTGTTGCCTATGATGTGCTGTATTGATGTTTTGTTGTATTACAGATTTGTTGGTGTGTCGTAGAGCTGGGGTGAGGTTTAGTTGATGTGTTGTGCTATTACCTAATACTATGTCTGTTTTGTTGTGGTGATATATTGCATTTTGTTATTTTGTTTCTAAATTGTGTGTATATGCTGTGATCTTGTGTTATGTTGTGTTGCTGTGTTATTTTCTTGTATTTCCTTTAGTGTGTGTGATGTTTTGTATTGATGTTTTGATTATTGTGCTGGTGTGTCTTCTGTTAGTATGTGGTTGAGCTGGAGTACTGACATGGTGTTTTTTCGTTAATGTGTTGTTATATTGTGTTGTTTTGTGCGGGTTCTTGTGTTGTGAAATTTTGTTGTGTCATTTTGGTGCGTCTACTGTGTTACGTTGAGATTTTCTGTATTGTTTATTTATGAAGTACTTTCCGTCCCCGTTGCAAGACTTAAATTGCTTTTCGGATAGAGAAGTAAGTAGCAATTCAGTTTGTATCGTTGATATAGATCTTGGCTGCTCCGGGAGATCATTGGAGCACTTCAGTGTTCGAGTTCCAAGCACCCTTCAGGTGTACAAGAAGTTTATGTGAAAAGGTGGGTGTGATGCATGGAGTTTGGAGGGAAAGTTGAAGTGACTGGGTGAGCTTCATGGCACATTAGCATAGTGTTGCGGAATAGTGTATGGATAGATGCAGCCATGCATGGGGTCATCTTTCTGGATTCTTCTGAAAGGCTGGAGGGTTGGTAGGAGGGCCGTTCTTAGTCTGTGGTTCCCCCTATGAATGTAGAGGTTGGGAAATCAGTCCAGTGCAATTGATTGTCCTGTGTGGGAAGAAGAGGACTTTTATGGAAATTCCTAATCTGACTGGTAGCCAGTCAGAGGCCTTAACCCTTCCACTGACAGGGTTTCTACGCGTTCCTGTGCATTGTATGGTGTATTTTTATGTCATATGAGCAAGGGAAGGGTTAAAGGCAGGGCTTGTGTGATCATGTCTGTTCAGGCTAAGAACTTGTCAGGCTGCAGCATTCTGGATGCATTGCAGTTTGTAGATGAGGCGGTTTGAAAGCCTGATGTAGAGTCTGTTGGCATAAACTAGTCTTGACAGCTCTAAGGGTGTTGGGGGTTGTACGCTATGGGGATAGCTCAAGTAGGGAAAGATCCATTGGAGAGTTTTCATGGTGTTGAAAGCTATTTTGTCACTGTCTTGACCTGACGTTCGAGTAAGAGTTGGAAGTACGTGGTTACTGCCAAATTCTTTACTTCTGTGATGTGGTGGGAGGAGATCAAACCTCTTTAGGCTGAGCTGTGGTTGGGTCGCAGTTTTTCCATAGTCCATGTTAGGATCTCCGTTTGAAGGGGATTTTGTTTTAGGTAATTTTGTAGTATCAAAGTGTTAACAGCCTGCAGGCATTTGCAGTGGCGGCCGACACAGACAAAAAGTGGTGGGATGGGTGGAGGGAGTGTAGGAGGGGGGGCGCGGGGGGTTTATAATAATAAAAAATAAGACTTACCTTAAGCTGCTGGCCGCCTCACGCCTCAGTGTTCCTCTGCTTCCTGGTCCCAGAAGACACTGGGACGGCATCAGATACTCCCTGTGCAATCCCCGTGCTGTTCTCATGCTATGAGAGCAGCACTGGGATTGGCCTGAGCCGGCTGGTTTAATGCTCGCTATGCAACAGGGAGTCCTCCAACCCGGCTGTGCAATACAGCTGGGTTGGAGAAATCTAACTGCGTATATATCTGTTTGGCTGGCCTAAGATGGCCTGCCAAACAGACATGCGCACTTAGAAGTGCACTCCACTCCTCCCGCCCATGGCACAGCTCGCCCCTCCCTACACATGCTGTCTCAGCCAGCAGCTGAAAAATAAAATGATAATAAAATATGGTTTTATTTTTCAGCTGCTGGCTCTGAGCCACTGGGGCCATTGCGGAGGAGCCGCCTCTGGGCATTTGACAAACCCCGATTTAGGCGGATGGTTTAAGAATATTCTAGACATCATCCCCATAATTGTAACATGTTAGTTTAAAAGAGTTAATTATCAATAGGACTCACTTGAGCCACCAGGCGGCAACATGTTGGCAGTACAGTGGTGATGGGGTACTAATTTCCCTTGTCTACACGATTGGTTTTAATACCAAGTGTAATTTCTAGAAAATATAAAGGTCTGTTTTTAGGATGTCACATTGGTTTTCAGTTTATCTAGATCATGGGTCAGTTCTTAGATAAAAGTGCCTACCTGACTGCAGGTGATGGCTCGCTCTCCATCAAACCGGGTTTTTGGAGAGCGTGGGTTGTCCTATGATGAAGCATGACACCTGGTGGTGTGTGAGGACATCCCGTCACATTTTTGTGTATGTCCAGCAACGGATGCCATGCTCTCCTTCTCAGCCTGCTTTCAAACAGTCCACACAATCTCCCAGCTCTTCTAACGCTAGGCTCGCTCTAGCCCCATCTGCCATTTCTTCCCTCAGCCTGTCTGCTCTCTGACTGTGCTTGATCTCTTCTGAATATTCCATTTCTCCTCCTAGTCTGCCTGTCCTCCATGCTCTCTCTACCAGCATACTCTCCTTCAGCCAGCCTGCTCTTCCCACAGCCTGCCTACTCCCCCTCAGCCTTCCTGCTCACCATTCACCCTGTCTATTTACCCCATATCCAGCCTTTACCCTCAACCTGCCCGCTGCCCCTCAATCTGCCCTCCCAGTCTGCTTGTTATAGCTGCTGTCTCCCAGCTTTCCTCATCTAGCCCAGACTACCGACTTTTCCTCAGACGGTCTGCTCTCTCCTCAGCCTGCCCACTTGCATATCCAGCCAGGCTGTTCTGCCAGCTATTCTAACACTACCCCCTGCTCAATCTCCCCAGCCACACCGCTCTCCTCCCTGCCTAGCTGCTCTCCCATGAGCATGCCCACATGCGCTCTACAGCCTGCCCGCCTCCGTCCACAGCAAGCCGCCTCTCCTAGCATGTCATCTGTCCTTTCTGTGTGGTTTCCCTATGCTCTCCACAACTTGCCCAATCTCCCCCAGCCTACTTGCTCTTTCCTCGCACTCCCTGCTGTCCCCTTAACCTGCTTGCTCTCTCCTAAGTCTGTCCACTCAAGTACTCCGCTTACCCACTCCCCATTTTTTTTTAACAATTTGCCCACTCTCCCTTGGCAGCCCAATTCGCTCTACAGACTGCCCAATCTTCTTCCTGTATGCCTGCTCTGCGTCCAATCTGCTTGTCTCCCTGCTGTTCCCAGGTGTGCCTGCTTTACCCTCACCTTACACACTCTCGCCTCAGCTTGCCCAGTCACACCCTCAGTTTACCCACTCAACCCCAACCTGACCACTCTCCACGTCTGCTATCACTCCGCTCAGCTTGCCCACTCCGCCCCCAGTATGCCCAGTCTCCTCCTAATATTCCTCCTCTTCTACCTGTGCAACTGTTCTTTTTAGTCTTGCCTCCCACTATCTCTCCAGCTTGCTCGCTCTCCCTACCCAAACCTTTATTCCCTCAGCTTCTACTCTCTCCCCTCAGCCTGTTCGGTCTCCCCTCAGTCTGCCTGCTTTCTTCCTCAGCCTAGCCACTCTCCATCTTCTCCCCATCCTCTGCCTGCTCTCCTCCCAGTATGTTTGGCCCCCAATGCCGGCTTGTTCTCTGTTTCTCCACTCAGTCTGCTCCTTTCCCACTAAACATGCCCATTCTTCCACTCGGCATCCCTGCTCGCCCTTCTGTCACCCGCTTACCTTACCCGCTCTCTATCCTGCCTGCTTATTCTCCCAGTACCCCCTCCTTAGATTGTCGGCTCTCCCTTAAACCTGCCCCCTCATACCTCAGCCTACCTGCTCTCCTCTCAGCCTACAAGCTCTCCCCCAAACTACCCGCTCACCCATCTAGAGGCCGCACGCCACTCTCAACCTCTGTTCAGCCTTCCCGCTGCTTCTCCCTGCCCTTCCCCATCTCCTCAGACTGCCCACACCCATCTCTGCTACCATTATGCCCACTCTTTCTTAATCTGCCATTTCTTCCTTTGACCTGCCTGCTCTCCTGTCTGAATGCCTGCTCACCCCTCAGCATACGTACGCTCTCTTAACGCACCAGCTCGCTGCCTCCGCCCATCCGCTCACCCCCTCAGCCTACTCTCCCTTCTCTGGTAACAATCTGCCGATGACAGTCACTTTTTCCCTCAGCATGCCTGCTAGCTCTCTTCCAATTTCCAGCCTGCATGCTGAACTAACTCTAGTCTCAACTTCAGTGGTGGCTCCTCCGCTAAGGCGGAAGAGTGTCGCCGCACAAGAAAAATAAAACAATATGTTATTATCATTTTATATTTCAAAACTGACCCTGAAGGGGCGGGGCTGCCCACACAGCAGGGTGAGGAGTGGTGAGCACTTTCTATGTGCGCATGACTTCTTGGCCAGTCGTCTTGGGCCGGCCAAACAGACGTGCACTTAGCATATTCTCCACCCGGCTGTATTGCACAGTCGGGTGAAGAACATGCATAGGCTCCCACTGCCTGTCGGAGTGCGGAACCACGGCGCTCAGACCAATCACGACGCTGCTGTCATGCTGGTGACAGCAGCGTCGTGATTGACTTAGGGAGTCGGCTTCCTGCTTCGACTGAAGAGTACAGAGGATAAGCGGCGGCTGGCAGGTAAGTGCAATTTTCTTTTTTTCTTAATCCCCCGCCTCTCCCCCTCACCGCCCCACCACTACTGCCCTGTAGCAGCCTCTACTGCTCAACCTGCCCACACTTCAAAGACTTCTGGCTCTGCCCTAAGCCTACCCATTCTCCCCTGAGCTTGAATGCTCAACCCTCAGCCTGCCTTTCCTGCCTGCCCCCTCACCCCCTCATTCTACCCATACCTCCAGCTATTCCAGCACACTGCTCCCTCTCACCCAGTCTGCCACTTCTAGCCAGCAGCTCTCTAGCCTGTATATGTGCTCTCCACCCCGCGTACTTGTTCTGCCTCCTTCCCCTTAACTTGCCCTCAATCCCCTCATCATGCGGACCTGGAACCTAGAAATCACTGAGATGCCAGGAGAAGAGCCCTCGCTGAGGGACCTTGACATGCCTAAGACAAGCATTGGAACTGCGCTCTTGAGTGCAATGGGGGTTGGGGTCAGAGAAGTGTCTATAAAGAACAAAATATTCTGCAACTATTTTGTTGGACTTTCACCGTCAGGTAAATGCGCAGTAGCGGCCCGTGGTGTGAGTGCTGCCAGGCGGTGACGTGGGGCGGGGGAGGGGCAGGGTGGGGGGTAGTAAAGTACGGAATATGGCCGTATAGAGGTAAGTAGACATATAAATAAATAAAACGAATTTCGTTACGCGCGCTGCATCGCATTTGGCGATGCAGCGCGTGCAACGAAATTCGTTTTATTTATGTATATGTCTACTTACCTCTATACGGCTGTATTCCGTACTTTACTACCCCCCAACCTGCCCCTCCCCGCCCCACGTCACCGCCCGGCAGCACTCCCACCAGGGGCCGCTACTGCATGTCAGCACCTTATCTTTGAGCCCACCAGCCTATCTTTCTCCCTATCTGTGTAGCATTGATTAAGCCTGCACCAATTTCATGTGGTCCATATGGACCTGCGGCAAAATAGACCATGTCTGCAGGTACAGTGCTGCTGTAGCAGAAGCGATTCAAGCTCTGTTTTACCCAGAACATCTGGCATCAGACTCGACACACAGCTGATCCATTGCATGTGGAAGATACTGGCAGAGTCCTCTGAAGTTTCTGAGATTCCATACACACGTGGTGTAAGCATGACACATTCTAATAGGAGAAGATGAAGGTATGTGTCTACACTAGAAATAGAAGTCGCCTCTGAATCCAAATCTGCATATGGTTGCAGATCCAGTGACTGAGTTTAAGGGTGGATCAGTAAAGGCAGTAATGGTGTCCTTCAAAGCTGAGTCAACAACATCTGTGATGTCTGTTGGAGAAATGGCACTAAGGTGCAGATAGTGACTGCGGTGCAGGCATTGTAGGTGGCTGCACAGGCATATTACATATGGTGATACTATTTAATCTCCTACTGCTGGCATCAGCTGTGCAGCTGTAAAAGAGTCATGGGGAGACAAAGAGCATGGCCTCACCTGCGTCTGCCCCGTATTTAACCTGATGTCTTGTCTCTCACCCCATCAACCTCTGGCCATCTCTTCCCCCCACCATCTAACAAGCATTGGCATAGCCAATAGGTCTCGCTTTTGGGACCTTATAAGTATTTAGTTATGCAGCACAATATCCTTGGTGCAACAACATCAACTGTTGCATGGGTAAACACTTATAAGGTCTAAAAAAGCGAGACCTATTGGCTATGCCAATGCTTGTTTTTTGAGGGGGCAAAAACAATTGGAGGTTGAAGGTTGTGAACTAGTACCTGTATTATAACACTAGCAGCGGCCAGACGCTAGGGGAGACTCAACAGATGGCAGATTCCGAGAGCAGGCTGAGGTGGTGTTGAGTGATGTTGAGGTGGTAGTGGTGGTGGTGGTGGTGGTGACTGGTGCTGAGACGATGCTGAGGTGATGCTGAATGATACTTAGGTCTTGCTGAGTGATGATGATGTGGTGGTGTAGTATTGCAAAGGCGATGCTGAGTGATACTGATGTGGTGTTGAGTGATGTTGTGGTGGTGCTGAGTGATGCTGTGGTGGTGCTGACTGATTCTGTTGTGGCCCTGAGTGATATTGTTGTGGCCCTGAGTGATGCTGTGGTGGTGCTGAGTGATGCTGTGGTGGTGCTGAGTGATGCTGTGGTGGTGCTGAGTGATGCTGTGGTGATGCTGAGTGATGCTGTGGTGATGCTGAGTGATGCTGTGGTGATGCTGAGTGATGCTGTGGTGGTGCTGAGTGATGCTGTGGTGGTGCTGAGTGATGCTGTGTTGGCCGTGAGTGATGCTGTGTTGGCCGTGAGTGATGCTTTGGTGGTGCTGAGTGATGCTGTGGTGGCGCCGAGTGTTGCTGTGGTGGCCCTGAGTGTTGCTGTGGTGGCCCTGAGTGTTGCTGTGGTGGCCCTGAGTGTTGCTGTGGTGGCCCTGACTGTTGCTGTGGTGGCCCTGAGTGTTGCTGTGGTGGCCCTGAGTGATGCTGTGGTGGCCCTGAGTGATGCTGTGGTGGCGTTGAGTGGTGCTGTGCTGGCCCTGACTATTTAGTGAGTGCAATAGGTCTCGCATTACTTAAAGTTTGAGCTATTGGCGTTGCAAATAATAATGCAAAACCAATAGCTTAAACTTTCAGTAATGCGAGACCTATTGCAGCCAGGCCTCCTGTGTGTATGTTGGGGTGCTGAATGGTAGAAACGGGTTGTTGTGAATAAAGATAAAAGGAGTTGAGGCTTCTGCAGCCTGTCAAAGTAAACAGTATGGTTTGTTCACACAAATAAACGTACTTGAGAGGCTTCTGCAGCCAAGGGAATAATTGTGGAGGTGCTAAATGTACGCAGCCTATAAAATGAAACAGCATAGAGTTTATTAAAGTAACAGAATAGTGCATGGGCGTAAGAATTATTTTTAAAAGAAGCATAAGAAGTCGTAACAAACTGCAAGTATTTGCTTTTATGAAAGAGCAATATTAAAAGAAAAGCTGTAAATGTTCGCAGCCAGGCCTGCTGTGTGTATGGTGGGGGGTGCGTGGCTAAGACGGCGTGACAAATACAAGCATTAGCGAATACTGAACTGCGTGCTGGTGGCACGAAAACATGTCCTAAAATGTGTAATTACCTAAACAATGTAATTACTGAAAAGGCATCAGAGGTTGAAATGTTTAGAATTTGACAGAGCACCTTAACCTGTCAAGCGTTAATAAAATGCATGCTGCTGCTACCGAATTTGATATTATCTAAAAGATAAATAATGACTTTTAAGGCATTAGGGACCAAAATCTTTTTTTAAACTTTTGCTGTGAAAAAACACGCATACATTTCCTGATGTTGCTATGACACTAGTTCTGAAAGTATATGGTAAAAAATGAAGTTAATTATTTACTAAGTATTGGAGCTAATATTTAAAAAAAAAAAAAAAAAAAAATATACAGGAAACAAACAGTTTTTGCAATGTGGGCAGACGAGGGAATGCGTGCAGACAGGAGCAGATAAACAACCCCAACAAGCATTGGCATAGCCAATAGGTCTCGCCTTTGGGACCTTATGTGTTTAGCCATGCAACAGTTGATTTGTTGCACCAAGGATATTGTGCTGGATAACTAAACACTTATAAGGTCCCAAAAGCGAGACCTATTGCATTGCAAATGCTTGTTTTTGCTTCAAATTAAGCACTATGAGAGCGGCGGTAGCCACGTGTTTGTAGGTACACATAATTTTTTGTTGTAGCGTAGCTCCACTTTAGGTGTTATATTTTGATTGTGTGTATTTTCTACAAAGTACTGCTATTCCGCAAAAGTACACTTCAGGCATGTTTAACTTATTCAAGCTAGCTGGGCATAGATGCATTTGCACTGATTGAGAATGCAAAGTAAAATTGCTATGTTTGCCGTTATAGTTTTGTAAAAGCAAGGGTGGGGTAAAACACGTCTATGGTCGTTTTACACACAGGCTAACTTACAACATTATTTTGTGTGGAGCTGCTGCATGTCCAAAGACCGTCATAAAATAAACAGAGATCGAGCAATGCTGAATATAAACTGGTGGGTTGTGGCGCTCAAATCAGCACGCTATTGCTGCCTGATGATAGCCCCGGCACATGTTTTCTCACAAATTAAGCAGTAGGAAAAAGACTGAACAGGCTAACCTACAACCTTATTTTGTGTAAAGCTGCTGTATGTAAAGAACCCCGGCACTTTCCCGTCACAAAATAAACAGAGATCGCGCAATGCTAAATATAAACTGGTCGGTTGTGGCGCTCATCAGCAGCATGTAATAATAAGAAAACAATTGTTCAAGCTGCGGATCAGTGAATTTTCTTTTCGTTGGATATAGAAAGGTGAAGTTATTGGGCCACAATGAAAGCTATTGAGCTGAAGCTGAAAGTTACTGCGCTAGTACTTTTGCCATTCAAACAATATCTGCTCCTAATTTGTATAAATAATGTGCTCTCTGTTACATAAACGTAATAAACAAATGTACTATGTAAAGCTGCGGCTTGATCAGAGCCACGGCGCCTCTAACGTCACAAATTAAGCAGTAGGAAAGCAGCTGTAGCTAAACACATTGTAATTATAGTTTATATGTTTTAGGTAACGTAAATTATTAAAAAAAAAAAAAAACTGTCTAAAGCTGCTGCCAGATAAAAACACCGGCACTTACTCTGTTGCAAATTAAGCACTAGAAGTGCGGCGGTAGGTTCGTGTTTCGAGCTCTACAGAAAAAATTTGTAGCGTAGCTCCACATTAGCTAATAGTTATTCATTGTATGTCTAAATATTACGTGCTTCGTCAACACTCAGAGGCTATTAAGTACAACTACGCAATACAAATTTTATACAAACAGTACCTCCATTTTTGGCCTTTAAATTACATGCCATCCCACTAGTCAGTAAAAAACCGAAGTAAGAAGCACACAAAAAACCTTTTTATTTAAGAAACAAACAACAAATGTAGAGTTACATGCATGTTTGTAGTAAAATACATATAAAATGTAAAGCTGCTGCCTATTTAAAACACCGGCACTTCCTTTCTTAAAAGGAAGGCTGGAGCTACGCGTTTGCAACTAAACTCAAATTGTTTTGGAAAAAGGCAGCCTGAAAGTCTACTGGAGTGTGACTTTATGTGTAAATCCCTACACTTGAGAAAGGAAACCAGGACAGGCTAATTAAGGGCGAAGTAGCTGAGCGAGAAAGATTGTAATCTATTCGTCTGCAGCATCTGTGGCATGCAAATCAAGGACAGCAGGACGCCGAGGTTGTTAAAGCAACAAAGGGTACCACTAAAGTTAGGAAAAAAACAAAGTTCGCTCGGAGTTTCACAAAATAAAAAATAATGTAATGTATAAAGATGCTGCATAATCCGAAACACAACATGTTTGGCCTTTAAACACTATCCCCTCCCCATTTGTATTAACGTTCGTGATTTTTGGATTAAGCAGATTAAACAGAAAACACGCTGTGTAAAGTTGCCACCTTATAAGAGCCCCGGCACCTCTTTTAATGTTGCCTTTGGACTATAGTCACAGTTGCAGTGCTTTTTTAAGCAAAGTAAATAGCTTTGTTTAATATTATAGTTTTATAAATATCAAGTGTGGGGTAAAAAACGCCTATGTACGTTTTTTACACACGCTTAACTACAACAAGCATTGGCCGCGCGGCCGTGAAACTGACACGGCCGCGTGGCCGTGAAAGTGAAAGTAATCGCGGGTTTTGTAAGTGCAAACAGTGGCTTTTGCTGGCGACCAGCTTGCGTTCACGCGAGCGTCCAGATGGCGAGGGAAGCCATATGGCGCCTGATCGCGCGTGCACGCTCGCGTGAACGCAGGCTAGTCCCCAGCAAAAGCCACTGTTTGCACTTCCAAAACCCGCTTACTAAAAGTCTCGCCAGGGCAGCGCATGCGCGCTGGCACAGGCGAGACCTAAAAAGTACATTTGAAATGTGTGGAGACAGGAGAAGCCGAAGAACTTACAACAAATGTTGTTAACAAGGAGGCTCTAAATGCGGAGCGATAGCGATCAGGGAAATGAGGCTACAACCAGATCAGGCTTCCTCAGGGACAGGAGACTATTAGAGGCCCACAGCCATGCGTCCTGTTCCTGTATGTATGCCCTGGGGTGCGAGGGGGAGATAGAGACGTGTTGTGGTGATTTGTGATAAACGTACTTGTGAGGCTTCTGCAGCCAAAGTAATAATTAACATAATGGTAATTGCTTGCACGCTGGGAAAGTGAAGAGTAGTGCCAAAATAAAAGTACAAAGCTTCGTATGCTTAAAAACTGCCATTGAAATGTGCAGAAAGCGTTAATATAAATCAAATAATTTCCCCTCCTAAATAAAGCTAGCCCAGGCGTATGGAGTCCGGAGTTCCTGGCAGCCACACAACTCGTCCTGGTGTTCTCTTTAGTGGCGGCTGCCTAATTCATAATGCATTTCTGTTGATTCTCCATGTCCCGCAGGAGGACAATAGGAAATGATTGTTTTAATTTTTTTATTCAAATACTGGAGCATTGAAGTAGCAGCGTGCAGACTCAGCACAGCCATACTCTTCCATATAAATAACAGCATCTCATGCAGCGCTGCTACAGCAGATTGGTTAATGGAGCATAGAGAAGCGTTTACCCAATGCAAGGGCTCAGCACAGCTGTGCTGATAACGTCAAACATACCGCATCTTCGCCACACTACTGCATCGGAGGGAGCGCATGAAAATACAGAAGCTAAGCTTGTTGCCCTCCTCAGTTGCACTATAACGGCATACTTTTTCAAAAGCAGTGACTCACATGCATCGGGGTCCTGGCAGCCACACAACTCGTTCGGGTGTTGTGCGTTGCTGATCAGCTGCTGCAGGGGAGGAGGGGAGGCGGGCAGGTCGGAGCCCGGCACAACGGCTGATCACTATGGCCGGAAGAGGCTTTTGCCCGGCCGCTAATGAAGAGGTGAGAGGAGCGTGAAATATGCAGCTTGTTTTTGATGGCTGGAGGTGGAACAGATGCAGCATTGAAGCTGCAAATAAAATGAAAGCGCAGCGCTTAAAAAATGGAGGAATGCTGCAAATAAAATGAAAGCGCAGCGCTTAAAAAATGGAGGAATGCGAGCAATGATAAAACAAGCATTGGCACGGCCGCGCGGCCGCAAAAGTGATCGCGATGCACTTAATGACCCGTGAGGGAGGAAAGACAAATGGCGGCCGCGCGCGTGAACGCAAGCTGGTCGCCAGCAAAAGCCTCTGGTAGCACTTTGAAAACCCCCTCACAAAATTTCTCGCAGAGCAGCGCATGCGCTGGCTCAGCGAGACCTAAAAACGGTATCTGGCACCCCATTAACCTCCCAGAGCACACAAAGCATTACCCTCAACTCACCCTCTCAAAAAATAGAATAATGCCTGGTATCCATCCACCCAACCACCCCCACCACCTTCTTCATTTACCACATGTCCAATTAAAAAAAACAAAATCCCGGTGTCCTGCTATCCAGGCGAGGTGGGAAAACAGAGGAGAAACACCTTGTTATCAGATTTTTATTGCAATCATAAACAGGTCCTGTGTCCGCTGTTTGTCTTCCACCATAAATAACAAGCATTGGCATAGCCAATAGGTCTCGCCTTTGGGACCTTATAAGTGTTTAGCATTGCAACACTTGATGTTGTTGCACCAAGGATATTGTGCTGGATAACTAAACACTTATAAGGTCCCAAAGGCGAGACCTATTGGCTATGCCAATGCTTGTTCTAATTGGCCTGAAAAGAGAGAGATCGTGGTACTATATTTTTTTTATGAAATCTGCGTGCAAGTGGAAGCAGTATCCAAGAGCAAAAAAGCCTGCCTCCTTGCTCTAGAACAGCGCCTTAGACAAGCATTGGAAAAGCTAGTAGGTGTGATGCTTGTACTGCGAGCTATTAGCTTTGCCAATGCTTGTTTATGTACTGGGGCGTGAATGCAGAGAAAAAACATCTGAAAAGGAATGCTACAAAAAGGTGTGTTTTCTTTTTTGAAGGGATCCATTGTTTCAGATGCTTTTGTCAGTGCTTGTTTACCAGTGCTAACAGCTACTGCAGCTACCAAGCGGTAAAACAAGCCCTTGCGCTTTCCAATTGAGGTGGAAGGACACATCTAAACAGACAATAGAAAAACTGTTACAAAAATATCCCAGTTGGCTGATCCAATATGTGATTGACAATATTACAAACCAACGGATATAGGTTCCAAGATTAAAAATAAAAGCCAATAGCTTATGGAGACTGGCGCAAACCGCCTTTAAGTATGTAGTACACTTTGCTAGCCATGAATGGTGCAAGCCCCATACATGTCGAGCCTAAAAACTGGATTGATAAACAGGTAATCACTAGAATCATATTTCTAATAAACTGCCAACTATTGCTTTCTGCGATCATCTTTTTTTCAATTCTTTTCCAGCATTTTATTAAATATTTACCAAGGTGTCATCATTTGCACCAAAACAGTTGTGTCAACAGAGCCTTGTCTACAAGTCATAACTAAAACCAGAATAAATTATCCATTACAACGCTGTCTCCTCCTCCATCCTCCTGCCGGGGCTCCAGAAGATGCCTAGCTTGGACAGCACTTAGACCACGGATCTACATTGCAGCCTCACCCTAAATGGGATAGGTGCTCCCAGGCACAGGCAAAGGTTTGTTGCACGCTGAGCCACTGCCCACCTTATTAATGTGGCCAGTAAAGGCAGGAGTGTAGCAAGGATACCACAGGCCCTGGAACGAGCAAGGAAAATGACCCCTCTGACTGCTGTTGGAGTAGTAAATACAACAATCATCAGTTTCAATGCCCACCCCCAGGGCTCTGGGCCCTGGTGCCACTGCACCTGCTGCTCCAATGGTAGGTACGCCATGAGAAATTGCTGAACTTTACTGGGGTTGCTTTTGTTTCTGTTCAGAGGGCGCATGCATAGCACTTTGGGTGAGCTGTCACTACTTATTTGTATATGGATAGCTTCTGTGTGTAGTAGCACAGTACGCAAAACACTACAATGGACTGGAATGTGGCCCAGAGTAATTACCAGTGCCAAAGATGAATTCAAGCATTTCATCCATCACTTTTAGTTCTTCTCAGCCCCACCCTTATACCTTTTGTCAACCTTTAGGCCCCGATTACTATGTCCGGCGGAAGTCCGCCCAACACCTTATTTGTCTGGAACCGCCTGACCATAGGTTGGTGGTCCCGACCTCTGTATTGGGATGCGACCGCCCTCAGGGCGGTCGGAAACATCCATTCTACAATGGAAGCTTGTGCGGTGGGTGGAAAAGGCCTGCAGCACAAGCTTCCATTGTAAAATGGATGTTTTTTAAACATCCCTACACCGTGTGGCAGGCACCATGAGGTGCAGGGATGTTTAGGGAAGGGGGCCCTGCTAGGGGCCCACAAAAAAACACTTTCCGGCAGCCTTTCCATGTCGGAAAGGCCGACATGAAAGGGCTGTCGGAAACTGTCATCATAATTCCGACTGCGGAGCCGAGCCTGGCTCCACGTCATTAGGGAATTATGGATGGCTTCCGACGGGCTCCTTCGGCCCGTCGGAAGCACTGTGGACGGTCCCTCCACCCGATGCCTCCGCCCGCCGCATCATAATGCAGCGGGCGTACCTCAATGTCGGATGTCGGGCGGACCGCAAGCAACGGTCAGTCGGTTGCAGCCTGCCCAACATCGTAATCGGGCCCTTAATGTCTCTGTGGAAGAAGTCAATATTTCGTTATCCACCATTTTGGAGACTTTATTAACAAAATCCAGCAATGTGAGCAAATGCCCCCTACACACAACAAGTGGCACTTTTTTAAAGATAAATAATCTATATTAATATAACATATAGAGTGTAGTAATGACAAATTTTACTATGATTGATGATATCACTCCTTTACAGCATCAGCATCAGCAACAAGCAGGCATTTT
Source organism: Calotriton arnoldi (assembly GCA_963921515.1). Taxonomy (NCBI): domain Eukaryota; kingdom Metazoa; phylum Chordata; class Amphibia; order Caudata; family Salamandridae; genus Calotriton; species Calotriton arnoldi. The sequence continues at coordinate 2,331,732 of CAWUFW010000883.1, forward strand.
AGTTGTTTTATTCCATTTTTCAGTTTTGTTTGAACAGTGAGATTACTTAGTGCACGCAGGTCAACGGAGGCCAAGTAAGGGCAAATACTTGTAAGATTTTTAGGATAATCAATGGATACATAAATATGTAGCATGTAAAATCATAGCACATAAATGTATCGTCCATTGATATTCCTGAAAATCTGATATGAAGCTGGCCCTCCTTGACCTACTGTGGACACCCCTGTTTTTTTGTCTGCTAGAGGTTAATCTCTGCAAAGAAAATGACGTGTTCTATAACTATGAAAATCTGCCCCTTTGTGTTATCAGTGAGTGTATTGCTATCTTCGATGTCCTTTTGTTTTTGGATGTTTCTATGACCCCAGAATCCCTAGATCAGAAATCTGATTCAGGAAATTGTTTGGTGAGGAGGCCCTCCTTTCTGCTAGTAGCACATTGGAATAGTCCACATAGGTGCATGGTTACGTAAACTACTGTACATGTTTATAGCACGGTAAATTCAGCACACAGACAAGCCCCTGGCAAGCTCTTCCTGTCAACACCTGCATCCACTTTAGGAAGATAAGGAGGTGCTTTTATCTATTTCACTTAGATTTGTGGTACATGCATTGAAATCAGAGAGAAATCAGGACAGTATCAAGAGTAAGGAGATTGTTGGGTAATAAACTACCCTGCCTCAAATTCAGTGTAAGGTTATATTCCAGCAGGTTTGTTAAAAGATACTGACTCGCTGCTCTGAAAACCTTTATTTGGGGGAGAAATTGTGGTCTTCGCCAACTACAAAACTAGAGTTAACCACTAGTTAAATGTTTCCAATCAGATACTGTGAAAAGCAGCGAGTCTCCTGGGATCCCCAATGCTGCCCGGCGCAAAGTCACCTTTAATCCACTTTGGATTCACTATCTAAAATAACGAGGCAGGCGCTGGAAGCTGGAAGGCAAGAAAAAGGTTTATTACTCTTAGAGGAGACCACGTCAACTGCTGACACCAGGATGTCTTCAGGGAGGTGTTCTACTGGCAATGCTTCTGACTCTTCCTTTTATACAGTTTTACACAATGTATTTGTTTCTTTTATCATGGTTACAAGCTTGGAGTCTCCGCCCGGGCAGGTTGTCACACAAGCCTGACATTGTTTTATCAACATGGTTACACAAGCCCAACATTAACTCTCCTCCCACCCAGGTCAAAAACAGACAATTTAATTGCAGCTGGACCTTGCTTCAGGGTCTAAAAACGAGTGAGACCGGCCAGATCTAAGAGTCCGTTCTGTTGATAAGAACAGGTCCCATTGTTGGCAAAAAACCAGTCTTGCTGTGTGTAGTGCAATAAACCATGTTTGCAAGAGTCTGTTTGGTATTTGTAACCCGTTTGTGCAGGGATGAGAGGAAAGACGAGTTTGAGGCAGCAGGTGATGTTGATGTTTGTAGTGGAAATAGTTTATAGCCCCCAGCACACATATCAGGTTTGGTCAGAGAGTCAGAAGGCTGCTAGAGGACAGGGTGAAATGAAGGTGACCAACAGAGTACAAAATGGCTGTGGTCAATCAGAATGACTGTAGTTTATGTGCACGTAGGAACTTTCATCAGACAAGATGGCGCAGAATGTTCATGATTGTGTTTTGTTCTTAACAGTCGCCCCTTTGAACATAACTAGCCATCTTGTCAGTCTATTTCGATCTCCATAATGTCCTGTATTTCTTGTTCATACATTACTCTCATTTTTGTTAACTGAGTGTCCATAGTCTTAGGGCGCAAGGCACTTATGCAAAGAGAACACAAAGGTGGTATACAGTGTACACCCAAACAGCAACCACATATTGCCAATACTGGGACCAAGAGAAACATTGATATTTTCCAACCCCAGTCCTTTAAGATGCCCCAAAGCCAACTTCCAATTGTCCAAGTCTCTGATCCTTGATGAATTTCTGAAGACAGTCTGTGGAGATGTTCGATTGCTTCATAGACAGAGGGTGAATTATCAGGGATGTATATGCAGCAACTGGCACCAATGATGCGACATGCTCCTCCACGATCCGCTAGTACCACGTCCAGGACCATGCGGTTTTGTAGGGCCACCAGACGGACCGCTTGAAGCTCGGCCGTGTTGTTGGTGAGGATGCCAGCTGTGACGTTCAGGGCGGTTTCTACCGCTTGAGACAGATGTCTGATGGCTCGGCTGTTTGCCATCGGACCTCATAACGGGACGAGCCCTTTTGCTGCGTCAACGAACTGTGATGCGGCAGAGTCTGCTTGATCAGTGTCTTTAGAACGCTTTTCTCGATGATGCTCTGCAGGGGCTGTGTAGGTCGGTGGCAAAACAAAGGCGATGTAGCACGTGCCCCCCAGTTTCTTGGGAGCCAGGTGTAGGCTTTGGTTCCACAGACAAAGTACATATTGGGTGATGCAACAAATGCTGGAGGATTGGCAGTGTTCAAAGTCCTTACAATGTTACAAGTGCTGTGACCCACATTCTTAGTCCCACGGCCTTCAATGCATACAAGGCCAGAGACGTTCACCACAGATAGGGCCACAGTCAGTGTTGCAGCAGTTCTTTTCTTCAGGTAGGAAAATGTGGCTCTGACAGGATTATTGAACACTTGTATTTCCACTCGTTCTTTGGAGGGGACATTCATTGGGAATGTCGTATTGGAGGTGTGAGGGCAAAGGGAGCTGCTGTTCTTCCTGTTTGGTTTAGCCAGAACTCGTTGTAGAACTGAGCGATTGTCCCATCGGAAGTGGCATTGTCTTTGTAACTTTCTTGTAGGAGCATCATCCAGGCAAGGCAAGATCCATGAACAGAAAAGGGTGAAGGGATGAAAGGGATGGAATGTTCAGTGGCATGTGGTAGCAGCCCACAGACCCAACAGTTAGTGGCATTGGTGGCAAGATTGTGCTGGTGCAGCATCTGTACGAAAGAATTATTCCAGAATTCTTTGCGTCGTTCTCGGAGATGTGGCGGTAGTGATACCAGGTAGTGTTCTTTCTTTGTGATTGGTTGCATGGTTGGTGACAATGTTCTGTATGCAGGTGCATTCTCTTCAATGATCCAGAGTGTGACCATTAGCAGGAGGCAGGTGAGAAATGCAGCTACAAGTGCAATTGTCTTTGTACTGTGCAGTTCAAAAGTCTTGGTGTCTTTGCGGTGGCTTTGCAGGTGTTCCGTTTCTTCCATCATCTTCGAGGAGCTCACCAACTGTTAGGACCACAGACTTTTGTCTGGCGTTTTTCCTGGTAGCGTTGTTTGGCTGTGCTACCGATCTGAGACTCTGACTCAGTTAGTGGCCTGGTTGTTGGAGCTCCCCCCTTTTCGTCGATCTTAGGTTGTACCCTTCCTTGGATGGCACCGTCGGGTCGGGAAATTCAGACAGTTGGAGGGTGTCTTCTTGTGGGTAGCAACTCAGAGCTGGTCGGTCTTTTGCGAGTACTTCCTCTTGCACCTCCACCTCTTCACAGGTTGCCAGCGTTGGAGGGACTTTCTTGCAGTGGTGGGCGTGCAGCCAATTTTTTTCCTTCCACTCGGAGGGCAGTTCGAGTGGTGATCAAGACTTGCCAGGGGCCCGTCCACCTGGGCTCCAGATTCTTCGTTCTTTGGAAGTTGCGAACTAGGATGAAGTCCCCAGGCTTTATCACATGTCCTGGGCCCCTGGATATGTCAGGCAAGGCTTGCTGCACCTGTTGGTGGATAATTGTTAGCTCGTTTGTCAATTTATGCAGATAGTCTGACATTAATATGTTCGGGACATCGTTAATGGAGGTGGGTCTTGGTGCCGCCCAAATGTTCATAGGCCTGCCGAAGACCACTTCATACGGGGTCAGTCTGTGTTTGGTCGGGGTGGAGCGCATTGATAGCAATGCCAATGGAAGGGCGTCGGGCCATTTCAACCCGGTTGTGGCAACTATTTTGGCTAGCTTTAGTTTCAATGTTGCATTGTGTCTCTCTACCAGGCCCGCTGATTGGGGGTGGAAGACGGCATGGAATTTTTGTTTTACCCCCAACCCTTTCAGTATGTTCTGTATCACTTCGGCTACGAAGTGTGGGCCGTTGTCGCTCCATAAAATTCTGCAAAGGCCGTACCGGGGAAGAATTCTTTCAACAATACTTTTGCAGTGGCTATGGCAGTATTGTCGCGGGTGGGATATGCCTCCACCCATTTGCTAAAAGCGCACACAACCACCAGGACATATTTTAGACCATGGCATCTCTCTAGTTGGATGTAATCCATTTGAAGGACTTCAAAGGGGTGATCAGGGACTCCAAACCCTCCCCGTGGTACTACTGTCCCTTTCCCTGGGTTGTGTTGTAGGCATACTATACATTGTTGTACTAGGCGCTTTGCAGATTCTGTTATCTTGACATTATGCCATACTCTTGTGATTAGTTCAATCATGGGGGTGGAGCCTATGTGTGCTGGTAAATGTGCCATGGTCAATATGGGGATGAGGTAGGCATTGGGTAACAGCCATTTATTTCCGTCTTTAGTTCTCCAGCAATTTTCCTCGTCTTTTAGTCCCACCTTTTCCCACTCGGTCAATTCGTCTTGTGTGCCTGTAGTCTGTATGTCCCTTACAGTGGTCCTAGCATCAGTCCATTGTTCAGCTTGTGACCTGGTCACATACATTCGTGTCATGGTTCTGTCTTCTGCTGTGGCTCGGGCAGTAACGTCTGCTAGCGTATTTCCCTGTCCAATGAGATCTGTCACTTTCCTATGTGCTTGGCATTTTATCACTGCTAGCTTTTTGGGGAGGAGGACTGCTTCCGTCAAGGCGGAGACTAAATCTCCATGCAGGATGGGTGTACCGTGTGAAGTCAGGAACCCTCTTTCTTTCCATAGAATCCCGAAATGGTGAACCACCCCGAAGGCGTATTGGCTGTCGGTGTATATGTTAACTGTCGTGCCAGCTGCTAAAATACATGCTCGTGTGAGGGCAATGAGTTCTGCTGCCTGGGCGGAACGTTGGGCAATACGGGCTGTTTCTAGAATGGTTCGGGCTGTGGTGACAGCGTATGCAGCTGAGGTGGTGCCGTCGGGGAGTTTGATGCACGAACCATCCACCCATAGTTCTCCATCTGGCTCTAGAAAGGCGGTGTCTCTGAGGTCTACTCTACTTTTTGTTTGTTCATCGGTTAGTGTCACACAGTCGTGTAGTGGAGCCACGTTAGAATCGTTCTCGGGTAGGGGTAACAGTGTGGCTGGATTGAGGGTGGTGCATCGCTTTAGGGTAATGTGCGGTGCTAGCAGGGTCAACTCATATCCTGTCAGTCGGGCGCTAGTCAAGTGTTGGGTTTTGGTCTGGTTCAGTAGTGTGTCGACTGCATGGGGTACTAAAACAGTGACTGGATTGGAGAGCACTATTCCTTTGCTCTGGCGTATTGATACCGCTGCAGCTGCCACAGCGCGCAGGCACGCTGGCAGTGCTCTGGCTACTGGATCGAGGGTGGCAGAAAAATATGCACAAGGGCGTTGTTTGTGACCAATTGATTGTGTTAGGACAGACAATGCACATCCCTCCCTTTCGTGTGTGTAGAGGAAGAATGGTTTGGAGTAATCTGGGGTTCCTAGGACTGGTGCTGAGCAAAGGGTATTGCGTAGTTCTTTAAAGGCTGTCTGGCATTCGGGGGTCCAGGGGAGAGGTGAGGGGATGTCCTTAGCTAGGAGGGAGAGAAGGGGTTTGACAATGAGGCTAAAGTTCGGTAACCACTGTCTGCAAAACGAGGTGAGGCCTATCAAAGAGCGGACTTGCTTCTGATTTTTGGGGACAGGGGTGTCTAGAATTGTCTGGATCCTGTCAGGCGTGAGTTTTCTCCCTTCTTTTGATAAAAGGTGACCCAAATAGGTCACTTGTGATTTACAGAACTGCAGTTTCTTTCGGGAGACCTTGTGACCATTCTCAGCAAGGAAATGGAGTAGTTTGATGGTGGCTGTGACGGCTATTGGTATGGTGTCTGCTGCTAGAAGGATGTCGTCTACATATTGTATTAGTGCCACTCCATCTGGCAATTGTATGGCGTCCAACTGTCTTTTAAGCGCCTGGCTATAGATACTTGGGCTCTCAGTGTACCCCTGAGGTGCTCTACAAAATCTATACGAACGGGAATTTAGGGTAAATCCAAAAAGATAGCGGCTGTCCTCGTGTATAGGTATGGAAAAGAAGGCGTTCTTGAGGTCGATCACAGTGAAGGTGGTGGCAGTGGAGGGGATTAAAGTCAAAATTGTCGTGATGTCGGAAACTACTGGGTATTGTGGTACTACGATTTTGTTTACCTCCCGCAGGTCAATGATGAAGCGGTAGGCTTTCCCATCTCCCTCTCCCTGTCTCTTTACAATCGGTAGTATGGGACTGTTACAAATGTTGCTCACTACTTCCTCTACCACCCCTGCCTCTACCAAAGAGTGTATGATCTCGGTTAGTGCTTTCTCACCCTCTGGCGATATTTTGTACTGCGGTACCTTCGGTAGGGTTGCGTCCTGTCGTATTGTTACGTGTACTGGGTCAATCATCATTCGTCCTACGTCTGAATCAGCCCTAGCCCATAAGTGTGATGGCAAAGTGTCCAGTAGGGATGTGTCAGTCTCAGAGATGGAAAACATGTGCTGAAAAGGGTTCTCTCTATGGCGTTGGGGGTTGTCATACAGGATGACACGCACTCCGTCTGGTGAGCATCTGATAGTCGCATGGAAGTGTTTCAAAAGGTCGAGGCCCATAATGGCGTCTGGGGTGTTAGATGAGAGGAGGAATGTCGTTTCGACGCCATTGCTGTCAAGATTAAAAGGGATGGGTCGGGACAAAGGGTTGGTGGAGGGCGTACCGTCAAATCCTATTGAAGTCACATGTGAGCCTGACAAGGGTGCCCTTGGAATCAGTCGTTTGGATAGTGCACTACGTGTTGCTCCTGTGTCTACCAAAAATGTCGACCTTGTGCCCAGGACCTCAGCGGTAACATAAGGGCCTTGCTGATCAACGCAGAGCTCGACTGGATCCCTCCCTTGCCCCTGGCTGTCCTATGCAAAGTCGTACGTATTGTCATAATCTGTCTGTTGGTACTGATTCTGTCTGGGATGGTCAAATGCGTTCACTCTTCCTGGCCTTTCCTCGCTTGCTTCACTCGCGTACCCTCTCCCACGTCCTCTTCCTCTCTGTCCACTTGCTATTTCCCTCGCCCCTCTGCCCCTAGCAGCTCCTAACAAAGCCGGGCATTGGGATTTCCAGTGTCCATATTTTTTGCAAAATGCACATTGATCCTGTCCTAGGTCTTGGCGTCCTACATATGATGTAGATGGATTGTTCCTAAGTGGCTGTACTCTAGGGGTATTCTGCTGGTTTCCTCCCCTATATTGCTCCCCTCCTGTATTCGCCCCCTGGAGTTGTGCTATCATTACCCTTTCCTTCAAGTCCTTCTTTTTCCTTTCTGTAGCCCTGTCATTTTCGTTTCTCTGATGCTCGTAATACTGGGCCATTTGGAGAATGGCCGTCGGTTTAGATGCTGCCCAACTACTTTCGCTGGCTTGTAGTTTCTGGGATACATCTGGCAGTAATCCTTTGACGTAGTTCTGCACAAATAAGTGGTGTCCGGTTGCGGTGGACATGTCTTGTCCACTGTAATCAGAGAACACAGTTTCAAATCTGGAGAAGTACTCTGAGACGTCCTCTTGTGGTTTCTGGCGGCATGCGGTTACTATGGACCAGTCTATCTTTTTCTCTGGGATCAGCGTTTTCACTTTCTCCACTATTTTGTCAGGGAGGTCTAATATTGCTTTAACTGGTTTTTGACCAGGGTTCCGCTGTTTATCTAGTGTGTCGAGTTGTTCCCAGGTATGACCAAACAGTTCGGTATGGTCTACTTTCCTAACCTGTTTCCACACATCTGCTGGCAAACATAACCCGAAGAACAAGTCTATGTCGGCAAGTGTCATTATTGTTGATCCCAGAGCGGTACCTAGCTCGGTGTAAAAGGCGGTGGGGTTCTTTCGTAAATCCGGCAAAGATTTACGGAAGGTCAGGATGTCCTGTCTGTCCCATGGCTGATACACCCAATTGTAGACCACCCTTCCTCTAGCGTCTTGATGGTTTATATCGTCATTAGTCCCTTGTCCTCTAGGAGGTATCCAGTAAGGGTCAGCTTCTTTTATTGGCATCATGCTATCTGTTTTTTTCCACTGAGGGTCCTGCTACCTTAGTTGTCCTGTCCCTATCTATCTGTCCTTGTTCTATGAGGTGACGCAATACTTCTAGTGTGGATGAAAATAGTTCTGCAACATCGTTGTCGCCTTCATCTCCGATGTCTACCTTCCTGTAGAGAGCCACTAATCGCTCGGGCCCTACGTCTTGGTACTTCTCTTCATATGCAGTAAGGGTGTGGTAACAGAGACGTACAATAAAGTATCGTTTGCGGTTTTCAACATAGGAGTTGCATATGTCAGTTACATGCTCTTCTGTCTCCTTCCTATCTATGAGGGATTTAACTACTTTATCAATGCCTGCTCGCTCATTTTTACTTAATCGCGGGACTCTGGGCGCTCCTTTTTCTTTTGTTCCTACCTCTACTACTGTATCCTTTGATGAGGCATTTGGTGTGGGTGACTCGGTGGGAGCAGAGGCGGTGGAGACTGAGGCGATCATGCCATCTCCGGCTATACTTTGGTGGTCCTGGCGTTGTACTATGGGATGAGTAGGGGCGTAAGGGGGTGGCATGTATATCATTGGGGGACCTAACAATAAATCATCATCTACCCCCTGTTTTGCTGGTAACTCGGGGTAAAGAGTTAAGGGCGTTCTAACAGGGCATTGACCTGATATTTTTGATTCCTGTTCCTTTTTATCGATTTCCTTTTTTTTTAGTTCTTCTTCTAACTTTTTACAGGCTTGGTAAGCTGATTTTCGCGTTTCTTTATCTTGTCTAGCTTCGTCTCTTTTCTTTCGTTGAGCTTCCTCTTTTCGCCATAAACCAAAACTATCAAACATGGCTGGTCTAGCTTTCTTTTTGTGGAGAGCTAATTCTAACGTTTCTATTTTAGCGGGATCGAAAGATCCCATCAGTGGCCACTGATTTACCCGGTCCTTCCTAGTGTACTTATGCCATAGTTTGCTATAAGCTACGGTGGCTAATCCATATTTTACGTACATGTCCTTGTTAGGGGTGCCTTCCGGCGGTGCCGGATGACTGACCTCTAACAAACGGTCCGGTCCAAAACAATCAAACAATCTAGAGAAAACAGGCATGACGTATTTAGCGGTCAAAATGAATATCTCAATTAATGTTAGACAAAAGTCTGCACTACCTGTCCTTCGCTGTCTGCAAAGAGAGAATATTCCTATTCTACGTTGTTTGCAAGCAGGGAATGTCTCAAATAACTCAAAAAGGAATACTAGTATTTCTATCAATCAATCAATTTAAGTCATGTTTTCTCACGACCTTACCCGGACCGTATGGACAGTTCTTCGTATTCCCCTTCCAGCGCCTGGTTGTCCTCTTACTCCAACAATCAATGCAGCGTTCCTGTAAGGCCCCAGTCAGGACCGCAGGTCACTCGAGAGAGGTCCGTTCGGAACCGGTGAAGTTCAGTCAATTGGCAGCCAGACGAGGGTCTCTTTCAGGCAGGTGCACTCCAATCATTTAGTCGTTCACTCCGTCGTTAGGACCTCTCTACTGGACCCACGTGTCTCTGATGGGCCCCCCGTTGGGTCGCCAATTTGTGAAAAGCAGCGAGTCTCCTGGGATCCCCAATGCTGCCCGGCGCAAAGTCACCTTTAATCCACTTTGGATTCACTATCTAAAATAACGAGGCAGGCGCTGGAAGGCAAGAAAAAGGTTTATTACTCTTAGAGGAGACCACGTCAACTGCTGACACCAGGATGTCTTCAGGGAGGTGTTCTACTGGCAATGCTTCTGACTCTTCCTTTTATACAGTTTTACACAATGTATTTGTTTCTTTTATCATGGTTACAAGCTTGGAGTCTCCGCCCGGGCAGGTTGTCACACAAGCCTGACATTGTTTTATCAACATGGTTACACAAGCCCAACATTAACTCTCCTCCCACCCAGGTCAAAAACAGACAATTTAATTGCAGCTGGACCTTGCTTCAGGGTCTAAAAACGAGTGAGACCGGCCAGATCTAAGAGTCCGTTCTGTTGATAAGAACAGGTCCCATTGTTGGCAAAAAACCAGTCTTGCTGTGTGTAGTGCAATAAACCATGTTTGCAAGAGTCTGTTTGGTATTTGTAACCCGTTTGTGCAGGGATGAGAGGAAAGACGAGTTTGAGGCAGCAGGTGATGTTGATGTTTGTCGTGGAAATAGTTTATAGCCCCCAGCACACATATCAGGTTTGGTCAGAGAGTCAGAAGGCTGCTAGAGGACAGGGTGAAATGAAGGTGACCAACAGAGTACAAAATGGCTGTGGTCAATCAGAATGACTGTAGTTTATGTGCACGTAGGAACTTTCATCAGACAAGATGGCGCAGAATGTTCATGATTGTGTTTTGTTCTTAACAATACCAGGCATTGTTTGCTGATGAAACAACAGTACACCGGAGAGACACCCATGTAATGAATCACCAGCTTTGGAGCATTGAACTCTTCACCTGTGAAAGCTAAAATGGAGGACCGCGCCCTACTTTTAACAACAAGGCGTGCAAGAGTCAGCAGCAAGCAAGCATCTAGGGAACTAGGTGGGATCTCTAAATTACAGAAATGTAACTTTTTCTGCCGTTTTTATTGTATTATTTCTGTTTTGTATTAGTTTCTCTTTTTTTGGAAGGAATTTACTGCAATAATTACGCCTGTGGGTGTAGCAGTGAATTCATTTTTGAATTATGTTACATCTTTACGGAACGGTTTACTTCTTAAGGAGCTATGCAGCAAATAGCACGAAATCAAAAATGGACTGGTTAACAAAAAGTGGTGCACGACCATAAAATTAGATATCCATTTGGAAATTGTACACCTGCTTCCCTTGACGTTGCAACGACCAATTGTGATGAGAAGCCCAAAACTCCAAACAGGCCGCAAATTAATATGTTCTTCAGTAAATTTCTCCATGAAACAGATTTTCCCGCTTATTCATACAGCGGCACTGAACAGAGCAGCGTACACCAGCGATTTACTCACAAACTTGTCTCACGTCTCCCTTGCGCAGTGCACAAATCCACGCAATTCCACCCCACAGCAGTGTATTCATTACCCACCGCTCTAAGTAATACTCGTCGTGTTGCTGATCCATTTGAGGTACAACCATGTGAGATACTGCGCCCGCTCTATAAGATGCCACCCGCAGAAGAGATAGGTCCACACAGAAAATGGCAGTGGATGATCCTTGCTATGGGGGTGGACCAAGCACAGAAGACCAATGGGCCAATTCACAAAAGCATTTATGAGTACGGAAACTGGTGCTATGGGGGTACTCTTTTGCGTATTCTCACATATGTTATCCTTGGTGCAAAGCAGTCATTTGGTTCTGAGAGTGCTTTTAAGGTAGTACATAAAGCACCTTGATCTCACTCAGTGTCTCACTCAGATAAGGTCCGCTTTCACAAGGTGATTGACAAGTTAATACAGTACTTTTATGGAATGGGTGGCAATGTTCTCAATAACCACAAAGGGTGTTCAGCATGGATATCAGCTCAATTCTGCCTCTTGATCTGCATCTCCATACAGCCCTCTCTTGCAGAAATTTCCCTTTCCAAATTTATAATTGTAAAAAGCTCCTTCTCGTGGTCAGCACATCATTTGCACTTTGATCTTAGCCAGATATGGGCTGAAAATTTCTTGTCCGATTTATGTGGTGCCCTCCTTTTAAACCTGGCTCCGCCCACCGATAGTTATGACTGGCTAGATGGTCCAGGAAGCTTCCATTTATCCCAATCATGCACTGAGGAGGGGTGGGAGGTCGTCATCCTGTTTACTGGAGGATTTACAGGACCATGTGACACTACCTGCTTGCCACTTCCTTGGCAGACTGTACCATGCATCCCACTCCCGCGTCACATGTGGTCCACTGTCCCTCCCTCACGCACCCCTGGTGTACCTTTATCTATGTCTCTCTGTATGTGATAAAAACCCCATGTGAAGACCCACGCCAGGACACCACACTACCCTTTCCTTCAAATAAAGATCAGCTCTGTACATGCCCAGTCATCCCTCAGTATGTAATTCTAGGATGGCACACCAACCTTAAAATGATAACTAGCAAGGTGCATCTAAACAGCAGCCACCAAAAATACATATACTCACAGATCTTGCAACCATATTGTCATTTAAATGAGATCACACTGTACAAAAGGCAGATGCTACACTGTATTTTTAGGGGTCATACCCACTCGTAAATGTTATTAATGGCCATCTCTTCATATTATTCAACTCCTACAACATACAGCCACTAACCTGTATGCAATGGATGAAGTGTAATAAACTGCTTTTACAGAAGTTGGCCTCCAACCGTGTGCATGTGTGGTGGATGCGGCCAAAGGCTGTGGCACTTGCATGTAGTATGTTTTGGCATTTCTGAAGCGCAAACCTAGTTAGTTAGCACTGGAGAGCTATATAGACTGAAAGACTCGGTGGGGAACCATTTCCTGGTACAGTACTTGTTCCCTGTGATGGGGCGGGCAGAAGCCTGGCTTACACCCCTCACTCCCCCGGGTATACCCATTATCAGAACGAGTAAAACACATTTATTTGAATATACATCCTCACCACTGGAGTGGACAACAAAAACTGACCCCATTTGTGAATCGAATGCGTTAAAACATATTCTCACTTTTATATCAGCGGTGTAAGCCACATTAGGTTGATGAGTATCAATTAAAAAGCTCTCACATATTATTGTGCGTAGTGCCCTAAAGTGGACAATGATAAAACTGGCATGGGATGCCGATTGTCCACCTCACAGTCGCAAGGCCTCTAGGGAATCGGGGATTTTCAAGGAGCCCAGCGCCACTGGAAAGTGAGACGGGACGGGAAAGAGTCAGTCAGATTCCAGGAAGCTTAGAATTTGGCTGAGCCTGGCCCAACCCTGCCAGCTTGCCAGGTCATTTTCCTGCAGCCCAGTCTGTACTCACTCGGCCGTCCCTTGCAAATGAAGAAATATTTCTTGTTTGTTTTTCTTTTCGCTCTACCACTAAAACCGGACCACGTGACTCGGTGAGTAGCGCGAGAGTGACGTGAAGAGGCAGAAGTTGCAGGTGGTTGCTGTACATTCCACCAGAGCATGCACAGCGCCCTATGCAGGGCGATGCAGCACACAGCCGGCCCTGCCAGCGCACCCACAGCTGCACAAAGCCGTGTCTGTGAGGGGTTTACTCTGGAGAGCTACAGCTGGGTGCCTCTTGTCTGGCAAACTGTGCCACCGTGTGATTTAATGCTCCTATTCCAAGGGGGCTTAACCAGCACACTAGAATCCAAAACACAAGGCTCCTGTCGGCATGAAGTCCCCCGTTCATTACTGGGACACAGCCGCATAATGAAAAGCGATTATAGGTGAACGCACAGTTTGGCGTGTGTGTGGAACACAGCCACACACATATAGGCTGGAAGACTGTGAGAAACATTCTTTTTTTCCTGAGTGACGCAGACGGAAACCGCCTGTCTTCACAGAAATACCTACTCTACATTTTCAAGGGTTGATTGTTTTACAAGCCCGCCCCGAGGCTTTACACATAAATTATTATTTTCCGAAGCCACGCAAAAGGCGTAAACCCTTGCGGGGAGGAGGTCTAGGAATGGGCAGGGTATGCGCCGGCATAGTGAACACTTGTCTGCTCAAACTCTGCGTTTTCATTGGGCGATGAGTGGGCCACGTGACCGGAGTTTTCTCTAAGGAGCCCCCAAGGAATAAAGCCATGTTAGCCCAGCTGCAAAAATGATTACCCAAACAGACCCTTTGGCTAGTCCCAACATTCCTTGAATGTCAATGTTTTAAAGTATGAGAGCAGGCCGCATTTTTTTAAAGCAAACCCTAGCATCATCTGCTTGCTTCAGGGATCAGGTTTGCCTCCCACTGCTGGCACTCTGCCAAGGCTGCCCAGGGGGCCACGTAGGGGACCCTCCAAAAGGGCGGCCGCCTTAGTGCCATAGGAAGGCACAGAAGTCTGCGCACTAGGCTCCCTGGGCTAGGGACCAGGGGGTCTGCTGGCCGCGTCACTTCCGGCCGTGGGAGGGGACAGGGGTATATTAGCCTTTCCCTGCCCTCTGCACGGTCTCTTGACCGCTACCCGTCTCGCGTTTGTCGACGGACACGGTGCAAGTTGGCTCATCAGACGGGCAGGCGGCATAGGGGCTGGCCTGCCCTGGGATCGCCCGTAAGATAACCCACCATGTTGGCATATTGGTTATGCTAATAAACCTGCAGCAAATTTCTCCACTAAAAAGGTGTCGTGTGGTTTATTTATGTATGTTGCTGTATGAGAACTGAGTGTTGCCGATATTGGCACTATGACAGCGCACACTGTTCAAGAATCCGATACACACGTTCGGTGACTGCTTACAATACTTTGTGATAAAGCCAGACAAAGCCGCATTCAAGGCACCTTTCTAAGCACTGAAGGCATTAAAGAAACCTCCTAGAGGCCAGATATCTGACACTCGTGTGATGACTGACAGCGCAGACAGCGTTAGCTCATCTATATGTGAGCATGAATACAAATCACTATAAAGAAATGGATTTGTTATGCCCAATGATCTAATGCTCTCCTACATCTGGCGTGAGTAGCTCGCCCATTTCCACGCTGTGCTTTGCATTCTGGGATTTGTAGTCCACTATAATGAAAAAAAAGGCAGTTTTGTTTCTATGAGGCTAGTGAATTCACCGCAGATGTCTGTTTGACCTTGTGGTTACAGGTTCAAATCCTACTTGGTATACTTGACCTTTTATCCTTGCAAGGTCAATAATATGAATATCATGTACATCCTCATTCTAAGTGCCGGGTCAACTTTGAAATTGAGTGCAAACTGTGGGGCTTATTTACAAGCCTCTTGCGCCGCCAATACGTCACTTTTTCCCATGTTAAAAGTGATGCACCGGCGGCGCAAGGGGCTTGTAAATAAGCCCCTGTGTGCGCGCCTGATTTCCAGCTATGGGTTGTGCACAAATTGTAATCAGTTTCTGCAAATGCACATTCCTCCACCTAACATGTGCGTAAAGGGAAGCAATAATGGTCTAGTGTCAGGGCAAAGAATGGACTCAGCGCCTTGGGGCCCTTACGGGTGCGTAGCAGCGCTATATAAACTCCTGATTGATTGAATGACTGCTTTACAATAGGTTAATGTCACCTAAATGATTCGTTTCTGTGTAATTTCCTTGCGGTCATAAATGATCCAGCGTATTTAAAATGATTCCATTTAGTTTCAATAGTGAATGTACAACAGTTGCCTTTGTTTTATCTGATGTAACCTGAAATGGCATTGAATGAATGCAAATGTATCTTAACTGAACGAGCTATAACAACCAGACAATTAAGTATCACATAACTGGCTAAATAGTGACGCCTATTGCGCCTAGAAACTGGAAATGGTGGTATGAAGCGCTATCCAAAAGAAAGCGGGTGTATACCGCAAGAAACTAATGTCTGTTAGACTCGGCACATATCTAAAGACAGACACCTATCAATTTCATTTTTTCAAAGAAGTAACAGGTGTCCCATTGTGGGTGGGGCAGTGTGAGTGGTACTTACCGGTCGTCCCGGTCAGTGCTGGGGATCCGGTTCAGCAGTGATGGTCGATCCCCTGAACCGGGCTAGCCGTCCATTGGTCTACTCCTGTCCTCGCGGCGGCCAGCACAGTTCCCCTTGGCAGCCCGGGCGAGCAGTGAGTGAAATGTCAGCTTCCTCACCCGGAGATGGCTGCCTCTTCCTCACACAGTGACTCGTGCAGGGCGGGCCCGGCTGCAGGCCTCGGACGGGTTAAGGTGCAACACGCTCCTCCGGCACCACACACAGGCTTTACCTCCCAGACACCCTCAAAGCCTCCTGCAGTCCACAGATCCGCGGATCAGACGAGTGTCAGCACATGGGATCTTACCTTCCGAGGCCTGGTGGCTTAACAAGGTGTGTGGTGAGGCAGAGAGGAGGCCCGGGCCCTCCCCTTCGGTGCTGCCACGTCCAGGACCGAGGACGCCTGTCACATTACCTGCACCCAGCGACCCTCGGCGCCTCGCAGGACACGCCGCTCCGGCCTGGAGTCCAAGCTCTACATTCCACAGACGTCAGATGGGACACACCGGCCCTTTCCAGCCCGCGGCCGCTGCTGCTGCCCCAACAAACCCATCCGAAGGGCTGTGTCAATAAATAATAAAACTCTTTCGTTTAACTCTCCGGGTAGGCTGATGGTGGCTCTCGGGTTTCTGCCTTCTTGAGTTACAGCGCATACCATCAGTGCTTTGTTTCACAGAGGGGAACCAGCTTCCACCCTCTGGAAAGTCCACGCTCACATGTGCCTTTTTATTTTAATAGTTACACTATCTTACTGGAAACGAGTAGTGCGCGCGCTGTAAGAATGCGGCGGCCGCGAAAGTGAAATGCAACTACAACAAAGCTTTGAAGAGAGGAGCGGGGGCGAGCGAGCGCGGCAGCCTGCTGAGCTGACCACACGCTCGTGCATCGTGCCTGAAACGTGCGGGTAACCGCAGGGAAAAGGCCATTGTGCACGAGTGTGTGGTCAGCTTTCAAATGCCCACTACATAAAGTCTTCGCCAGAAGCAGCGCTTGCGCGCTACTCTAGGCTCGACCTAAAAAGGAGTTACAGAAATCAGATACATTTTGTCTAACCAGTTGAACTGTGACCTATTTTTCAATGTGTGGATTATATCAATAAAGAGACATTGCATAATGTTCACCTTCGTGACTTTTGCAACACAGGAATTCCTTTCAGAGCTGAAGAGAATTCTGCATTACCCTTCCAAGAACATCAGCTCTTCCAAAATGTTCTCTTTTGATATAAGTTGAGTTATGTTGTTTTATTTTCCATTACAGGTTAGCAGGTGACTATGTACTAATCTCTGTTCCAGTCCTGCTGGTAAGTTTGTCTTAAAAACTATGTTTGCTGTTTATTGATATATTAGAGTTTAATTAGACTTAGCTGAAATAAGTACTAGAAAGTATGTTAATTATCTAATTATTTAACTGAGGTGGCATGGTGTGAAAAATAACGGTGGATTGGGATGCAGCCTGAGCAATTACTGGTGGTTGAGATTAATTTAAGCATTTCATCCATCACTTTTTTGTAGACTGACGAGTCCAAATTAGGGTTCCTATTGGTGCAGGGTCAAGACTGAATTACAATTGGCTTGGTCCAAACTGAGTTGGCATGGAGTGCAAAATAAAGGTGGACCGGGATGTGACCCCAATTAATTACCTGTAGCTGAGATTAAAATTCAGCCGTCACTTTTTTGCAAACTTCAATCATCTCATTGAAGCTACCCAGAATACAGGGGTACACACGTTTTGTAGTTTGTTTTATACCCACTTCAAGATTTTTGGGTTATCACCCACCCACAACCTATTGACTTGAGGTTAAAGACATCAATTACCACTGGTGAGTGATGTATTTAAATAGTTCTAATTGGGGACATGGCTAAATGGGAAAAAGGAGTGGACGTGACTCTCCTAAACTCAGCTCTGCACCCGGGTCCAATAGCATGATTATACTGCTTGGCAACCACTTCTACCGTCAAGGAAATATAGACTTCGTGACCGAATACTTGCTGCCCCAAATTGCGCGTCCCTCGACGCAGCCAGAAAACAGGCGGCAGAATAGGAGATGAATAACTGCCATCTTACACTCAGAGCCTGAAAGAGAGATTGGTGTGAAGAGGATCTCTACTTGCACATTTTAATTCTTTAATGTCTGGGTGGTGAACGCACTTGCGAAAAAGTCAACCAGTGTATCTTCTCTTTCCAGGCCACTACACATTTCCATATTGAGTGCACCACTTGGTGGCAGCTTTGGGGCACCGTCCCTGTTATCAGTGACACTCCAGCTGCACGAAATGCTTCTTTCCGATGCTCACGTCAAGCATTTCATGAGATGAGTTTTGGCCTGGCTGGGGATCTGAAAGTGGCATTAGTGGCCAGGGCTACATAATGACAAACAGATATTCAGTGGGGAACCTTCAACCCTTCTGGTTCTGGCTTCGACTAAATTGCATTAGCAACACTTATTCAGGTGTCCTCCAAAGATTCATGTATATTGAAATGCACCTTGCCCTTTAAGGAAATCCCAATAATGTTTTCAGTGGATCTATGTAAATATGGTGATCGCACAGCACACTATATTAATGGGGCCAACTTTCATGCTGTTCTACCGTTGGGAGACTTGGAGAGAAATGGAATGCTCACTATCAGAAGCAAGAGTCATTCTGGGACTGGCAGACACTGAATGTTATGGGCCTGATCGTCCAACCAAAGGTACCTCAATGCGAGACTTATGAATCACAACAGAGGATATTGAAAGAGCAAAGAAGGATGTACTGCATCAAGTCAAGATAATTAGCAGGCACAAAGAGTTGGGTGAACGAGGCACAGAATCTGACAACCAAGTCCCTGGACTCTGTATGGAGCTAACACATATGGGGCCTGATTCACAAAGACAAATTACACTTTTGAGGAATTTACACTTTTAAGTAAGTTTACTACTTATGGCTATTCAGAAAATCCAACTGCAAGTTACTACTAAAAAAACAGAAGTAAGTTCAGTATCACGCATGACCGGCCACTGATACTGCAACACCCTCTCATAGAAAATAATGGAGGTAGGGAAATAAAATAAAACCCGATAGGAAATAATGTTAAATTAATGTAAGAATTTTTTTTTATTAACAAATAATTGAATTGATTTTAAATAATTTTATACATCAATTTGATTAATTATTAATGCATATTAAAAATATTTGTGCCTTACACAAACTGCATATGCTGAGTGTAAACTTCCATAGGCATCCTTCAAACATGTACCAAAACTCAAAATTCCTCAATCTCCAACACCCCGTAAAAAACAATCATTGTTATAGGGCTTCTTAGATGCTTTCCAACTGTGAGTACTCATCCCACTCTGCTTTAAATCAGTAGCAATGGGGGTGTGTGAATATCGTGTGAAGGAAGGTGCGGTGTCAAGGGACAAAAAAAAGAAAGATTTTGTTTGTAAAAGATAGGAAGTGCCTCATGAAAGCAACCATCAAAGGTTTGTTGGGTAGTGCTACCAACTGGATCATGTTATCATCATTGACAATTTCCTATTCAAACAGGAGAACCTACCTGGCCCGAATGTGCCTATGACAGGTAAATGTAGTGTAATTGCTGAAGCTTGATTTCTACACTATTATAGTCCTGCATTGGACTTCCCACAAGAAGAGAGTTTATCCCTTACTCTCTAAGTTATACACTACAAATGAGTCCTCGCGCCCTAAATCAACTTTTTAATGTACAATCCCTGGGCTCATGATTAAACATGAAGTCACATGCTGGTGGGGGTCTGTGAGTGGTTGCCTTATAAATTTACTTGCTGCGCTGCATGAAGTTTTTTGTAGATATCCTCCCCCCCCCCACCTGTTGCCTAAAGGAATTGACCAAAATAAACATCAGGTAGATCACACAGCAGTAGCGGCCCGTGGTGGGAGTGCTGCCGGGCGGTGACGTGGGGCGGGGGAGGGGCAGGGTGGGGGGTAGTAAAGTACAGAATACGGCCGTATAGAGGTAAGTAGACATATAAATAAATAAAACTAATTTCGTTGCGCGCGCTGCATCGCATTTGGCGATGCAGCGCGCGCAACGAAATTCGTTTTATTTATTTGTGTCTACTTACCTCTATACGGCCGTATTCCGTACTTTACTACCCCCACCCTGCCCCTCCCCCGCCCCACGTCACCGCCCGGCAGCACTCCCACCACGGGCCGCTACTGTAAATGCGTATAAAATATAGCGAGCACACATGCCTTAAATTAAAAATACATGCAAACTTGAAGTAATTGGTGTAAAATGTGCTCTTTTACATTAAGAAAGTTAAGTTGGTTAATGCAGTCACAGCAGCAGACGTCTGTGTGCATTAGCGCTCACAGAATTGAATCCTGGTTGGCGCAGTGGGAAGTAGTGACGTGTATTTAGAGTACTAGTAAGCTTGGGAGCTTGCAGCCAATAGTACTGTGAATATGTAAGCCATTACTTTACTATTGTATCACACACAGTACAAGATAGGCTGCCACAAAAAGCTTTAGTGTTTAAGATAAAACAAGTGCTTTCAAAATGTATATTTATAGTAATACGTAATCGGAATGTAACTAGTGCAAAACATAGCCTAAGCACAGGCATGGATGGATGTGTCTGTGTACCTCACCAGGTAATTAAAATCTACCAGACAGTGGAAATGACAACAAGAATGTTGCATCATAGTCGCAGCACTAGAGACACACCTTAACCCGCAGAACAACCCAGATTATGTGTTTCGTCCTCAGACAAGCAAAACAAAAAGGCGAATCAACTGACACTTTCTACACATATTTGAGGGAACTGGCAAGCAGGGGCGAAGCTTCAGGGGGGTGTTTGGGGTGTTACACCCCCCTAATAAACGTATTTCCTGAAAAATAGTTGGGTACAGGTGCTTTCAGTCGGCTATTGTGAGATGTCAGTTGGATTGCAACAAAGATTTCTACATACACAGAGACAAACGCACACACACTTTTCCCTCTTTGTTTTGAAAGTCCCCAGAATATTGGTTATTTTACAAAAATATTGTTTTCTCTTTTAGTAGCCCTACCAATCCCCATTCCTCTCCCTTTACACTGCCCCTTAAGCCCGTCTCATGCACCCTGCTAGTCCTATAATGTATTTAAACATTATATACTAGCCTGATTGTCAGACAATTTGAAGCTCACACCGCTCCAATCTTATTGACCAAGCTACGCCCCTTGCTGGCAAGCATGTACATTGACGAGTCCAACAAAGAAATACGTGCGTATAGGAAAGTGAATAATTATTTTGGGTGGACAAGTGTCAACCTCAAAGGATAAGGCCACCACCTGCTAGATGTCACATAAATTAAATAAAATAAACCTGTGCCAAATCCCTGATAACATGACACACATCATTCAGGCTTACATCAAATGCAATGTGTAAAAGTATTTAAGCAGTGTGTAAACAATAGAAAAAGTCACACAAAATACAATAAAACTACATGCTAATTTTAAAATAAAGAGAAACAATTCTGCATACATTATGGCAAAAATGACAAAAATCTAATATGGGGGAACTAATTATATCAATTTTAAAACAACTTAAGTAAAAAAGCGCCAGAAAAATAAAGTGCTCAGTATCAGACAATGGTTTTGGTAGGCCGAGACCAAGGTGTAATTTCAGGCTGACCGATCTGGAGCTGGGGCTGGATACACAAAGAAGATTGGTCCTGGTGAAAGTCTGGAAGTCAAAAAGTTGAAAAATGTTTCTTAGTCCCAAGTCAAAAAGGGACTTTGTCACTTTTTGCGAAGAAAAATCCTTTCTGCGCTGGATGCCACTTAAACTGTAGCAGGCACCATGGAACCAAAGGCAGGATACCTAAAGCAGGTTGGTCGCTCTGGAGCTTTTGAGCTGAACATTTTCTCAACTCAGAATGGGACTTAGTCATTTTTTGAAGGCGCAGGGATTTACGCGTGGGAAGAAGCTGAAATCCAATCTGACACAGTGCAACTGCCGGTCAGATATGTTTTCTGGCAAGTACCTCTGACGCTTTGGAGGAAGTTTTCAAAAGTTTCCAAACTTTCTTAGGGTGCCGAAATAACCACAGGAGTACACTTCTCATGCCCGCAGGACGTCAGGTGAAGTCGCTTACAGCATTTAAGGGTGTCAAGCAGAGGCCAACAGCCAAGCCCAATCCAGTTCCAGTTGGCACTGGTCCCCTGGTATTTTTCACACGAATGTCCTCTTTGGTTTTTTCAATGTTTCCAGAGTGCCCAAGGGATCAGCCTAATGATCCTTGGAGATATTTCTCTCTTTGAATTTAATGTGGAAGGGGGTCCATCCACCTCAGGTCCTTCTCCAAGGTCACAGATGGCGAGTGCAGCAGGTTCAGATCGCCTGTCATCCTTTCACAAGCCCAGCAGTGTTCTGAGGAAAGCTGAGTGAGGGACCAGCTTTGCAGGGTTTACCAGCCTGTAAGTGGAGGACACCCTAAGACACTCTTAGTCTATTTCTGAACAATGGAGTAAATGTTTCCAGACCCTGGCCTCTTACTGCAAATAGACTCAAAATGCAATGTGTGATGGCAAATTCAAGATGGCCAAGGTATTCAACCACACTAAACTTGGGCTCTGAAAGCTGGGGTGGGTACAGGAGTGTACTACAGAAATTAATAATGTCCTCAACACAAAATGAAATGAGACTGAAGTCTAATAAGACAAAGCAGGGCTCTTCATTAATAAGACCGGGGATGCACAAGAATTGTGATCTGGTCCTATTTGAACGCTTTCAAAGGCACAAAAGTTTTACATGTGCATTAGACAGGCCTGTCATGCAGGATTTGACACAGTTGT
Organism: Calotriton arnoldi; assembly: GCA_963921515.1. NCBI lineage: Eukaryota > Metazoa > Chordata > Amphibia > Caudata > Salamandridae > Calotriton > Calotriton arnoldi. The sequence goes on from CAWUFW010000883.1 coordinate 2,354,235, forward strand.
TGTGGCAACAGGAGGAAAAACAGCCCTACCGTGAATATTCTGTTGAGCTCAGATGAGTCATCCCTGCCCATGCCCATTTAGGTCGACCTGTCAATCAAAGTGGTCTATTGTGTGGCTCCTGGAAGGAATTAAACAACCACGCAGGACAGCACCTTCAGACTAAGGCTAATTAGCCTACGGTGACTCATGAAAGTAAATATAGCTTTTCTGAAAGTTATTTTTCCTAGTTAGGTAGCCCAAATCTTATTTTACCCATGAACTGAATTTTTAAAAACAGTAAGGAAAGGTACTTGAACATTTCCTATAGCTGTTTCCTATTGGATAATGTAGTAATAGTGATTTAATCTGTGTTATCAGTATTTACTACTGGAACAGAGGAACTTGGTGATTTATTCACTGTCGGTACATGCTAACATTAATTTAGGCATGTACCACTTCTAGGCACTACGCACCATACCTTATGGGGATTAGATCATTTCAGGGCTGAGTTGTTTAGCGATGAGAAGCAAGTTTTTGGGCCTGCAAAAGTGATTATTTTTACAGGTCTATCTGCAACAATGAGCGCTAGCAGTCTGCAAGTGACCAGACACCATATACAATGGCCTTATTTTAAAATTAAATAATGCCAAATGGGGTTTTAAGCCAATTTCCACTTTGTTTTGGGGGTCAGAGCACATACACCAGGCACTGGATATTAGTGTCCCTATGTTAGATTTAAAAATTACCAGTAGGTGTGTTCCCCAAAAAATTCAAAACTGAGCGTGATTTTGCAACAGCACCCAAATAATTCAAGGATGGCTGTCTGCAGGCCTATGATGTTACATCCTCCGAAAGCCAAAAATAAGCCTCAATGAGATTCTTACAGAGTGCAGATCACACAAACTTACTGATTTCTGTGCCATCACAATGGAAGCGGCCATGACAAAAATGGTGCTTGGTGAGAGTGAGGATGCCACCCGACTCATCAAAATGGAAACTTCTGATGCAGTCCTCACCCAACCACTACACAAGACCCCTCCGGCCCAAGGTAGAAGCAACTCTTGAACTCAGCCTCAGGATACTGTGGGCGAGACATTCACCCTGCACCTGAATGCTGGAAACAAGACAAAACATGCTCTGCATGCGTGTGTCAATCTATTCTACACGAGTATGTAGAGGTGGGCACGGAAGACAAGCTGGAAGGAGAGGGTCCTTCACTGCGACTGTGAGAAACATAGACTCTGTGCAAGATGGAGCACCACAATGGTCGCATCCCAAGGGTTGGAGCAAAGGTGCTCGATATCAACATCCAGAGGGAGAAAGTGATGACGATAAAGATGTTTCTCATCTCTGCCGTCGACCAAAGGTCAAGAAACAAACACTCAACTTGTAGTTGTCATCATTGGGATAGAATTTATAACACTCATTGACATGGGGCAACTGTAATGTGATGAACAAAACCTAATTTGGCCAGCTCCAACCCCATCCCACGCCCGACATAATCTATGGCAACCAAGATCCATTATCATTATCAGCACCCTCATTTGGTATGGCTATCGAATGGTGACAACAAAGTTCTTTATAGTCAACAATAGCACTGGCATTCTTATCAGCTGCACCAATGCAGAGACACTGGGCCTGATCTCATATGCTGTATGCATCGGCAAAAGGATCACCCATGAATTCTGAGACCACTTTATGGGACTAGGGTGCTTGAAAGGGAAGCTACTTAGGCTCCACTTTGAATAAAGTATCAAGCCTGTCACCCTGAGGCACAAGAAGGTGACCAGGACCCCGCTGTGAGTTTCTCCCTTGGTAGTTACCACAAAACATAATCAACCGGAAGCCATACGAGTTTGTATCAACGTGAGGTTGCCCAACATGGCTATTTACAGAGAAAAGCTCATTGTGCCAACCCTTGACAATATCCTAGCAGACCTAAATGGAACAAAAGAGTTCTCCAAGCTGGGCCTAAATGCTGGATACTACCAGTTCATGCTGGACAAAGACAGTTGATACATAATGACATTTTTCACCAACATTGGGCTGAGGTGCTATAAAAGACTGAGGTTTGGCAAATCATCAGCCGCCACGGTCTTCCAAAAATGTCATTCACGAAGCCCTAGGCGCGTTGATGGGTGTCATAAATCTGAGCGACGACATCCTCATCCACGTACAGTCGCTGGCATAACACAACAAACAACTGCACAACACCTACCAATCAGTATTGTCTTACACATTTTTTGAGCCTCGGGCAAGATATATGTTTGGGGCCCTGATCAGGACAACTTTGAATTTTATTACCAATTTTCAGCTCATTCAAGCCTGCATGATGCCAAACAGTCTTTTAGAAATGGGGGTCACTCAAAACATCTGAAATATACCTTGCCCGAGGCCCCAAATATCATTAAGATGACAATGAGCAAAGAAAGACAGAGGTAGAAGTAGGCTGAGGGGAGAAAAGGAGACATACAGAAACAGACAGAGGTAAGACGGAGAAAGTGTTCTTTTCCAGGGTGCCCTTGTAAGGTGGCGGCCCTGGGCAATTGCCTACTTTGCCCATGCCTTCAAATGTCTCTGCCACCAATGACTCCAAAAGGCAGGTCTGACTCTCCACCAGGACAAATTCATTCTTTAAAAAAAAAAAAAAAAGCATCAAATGTTTTGGCTATGTCTTCTCGATAAAAGTCTTAGTGTTGACCCAAAGAAAGTCAAAAATATCAGACAGGCACCAGCAGATCATTTTTCGGCACTCTTAATGCTCACTTCCGTAACTTTCTGTGGGGAGGAGGAGAACCGAGAAAATCCATGGCCAAATGCAGACAACTCACATACAATAGAGGACTGGGCATGGACAATATGCAATTTTATTGCCGGGTGGCCCAATTGACTGGATATTCGGTGATAGAGAAGACCTGGCATACAGATTAAAACTCAGCCTCGTCCATCATACAAACCCACTACACCACTTTTATCACATCAAAACCCCTTCACACTTCCCTACAGTGACAACTATGACACTGACTGTTTGGCACACTGCCCTTAGGTAAATTAAGTAGGACTGCGAGCTGACACAGAGAGCCCCCTGTGGCTGGGTAACAGGCTCCCCAGTAATACTAGAGCACTTGAATATAGAAAATAGGATATTATTGGGATCCCAAAACTGGGAGATGTCTGGAGGTTTGACCACACTGGGTCATTTGAGTAATTACAACAGACTTTCAAATGCATAAATCTCAATTTCTTTTACCAAACAGGCACCAGCACCCAAGTCAGAAACGGATGTCAGGAGCTTCCTTGGCATGGTAAATTACTGCTGCTGCTTCATTCCAAACTTAGCCACCATGTCTCAACCCTTCCGCAGCCTCATCAAGTCGACAACCGCATGGGTTTAGCAACAAGAACACAAAGCAGCGTTTAACAATATCACAGAAACTATTCTGGAAAACACCACAATGCACTACTTTGACATCCGAGCGAACACTGAAGTGGTTGCTGACGCTAGCCCTGTAGGGCTTGGACCTATTTTTTCCCAGGAGCACAAGAGAGAATGCTGGAATCCCATTGCGTTCCCAAAGCGAACATAAGGCTCCAACGGTCCACCGGGCATGCAACCATTTTCACCTCTATCTCTTCGGGGGAGATTTCACGAAGAGGTAGAGGTGAAAATGGTTGCATGCCGAAGCACCATTAGTTGCATACAAGTAGCACTTGTACTGCTATTAAGAGGACCTCACAATTTTCCCCACCAAGCTTCGAAAAGTGCCCCCTCTCACTCAAACTATACAGTTTCAAAGTTAAGTACAGACTAGGATCCGATAACCCCAGCAATTTCCTCTACAGACACCCCACAAATGGTACAGAGGAAGACACCTGCATGACGCAGGGCATGGAACACTTGTGGGACTCATCTCACAGGGAGCCTGCCCCAGACCAATCTAAGTGGAGGAGATCAATCAGGCCACAAGCATTGACGAAAACAGCAAGTGGAAGACCTTCCTCCAAGGTCATGAGGCGAGAGATGAGGAGCTAAGCCTAACAGGTGATGCTACTCTTCTGAGACGAAACAAGATCATCATTCCAAAAAAGCCTCCTGGATCATAACATCTCACTAGCCCATCAACGGCATTAGGGAATTGCAAAAGCAAGGCTCAGCTGAGGGAAAAGGTATGATTCCCATTGATGGACAAGCTTATGTTCTGGGGACAAGATTTCCAACAGTAAATGCGAAAGCTACAGAAACAACGTCACAAAATGATGCCTCGCTGGCCACAGGTGAATGGTGAGGTGGAACAGCTCATGTAAACTCTGAACAAAATGATGGGCATAGCTGTGGATAGGGGACATTGGGTAGGGTGGGTACAACAGAACTTCCTGCTTGCCTACAGAAATACCCCTCAATGTACCATGAGCTGCACCCCGGCAACTGTTCTATTCAATAGGCCTCCTCGAGCCTTAATAGCTACTGTCCCTGGATGGCGTCTGGCTGAAATTGATCATGAATGCAGGCAGCTAAGGAGGATGCTAAATAATGATAAAGCAAACAGGAAGAGAAGAGCTGTGTCTCCAGAGATACACATGGAGATCAAGTACTAGTCAAAGACCGACACACAGGCAGCAAATTCAGGTTGCCATATGAAAGTAGGCCATGGATGGTCACTGACACAAAGGGGACGATGGTCTCTGTCGAACGAGGTGCCAAGATAGTTGCTTGGAACGTGTCCATGTTTTAAAAGGTGGTGCCCTGAGGGAGTAATAATAGATTCATGCAATCCAGACAATCAGCAGTGGGTCTCCCTATGACTCCAGCATCCAGAACAACTAATGACACCGGTGAGGTCATGCCCCAGGTGTGAGAAGGAGTCACCAGAGGTGCATTTTACAAAGCCAGAGGACTACATGTACTTTGAGACAATCTGAGACCATTACAAAGGATAAGAGACTAAAGATTTTGTTTGATATGCTTATTTTGTATGCCTTTATATGGTAGTAGTGTGCTACCCAGCACTATGTAAGGTGCATACGCATGGGCAGACTTAATAAAAGGGGTCGGGCGGGCAATGCACCAGAATCAGACACCACCACAGTCTACCAGGTGTGAGTTTGTGTACTGTGCGCTGCCCCATCACTCCACCCAGTGTGTCTGCAAGTACAGGCTTCCGTCAAGAGATTTTGAGAAGAAAAAACATAATTGGTTGGGTTCCTAGAGCCTCTGAAATTATTACAATTTCATACATTAACTGTGTAAAAAACTGTATTATATTACAATAATTTCAGGAGGGACTCTAAAGCAGCAGAAGCTTTGTTTTTTTGTAAAACCGAAAATGAAAGATGATCAAGCCCAAAATGAAAAGAGGCTGCTGCATCAAGTAAAATTATTCATGGATAAAGAAAATGCAGCTTTTAAAAGTGTGCAGTTTCCAGAGAATCTGAAAAAAAGGGATACAGCTTATTGGACTATACTTTGTGTAAAAGATCTCCTATCGCTGCCAAATTTTCAGATTGCTTATGTGTCACATTTCCATGGTTTCAGTCCACTTATGAGTGACTTTCAGCACCCAAATGTGTGACACCACAAGTGACACTTTCTCACGAGTAAACCCAAGCAATTGAAAGAGATAAAGTTCAGAAATGACACCCTTTTAAGCAATGAAAACTTCAAAAAACATCTTGAAACTACTGTAAAACCCCTGAAATGGAAGGGTAACACTTGCTTTATAATGAACACTAAATATCTGCACATTTTACACCAGCCTAGGTTGTACTACATGCAATACCATTTGAAAACAATGTGCATATTGACAGTGCTTCCAGTCGCTGGCTGGGACCTTGCAGCACTATAATACAGAAGTCACTATTCCCCACTGCACCAACCAGGACTCAGTTCTGTTTCTGTCTGGTTACAAACAAAACATCTGGAGTGACTGCATTAAAATCGAGCAGCACCATGTCTTATTTAAGCAGACACTGACAACTTCACTTTTGGTCTCTGGAGCAGCTGGAAAACACAACTTATCATTAATCGCACATACATAACATTCATTCTCAGTGTGGAAAAAGTTAACCCCCGACATTTTGATCTCAGTCGCTAAAATAGAACATCCCTCTTGTGTGAACTAATGGGAATACAGCGTCTGAGGGACAGAGTTTGTGCCTCACATAGGCTGGCTGGCAGTGACTGGCGCTCGGAGTGTGTGATTTTGTGGGAATGCGGCATGGCCCCTAGAAGAACTCAGTGAGGAACGGTGTACTGTAAAAATGTGCGGCATGGTTGGAAAAGGAAGAGGTTTGTGAGGCAAGGGGTCCAGAGACCGACTAGCTGTGTGGAAATGTTTTAGTAGAGTTATAAGAGAAAGGGGTTTTATAGAATGTCACAGTGTAGGGGAACTCGTGCTTGGATAATGTACGGATGGTTTGACATTAGTAACCACAAAGCTTTCCACACTGGTGCTAATAAATGGGTAAATGTGGAATGCAGGAGGAGAGGTTTTTTGGGGGAGTCAAAATTAAAGGTGGCGTGGTAGTAGAATAGTATATATATATATTTCTTTCTTTATTCGGGTGCAACGCATCCATAAAAGATACAATCAAACATTCATACAAAAGAGAAAAAGATACATCACATAAAAAGTAAAAAAAGCAGTTCAAGTAGCTATGACATCATAATTTTTTTTTAAAACAGTACAAATTGATAAAACTCTAATAGACAGGAGTATACATACCCACATGCTAAAAGGATCTAACCAAAGCAGGCCGCAGAGGTTCAGTCAATTCTAGATAACCTAGATCTGTAGGCGGCCCGCAAAAAACTTATCACTACGCAGAGTGTGAGGGGGTTAGGTAACAACTTTAAGTGCAAAAGTGCCACTTTAGCATGCCTAAACTTCAAACTTTTTAACAATGGCCGGAGGAAGCGTTGTCTGGGCAAAGAGAAAAATTTGCACAATAATGTAAAATGTAACGTGTCCTGAGGAGATCGAAGATCGCAGCCACAGGGACCACGTTGGTCTGGCGGGAGGAAAAAAACCCGCCGGGGATGCTAAAAAATGATGAAGCTGATTGAATCTGAAGCGTGTGATTAAGAACCTATCATGAGCACTAGATAGGACCGAGAGGTATGGTTCAATGCCAGGTACCGATTTTAACATTACATAGGCCCTTACTGAGGGTTTACTAAGCTCAATGTTTTTGCGGTTTACAGTTGAACATTTGTGATATAAATCTTTTATATGAATGAATGAAAGATTTATTGTTCAGTTAATAAAAACTTACAGTAAAAAAACATCTTAATACAGTTTTCCTACATTTCATACAATAAAACATCTTTATGCAATTTCCTTACCTTTCATACATAACCAATCCTGGGCCCTTATTTAAAAACCACATAATTAAAAGTACTATTCCTCAATTCATAAGTACTAAATATCTCTTCATTGATCACTATTAGTCAGTTTCCTCTCTGCTATTTCTATAAACTTCTAAAGTCTGCCAGTGAATTGTAAACCTTCTCCCTGCAGGCTGGCTATGACTGCTTGTCGACATGTTCGTATCAATTGACTATTAAACTCCTGCCTCATCAGCCTCCTACGTTCAACTAATAACGCTGGGCAACTACAAATGATATGACAAATATCTTCACTATTATAGTTACAGAGACGACACGTCCTTTCACCACTCGGCTTTTTCCAAGTTGGGGTGTCTCCACGGAATAGGCTGTTTGCCTAACCAGAGACTCAAACTTCAGCTTGGCCCTTTGGCTATTTAAATCCCCTAGATAGCTCTGAGATTTGAGCATACCATAGGAAGCAATCACTGTCCATGCATGGGATCTTTTTGCCAATACTGCTTTATCCAATAGCAAGGACATTTTTTTTACTGCACCCATTTATCGCTTTGTTAAATGCCACCTGTGAAAGGGGTAAAGCCCATAATTGTTCAGCCTGAAACTTATCTATAGCCAATTTGAAGTATTCATGAGCCTGCTTATGTTTGTTGTCACTTATCGCATCCCAGACCACTGTCATAAGCGTTGAGTTATTATCCCGTCTCAGTTTGTGGCAAAATTTCAAATATGCCCTGTTAGAAATGGGATCTCTAGTTGGCAAGGGCTTGCACCTTTGTCCAAGTAGGGACCCTTCTTCCTAGTCAGGGTAAGGGTGTTACACTCGTGAAGTAACCCCTGCTCACCCTCGTGGTAGCTTGGCATGAGCAGTCAGGCTTAATTCAGAGGCAGTGTGTAAAGCATTTGCACATAACCAACAGTAATACAGTGTAAGCACTACAAACGGACACCACACCAGTTTAGAAAAATAACCAATATTTTATATACTCAAGACAAGACCAATTACGACAAAAATCCACAATACTATACTTTACGAATGAATACTTGATACGGTAACTTCTTCTTTGCAGGAATAGCACAAAAGCAAAGTTCGTACGAGTCGGTAGCTCCGTCCGAGCCTACCGCGATGCTGAAAACCACAGAGTCTAACAGTTCCAGCCGAGCGCGTCGATACGGGCCAGCAGAGTCGTGAACAGACTCGGTTACAGTACCTTTCTCGTTGTGGCTGGTACGGAGTGTGCGAGCCGGTCGGCGTTCGTCGCGGTTGCGGTGCAAGACGGAGCGATGCAAGGTGCGGTGTCCCTCGATGCGGTGCAGGCAGCGGCTCGATGAGCGTCGTGCAGACGGAGTCGGTGAGTCCAAGGCGTGCGATGCAGGGTGAGACGATGCTCGATGCGGTGCTGACAGGTTGCGATGCAGGCGACCAAGCCGGAGTGCGGGAGTTGGCGTCGGACAGCGGTGCGAGTCGGAGCGGTGCGTCGCAGACGTGCGAGCGGTGCCCCAAATGCGGTGCGGTCACGACTCTTGAGCCAGTTGCAGCGACCTTGTCGGTCGGGTCCGGTTGGTTCAGTGAAGCGATGCGAACTGCGGTGCCCACAGGTCACGGTGCAAGCAGCGGCTCGATGTTGGCGGCGTTGGACGTCGCCCACGGTGAGACCAGGGTTGCGATGCGAAGCGGGGCGATGCTGTCTGCGGTGCAAACAGGTCACCGGCCAGGGATGGATTCGGTTGACGGAGTCGGTTGCAGTTCCCTTCCTCCGTGGCAACTGAAACAGCGTTCCAGAAGCGGTACCCAGAGGCTTGTGAAGTCTTTGTAGTCCCTGAGACTTCTTAACAGGAGGCCAGCTCGGTTCCTGGCCCTTGGAGATACTCAGCACAAGTTTGTAGAAAGTTCAGTCCAGTCCTTTCACTGCCCAAGGCAGAACCAACCCAACAAAGCAACAACACAGCAAAGGGGCAGTACTCCTCCTGGCAGCTCTTCCAGCTCTTCGTCTTGGCAGGTTCCTTGATTCCAGCGAGATCTAAATTCATGGGGTCAGGGCCCCAATATTTATATCCCAAATTCCTTTGTTCTCTTTAGGCAGAGAGGCCTTTGCCTAGTCCAAACCAGTTCTGGAGCACTTTGTTGACAAGTCTCCGTCCCTTCTTTCAGTGAGTAGGCCAGGGACATCAGACGCACCACAGGAGGTGGAGCCAGCATTGTGGAGGGACGGCACTGTCCTATTCAGGGCCCAGGTGCACTCCTCCCACCCATCTACATGTAGATCTGGCTATTCAGCCCTGTGCTGACTCACCCTGTCTCCCGGCATCCCCCAGCCCCTATCACTCACACTCCAGACACGGAATACACAACCTAGCAGAGGCAGGCTTGGATGGTTAGACAAGAAAATACCGACTTTCTAAAAGTGGTATTTTCAAACACAGAATGTTAAAACCAACTTTACTAAAAGATGCATTTTATCATTCTGAGTCCAGGCATACTAAACTCGAATCTCTACCATGTTCCCGGGGTCAGTTAGGATTATAAGCTGTAATAATCAAAACTGCCCATTCTGGCCTATGGGGAACAGGTAGCCTTGCAATAGTGAAAAACGAACTAGGCTGTAATTCACTATCAGGACATGCCACACACACCAGGGCATGTCCTACCTTTCGCATACAACGCACCATGCCCACAGGGGTACCTTGGGCCTACCTTAGGGGTGACTAACATGTAGCAAAGGGAAGGTTTATGGACTTGCAAGTGTGTGCACTTGTCAAGTCGACATGGCAGCCCCAGGCTGCGCACAGGCTCTGCGATGGCAGGCCCGAGTTACACTTTACGGGCTGTTTGCATGGGTGGCACAATCCAGTGCTGCAGCCCACCAACAGCATTTGGTCTATAGGCCCTGGCACTCGCAGTGCACTGTACAAGGGACTGACACATAAACCAAATAGGCCAATCATGGAAACGCCAATCCGTAACACATTTTATACAGGAGCACTTGCACTTTCCCACTGGACAGCAGTGAGGAAAGTGCGCAGAATCATTACACCAGCAAAAACAGAGTCAAAACCGGGAGGTCAGAAAGCAAAAAGTCAGGGGAAACACACCAAAAGATGCCAAGTCTAACACATGTCCCCTCCAGCTGAAAGTAGGAAGAACTACCCAACCCCATTGGAGTTCTCTTCACTAAGGCGGAAGAACCTGGACAGACCATCTGCGTTGGCGTGTTCTGTACCAGGACGGTGTTCCACCGTAAAGTCCATTCCCTGTAGGGAGATGGACCACCTCAGCAGTTTTGGATTCTCACCCCTCATTTGCATCAACCATCTGAGGGGCCTGTGGTCTGTCTGAACCCGGAAGTGAGTCCCAAACAGGTATGGTCTCAACTTCTTCAGCGCCCAGACCACAGCAAAAGCTTCCCTTTCTTTGGCACTCCACCTCTGTTCCCTGGGAAGTAGTCTCCTGCTAAGGAAGACTACAGGCTGATCCAGGCCCTCTTCGTTCAGTTGTGAGAGCACCGCTCCCACACCATGCTCTGAAGCGTCAGTCTGCACGACAAATTCTTTGGAGAAGTCAGGTGCCTTGAGCACGGGCGCCGTGCACATGGCTGCTTTCAGGGCATCAAAAGCTTTCTGGCAGGACTCAGTCCAGATCACTTTCCTGGGCTGCCTCTTAGAGGTCAGCTCTGTTAAGGGGGCAACGATGGTGCCATAGCCCTTAACAAATCTCCTATAGTAACCAGTGAGACCTAAGAAGGCTCTCACCTCTGTCTGGGTCTTGGGGGCTCCCAAGCCAGAATGGTGTCAATCTTGGGTTGTAGGGCGCCACCTGGCCGCTTCCTACCTGGTGTCCCAAGTACACCACAGAACCCTGCCCGATCTGGCACTTACTGGCCTTGATCGGGAGGCCTGCACCTTGCAGAGCCCTCAACACTTTCTCAAGGTGCTGTAAATGTTCTTCCCAGCTGGAACTGAACACAGCAATGTCATCCAGGTAGGCGGCACTGAAATCCTCCAGCCCAGCCAACACCTGATTGACCAACCTCTGAAAGGTGGCAGGGGCATTCTTCAACCCAAAGGGCATCACCCGGAATTGGTAATGACCTTCTGGGGTTGAGAATGCTGATCTCTCCTTGGCCCCATCGGTTAAGGCAATCTGCCAGTACCCAGACGTCAAATCAAACGTGCTGAGGAACCGGGCAGCTCCCAACCGATCAATGAGCTCATCAGCTCTGGGGATGGGGTGTGCGTCAGTCCTGGTGATGGCATTGAGCCCACGGTAGTCCACACAAAACCGGAGTTCTGGAGTGGCACCGGGCGCCGCAGCCTTTGGGACCAAGACCACTGGGCTGGCCCAAGGACTGTGGGAGGGCTCAATCACCCCTAAAGCCAACATCTTAGAGACCTCCTTCTTGATGCTGGCTCTGATCCGGTCAGTCAACCTGTAAATCTTGTGCTTCACAGGATGGCTGTCACCGGTGTCCACGTCATGGGTACACCAGTGAGTAACACCGGGAGTCAGAGAGAACAGTGGGGCGAACTGTCCCAACAACTGGCGACAGTCCCCCTGCTGCTCCTGAGTCAGAGTAGGGAAGAGGATCACACCCTCTACTGACCCATCATGCTCCTTGGTAGACAGGAGGTCAGGGAGAGGCTCACTCTCCTCTTCCACCCCATCATCTGTCGCCAAGAGCATACTCACTTCGGACCTCTCGAAGTGGGGCTTGAGGCGGTTCACGTGAAGGACCCTCAAAGGGTTCCTTGGAGCCTGCAAATCCACCAGGTAGGTGACGTCACTTTTGCGCTCCTTTACCTCGTATGGCCCAGTCCACTTGTCCTGCAAGGCACAAGGTGCCACTGGGGCCATGACCCACACTTTCTGCCCAGGTTGAAATTCGACCAGAGTGGCATTCTGGTCATACCATCTCTTCATTTCTTCCTGGCTTGCTTCTAGGTTCGCCTGAGCGAGTTTCCTGAAGTGGGCAGTTTGGTTTCTAAAGGCCAGCATGTAGCTAAATACATCCTGGGGAGTTTTCCTGGGAGCTGCCTCCCAGCCTTCCTTTACCAAACTCAGAGGTCCTCTGACAGGGTGGCCATACAGGAGCTCAAAGGGGCTGTACCCAAGAGACTTCTGAGGCACCTCCCTGTATGCAAAGAGTAGGCATGGCAAGAGGACGTCCCACTTACGCCTCATGGGTTCTGTTAGACCCTTGATCATGCCTTTCAAGGTCTGGTTGAATCTCTCCACCAGACCGTTTCCTTGTGGGTGGAAAGGAGTGGTGAACTTGTAGGTTACACCACACTCCATCCACAGGGATGTCATATACTTTGATATGACATTGGTCCCCCTATCAGAAACCACCTCTCTGGGGAATCCCACACGGGAAAAGATCCCCATTAACGCCCGGCCCACCACTGGCGCCGTCGTTGTCCTGAGAGGGATTGCCTCCGGGTACCGGGTGGCATGGTCCACCAAGACCAGGATGTACCTGTTGCCCATGGCTGTCTTGGGATCCAGTGGCCCCACAATAACCATCCCTACCCTTTCAAAGGGTGTTCCAACAACAGGAAAAGGTTGGAGAGGAGCTTTGACCTTCCTCCCACTCTTACCACTTGCCTGGCAAGTTTGGCAAGACCTACAGTGTGCATCTGACTGCCTTCGCATTTGGGGCCAAAAGAAGTGGGTGACAAGCCTGTCAAAGGTCTTGTCCTGCCCCAAATGTCCTGCCAAAGGCACGTCATGAGCCAGACCCAGTAGGAAGGTCCTGAAGCGCTGGGGTACCACCAGCACACGGGCTGACCCAGGCTCAGCAACCTTAGGCTCACTGTATAGGAGACCACTCTCCCAGTAGATCAGATGTCACCCGGACTGATTACCAGCTGCCTGGTCTGCAGCCTGCCGCCGCAGACCCTCCAGAGTAGGGCACTCGTTCTGCTCCCTGCAGAACTCCTCCCTGGTGGGACCCCCTTCTTGCTGCCAATGGGTCAGCTCAGAGATGTCTCCCAGTTCGGCTACTTGCTCCCCTGTAGGCACCGGGCGTCCCCCTCGAGGTCCGCCTCCTCCCGGTCCGTGGGAACTTCGGGGGCCGGTTTCCCGCGCCCCCTGCCCTTTCTCTTGGCAGGGACTTGGGCCACTGTTTCAGGCTCCAAGTCCTCTTGATCACCCTTTCTGGCTGCCATTGACCGAGTAGACACGCATGCCCACTCTGGCAACCCAAGCATCTCCAAGTGAGACCTGAGCTCAACCTCCTTCCATGAGGACTGCTCCAGGTCGTTTCCTAGCAGACAATCTACAGGCATGGTAGGGCTCACAACAACCCTCAAGGGACCTGAGACCCCCCATTCAAAGGGAACCTGCGCCACCATACATTGGCGCTCTGAGTTGTCGACAGCAACTACTTGGTGGAATGCTCCTGGGACTACTTGCTTCTCAGACACCAGGTGACACCGGACTGAGGTCACACTGGCTCCAGTATCTCCGAGAGCCTCTACCCTGTTCCCATTAATGGTCACCCAGGTGCTATATTTCTTTGTGTTAGGGGGCACCTGGTTTCATGGGACCATCTCACTGTCCCCTAGTGAGACAAGGGTCATTTCTGCGGGATCCCCACCCTCCTGTGGGCACCCCTCCTCCCCAAGCGCTACACTCGCCAACACTTTGGACTGTCCACCGGTGGGTGGCTGTGTCCCCTTCGGGCACTTGGGGTCCCCCTTAAAGTGACCTACCTGGTCACATGCATAACACTTGCGGGGCCGGTCTCAACAGGCTTCCCTGTAGAGACCCCTTTCTTCTTATCACCGGGGGCTGGGAACCTTTACCCTGGGTACTAGTTCGGGGCCCTTTAGAGAACTCCTGTGCTTTACCCTTGTCCCCCCACCTTTCTGCTGGGGACCCTGCCCACTTTTGGCTGAGTCTCCCCCAAACGCTTTCTTGTGGACCCTGGTACTCACCCAGCGGTCCGCTTCCATAGCAAGCTTCCTGGGGTCAGTTAGCTTACTATCCACTAGGTGCTGGCGCAGATCTGCAAAACATAGACTAGACAAGTGCTCCCATGCAATCAAGTTGTAGAGCCCCTGAAAATCTGTTACACTACAGCCCTTCACCCAACCATCCAGAGACCTGCAGAACACATCCACACATTCCAACCAAGTGTTGGCATCAGACTTCTTACTGGACCTGAACTGATCCCTGTACTTTTCAGGAGTAAGACCATATTTAGTGAGAAGGGCATCCTTCATGTCAGCATAGGTGAGGTGATACCCCTTACCCAAAGCTATCAGAGCATCCCTTGCTTCTTCAGGGAAAAGTGGCCACAATCCTGCTCCCCAATTCTCCTCAGGGACCCCATTCATGTGTATGGTTGCCTCATAACCCTGAAACCACCTTTGTATGTCATCCCCCTTCTTGAACTCCTTGCCTACGTTCTTGGGAATGTGCACAATCCTGTCTGCCTTTCTGGACGAATTGCTGCCACCATCTGAGCCTGACTTACTCCTAAGTTCTAGCTCCTTCAGTTCTCTCTCATGCTCTAAGAGCATCTTCCTCTCCTCTATGGCCAATCTCTTCTCCTCCCGCTCACTCTCCAGCCTGAGCTTCTGCAGCTCAAACTGCCTTGCCTCCCGCCTGTCCTCCAGCTCCTCTGGGGACAGACTGCTGCTGCCTGACCTGGCGGGTTCCCCCTACCCAAAAGCACATCCACCCTGGAAATAGGCTCCTCCACCTCCTCACTGAGATCACCAGGCTGCCCATTGGCATGTCTGGCTGCTACCCAGGCCCTCAGTGCCTTCTGTAGCTCCTCCTTCCTTGTGAGGCCTTTAATTTGGACTTTCAGGTTTTTACAAATCGCTCGTAACTCCTTTACGGCGTAGGATTCCAACCTGTCCTCCTCAAAGATAACTTCCAGAGATGCAACGGATGATGCAATTGATTCAGGCATGACAAAAGTCGTGAGTTGAAAACTGGCAAGATCAAAAATAGGCCAAAAGAAAAAGAACCAGTATGTGGTACGTAATGGTCTGCGATATGGTAGTAGTGCACACCAATCACTGTAAGTCAAGTGCAAACACAAGTCCTATCCTCACCGCTGACAACCAAAGTTAGAAATGGGATCTCTAGTTGGCAAGGGCTTGCACCTTTGTCCAAGTAGGGACCCTTCTTCCTAGTCAGGGTAAGGGTGTTACACTCGTGAAGTAATCCCTGCTCACCCTCGTGGTAGCTTGGCACGAGCAGTCAGGCTTAATTCAGAGGCAGTGTGTAAAGCATTTGCACATAACCAACAGTAATACAGTGTAAGCACTACAAACGGACACCACACCAGTTTAGAAAAATAACCAATATTTTATATACTCAAGACAAGACCAATTACGACAAAAATCCACAATACTATACTTTACGAATGAATACTTGATACGGTAACTTCTTCTTTGCAGGAATAGCACAAAAGCAAAGTTCGTACGAGTCGGTAGCTCCGTCCGAGCCTACAGCGATGCTGAAAACCACAGAGTCTAACAGTTCCAGCCGACCGCGTCGAAACGGGCCAGCAGAGTCGTGAACAGACTCGGTTACAGTACCTTTCTCGTTGTGGCTGGTACGGAGTGTGCGAGCCGGTCGGCGTTCGTCGCGGTTGCGGTGCAAGACGGAGCGATGCAAGGTGCGGTGTCCCTCGATGCGGTGCAGGCAGCGGCTCGATGAGCGTCGTGCAGACGGAGTCGGTGAGTCCAAGGCGTGCGATGCAGGGTGAGACGATGCTCGATGCGGTGCTGACAGGTTGCGATGCAGGCGACCAAGCCGGAGTGCGGGAGTTGGCGTCGGACAGCGGTGCAAGTCGGAGCGGTGCGTCGCAGACGTGCGAGCGGTGCCCCAAATGCGGTGCGGTCACGACTCTTGAGCCAGTTGCAGCGACCTCGTCGGTCGGGTCCGGTTGGTTCAGTGAAGCGATGCGATGCGAACTGCGGTGCCCACAGGTCACGGTGCAAGCAGCGGCTCGATGTTGGCGGCGTTGGACGTCGCCCATGGTGAGACCAGGGTTGCGATGCGAAGCGGGGCGATGCGGTCTGCGGTGCAAACAGGTCACCGGCCAGGGATGGATTCGGTTGACGGAGTAGGTTGCAGTTCCCTTCCTCCGTGGCAACTGAAACAGCGTTCCAGAAGCGGTACCCAGAGGCTTGTGAAGTCTTTGTAGTCCCTGAGACTTCTTAACAGGAGGCCAGCTCGGTTCCTGGCCCTTGGAGATACTCAGCACAAGTTTGTAGAAAGTTCAGTCCAGTCCTTTCACTGCCCAAGGCAGAAGCAGCAGCTGCAGGCCAACCCAACAAAGCAACAACACAGCAAAGGGGCAGTACTCCTCCTGGCAGCTCTTCCAGCTCTTCGTCTTGGCAGGTTCCTTGATTCCAGCGAGATCTAAATTCATGGGGTCAGGGCCCCAATATTTATATCCCAAATTCCTTTGTTCTCTGAAGGCAGAGAGGCCTTTGCCTAGTCCAAACCAGTTCTGGAGCACTTTGTTGACAAGTCTCCGTCCCTTCTTTCAGTGAGTAGGCCAGGGACATCAGACGCACCACAGGAGGTGGAGTCAGCATTGTGGAGGGACGGCACTGTCCTATTCAGGGCCCAGGTGCACTCCTCCCACCCATCTACATGTAGATCTGGCTATTCAGCCCTGTGCTGACTCACCCTGTCTCCCGGCATCCCCCAGCCCCTGTCACTCACACTCCAGACACGGAATACACAACCTAGCAGAGGCAGGCTTGGATGGTTAGACAAGAAAATACCGACTTTCTAAAAGTGGTATTTTCAAACACAGAATGTTAAAACCAACTTTACTAAAAGATGCATTTTATCATTCCGAGTCCAGGCATACTAAACTCGAATCTCTACCATGTTCCCGGGGTCAGTTAGGATTATAAGCTGTAATAATCAAAACTGCCCATTCTGGCCTATGGGGAACAGGTAGCCTTGCAATAGTGAAAAACGAACTAGGCTGTAATTCACTATCAGGACATGCCACACACACCAGGGCATGTCCTACCTTTCGCATACAACGCACCATGCCCACAGGGGTACCTTGGGCCTACCTTAGGGGTGACTAACATGTAGCAAAGGGAAGGTTTATGGACTTGCAAGTGTGTGCACTTGTCAAGTCGACATGGCAGCCCCAGGCTGCGCACAGGCTCTGCGATGGCAGGCCCGAGTTACACTTTACGGGCTGTTTGCATGGGTGGCACAATCCAGTGCTGCAGCCCACCAACAGCATTTGGTCTATAGGCCCTGGCACTCGCAGTGCACTGTACAAGGGACTGACACATAAACCAAATAGGCCAATCATGGAAACGCCAATCCGTAACACATTTTATACAGGAGCACTTGCACTTTCCCACTGGACAGCAGTGAGGAAAGTGCGCAGAATCATTACACCAACAAAAACAGAGTCAAAACCGGGAGGTCAGAAAGCAAAAAGTCAGGGGAAACACGCCAAAAGATGCCAAGTCTAACATGCCCCTAAACTGTTTAGGTTCTGTCGACTAAGGCCGAACTCAAGTCGAATTTGCGCTGGTGATGTCTGCTGAGGGAGATGAAACAAGCGACGATAGGTACCGGTCACCAGCTTGTCTATGATATTATCAGCCCGTCCTCTAAAGGTCTCTACTCCATATGTCAGAGATGGAACGTGTTTAACCGACTTTACTTGTAGTAACGGTTTAAGGGAAAGGCCTTTTAAGTTATTCTGGAGGGTAGCGAATTCTGCAGTTAATGAGTTATTTTTTCTCTGTAGTGCTGCTCACTGATTCCTACCCGAGCATGACACCGAGATATCTATGCTCTGAAACGGATTCTAACACAGACCCTTCTATACTCAATATAGGACGCGCTGCTAACCCCCTTGATACCAGCATTGTTTTTGACTTCTTTAAGTTGACCTTTAACCCGTGAGATGAAGCGAATAGAGCAGTTTCGTTCAATAGTCTCTGCAACCCCACCTTTGTATAACTTATTAATACAATGTCGTCGGCATACAATAAGTGGGAAACCTTAAAACTGGCCACCGACGGGGAATGAGAATTAATATCGTTCAACCTATGTGAGATGTCAGCTAAATAAAGGTTGAACAAGGTAGGAGCCAATACACATCCTTGCTTCAGTCCATTCCTTGTTATCATTTTTTTTTTTACACTACTGTACCCTGGCCTAACCTTACTCTCGTCCAGGTATTGGTGTACAGCAGTTGGATCGTTCTCAACAAACTAGGTGCAATTCCACTTTTCGATAACTTGTTCCAAAGAATATTCCTTTGCACTGTGTCAAAGGCCGAACTAAAATCGATAAAACATAGATGCAGGTTCAATGCTCGGCACTTAGCCATTTCAATTATAAGAGCTAACATTTGAATGTTAATAATAGTCCCCATACCTTTTATAAACCCTGTTTGATTCATTGGCAGCTGTTTACTGGCTCCCACCCAAGCCGTTAGCTCTGCCAGCAGACATTTAGCTAAAAACGTAGCTTCACAATTCATTAAGGCTATTAGCCTATAATTAGCAGGGTCCGATGCCTGACCAGCTTTAAAAATCTGGCCCAAAATTGAGCCCCTCCATTTATCGGGGATTTCTTCATTCTGCAAGGCATGATTAAATAATATTGTCAGATTCTTTGCCCAATATTGCGGGTTTTCTTTAAATAGGGCTTGAGGGATGCCATTTGGTCCTGGAGCACCACTTCGATGACTAGAACTTATAATTTTCTCCACTGTTGTGTACTGGATCTTTAACTGCGTAATGTCCCTTGTATTATCCCCTGATCCATCTTCCACTAGATTTGTTATGCTGTTTATGCCACCTGACATAGATCCAAAATGCTTTTCCCAAACTTCTTCCGATATATTTGAAGTTATTAATTGTTGTTTCCTGCCATTGGCTTTATTTACCAATCTCCAAAACTCACGTGCATCTTTACGTTTAGCTGCATAATTAATTTTACACCAATACAAATCTAGCTCCGCTTTTGTTTGTAACCATACCTCTTTTTTATAAAGTGACCTTAATTTTGGTAAGGCGTCATTCCTGATTCTGGAGGATGCATCATTTCTTAACACCCTTAAGGCATGATTCAATTTTCTCTTCGCTGTTTTAAGTTGCGCAGACATCTTATTTGGGAAAGACGTAACTGTTGCTACCCTGACTTTTGACTGAACAGCATTTTTCTCTACTAGACAGATTGAAAACTGCTCCCAATGAGTCAAAGGGTTTTGATCTATTTTATTTAAGGCTTCCCACTGTTCTCTTGCTTGCTGTTCGATATTTTGTATGCTATTTACTGACCAGTGTAGTCTCTTATAGTTAAGGCCAATGGACTGACCTAACTCTGGGGCAGTTTGGTCATGTAGAGAAATATTTAAGTTAATAAATCTTTTATAATTTTAGCATCCCCCAAACTTAAAGTGTCATGTGCAAAGAAAATGTCTGGCCTGCCTATAGCCTGGAAAGACTCCTTTTCGTATCGTATCCAAGGGATTTTGTTGCCATGTGCCAATGCCAGACAATCCGATATGATCATGCGGTTTAAATTTTTATGTTCAGAAGACCATATCTTTATCCAGCACACTAAAGGTTTGATTGTCACATGATCCGCCAGATAACCAATCCCTAACTCTTCATGCACAGACCAAGCTGGCGTGCCTTGGGGGACTCGCAAGATCCGGCGCCAGAATTTATTTTCTGTCACCTGTAACCTATGTGGGGGCACATACCCCCAGATTTCACTGCCATATAGGACTCTAGAAATACCTTTAGACTTATACAGTTTTAAAATGACCTCCGGGGCCCATGAACCCAACCTACTTGCGAAACTAGTGATGGCTCCCAAGGATTTATTCAGCTCGCTCAGCTTCCCTTCTAAGAGGGCTTCCCACTTTAGTTTATCATCAAATAACACTCCCAAATAGGGAAAGGCCGGGACCTTACCAAGGGTATAGTTGCCAGCTTTAAAACTTTTAGTCCGGAGCCCCGGGGGCCCACCACTAAGACATAGGACTTAGTATAATTCACAGACAGGTCCAGCCTGTCCATAAATGCCACAAAACCATCTATTAAAACCTGCAGGCCCCGGCCCGTACGGGCCATGAGCACTGCATCATTGGCATAGAGTAGGCCTGGCAACGCTCTCCTGCCTACTCTAGGGGAGTCTGATTGGAGGGCCAGAAGGGCAGCCTCGAGGCCAATAATATAAACCGAGAATAAAAAAAGGAGCTAGGATACAGCCTTGACGCACCCCCCGGATACAATTAAAATGATTGGAAAGATCTCCCTCATGGGAGAATCTCACGGCCGCCGTTGTGTGGGCATGGAGTGATATCAGTAGATGGACAATGTGAGGATCCACTCCCAAAGAAGTTAGTGTGTCCCACAGCTTAGACCGGTTTACCCGGTCAAAAGCGGACGTGAGATCCATGAAAGCTAAATACATGGCGCCCGTTTGGGCCACTGTGTATTTAGATATCAGAAGGTGAAGATTAAGGCATTCGTCCATGGTTGACAAACCTTCCTGGAAGCCATATTGGGCTTCCGATAAAATGTGGTTATCTGTAGCCCACAAAGACAATCTAGATAGGAGTACCCGACCCAGGACCTTAACTACAGCGTCAATGAGGGAGATTGGGCGATAAGATTGCAGATTATCCTTATCTCCTTTTTTAAAAATTGGGACTATGATGGCGGTGGACCAGGAGGGCAACGTCCCCTTCGAGGCTGCCGCATTTAGGACTTGTGTCAACAGGGGAGCCCAAACCTCAGTGTTATCGCGGAAATGGACCGGGGGTATACCATCAGGGCCAGGGGCCTTATTTGATGCCAAGAACTCAATGCTTGAGGCTACCTCCTCCAAGGAAAAACTAATGGGGGATACCGCCACACAGGAAGGTATATCTACGCTGCACTCGCCGTGACAGGCTACATTATAAACTTTTTCAAAATGAGACACCCACTGATCTGGTGTGATGTGGTGGCAAACTGTCGGATTGACTGGTTCTGCGAAGCAAGGGCTATTGATGATTTCCCAGAATAAAGTTGACTCCCTCAATTCGCCCGCTTTAGTGAAGTCCTCCCAGGCCTGCTTTTGGAGTTGGAGCCTACGCTCTCTCAGCGACTCTTTATAAAGGAGTCTGCACGAGGACACTCTATCTTTCTCCCGTGGTACCTGTTTCAAGGCTGCTTTTAGCCTCCTTAAGGCCTGCGAACATTTGTGGTCAAACCATGAGGGGGAAACCTGCGCCCGCCCCGCTGCCTGTGAAGTTGAAAGACCAGAAACTCTCTGAGCGATGGAGAACGAACTTGAAATTTCCTCGCTCGGTGTGTTAAGACTCAGACATACGCCTATCTCTTTCTGGCATGAGGAGAAAAGGCTATGATTAAAGGCCTTTATGTCTATACTCGCCCATTGAAGGCGCCTACCCTGATCAGTGGAGATTAAGGGTGCCTGGGGCTTACGGGGGCCTATGGTAGAGTGCCCCAGCCCTGTCAGTACCATTATCAGTGGGTTATGGTCGCTAAAAGCACTATACTCTATATAAAATGAGCCGGGGACCGCTACCAATAATGCTGTCACGAATATAAAATCTATAATAGTTGCAGAACCTCTCCCTTTATAGGTCGGGGGCAATTGAGAAATAGGCCCGGGGTACCAAAGATCTAAGGTGTTTACCAGATTATGAGTGAGTAACAAATTGTTTAGTGCCTTCCCTTCCATTGTGTGTTCCATATGGAGGTCGTCTGAAAGCGGGCAGGGCTGGGCAGTCGACTGGTTCTTCACAAATGATGGACACAAATGACAGTTGAAATCACCCGCTAGAATAAAATGTATGTGCCCGCGACCCTCCTCCTTTAACGAGTCAAGGGCACAATTTAAGGCATTAAGATTAGAGGACCCACCCTCTTCCCCTCTTGGCATTGTAAAAATTGATTAGAACAAGAGTGGGTGCTCTCCCCATGTGCAGTTCTATACCCTGGAAAACCTGAAAATCCCACTTTAAAATCTTTAGGTCTTTACATAGGTCTAGGGCCACAAATATGATAAGACCTCCACTAGCTCGTCCCATGATTGAGTTTGACGCTGGGCAAAAAATAGTCTTATACCCATCAAGAAAAAAATTGCTCTTGGTCTCCCAGGTTTCCTGTAAGCATATAAGTTTATATGACCTGACAAACAATAGCCATCTATCATCAGTGAACTTGGAAGACAGACCTGCTACATTCCAGGATATAAGACTAAAATCACTACCAGAAATGTGGTTGATATTGCCAGGGGAGGGAAATGGAATCAGAGGCTCCGGAGGCCTCTCCTGGGCATGTGGTTAATCATGGGAAGCACGATAGGGCGTGGGGCTGATACAATCTCATTTGGGCTCGATATTAATGGGGGGCAAACTTACTCTACACTCTGTCTCAGGGGATCAATTTGTTGGCGGGGAGAGATGTCTGTCTCCTCCCCCTCCTGAAGTCAATCCAACTCATTCAAATCTGCAAGGGGGCCATAAGAGTGTGAAAGTGGCAACGGCTGCCCCAAACCACCTTCTTCCAGCCTACCCCTTCTGGGCAGTGACTCCCCTGGAATACGTAGCGGGGTCTGTAGAAAAAACCCAGCGAGAGTAGTTTAATACATGAGGTGGTGGAAAATGATTTAGATGCCCCAGAATTTTGTGTGCTAGCTCCGGGTAGCGTACCGAGATAATGATGCAGTCTCCCTCAAAGGATTTCCTTGATGGGCCTATCCACGCCACCCTCCTCGCCATCAAGATAACCCTATGTGTCCCGGACAGAATACCCGGAGTGCAAGGCCAACCAGTGGGAGACTTTATTAATAAGTTGGCCCGTGGATTCCTCTTTATAAGCAGTTAGGCCAGGCACCCCTGACAAAACCACAGAATAGGGAGCACATGCTGGGGAAAGGTCAATCACGGGGGGCTGGCGAGCCTTAGATAATTGCACCCCATGGATAATGTACTGATGGTTTGACATTAGTAACCACAAAGCTTTCCACACTGGTGCTAATAAATGGGTAAATGTGGAATGCAGGAGAGTTTTTTGGGGGAGTCAAAATTAAAGGTGGCGTGGTAGTAGAATAGTAGATGGAGGTTCCGGCAAAAGGATGATTATATAATTTCACATCGGTTAATAATTGTGAGGCACAATTTAATCGCAGACTTTGAGTAAATCAAAGAAAATTTAGACGTAAAGAAACATATTTTAGTATGAAGGGAATTAATAGGACTGTAATATGCATGGTAATATGTTACAGAATTAAAATTATGCTAGGATTTGGATCGGGGATATGTAAGGATTAAAAAGTAGGAGTTGAATTGTGGTGCTGTGCCCTGTTTGAGGTGTGGCGTGTCATCGTGACGTCCGCAAGAGAGCAGTGTAACGCTGTTAGTTTAGTGATGGAAGATGCTTCAAATAAGACATTTAGTCTAGGTTACTGGTAGCATAACGGTTGTTGGCTTCAAATGGATAGAAATCTCATGTATTAAGTAAGAACAGTGTAACTTTACGATATGAAGATAGGGGTGGTCTTCGTAAAAGCTAAGAACTGGATTGGGTTAGAGTCCAATGCATGGAGATGTGTGTGTTATGTAAGTCAACAGGGTATGGCCATGCCTTTAGCATAACTGGTACGGCTGTGTTTCATATAATGGCCACAAGAGGGCAATGTACCCTCATTGTTGGTTTAATGCTCTCAGGAAACTTTTAGAAGGAACCTTTGGTTTTGTTTCTTTTTTTGATACGAGGGGCACTAATATCAGATACCTCAGGTCTCACTCATTGGAAGGGGAGGCACAACTCTGGGTAACAGCAGGCTACATATCATAAATGATGACAGGGGCCAGAAATGCGAACTCTTTGAAGCTCTTCTGTGTACAAAGCAGGTCTTGGGAGATGTAATGGCCTGAATAAACCATCCCACTACACGAGATCCCTGCTACAGATAAGGCCGCATATATAAACTAGAGACTTGAAGATTAAATGACAACAACGTAACCGTGACATTTCAAGAACATTGCATCTTTTCCCATTTATGAACAAAAGTTATTCCATTACATAACCGTTAAATGGGTTTGTTGTGCACATTGTGAGAATATATTCCATCACATCTACCACACACACTTCCAGTAATATTCCCATCTGCTGCAACCAGCGTTGGCGTACATGGTGAGCTGGACCTTATCTCTACCCTATCTGAATTGCTTTCATCTTGATGTACTGACAAAACCAGTGCATTTCCATTCCTTCCAGTGGAACCCATCACATTTGAAGTCACTTTCACAGTACATCCACCATTTTACCACTGACCATTTTCCAGCAGCAATGCAGTTCCTTTAACTCTCATAACGTGAAGTGCTTTACTGAACTGACTACCATTTGATGTGGAACCAGTCTGTTTAATTCTGACATAGTCACACAGATTGATGCCGCCATTCTAGCGACTGCCTTTCTCTCGTAGTGTTTCTTCATTTTCTTTCATTTACCCTACAATTTCCTTATTACTTGCTTCTTGTACTGCTCCCACTGCCCCGTGATTTAGACCACTAAGCTTTTTCGCCCCTACCTCAGCTCACATGACAATCATGTGTGTGAACTTTAAGTAGCCTTTTTCAACACACAGTAAGGCTCAAGCAAGGTTCTGTGGTTGGAGTGCTCAGTGCTCACTCCATATGCTCACTCCTTTGGATTAGCGTGACTATTGCTACCTCACCGGACCAAGAGTGGTGACAGCGATGCTGAAGCAGGACAGGCAGACATGCCTTTTTACCCGTCGCCTGCTAGGAAGAGTGACATGCAGGCCTCCAGCACATGTGTACATTTGTTTTGTAACTCTTCTGCAACCGGGCCTTCACCATCCATGTGGGACATGGATGTTGTGGGCAGGTACACTGCTCAAGTGTCAAAAGGATTTGGTGGGAGTTAGGTTCCCCTAGACCAAGGTGGGGTAACCCCATTTGGAGCAGGTTGAGTACTGATGCTTATTGGTCAGACAGAATGGCAGACAATTTAAGTTGGGTCATCTCTGGCTGCTTTTGGATCGCCCACAAGTAAACCCATTACCTTGTTTCCTAAACCTATTTATTTATATAGCGCCTGAATCGACCCCCGAAGGGGTATCTCTGCGCTTCGGACAAACGGCGTGAAAGTAGTGCTACTACAGTTGGATCAGAAACAGAAGAGAGTAGTCTTGAGCAGTTTCCTGAATTGCAAATGATCAAGGCATTGCCTCAAATGTAGGGGGAGTTCATTCCAATAGCGGGGGCCTAGATGGGAGAGGGCTTTTCCCCCTAATCTGGCCTTCCTAACTTGAGGGACCACCAGAAGATGTTTGGAGCTGGAGCGGAGAGACCTAGAAGGTAGGTATGGTGTAAATTTCTCCGAGAGATAGGTGGGACCAAGATTGGACAATGCCTTATGGATGGTACAGCAAACTTTGAATCTTACCCGTTGCCGTATTGGAAGCCAGTGAAGCTGCAAGAGAAGAGGGCGGGAGGCGGTCCTGGGGGGGACATTGAGGACCAATCGCGCCGCCGTATTCTGGACTACCTGCAATCTGCTGAGCGAGGCCTCATTGGCGGAGATCAGCAGACCGTTACAGTAGTCCAGACGGCTTAAAACAAGCGCTTGAGTCAGAGTCTTCCGCGTTGAATCGGGAAGTAAAGGAAAGACTCGGCGGAGTAGGCCCAATGTGTGGAAACAGGAGCCAGCAGTCTGGGCAGCATGCTCCTTCAGGGTAAGTGCTTGATCCAGACGGATTCCTAAATTCTTAACAGTGGATTTGGGGGCGGGAGGGGCACCCAAATCAGCCGGCCACCATTCAGGCGTCCATAATAAAGGGGCCTCCCCAAAAAGCAATATCTCAGTTTTCCCAACATTGCACTGGAGGAAATTACTCTTCATCCAGCGAGAGATGGCTCTCATACCAGAAGAGAATGTCGACTGTACAGAGGGAGTCAGTTTGTCGCATGGGAAAAGCAGCTGTGTATCGTCGGCATAGGATATGGGGGTGAACCCATATGTCCTCAGGAGATTGGCCAAGGGGGCAACATAGATATTAAACAATGTAGGGCTCAAACATGAGCCCTGAGGTACTCCCTTGGATAATTCCATCGGTGCCGAACGATACGGGCCTAGGTTGACGGTCTGCGAACGCGCAGATAGAAAGCTCGTCATCCACTGAAAGGCAGAGTTTCTTAGTCCAATCTCCTCCAACCTTCTGAGCAATATCTGATGCGAGATCGTGTCGAACGCGGCAGATAGGTCCAACAGCACTAGAATTGTGGCGTGGCCCTTATCAAGGGTCATCCTGATGTTATCTGTGACTGCTAACAGAGCCGATTCGGTGCTGTATTTGGGCCTAAAGCCTGACTGGGAAGGGTCTAAGCAGCCAGTAAGTTCGACGTGGTTGGAGAGATGTTTGTTGATATGTTTCTCCAACAGTTTGCTCAGAAAGGGAAGGAGCAAGATGGGGCGGAGATTGGAAAAATCTGTCAAAGGAACCTTGGTGTTCTTACGAATAGGCCTGACCTGTGCTGCTTTCCATTCTGACGGAACATGACCCTCTCTCAGTGAGAGGTTAAGGAGAAATTCAATTGAGGGAGACAATTGGTGGGCTAAAGAGGTGACAACTTTAGCTGGAATAGGGTCGAGGGGGGACCCTGATTTTACTTTATGGATCAAAGATTCTACCTCTACCGATGTCAGTGGAGGGAAACACTCTAGTAACTGAGAGTTTGCCTGTGCTGGCTGGTCTGGTGTCATTGAGGCCAGGGAATGACTACCTGGTGAAACGATTTTTTCATAAATAAGTTCTATTTTTTGCAAAAAATATTGTGAAATAGCGTTGCATAACGTTTGTGAAGGAGCCTCAGGATTCTCACAGGCCTTAGGAGTTGATAAAAGAATGAAGGATATGATGTAAGATTTTAGGGGTGTTACCAGCCTGGGCTAATTGCGATGCAATATGGGTCCTACGCGCAATTTTTATATTTTTGTGATAGCTGGACAAAGTGGTCAAAAACTGATCTTTATCCCTCTTGTCATGGGTGGTGCGCCAGCATCTCTCATATTTCCTACAGAGTTGTTTCTGTGCTCGCAGCTGGGGGGGAAACCAAGCTGTCTGGGGGCGTTTAGGGTAGTTTGGCAGTGATTTCAATGGTGCAAGGTGGTCAATAGCCATGGAAACAGCAGAATTGTATTTGGCCAAAGCTTCCTCTATATTGTCTGAAGCAATATTCTGGGGTATTGGGAAAGAAGTTAAAAAACTCTCTGGGGTAATTTTCGGCCATTGCCTGCGGGTGGAATATGTAACAGGGGTAAGTCCCTTTGGCTCTCTTGAGCCCTGTATAGAGAATTCGATTATCGCATGGTCGGACCAAGTTAGTTGTTGGGGGGGTTCACATTGAACCCTTGGAGAGTTCGAAAAGATAATATCTAGTGTGTGGCCAGCTATATGAGTAGTGCCTTCATTGAGCTTAAATAAGCCCAAGAGGGCTAAGTGTCAAAAGTGTTTGTGAGTCAACATTAGAGGTGCATTCACTATGAATGTTAAAATCCCCTAATAATAGAAAATTACTGCACGCAATCACGTGGGGGGCTATTAATTCGGTGAGTTGTAGTGAGAATTCAGCTAAGGGTCCAGGAGGTCGATAGACTAACGCTCCCTTCCAGCTAACTTGGGAGGAGAGATCTATTCGAAAGACTAAGACTTCCATACTGGCATTACAGCACTGATCCAGTGTGGTGACTTTAATGCTATCTTTGTGCACAATAGCAATTCCACCCCCCCCCCCACCTTCAGTTGTCGGTCCAACCTAACAACTTTATAGCCTTCGGGTATAGCTAACGCAATGGAAGGGACAGAATGAGGCTTAAGCCAGGTTTCGGTCAGGAATCCTAGCTCGGGCTATAACATGATTTTCATCTGTCAAGCATCAGTGTCTTTCCTCTTATGTTATTTGGTCGGCACGTGTGATACACACTCATACACGCGTTTTAATAAGTTTGGTGGGTCGCTTGGCTATGAGATAACGGTGCTATGTGCCCCTCACAAGCCCACAAACAGCCTCTGTTTTATAAATCATCTTGACAAGTTTACATTACCTTCTGGGCTGTTCAGAACTGACGGACAAGTGAACTGCGTTAATGCACAGCCGGAGTTACGTCTTTATGTTATTTCCTGTTGACAGTAAATACTCCACAGAAGCTACACAGTGTTTATCTGAATTTTGAGTCTCCACTACATGAAACGATGTTACTGTTGCAGCCAGCGCTTTTAGTTTAAGTCTGTAGTGTGGATTCGTGTGACCCTCTACAGTCTCACTGGGGCTGACACACGGTTGCCTTCTGGCGGCCTCCATATGTCTAGAAGCCGAGTCCTCGCGAGCACTGCCCTCCTGAGCTCGTGCTCCCGGCTCAAGCAGCACATCAGTCGGCGAGTTTTTGCATATGCTGTTTGTTGTGAGCCAGAGCCT
This sequence comes from Calotriton arnoldi, assembly GCA_963921515.1. Taxonomy (NCBI): domain Eukaryota; kingdom Metazoa; phylum Chordata; class Amphibia; order Caudata; family Salamandridae; genus Calotriton; species Calotriton arnoldi. The sequence continues at coordinate 2,383,044 of CAWUFW010000883.1, forward strand.
TCCACTCACTTACAGACCTAGAAACAGCCTCAGTTTTATTACTGCAGAACCTCCAGATGTTATTCTCTTCTAGGCACTTCACCTCAGACAGACAAGACACAAGGTTTATATACAACATGTTTATTAGCATTTTGTCGCTGAACAGTGTCAGCATAAAAACTGAACCTCTGGGTTGAAAACATGGGACCATATAGGGATCTATAAGTTGGGCGAAGTGTGAGACTTACGACACACAAAATCCTATGAGCACCGGAGCGAAGAATTTGAGTTACACAAATCCCAGTTCTACCAGTAACTGCATCTTAGACATCTTAGGCGTGCACACTGGAATCTTGATTAACCCTGGGCGTAGTTCGCGTAGTAGCGCTACGTGAAGTGCACTACGCGAGCTACGCGTAGCACTACGCGAACTGCGTAGTGTGGTAGGGAATGCTGTTCGCGATGATTGCACAGTGCCGGATGCTTGTCCGCACTGTGCAATCATTGCAAACGGCATCTTGCACAGTGCAAGCGGTCGTTTTCTGCCGCTCGAGTAGATTTGTACTTGAGCGGCAGCTTTCTCAACGCGGGCTGGTAGTTTCTCATCGCGAGCGGTCGCGAGCATACGCGACCACTCGCAATGAGAAACCTGACCTCCCCGCGTTGAGAATCTCGCCGGGAGGTTTATTTTCCACGCTCGCGATCGGCAACTTGATGTTGCTGATCGCGAACAAGGAAAAAGTCTCGCCGGGATGTCATTTTGCTCGCGGTCGCCAACTTGACGTTGAGGACCGCGAGCAAGCAAAAAATGACCGCTACACTACGCGTGTTTGCACTGTGCTACGTGCAATTCGCGTAGTGCGAAGTAGCGCAAACTACGCGAGCGTAGCATAGTACTTCGCCCAGGGTTAATCTTGATGCCCTAGCCCAATCGACCCACCGAATTATACAGCCCAATAGAAGACAAAATAGTTATGAATAGGTTGGAGTGAGGAGACATATTGCAGATTTGTTACACCCGAGACCAACTCACCAAGTTACAAATGTGAGGCAGTTAGTGGAATACAAGTGGAGGGAGGCAAAATGGTGCACCGAGAACCGGACATATAGGCAAACTGCACCTAAAACAATTCAAATAATGTGATAGCGTTTATTATCCCTCACGTAGCCTGTGGCTCGTGTGCTAAAGCCCGCTCCAAGGTGTCATCGGGGCGATAAAGATGGGGGAGGATTCTTCCACATTACACGGGACCGCAGGGAGAGCCCTGCTGGGAAAGAGCAGCACACACCCTAGAAACGGGACTGCACAGACCCCTCTTCATAGGGGCTAAGGAACACATGGGGGGAGCGGGCCTGCGGATGGGATTTCTGCTACCCAAGAGAGATGAAAAACTAATTATCCCTTGATTTACTCAATCAACAAGAACACCCTATCATTAGTGGAATTCTTAATTCATATAAAGCACATAGAAATTGTTTTTGAGGGGATCTCACTCAAAAACCCTAACACACTCAAACAATAATACCACTATAACATGCAATACAAAAAGGGTCAAATTATTTCTTTAGTACATGTGAATATTATTAAAAACACAATTTATATAGCAAAACACCTAAAATACAACACAATTTTAGCAAGATTAGCCTGGATACATATACTCTATTTTGTATCTACAGGTCCAACTTGTCCTCGGGATAATGTACAGAAATGCGTCGACGCGTTTCGATGGGTATCTGATTATTCCATCTTTATCAAGACAGTCATTATGTTCACTTTTCTTTGTGGTACATTAGGTTGTTATACCCTGTGTAAACAAGTGTATAAAAATATATATTTTTAATTAAAAACCTTAAAATGATTCTACTATACACAAAATTTGCAGTGACAATCTGCTAGCACATGGAATTATGAGTTGTGCTAGCAGATTGTCACTGCAAATTTATATATGTATCCAGGCTAATCTTGCTAAAATTATTCCTAGGGAATTGTTGAGTTAAAAGACAAAGTGTACTGTCTATCATTGTTCTTTTCCCTATTTTTTAGGGGTCTCTGTGGTAAAAGTGTCATAAGATGTTATGTTATGTCCTGATCTGATGAATTGTATTGTTTTTAAATTATGTTGAATTGATGCATTGTGTTGTATTTTAGGTGTTTTACTATATAAATTGTGTTTTTAATAATATTCACATGTACTAAAGAAATAAATTGACCCTTTTTGTATTGCATGTTATAGTGGTATTATTGTTTGAGTGTGTTAGGGTTTTTGAGTGAGATCCCCTCAAAAACAATTTCTATGTGCTTTATATGAATTAAGAATTCCACTAATGATAGGGTGTTCTTGTTGATTGAGTAAATCAAGGGATAATTAGTTTTTTGTACTGGTAGTACCCCACTCCCTTGGTAGCTGACAAGGGGTCTCTCTCTGTTTAAACACACCCAAGAGAGATGGCCAACACTAGAGGACTAGACAGACCCCGTAAATATCGGAATGGTTAAGGGGAATGAACAGATGCACAGGCGTTGAAAAATCAATTTGCTTGACACAAGGTTGCCCCAAAAAACATGAAAAGGATGGTGACTGCTAGATGTAACACTTCCATATTACATTGCCCTAGACAATACTGAACCCATGAAATGCATGTTATAATGGGATATAAATTAGACGTGTTCTTCACTAGCATGCTACATAACTACTGATGATGTTGGTTCATTGCGTTTGCATCTCTCTACTTCATTTTCAAACAAATAGGACTACTATCTCAAACATAATTGATAAAATGTCATTTTGATTGCCGAATACCACGTACTATTTGTGGAAAAACCTAATAAACTTTCTTATTAAAAAAAAAGTGAACCTAGTGTACATCTTGATAAACTGTTCCACCCTCGATTTATTTTCAAACACATATGCTGTACACTTATCTTTTGCATATCACAAATTCTATTTAGAAAGCACTGTGCAATGCACCCTTTAGCTGAACGAGCATATGTTGAATTGCTTTTGATAATATTTTCACACAAGTCGTTTCTGATGAATCGAAATACTCCACCCTAGCTCCCGCAGAGGTCGCACTTATTTGACACTGGAGTCTTTCTTGAAAACGCAAGGTTACCTGCCTTCAGTCTCCTGCGGCACAGATCCTGCAAATCCTCTACCAACACCGTGCAAGTGGTACTTAGACGAACACCAAATACAGCAGGTTCCTCTCTCTCTTATCATTAGATTGGTTTCCCATTATTGCCTGTGGTGGCTTGAGATGTTCTTCAGTTTTCAGTGCCAAACTGTCCTGGTGTGAGACGTTGAGTAGGAGGCTCTTGTGTTCTGCTCTGGTGCAAGACTTTGTAAATACACCCACCTTGTTCCTAGTCCTGCTTTCATTAGTAGACTCCTCTGTTTCTTCTGCTACCTTATAAGACATTCTTATTATACCATTCCCTGGTAAGAACCACACCTAGAGTGCGGTCTTTGGGATGTGGATCCAGATAAAGTATTAATACGTTTCCAACTTTACCTTCAGACACAGGGTGTACCCACATCTCATCCTATGAGACTGGTACCAAAGATTACCCGTTGCCACAGGACCCTTAAGGCTTCATGTTAGATGGTCCGGGTCCCTGAGACCGTCATTCCCGTATAGAACAATCCTGGAGGTTGTAGGGTCAGAGTGTGTTTGATGTTCTACCCCAATAACTGGAAAACATATTTAAGTCGAATAGGTTTCTTGATTGAGTCGGATTGTGTCTCTCTATGTAGAGTGCGTGGGACAATTTCTATCTTCTGGAATGCTTCTAAGTGCATTGTAATTACTCTAATTATAGTTCTTATAATACCTGTGACAATCCAACTGTAATTCATGCTCCTGACTATGTACGGTTTTGTTTAAAAACAATAAAAAATGAATTTGAAATTAAATACAATGGTGAATTGATGTACTGAACAATAATTTGGCTGGCTTGCCATTGTAACTGCCCTGTTATGCTGATTGTGGAGCTAGGCATCACTATGTGTCCGGGCACATATTCTGGAAACCTCTCTTTGCCTCGGTCTCAGCATCACACTCATGGATGACCCCAGTCAAATGAAGTCTCTCCCCATCAGACTGACTGAAATCTCTCACCGATGCAGCTCCCAGGTCACTCCAGGTACTTCCTGATAAAAGAACCTAGCTTTTTGTGTAATTATCCGCTAAGCAGCATTTCAGACTGCCTCTCGATTCTGGTCTCACCCACGCACTTGTGAGCCACCTCCCCAACTGGGCCATGAGGTAGGTACCCAGGAAAGAAAATTGTCCGAGTATTATCAAAAGGTTTGAAGTGGTCTCGCGGCAAGGGCCCAACATTCAGAACCATCACCTATCGCCTCTCTAAAGAAAAGAAAGGAAAACCAAATGTTAGGTGTGAACATGCAGTGCATATATAATAATGAGTAGCCAGCAAAGTAATCATTTCCATAGTGGATGTTGATAGGATTGGGACCTGAGCAATTCAGTTTTCTCTTATATGTAGTAAAAACTGTTACCTACCACTTGCACCTTATCTCAGCTTTTATTGGGTACATAGGGAAATCAGTGTATTTCTACACACACTTCTTAAGACCTGTCTCTGGGCCTAAAAACAGAAAAGGGAAACAAACCTATGTCCATGTCATGCTTACCTTTGCAGAGAATATACATTCCAATAGACGGGCATGGTTTACTAGCACCCTAACGTAGTATTCTGGTTACCAGAATGTTGTTGTGTTCATTCTAGTGTTCTAGAATCAAGGGAGGTGACAATTTGGTTGTTCAGACATTTTGCAAAGGCTCAAACTCTACCATTTTTTTTTCTTGGTGACATTGCTCAATGTAGTAAACACAAAAAAAAAACTTTAAATCATATCCAGGAGCCCTCACCACGACAATAAATTACGTCAACAGCTCAGTATTCTAAACAACATGCGCTGGACAAAACATGCACGTGATACACAAGGTCAGGAAGGGAGGCTAGACAAGGGTGCATAAATACACTAGAGAAATAAAGAATGAATAAATATGTCAAATATGTAACTGTGACATTTAAAGAATGTTGGGACAGGAATGTCTCCTGCATGGTAAACTGCCGTGCCCAGGCCCTGCATGTTAGACTGCTATTGCGACATTTATTTTGGCCGTAGGATCACACTAAACTAGCTTGGGCACAGAGGCCTACGCCTATCCCTGAAAATGCGAGGTCCAGAACTGGGGGCTGTGACCAAGGCTCCACTCATATTCAGCGATGGACTAGTATCCTTGCGCCTGGGAACATCATATAAAGCAGTGATGGCAACACACCATGTGTCAAAACCCCGTTCAGAGGGCCATGGGGCAAAGCAGGAGTTACTGGGCCCAACCATGGGGGTTGAGACCCTTCACTCCTGATGTCCTGTGGCCCGACCAATTATGGGCCCTGAGCAATTGGGCCAAGTATCCCTTCAGCACTTGACCCTCAGTGGTAGTGCGGGCCGAGCAGTTCAAGGCATCTCGGGGGTTGAGGGAGACACAGGAGGGAGGGGGGGGGGGAATGGGGATTTGGGGGGGGGGGGGGTGAAGTGGACCCAGGCTCACAACTAAAAATACATTCAGCAGCAGCAATAAATGACTGTCCAGTCAAACAATTGCTTTTATGTAAAAAGGAGTATTTGTATTACAACACAAAGTAGAATACGACATTCACAAACAATATACAAAGTCCCCTGAGGTCAGAGCCCTAATGTTTCAATAGGCAAGTTCCAGAGTCCCACTCCCCTCTTGCTAGCGTTAGTGGTTATTCCCCAATCACTATAGGCGACATTCAGGTTAAGCCCCACTAGTAGTCAGAGTCCCACTGCAAGTCTTATAAAAGTAAAAAGGTGTTCCAGTGTCGAAGCGCTATACGGCAGGCAAGTTTCCCTGGGCTGTATGGCCGGTAAATCAACCTTACCCGCACCAGCAGATCTGAATGATCGAAGTCTGCGAACGCATCACTTCGCAGGCACTGAAGATGCAGTGGATGTCTCCATTAAGTTCTTCACTCAAAGCCCAGGAGGGGCAGTAGTCGGGTCTCCTCCAGCTCCTCACATGGAGTCATGCGGAAGCAATGGCCAGATGGGTCCTCTATGCTCCTCCAATGCTGGAAAGGTTCCTGGGATCTTCCCCACAGGTGGGGGGGGTTGTGATATTCCTGGTGCTGGTCCTCAGTCAGGGCTTCGGCCCGCACGGGTCACCACAGCAGCATCCTTCTCCTGTCTTGATCAGACCATACTCCTTGTCTTGTCCCGGTGGCTCCACCGCCATTCGTGGTTACCGCCCTCACTCTGTACACAGGCTCCGGCCCGTTCGGCACAGTAGTAAGTCCCAGCTGACATACAGGGTCGCTGACTTCACTTTGCATATGGGCTACAGCCTAATAGGCACAGCAGCAATCTTTAAGACAACCCAACCTGGCATACGGGGTTGCTGACTTCGCTTTACACATGGGCTGTGGCCTGATTGGCATGGCAGCAATCTTCACAGCAGCCCCACCTGGCCTGTGGGGTCACAGACTTCCAACCTGCACATGGGCGTTGACCCGATTGTGCAGTAGCCGTCTCCTCACACTTCGCTACAGGGATCCAATCGCCAGGATCCCCCACTGGGCCTCACTCTCCTCTTTCTCACAGGGCACACTGGTTTTGGCAAGCAGGCAGGCACTGGTGCTCCAGGCACCAGGGGCAGGTGGTCTTGGATCCCCTGGGTGATGTCTCCTCACCCTGATGGGAGACTGCCAGGTCTTGGCCACCAGCCCTGGTCACAGGGAGCTGCTTTGCAGAGCTTCTTCTCCTCACACAGCCCGACTGGCTCCTTGAGAGTTGACAATTTTGGGACCTCAAGCTCCCCTTCTTACAGTCCATTTCCAGACACCAAATAAATGTGATCTAGATTCTGAGTCTTTGAAGTTTATGTTGGGGGGCTGCTTCATTTTGAAGTGTTCTGCCCTGCCTCCAGAAAGCAGTCTGTCACAACAACAGGAATATGCTTCTAATCCCTCTCCCCGACCTCTCGGGTAGACACTCAGAGACTTTCGAAGTGTCAAGCAGAGGCCACCTGCAAAGACCAGTCCAGATTCAGTTGCCACTGGTCAGCTGGTTATTACAGGGAAAAGGCCACTTGGAGTTTGCTTTGGCCCTGTAGACCCACAGAAGGTCAGTAAAGTGACCCTTGAAGTCCATTTCTTTGTCCTTGATATAAGGGGGAGCAGGTCCAGACCTTCAGGGATCCTCACTGGGGCTAGTGCCTGACTGACTGGGGTCTATCCTGGTGTCACCTAGCATTTATTTGTGATAGGGCAGGCCCCTTGACGTTTATTACGTTCCTCGGCCCATCCCAACTGGTCTTCCTGCCAGGGAAAGAAAAACACATCCTTCCTAACAATTAGCTTTCCAATATATTTAGTAAAAATCTGACTTCACCGTTCGATTGGATTTTTTATTTAATATAAAAATAAGTCTTTGAATGGAGTTTGCAGCTGGCACAGTTCAAGAGAGATACATGAAAGTTTGTAATCTATACTTAGACTTTTCCTATATGCCAGTGTAAGACCTGGCTCTTTTTCTTGTTTATCCCCCAAACGATTTGCCTCTTATTTTTCTGAGCCTGCTTTTGTTGTCCATAGGATTCTGGGCACTTTACTACAGCTGATCAGTGCTAAAGGGCATATGCTCTCTGTGTAAATTGTGATTACGATTGGTTATTCATGATAGGCATATCTGATGTACTGGTGAGTCCCTAGTAAAGTGCACGGAGTGTGCCAGGGCCTATAAATCAAATGCTGCTAGTGGGCTTGCAGCACTAGTTGTGCCACCCACATGAATAGCCCTGTAAATGTGTCTCAGACCTGCCACTGCAGTGTCTGCGAGCGTAGTTTGTAACTGCCATGTCGACCTGGCAAGTGCACACACTTGCCAGGCCCCAACCTTTTTCTTACATGTAAGGCACCCCTATGGTAGGCCCAAGGTACCCCCATGGGCAGGTTGCAGTGTATAGGAAAGGTGGGACATATACTAGTGTGTTTTGCATGTCCGGATAGTGAAATACTGTGTATTTCGTCTTTCATTGTTGAAAGGCTGTCTGTCCCATAGGTTAACATGGGAGCTGCCTTTTAACATCTTACAAGTGTAACTTGCCATTGGGACAAGATAGAAAAAGGGAGTTTAGGCTCTCTGAACTCAGAATTTAATAACACACCTTTTAGTAAAGGTGGCTTTTAAATTATGTGTTTGAAAATGCCACTTTTAGTAAGTGAGCATTTTCTTGTTTAACCAACCTGTGTGCCTCTACCGGTTTGTGTATTTACCATCTGATTTTTGGAGTGACAGGGGCTGGGGATGTGCATTCACTCTAGAAAGTCACAAGGGGGGGGTTGAGGTGTGTCCTGCCTTGCCTGGGTGACTCATAGCCATGCTGAATAGACCTTGTCTGCATTTAGAGTGGTGGGAGGGGTTGCACAAGCACCTGAATAGGCTGTCTCTCCTTTGCACAATGCTGTCCCAACCTCCTGCGTTTATGCTAGATCAAGGAGGCCATGACTGGTTTGGACTGGGCTCAGAGACACTTGACACAAAGAGGACAATGGGGTGTAAGTATTGGACCTAAAACCCCAGGACTTTAGATTACTTCTGGAAACAAGAGGACCCTACCAAGAAGAAGAGCTGTGTGAGGAGTGCTGCCTTTTCTGTGTGAGGGGTGGGTTGGCCTGCAGTTGCTTCTTCTACTTCTATCTGTGGCAGAGGAAAGGGGCTGACTCATTTTACCCTGCTGTGGTATCCGGCTGGAGGAGGTCTCCAAGGGCTTGTGTGTGCTTGCCTCCTGTTGGAAGTCTCAGGGAGATAAAAGACTACACCAGATCCCTGCTGATCAAAAGGAACCTGTGTGGAGGAAGAGCTGTGTGAGGAGCGCTGCCCCTTTCTGTGTGGGATGGGTTGACCTGCAGTTGCGGCTTCTGTCTGGAGCAAGGGGGAGGGGGGGAAGGACTGGACTGTTCTTCTACCTTGAAAAAGAATGATGCGCATGGTAAGCGCTTTATTTAATAAAGCTAGTGCGCGTTGGGAACAACCGTGACTTGCGCATTTGGTGAGCGCTTTATTCATTGCCTGGAGAGCGCTCCCTACTTCATTAATCGTTGACAAAAGGAAGCGCATGGTGAGCGCTTAATTTTCTGGCGCCACGAGTGAGCCCTCCCGTGTACTCCTCCCCTGCAGTGCACCGGGCTCTCGTTGTTAGAGAATCACCAGCCGCACTGCAGGACCCCCCTAGCAGGGCCCCATCACCACGAAGGACGAGGTGAGTAGAGCCGTGAAGGAAGAAAAGAGTGCCGACCCGTGGCACCATCTCCTATTGACACATGTCTGAAGCCCCCTCCCCCCTCGAGGCCCTTCCAGGGAGAGCCTCAGTGCCTGGGGAGAGGACGCCGCACTCAGGGCTCACATTGGCGGCTCTCTCTCCCCAACGGTAGCCCGTTTCTGCCATCACAGAGGAGGGTGGCCGTCCCCCTCAGCCGAGGGCACCACGTGGGGCGTCTTTGAGGTGAAAAAGGATGTTGCCTCCCCTGTGCGCTGTAGGAGCGGGTTCCTCGGGGCGCGAGGGTTCGCTCCTATCACAGCGGGTGTTTGTGACAGGTTGGGCCCACCGCAGATGCACCGCGCAAAGGTGGGCAGCTGTCTTTCCAGTTCTGCACATGAGGAGACCGGGCGAGGTCTCCCTGCTGCCGTGGGGAGTGTGCATGCCCTTGCGGCGTACCAATACGGGGACAGTAGCAACTCCACTGTCAGGATGTGAAGGAATCTTCAACGGAGGTCCCGTTCCTGCTGAAACTACCAAATACCATATTTACTGTTGTAGGTGGGCATCTGGCCTGGTAGCCTACGTTCAGGGGACCGTTTCACTTTTATGATCATAGTAGAAGCACAAGGGCGCTGTCTCTCTGGGTTCCTTACCGGAGTAGGTGATTTACGCTATGTATTTAAGGTGATACTTAGTGATACGGGCTTACTGCAGCAGTTCATGCCCGAATGTAGTGATGCAGATTGTTTCTGATGTTTGCATTGTCAGGTATGCACAATATTACTGATTCACATGTTCCCTTGTTATGACTGCTACATTTCATGCCCTGAGGTTATGATTGATGTAGTTTCATGCCTTTCTGGGATAGCATAGCAAATATAATTTCAGGATCTACATAGTCTGTACAGTGAAGATGTTTTTATGACATGTGCAACATATAAGTAATTACTTTAATGCACTAACTGTGATGTCATGACAATTGCCTAGTTGGCAAACTGATTTATGGGACTGTGGTCTATATGTTTTATATACAATATGATATATTTTTATATACTACTGTGTGGAGCTTCTTTTGTGGTGTATTTAGTGTGTCACTGGTGTGTGTGTGTGTGTGTGTGTGTGTTACGCCGACGCTTTACACATTGCCTCTCGGATAAGCCCGTCTGCTCTGCCAAGCTACCAAGGGGGTGAGCAGGGGTTATCTTGAGTGTATAACTCCCTTACCCTGACTAGAGTGGTGGGTTCTGCCTGTCTTAGGTGCATACCCGAGCCAACCAGAAACCCCATTTCTAACAGCTAGTTACAGCCCAACCAGTAACAATGTAGTTTTGGGCCTTGCCAATGGGAGAACATGCCATTTCTAATGTCACAGGTGTTTCATTTTTCAAAAGTATGCAGCTACTTTGTGGACAGCAAGGTGCACTTGTTTTCTACCTGTCAAAAGGGTGATTTTAAATGGTCTGTGCAGCAGGGTTCAAGCTGCTGCTGTCAGGCTACACAGAATAGGCCTGAAGCTATGTTTTCTAGTCCCACACTGTGCTTCATACTGTGGATGTTGCAGTCCACAGTTGGCATTAAACTTACAGGCCATGGGTAAATTTTTATACCATATACTAGGGACTAATAAGCAAGTTAAATAAGTTCATTAGGGTTAAGCCAGTTCAACCATGTTTAAAGGGGAGCATAGGTACTTTACTCCAATTTACCAGGGGGTCACCATGCACAGAGTTCTAAGTACAGGGAAAATAGCTATAACACTTGCTTAAGATTTCAAATCTATTTCATCCCGATGATGACCTATCAAATAATTAAGGATTGAATTGTCAACACAGCAGACAAATAGACAAACATATATGTTTTGCATACTTTATTCTTGTTGGATACATAGGAGTTTTGTATCAACATTATTATGCGCCTTTGATTGGTCAATGATCTTATTTTCTTTATACACTTTACTTTTAAGTATTTTCACCTGCGCTATGTGAGCGCTAGAGTACTAAGCATACTTCATAGAAGTTTATCTATTCTACAGTGATCAAATTTAAACAAGTATTGTTCGAATATTTTGGAATTGTCTCTGTAGGGCATTATAAAATATCCCAGGCCCAATTTACACAATTAAAGAAACTTAAAAAGGTAGTAAATAACACTCCAAGAACCCTATGCCGCAGGCTGGAGATCACCAGTCTACAAATTGCGCTGGGACAAAAAAAAAACCTTGCTCAGGGAGTGGAAAAAGGGCCATAAAAAGATCCCAGGAAGACCAGCACTAGGCCAAATTGCTCTCAGATATAAGGAATAACGATATTGCATGATTCTGGGTGACGGCCAACAAGCTATTGAGTCCAGCCAAAGGCGTAGTCACTTCTTATATGTATCCGAGCAAACCTGGGCAAACTTTCTTGACAACCATTTTAATCAGCAGTTGGCCAGAAGAGCCTTGAGCCAGGCACTAGCAGCACTCCTGCCAGTAACTTTCAGCGATACCAATCCGAAGGCAGCCAGCCGAAGAGCAGGCCTGTCTGAACCTACAGCAGGCCAACCAACTGCTTCTAAACCGACACATGTCCAACTAATCAGACGCCAAATAGCAAAGGGCAGGGAAAAAAAGGGACTCCAGGCACAAACGGCATCCCCCCTACCCTCTTCAAGCACGAAGCAGAACGTCCCAAGTCAGGCTTGAGGGCACACTTTGAGCCTCATGGGGAGGCTCCATAATCTCACCCACATACAAGATTAGGGCCAAATCCCTGGGAATAAACTACCGCTTAGGGGCGATCATTGACAATGAAGCTAAATACTTCGCTGGGTCACTGCTCAAGGAATTAATCTGGGCTTCTGACAGAGCCATAATTCTCTAAACTGACGGGCCCCTCAACAAACAACCTTCCCCTATCTCTCCTGATTGATGCAGCAAAAGCCTCTAGGATGCCTCTGCACCTTTGCTTCATCGACTACAGAGCAGCCTTCGATCACGCTGACTGTAACAAACTTTGGGGTAAGCAAATACAAACAATAAAGGGCTGAAGCAGGGGTATGTCCTCGCACCCACATTGTTCAGCCTCTTTCTTGCGGACCTGAAAAAAAGTGAAATGCCTGCAAGTCCCATGCCCCGAAATTAGGCAGAATGACACTCTCCAGCCTCTTATATGTGGATGATGTGGTCTTGCTGAGCCACACCAAGGTGGGGCTGCAATGTCTGCTCAACGTAATGCAAGAATATTCAATTGAAAATGGCCTGACCGTCAACTTCGGGAAAACAAACAGTATGATGATCAGCAGCAATAAGAAAAGAGCATCGTCCTGGTAGTAGGCTAATACACGGATTGATACTGTTGATGAATACAAGTACTTGGAGATAATCATCAACTAGAATTACTTATTTGCCTCACAGAAAGAGGTAATAACAAGGAAAGGCTGGCACTGGCACTCACATGAAAAAATCTTAAAGGGAATTGGCAGGGTTAATATTGACGCCCCTTCTTCGGGTAGTGCAAGCTAAACTGCTACCGACCATAACTTATGGGAGCGAACCACTGAGAGGGAGAGACACCAGAATTCTGGACAGCACAATGACAAGAGCGTACAGAATAATTTTCAATCTCTCGAATTACACCTCTAAGTCTCAGATCAGGCTAGAGTTCGGCCAGGAAAAGCAGACCATGGCCAGGTGGGGGGCCTACATAAATTGTCGGAACAAAATTAGGAAGGCGAATTCCAACACTTTGAACTCTTATCTGTGGCAGGAGATGCAGAGCAAGGACACCTCAGCTGCCAGAGACTATTTCAAGGAATCACTACTAGTTACCGGGTTAACCTAGCTCTGGGAAACTCCCATCAGTCCCTTGGCCTTCAAAAAACTGGCCAGAAAAACAATAAATTCCCTTTCACTGATTGAAGATAAAGCTGCCTTAACACACAGAGCCCACGCCTGTATGACTTTACATAATTACAGAACAATCAAACCTCAACAATACTTTAATACAAGGTACACAAAAACAGCTAAGGAGAAGTTCCTGAATTATCATTTAGGCTTACTCCCTTCCCTTTTTCATCTCCTTCCTTGCCAGTAGAAGAGCACACTGAATGTTTGCTGTCTGTGCAGCAATGGCAAGGAAGACATGCCATATTTAATTTGCTCTTGCCAGGAGCTATTGGGGGAACTGATTCAGCTGCTAAGAGTACCCTTCAACCAAAGAGGAATACACACGCAGAGATAAGCTGTGCTGGCCTGCTTCGCTCCAAGGGACCCACAGCTGAATTGCGGGCTGGTAAAATTCTTCCTTTTTTTTTTTTATTTCAAAATACTTTATTGATTTCCATAAGACAGATACATAGAGTAATACTGTTTCAGGGTTAGCACATCATATATGTAAAACAAAAATCTAACTTGTCTAAAAGCATACAAAAGGTTATTATTCCTATGAGGGTATCGAGATGCTATCCCAAGTGATCAATAGAGAGAGAAGAAGAGAAACCGAAAGAAGAAAAAAGAAAGAAGAGGAGAACAACGATTAGACTAGCGATATACTATACATCCTGACTTTTATGCAGATATGGGCACAAGAGCAGTTCGATATTAATAGACCTAACACATAACAGCCTTGTGCCGGTAACAACGATTAGGTAAAAGAATCCAAGGGATGATTTGTTAGGGCACGAGGTGTGATTCAGCGCCATACAGTAGTGTTCCATGGGGGTTTGTAAGAGTCGAGATAAGTGTCCATAGAGTTCCACATCAGCCTGGATGAGGGTTTCCAAGGAGAGTTCTGCAAAGAGATGTTATCTGCCCCTCTGAGATGAGTGATCCAGTTTATCCAGCCCTTATAGGATGCCTTGCTTGTGTCCTTCCAGTTGGCAAGGTAGAAAAGAAAATGGCAATACGGAGCAGTTTGGCGTCTATCTTCTCGATTACCATCAAGTCTCAGGGAGGGCCTATTGGCTAGTCTGTAATCGCCATCCGACGGTTGCAGCTCGATTGTGCACGTGACTTATGTGAGGTACACATCGTAAGCCACACAGCAGGACTGCAGTACCACTTTGCTGTAATCCACCGACTCAGGGGGGGACTAAATAATCAATTGGGACTCACTAGTGGCTAATGGCCCAAAAGCACTATCAATCTGCACACTGCGGGAAAGGCTGGACAAAAAGGTCCGAATCTGCCCAGCTCGCACTTTAATGATCTGCTTGCTCCATAGCAGACATTGTGGGTTCTATCAGAACTCTTAATATGCCTACAGCTTTTATAGCAACCTTGCTTGCTCTTAGCCGACGACAAGGGTTTTTATAGTCTTAAACCTGTTCACAGCCGCTAATAAATTTTGCTGCAAGATGTCAAATCCTCACAAATCTATGGCCATCCCAGCTCTTCCCCCACAATGGGCGCTATGGATCTTTTTGGCCCTCAATGTTTTACAGTGGTTGAGGGTGGTCAACATGCTACCATCTAGTTTGATTTGTTCTGTTAGCACATCAGCGAATGATGTAGATTTATTGATGCCTTTTAAACCTGCTCACTGTCACTGCAAGTATCTATTACAAGCAGTTATTTTCTCTTATATTGATGGATATTTATGTTTTTTTATTGATTGTTGAACTTCATTACAAGGGTTTTTAAGTAACCAAGCAATTTAAATCAATTTTAACTTGAACTTCTAGAAACACTAACATATAGACAGCAGCTTGGAAAATCAATTTGAGAAATACATCGGCTCACAAAACAGAAAACTCAACCAAATGATATCTTCCATACACAAACCATTTCTTGTAGACTACAACAATCAATGTCTTAAAACACACACCCAAAATGGAAGTATCTTGACATTGGTGAGATATAGCTCCCTAACTTGATTAACACATATTAGGGCGGGAAAGGGGTCTTTCAAATCAAAACAATGGCACAAGACTAGCGCAGCATAGACGAACCCACAGACAGCTGCACTGTAAGCACTAATGCCTGCCCCATTTAGGTACTACCAACATTGCTCACATTAGAAAACATCATGTGCAATTAATTATGATAGCTATGACATTAGAAGGTAGCTAGAAGTAAAGCTGAACTTTAGCATTGCTTGTACGCAATATTTGAACAGATCCTTCCTGTATAAAATGTACATTGTTGCAATGCGCAACCAGTAAGTCACTAGAATGGTTTTAGACCTGTCAGCCTTAGGATGGTCTTCTCCCAATCTTTTTGCCTCCACGTTTTGCTGAATCTTTTTGTTGGCCTTAGGACTGAGCACTTTTCCACTGCTAATCAGTGCTAAAGTGCACGTGCCTCTTTGCTAAATATGTGTGTAATTGGTGTATACCTTATTCACATATTTAATTTACTTCTAAGTCCCTTGTAAGGTGGTATATCATATACCCAGGGCATGAAAATTAAATGCTACTACTTGTGGACTGTAGCAGTGATTGTGACACCCACAGAAAAAGCCTTTCAAACCTACCTCAGGCCTGCCACTGCAGTGCCTGTGTGTCACATCGACTTGGCATTGCCAAGCCTTAAACTCCCCGTTTATTACATATAAGTCACCCCAAAGGTAGGCCCTCAGTAGCCCTAAGGGCAGGGTGATATGCAAGTAAAAAGGTAGGACATGTTCTTTTATGTTTTGCATGTCCTGGTAGTGACAAACAGTCTATTTAGTTTTTCACTACTGTGATGCCTACTCCTCTCATAGGTTAGCATTGGGAATTCCTTAATACACTTTTAAGCTGTAATTCTGATCAGAGAGGAGTAGATTTTTCATGTTTCATATGTTTGGAATGGTATTGATAAATCTTACTTTCTGGTGAAGTTAGATTTAACATTACTATTTTTGAAATGCCACTTTTAGAAAGTGTCAATATCAAACATACAAGTGCCAGTACTGACCTTATTACATGACAATAATGATTAATATTTGTGATCACTAAATTCAATTACTGTGATCACCATTTATTTTCATCATTATTTATGCAAACATTTAAATACTTTTTTTTAAACTATCAGACAGTGAAACAACAACCATCAAGAATTACATGAAGTCACACTTTTTTAGATTGCCCATGTCACATATAATACAACATCACATTAACAAAACAGTGAATTGCTACAAATACCTGACATCAAACAATATAAATATGCATACACAAAAATGTCCCAGTTCTGTAATTCAAAACCCAAAAGGGGCCTATGAGTAAACTCAATAACAATGAATGCCCCTACTTATTGGGCCATAACTAGGGGGTGCAAGCTCAATACATAATCGAAGGCAAGAATCAGGGAATCACAATGTGAAATGTTCAACTACAAAGTTCCCTGTGTGCTTAGATTTCCTTTTTCAAAACACTCCCTGGTTCTTTCCAATGTCGATGCGTTTCGAACCTGGCAAGAGTTTAGGGATCTCCTCAGGACCCAGAACTGCTGTACACTACATGAAATAAATTTGAGAAAGGAAACGCTTTGTAAATGTCATCAATTAATGGCATCGTGGGCTTGAAATAAATCATGAATCGAACTTCACTACATACACTTACATCAAATTCAGTCTTGTAGATTCTGCTTACTTCTTTTCTACATCAGTGTCTTTCCGGTAGTTGTGGCTGAATGAAACAATGAAAAGTCAGCGTCACAAATTAGGAACAAGCTAGAAGTATTGAGAGAAAGCACACGCTGCTG